>JAPQWN010000002.1:96222520-96822520 GCA_028538565.1 Umbellularia californica | reverse complement strand
TCCGCATAGTTCGGAACACCCACTAGGGCCAAACTTATGACCCATCCAAATTGACCACACATTCACAGCCCACTTATAGGCACCGAATCCCATGAATTTGCATGGATTCGAATGAACTAGACCGTTGGATTGAGGGTCAATTTTTCTTGTTTGATATAAAGATGTTAAACTGGTGGACCACGGATGAAGGGGTTAAAGGTATTAGATTGACTTCAAATTTGATATGTAGGTTGGCCCCACTTAGATCTTTCAGTCGCCCTCTGTCCCATGACCAGTGGGGTCTCACGGGAGGCCCCACTAGGTGGCCCACACCGTAAGTTGTAAGGATAGTCCTTATAGGACCGATTCCCATAATATATATAGCATGGCAAGACTCTCCTAAGCTAAAGTTTAGGATTAGATTCCATAAGCTCATGCTTGTGGGGCCCACCCTTGGTCCATCCAAATGGACCAAATACACACCCCCTAAATTGCATATGTCTACAAACTTTTGGTCAAATCTGAATTTACTAGATCATTAGATCAACTATGTACCGATCCGAAAGGACTGTTGACCATTAAACTTTTTGGGCCTAGATAGAGATAATAGAAACCACGTTTGGGGCTAATATTTTTCAAAGAGGAGAGTCCCAAAGAGTCCTTGAAATCCCCCCACCCCCACTCCCATGTGGGCTACACCACACACTTGAGCTTACCTTATCTTAAGCCACATATTTGGAGAGTTGCCCTTATGGGCAAGGCTCTACTAAACTAAAGCTTATGAGAAATTTTCATAAGCTCACGCTTGTGGATCCCACCCTTGGTCCTTTCAAATGGACTAAACACGACCTCCCTAAATTACACATGTCCACCAACTTTTGGTCAGATCCGAATTTACTGGATCGTTGGATCGACTGTGTGCGAATCTGAATAGACTGTTGACCATTAAAATTTTGGAGCTTGTAAAGAGGAAGGTCCCAAGAAGTCCTTGCAATATCCCCATCCTCACCCCAATATGGGTCCCCAGGCGGGCCCCACCGCACACTTGAGCTTACCATAGCTTACCTTATCCTAAGCTGCAATTTAGGAGAGCTGCCATGTGGGGCCCACCTGAGGACTCACATGGGGGTGTGCATGGGGGGATTTCAAGGAATCCCTAGGACCCTCCTCTTTGCGAAAAATCAGCCCCAACCGCGGCTTCTACCATCTCTATCTAGGCCCTAAGAGTTTAATATTTAATAGTCTATTCGGATCACTACACAGTTGATCCAACAATCCCTTAAATTCAAATTTGACCAAAAGTTGATGGATATGTGCAATTTAGGGGGGTCGTGTGTTTGGTCCAATTGGATGACCAAGGGTGGGCCCCACAAGCGTGAGCTTATGGAATCTTATCCTAAGCTTTAGTTTAGGAGAGCTTTGATATATATATATATATATATATATATATATATATATATTTCTCTAAATTAGATTCTAGTTTTTGGTTTGGGTCCTTTCCACTTTCCTCATTCATGATTTTCATTCAATGGGGAAAACTAGCCATTGAAGACTCAAGATTTCTAAAGGGATAGTCCAATGTTTGGGAGTCAAACCACCCATTGATAGATCCCCGGGTCCTCTCCCCTGTCAATACCGGTAGTCTTCTCCCCAACATGTGCTGGGGTCTACTCCATCTCAATCGGATCTGTCAAGGGTCCAACCACCTTGACTAATACCAAAAGAAAAAAGGTCAGTAAGCTAAAAACAATAAGTTGGGTTATTATATATGACATTAGTAGGTTGGGTGGCATGTTTGCAAAATTGCACTCAATCTCAATTTGACCCCTTTATCTTTGAGTTAATGTTAAGTTCCCATTAAGTTCAACATAAACAATACTAATCAAACCCTAAGTGTAGGGTGCGATTGCAGTAATAATTTAGCGAGTCCAGGTCGATCCACATGGAGCAATGCTTTTTAAGAAACTTTTCAATTGTAACCTGTCCTAAATGAACACTAAATCTGCCTAAATTGAAACTAATTAAACTACATCAACTTTCCAAAAAATTAAAAATAAAAACACTAATATAAATAAAGAAACCTAATCTAGATATTACTAATTAAGCTAAAAAAAACTGCAAAAGAATACACAAATCAAACAACTAATTTAATATAAAATAAATCAAAACAAAACTTCCTTAAACAAATTACACTGTAAATATGATTAATTTATGAGATCCTACATGAAAAAAAATGCAATTCTATACTAGTTCCTAAAAATCTGATGCATGCTGAAAAATTCTAAATATGGAAACTATTACAGATGCCCAATTTTGCTGGACTGTACGACAAGCCTAAGATGATATAAATCTAAATCTAATGGCTGAAGTCAATACTCTAATGATGCACGAAGACAACAGAAAAAGAAGAATGAAAAAAGGACTTAAAACGAAAAAGATATGATCACCTAAAGATGCCTAGTTGAACCAGTTATGCTGCTAAAATCTGGTACAGACTTTGCTGGGTACCCCTATTTGTGCCTCAGGTTGACACGGTTCCCGAGGTTATTTTTTGCTGAAATTCTGCGGTTTCAAAGTCTTATTACTATACTTTAAATCTACTATTTTTCAGAACAAAACATTCACGTTTACATGGTTTTCAAATCGCGCACTTTTGTAACACAGTTGGGTCAATTCTGCTGAAACTGTGCAGAATTTTTCACTATTCACTTACCAGGTCCGAATTTAATCTTTCTAATCAATCATCAAAGATTGTGATTTCAGCAGCAAAAGCCTGTTCTAATGCAATTTCTAAATATAATGCATGTACAAAAACACTTTCCAACCATAGACTATGCAAGTAATAAAAATAGAAAATTTCTACTAAACATGGAAAGATGCAAGTTGGGGTTTCTAAATCAAGAATTTGCAAGTAAAAAAATGATCAGAATTTTAACTTAAAATAAAAACAAAAGGGGTGGAAAAAATGAAAAGCGGAAAAGATGTATCAATGATCTAGAAACTAAATGATCATACAAGTATTGAAAATACGATAATGAAGTCCTCTCTTCTCAAAGTAAGGAAAAAAATGCAAGTGATTATTTGATGTCTCTCGACTTTTAATCCATTTATTTTATTTTCAAAAACATAGATCTAATCATGTGAAATATTGTCTCCAATCAAAACACATAAAAGAACTAGAAATAGAAAATTAAATCACTTACATAAAGAACACGCATAATCAATCCAAGTAGCGTCTTTATTCCTTGATCTTTGAGTACAAGAAATTAATGTTCTTCTCTCCTTTTCATTCTCTCAACATGGTCTCTCAGCCTATGTCTAAAAGAATTAGAAGAAAGAAAAAGAAGAAAGGGACTTAGAGAGAGAAATGAGTGGTGTGGAATGAAATGGAAAGAGAGAGAAAGCCTCCGAATTTACTACCCAAAAGTCTTGGATTCTTTCCTTGCTTGCTTATTTGATTTTCCTTTTACCTCTCTTCTCAAATTTCAACAATGTGGGTCCCATGTTGATTTCTCCTACAAATCGAAAGAAATAAATTTATCATTAATTACATGTAAGAAAAAAAAAATGAATCATACATGGGACCCTACATGCCTAATGATGCACCCAAATGGCAAACTTTCCAAAAATAGCACATGGTGCCAAAAATAGTAGGTATATATTGATGAAGCAAAAAAAAAAAAGATTTTGGGGTAATAAATGAGATGAAAAACCTTAATTTCATAAAAGACATGCAATGTGATGAATTTTGACCTATTTTGACCATGTTTCCAAAAATAACCTCAAATGCATGAAATCATAAAATTGAGTGTAATCGATGCAATTAAACTTAATTAAGTCCACAAATGCTCATGAAATGATGACCTAAAGACCTAATTTTGTGAACTTATCAAATACAATAAATGCACATTCAGTGTGGGGTGGGGTGTATTTTATAGGATATTCACAATTAAATTGTTCATGAGTAAAATGCATCAATGACCAATCAATTTGACTAGCAGAACACCCCCGTGCTTAGCATGGGCAATAGAAGTCATATATATATATATATGTATGCTATAATATAAATAAAAAAATGACATTCATATAATATGTTTATATTATATAAAATGTAAAATAGAAATATTTCTCAAAAATAAAAGAAATTTTAGGCTTAAAACTATAATCACAGATAGGAAGGATGCTATGTACCGTGTCTTAATCAAGAAACATGGAATAATTAATAGGTTTTCTTAAAAATCACAAATTGAGATTTTAATTAAATAATTGATATAAATATTTTAAAATCTTATACGAAACTTGAAATATGATATTTTTGTATAAACTTTATTGAGATGGAAAAAAACTCATAAGAATTTTAAAATATGATAATATCCAATTAGAGGTGGGTCTGGTAGTGAAATGTTTGGATTTGGGATAGGTATGGGTTTCTAGACTTTAACCAAAGCCAAGTTCAAGGTGGGCTCAAGTTTTTGTTTACTTGAGCCCTCTCAACTTCATCCTCGTATAATCGCTATTGAGTGTTGGACATTAGCCATCCATTCGTCTAAAGGTCATCATTAAATATATCATTATCAAATTTAATATTAAAACAAGATAATCTTAATGATAAATTTGTGTTTTGAGTTTTATGGAGATGAAATTATGCAACTCCTTATGCTTGGGAGAAGTCTTCAAAACTCCAAAATAGACATGTCAGCTTGTAGTATTATCTATGCTTATTCTTGGGCAATATTGGATCCTTTTATCAACATTGTCAAAAATAAAATATTTTTAAATGAATTATATATATATATATATATATATAACACCATGCATCCTAAGTGCTAGAAATAGAAAAGTACTTTTATAAAAAATATTTTTCATAAATATTGTATTAAAGGGTGATAAGAAGAAGAGAAAGAAGAGTTACGTTCTTGTAGAAATGGTTGACAGAAGATGAGGGGATAGAAATAAGCACGGTTTGGAGGATTTAAATGGGATCAAAATCGATTTAATAGTCAAAATCAATTTGGCAAATTTCTCCCTCTGGTTTTCTTTTACCAAGGATGAATAAAAGAAGGAAAATAAAGAAAAAGGGAGCTATTGAGTGTTGGACATTAGCCATCCATTCGCCTAAAGGTCATCATTAAATATATCATTATTAAATTTAATATTAAATCAAGATAATCTTAATGACAAATTTATGTTTTGAGTTTTTTGGAGATGAAATTATGCAACTCCTTACGCTTGGGAGAAGTCTTCAAAACTCCAAAATAGACATGTGAGCTTGTAGTATTATCTATGCTTATTCTTGGGCAATATTGGATCCTTTTATCAACATTGTCAAAAATAAAATACTTTTAAATGAATTATATATATATATATATATAACACCATGCATCCTAAGTGCTAGAAATAGAAAAGTACTTTTATAAAAAATATTTTTCATAAATATTGTATTAAAGGGTGATAAGAAGAAGAGAAAGAAGAGTTACGTTCTTGTAGAAATGGTTGACAGAAGATGAGGGGATAGAAATAAGCACGGTTTGGAGGATTTAAATGGGATCAAAATTGATTTAATAGTCAAAATCAATTTGGCAAATTTCTCCCTCTGGTTTTCTTTTACCAAGGATGAATAAAAGAAGGAAAATAAAGAAAAAGGGAGCTATTGAGTGTTGGACATTAGCCATCCATTCGCCTAAAGGTCATCATTAAATATATCATTATTAAATTTAATATTAAATCAAGATAATCTTAATGATAAATTTATGTTTTGAGTTTTATGGAGATGAAATTATGCAACTCCTTACGCTTGGGAGAAGTCTTCAAAACTCCAAAATAGACATGTGAGCTTGTAGTATTATCTATGCTTATTCTTGGGCAATATTGGATCCTTTTATCAACATTGTCAAAAATAAAATACTTTTAAATGAATTATATATATATATATATATATATATATATATATAACACCATGCATCCTAAGTGCTAGAAATAGAAAAATACTTTTATAAAAAATGTTTTTCATAAATATTGTATTAAAGGTGATAAGAAGAAGAGAAAGAAGAGTTACGTTCTTGTAGAAATGGTTGAGAGAAGATGAGGGGATATAAATAAGCACGGTTTGGAGGACTTAAATGAGATCAAAATCAATTTAATAGTCAAAATCAATTTGGCAAATTCTCAATTAGAAACAGTGGCTTTCTTATAATTGGTTTTCAAAATATCAAAACTCAACATGGGCTGGCATTAACAATGTTATAAAAGTTTCACGGTAATAAGATCGCCACCATATATGTACAAAAATAAAAAATCAATTTTAAAATCAACTGGTTTAAAAAGGGATTAACAGAATGAAATGATAAAAAAAAAAAAGCTAAACGTGCTAATCTCAAGCCAAAACAAAATAAGTGATCGCAAATAATCAGAATGTATGTTAGAAATAATCTACCTTGTTACTATTTGCAACTAATAAACTATTTGATACCTGCAAATGATACACAAGTGATAACAAGAGTAAAATAAATGGGATTTCAATCTTCTTATCGGTTAGAATAGAAAAAAAAAGGAAAAATAAAGAATGGATTTTTTGCCACCGAGCATAGATGCTTCTCTAACTTTTTGACATTTCATTTTAAAACTTCATGATAAAAAAGAGTCTTGCATCTCCAAAATAGAACTTCTAGCTAGATTTCCAGTCACATTGCACAAAACCACATTAATATGCCCATATTCCAATAACAACCATAAGTGTTTCAATTGTTTTGTGTATTAACTCAACAAATTCTTATGTTCATGAATCTGCATATCTGAAGATTATTGTCACATAAAACAAACTGAACCTAAGAAGGAAAAAATTACAAAAGAAAAAAAAAAGCTGTTATTGGAGTTCTATTTTTCTCTTTTAAAAATAGAGAGAAGATGATGTTCTTGCGGGATCATATTTGGTGCGGAAGATCCTAAGAAAGAATCTATGATATTGACTCCAACCATGTTTAGAAGTGCATCCAAAAACACCCAAAACCAAATTAAAAGAAAAGTTTTATAAGAAAAAAAAATTGAGTTCCATCTGTCTCTTACAAATTATATTATACATTGCCGACAGTAAGAGATCAAATCTATTTTCTCTATATATAAAAAAAAAAAAAACACCCACAATGCATTGAAAATGCTCTTCCACGATCTTCCTCACTTTCGGAATACCTTTACTAATAAGAAAATAGATAGAAATAGACGGTTCTACAAAATATATCTTTCCTTAAATGTAGGTATTTTAGATTACCTATAATAAGAGGAAATCATGTGACTATAAATGTAGGGACTTATATTACTTTTAAAGAGAAGAAATCGTGTGACTATAAATGTGTGGCGTGCTGTCGCAGGCACCCAAAAATATTAAAACCTTTACTCTTAAAAATATATGTAATAGTGCGAGTAAGGATCGTTCCCACGGAGAGTGTCTAGCCTAGTTTTATGCTATGTGATCAATGATTGGGGGGGGGTGTGGTTTATTATAACGGAAGCAATGATAAGAAAAAGTAAATAAGAAGCAGTTCAAATTAAAGTAATGAAATCAATCAAAAGAGCAAGCATTGGTCTAAGTCAACATCCACCATCGGAATTTTATAACTGATCATTGATGCAAGTAAATATCAATTCACACTTTTAATATTCATCGTTGGAACTTTCCTATCTCTCCTTAATTAAGTTAATTAGAAAACAAGCGATCCAATTAACCCTAATTACTAAACAACCCAAGACAAGCGGTAAAGATTTAATCTAGTAACAGCATTAAGAATTAGAGAGATCGATGAATCTAAACATCACAAACACAAGCGGTTGTATTTAATTTAGTTGAGTGTTCTTCCTAATATCTAATAATTCCTGACGCAGCAAATCATTAAATATTAGTTGCTTCACAAATTAGAGGGATCAAACAATTACGGATTTGATATCTTACTTAGCAGTAGATTGCAACAAATATTTAACTAGTAGGCCTCTTAGCAATTAAATGAGACAATCATAAAAATAAGCACAGAAAAATAACCCATACTCAAAGCATAAATTGAGCAATAAAAAAAAAATTAGATCTCACAGTTTTATTGATTCTGAGGCTTCTGTCTCCTTCGACCAATTACAAAAATCAGCCATGCAGGGCCATAATAAAAACTTGCCAAAGAAAATAGAAGAAGTAGAAAGACAAGAGAGAACGTGCAATGCAGAGATCAGATGGTCCTCTGTACAGATCGGTAGAGTTAGGAGAGAAAAGAGATCCTCATGCGTTGGTTTCTTTTCTGAGAAATATTAGGGATGAGAGAGAGGTCCAGTAGGAGTGTGAGACGTGTGTGGTTAAAGAGGAAAGAGAGAGATGATTGGTTCTGAGAGGATGATAGACGTGAGAGAGGAGGGTGTGCATGTGGGATATAGATGGAATTTTGAGTTTGGAATTAAAATTATTGAAAATTCTTTATTTCGCCTATATCTTTCCATCCTGGCTCCGGTTGGACTCAGCTCAAGAATTAAAGTTGCACCATTTTTCGTTCCGGACAATATGAGCCCAATATTGAATATGTTTCGAGAAACTTTTGATCTCTTTAAAATTACCATAATGCCCTTCTGCTTGATTTTTCGTCCATTTAGCATCAAATATGAGCACCTTTCTTGCAACTCAGATCTGGAAACTTCTTGATGCAGCTAGTATCTCTTAAAACATGAAAGTTGTAGAGCTCTTTCTTGATGTTCCATAGCATTTTGAATCATTTTAATCAGAGCTCGGATGATAGAGTTATGCTCAGATTACGAAGCGATGTCCAAACTATTCAAAATCATCCAATTAGCTTTGTTTTGTACTTAGCACCTCCATTTGCATCCTAAATCAAAATATAAGAATAATGAATACATTTAGGCATCAAATAAGTATAAAGGACTAAACATTAAGGGAGAAAAATATAACATTCTGCATTCTCATCAATGTGGTTACCTTTAATGAGAGGAAATTATGTGACTATAAATGTGGAGCCTAATTTGAAGGGGAAACGTTATATACACCCCTATACAATTATGACATCGAGCGAGGAGATTGAGAGGAAGTCAAGAAAAATTAACAAAGTCAAAATCAATTGAACAAATTAAGATTGATCTCTCAATTAGAAATAGTGGCTTTCATATATAAGAATTGTGTGGGTGGGTGGGTGGGTGGGTGTGTGGGGGGGGGGGGGGTGAATTTTATAGGATATTCACAATTAAATTGTTCATGAGTTAAATGCATCAATGACCAATCAATTTGACTTTTTTTTTATTTTTTATTTTTTGTTGGGGGGGGGGGGGGGGGGGGGGGGGGGGGGGGGGTTGTTATTTTATAGGATATTCACAATATGCATCAATGACCAATCAATTTGATGATGGGTTCAGTTCGTGATCAAGTAGAATTTCGGCCAGAGCCAATGATTTAGTGGAACCATTGATTTTGAGTGGATTGAGTTTAATAACTGAGCCCATTGCTCATTGAGGATATATTAAAGCCCCATTATTGGATTTATCTGATTTTAACCTCAGATGAAAACTGAGGGTAACATTTCTTTCGACAGTTCAATGAGAGAGAGAGAGAGAGAGAGAGAGGGGGCCTTTATCCTTTTGTAAAAATATAGTGAGATGTGTGCCCTTTTATCAAGAGGATGATGTGTACAAATCACGAGCCATTAGAATAGGGGTTCTTCAAGTTTCAATGGCAATGATATACTCAACTTTAGTTTCTTGTTCTTCGTTTTGTCTTAATTGGGTAATGGAGCTTCAAGTTTCAATGACACTTTTATCGAAGCTTATTCTTTCCATTTTGAGAAAACACCACAAGAACTAAAGAACAAATAAATGAGCCTCAAAGCTAACCAGGGTTCAGTTTCACTAAGATACAATGAGAAAGATCAAATGGTAAATAGAGTAAAAGAATATAAATCTAGAAAAATTATCGTTTACATTGATGTTCATGGAAAAATATGTCACTGATAAAACATAGAGGAGAGCATAAATAGATATTAAAAGCAAAAAGCAGTTGAACCCACACTTGGTGATAGGATAGCATCTCCTTCTTCACAGAGAATATTATGAGATTTCAGCCTATGGTATCCTTTTTGTGTGCCTCCAAAATATATGACAATAACAACAGGAACAACAAACATGGAGCATTTGCAAATGTACACAACTATATTGGCATGTTTGTTTGCATAAAATACATCTTATGGTCAAATGAGCATAAACGAAGGATTATGGAAGAGGTGGGTGGTGAAAAATATAAGGTAGCAATATATTAATTTGGGTCCTTGACTTTCTCAAGATTTGAGTTACTAGTAGGGGTGTACAAAAAATCCGTCAATCCGTTAATCCGATCCGATCCGCGGATTTTAATCCGATCCGAAGGTAAACGGATTGGTGACGGATTGAAAATCCTGTAATCTGTTAGCAACGGATCAGTGGCGGATTTCATCCTCAATCCGCGGATTTAATCCGATCCGATCCGTTGACATTAAATATATATAAAAAATAAAAATAAGGGGTCTAGATATAAATTAAGATGTCTAAATATAAAAAAAAAAAGAAAATTATAGGGGCTCAAATGTAATTATTCCCTATCACTATTTATCCCCAAAAGGCCAAAACCGTAAAACCCTACCCATTTTTCCATATAATACTTTCCCTACTCACTATTTTTCCATATAAAATACAGTGACGGATTGAATGGATTAATCCGATCCGATCCGTTCATCCACGGATCGGATCGGATCGGATTTTAATACCTACGGATCAGTGACGGATTTCAAATCCGTCAATCCGTAGGTAACGGATTGGTGACGGATTTGGCCCAATCCGATCCAATCCGATCCATGTACACCCCTAGTTACTAGTGTGATGGTTGAGTATTTATTATCCATCTTATTTTGATTAAAATTTCATTGAAAGGAATTCTAGTTATATGATTATCGTTATTGGATGTTCATCTTGATTCTTTATTTAAAAAACTTATATAAATACAAAATCTTAGAACTAAAAATTCAACTATACAAAACAAACAGTACCTGAGAGTTCATAATTTAAAGGCAGAAATGGAAAATAAATAACAACAAAACAAATATTTCAAGCAAAAGGTTCCTTCATATTCCCAAAAAAGGAAATGATAATTTAACTATGATGAAACATTTGTTTACACTCCAACCCTTTTCCCCATATAAAATAAATATTTTAAGTATTGTATCTTCTGCAGACATAATGCGCCGATCTCAGTACATGTATGCTTTGTGCTGTACATAGAAGTTTTAGATGGATGTTGATGGTTGACTGCTTAGAGCTGGTTCCAACCAACTTGGGAGAATAAAACTTCACCTTTCTCATACGTTTGCATGTTATACTTACCCAATTTGGAAATTCACAAATAATGACAAGCATATCCCTTTCTTTAAACCTACTCCTGCTTTAAAAAATATGTTCCATTTGATGACAGAGTTAGAGGGCCCATCATCCCAACCAAATATATGAGGACCTTGGGATATAGTTATGTGCAAGAAAATCAAGTTTATTAATATTAATGTTTCATCTATCTAATATAAGGCCATGGCGAACGATGGAGGGTCAAGAAATAAAGAAAGAAGTTTCCAAATCTATTGTCCATTAAAAGTTATGATTTGGATATCCAAAGTGGGTCATACTGATGGTTCATAATTAATGATGGCCTCTGGGCATGCGACCTAGTCCACGTGAGGAACTGTTATAACTAGGAGTGGGCCTTCATAATCCATTTTGGTTGAAGCCACCTGTAGGGGCGTCAACAGACTGTAGATTAGTAGTTTAGTGGTTTAGAGATTAAGGACTCGCCCCAAAAATTTCAAGTCCATACCCTTATTTTAGGTCTATGGTGCGGACCTTAATAATAACCGAGTTAGGCCTAGGTAGGTGCAAGGGTCTACAATTATAACCTACTGTAACACCCCACCCCACTTGCCTGCCCGATTCTAATACCATTTGTAACGCCTCACACCATATCTATGTATGATATTGTCCGCTTTGGACCACGAACCTCACGATTTTGTTTCTGATGAACCACAATCCACCAAAAGGCCTCATGCAAGATAACGGTGTAAAGTCTACATATAACCCCATTCACTTTCCTTTTCATAGTCGATTTAGAACTTCGGAGTGTCACAGTAGAGCAAGGGGTTAAGATGATCTAAACATAGTTGCGTCACAATAGAGCAAGGGGTTAAGATGATATAAACATTGCCGCCCCCCCCCAAATGATAATCATGGTCCCAAGTGGGCCTACAAGCTTCACAGGGTATCACATGTGGGTGGATCTCACATGAATAAAAATCTCTATCCCCCAGTTTTTTTTGTTTTTCTGTTTTTTTTTTTTTAATGAGATTGGGAGACTCTGTAACGCTTATGATCAACTTACCTAACATAAGCTAAACTTTGACACTAATCTTTATAAACCGTTTAACTTAATAGATTAAGGGTTTAAGATGACTTGATAGAGTTGATATTCTACTACACTCCCCATGGTCTCGTTGAGATCTTTGCACCACCTTTTGTGTGGATGGTTCTCACCTTAATAAAGCTCTCTCTCTCTCTCTCTCTCTGGTTCTCACCTTAATAAAAAGCTCCCCCCACCCCCCCACAACACAGTTGAATGCTAATCATGGGCGCCAATGGAAAACGGAAGGGCTACATGTGTGTTAGGAGTATTCTAAAATCCCTCGTCAAGCCATCCTAACTCTTGAGATGGGGCCCTTTCAATTTTGACCCCAGAGAATGAACTCTTAGGTTGAGTGCTAATTTATGGATGTTTGTGCATGTAAATGTTCGGTGAGTAAAAATAATAGTTCCTTTTTAGAAAATTCTTTAACAAAAACCATTTTTTCTTTTTAATTTAGAGAAAGGGAGAGGGGTTCATATGCATGGTTCTTTTCTGCTGTAAATGTATTATTTTTAGGCAACCTGACATATGTATGATCAAACTACCCCCTCACACATACTAACCCCGTTAATTGTTATTAGCAAAAGTTTGACACTCATTCAACTGTTAATCACCTTTTGATTAAATTTTTAAAAAAATATATGATGTATTCTAAAATCATCAAACTTGAAGTGGTACGATAAGAGGTTATGATGATCAAATGATGCAGATATTTTGCAACCCCTTGATCTCATTGAGATATTTTCATCTCCCACCGCCTCCATGATTTGGATGGTCCTCTACCATGCGCAAATGGCTCAATCTTATAAAAATCATATATATATCATTAATTTAAATCTGAATTCTACGAAATATTAAATGACTATATGAACTCTAGAAAGTCCAAAGTCATTCAAAATGCAATTGCACTCCTAAGAACTCTAAAACTTGTATTTTCAAACATGGTTAATAATAAAACAATAAACGAAAGTGAATATCTAAAAATGATCATCAAGTAATATACAAATTAAATACCCAGTAGAGATGTCAATTGAATACCCAACATCACCATAGAAATTCTTTTTTTTAGGAAGCACACAAGGGCTTGTTTCTTTAATGGAAATTTAAAGACAGTAATGTAATAGTTGCACCTCAAAATTTCGGATGCTTTATCCTTTTACTGGAATATTTGAATTCCAGTGACACTCACCTTAAAAGTCAAACTAACCTTAGAATTTCAATGTGCTTGAGGATTAAGAAATTTTACGTACGTGAAAGATGGCTTGGGGAGAATTCATGAATTTTAATGGATGAAAATTGTTGGAATTGTAGTAAATAAAAAAGCCCTATTGCCCCAAACACGGGCCGACAGCGGGCCCACATAGAAGAGTAGATTCATGGGTTGATAAAAGGACATCCAAGACATTTGGGCAAAAGGAGAAGGCAAGATGCTGACAGGGACCACCATCACCATGCTACGCAAACCGAAGCCCTCTCGTATATAGTCAGTCGTACGTATTGCGTCTTCCGATCCCCACGCGTCACCCCTCCATAAGACAGGCGGTAAAATCAAAAACCCACAAAACCACCTCATAAAACCACCTACCCATTAAAAAACCGCCATTCTCTTTTCACTTTAATAAACACCAGCCCCACCACGCCACGTTACATTTCACGCTGCTACAAATTAAAATGCCCAAACACAAACCAAACCAAACAGTCCAAAGACGATAGAAGAAAGAGTTTCTCTCTCTCTCTTTCCATAGAATCTTACAGGGTTTTTGTCCGATTCTCTCTCTCTCTCGCTCTCAATTTCTCAGTTCCGTCATTATTTCTCTCATCTCTCATCGCCTTCCTTTTCGTTTCGGTTGATCAATTCCCAGATCTCGAGATCGTAGCCGCTGATGGGGAGGGGGAAGATCGTGATCCGTCGGATCGACAACTCAACCAGCCGGCAGGTGACTTTCTCGAAGCGGAGGAACGGGCTTTTGAAGAAGGCGAAGGAGCTCGCGATCCTCTGCGACGCCGAGGTCGGCCTCATCATCTTCTCCAGCACCGGCAAGCTCTACGATTTCGCCAGCTCCAGGTGTGCACCATACCAATCTCCTCCTTACTCTTCTCCCTCTTTTTAAATTGGGAATCGATTGTGTTGTCTTTTGAGTGGTGCATGGTGTTAACGTGCGCCGGAGGTGGTATTCTACTGATGTGGTGGTGTTGTTATTCGTTGCTGTTTCTGTAACACGTGATGATCGAAAATGTGATTAGGAAAGGGGGATTATTGCTTTAATAGCTAGGGTTTAGATAGGGATTTAGTTAATTGATGTGCTTGAGTGAGGCACAGTGTGGAGATGGATGACACGTGGCATTCTTTGCTTGTGCCCAACTCTAATATTCCCATTTAGTAGCTTTGCATTTTCAATGTAAGGTAATAATACTAATTACCCATTTATAAACCAGATACCTGATTGGAAAGAAAAAATCTTCTTTGATTTTTTTTTCTATTTGCATTATTTGGTTAGGATTTGATTTCTCTTTCTTTATAATAATATTGTATTGAACTTGATCGTTTTCTTTGTTGGGATTTTAGTATCGTATGTGTATTCAACATGATCCAAATGGAGTTTTGTAATGATGAATTCGGCATCATATGCGGTTTTCTTTTTCCAATATGATGTTGTTTTATCTAATCAGATGATGTTTTTTACTAGAATAATATTAACAACCATCATGAACATGTGTATGCCTTTGGTTGATAAATTAAGATGAAAGTGTTAAGGGTTTTAGTTTATCTCTATATTATTTACTTTTTATTTGAAGATTAGTACTTTTCTATCTTTTTTTATTTGGTTGATATGTCTTTTTTTATTACTTCATTGTAAGTCTCTCTAGCTAGTCTCTACTTCTACTGGTTTTTTGTACTAGTAACACTTTATTAAGCAGACAAAGGCGAAATGCACTAATACTAAATTCAAAACTTGTGATTGTATAATGCTGGGGAGAGTGTGTGAATGTAGACACCATGTAAGTGCTCACAATTTGATCTAGATGAATGAATTAGTGGGGTGAGAGCTTTTGTGTTTCATAATGATATAGAATAAATAATGGTATACTGTACTTGTTGCCAACATTAAATCTATCTAGTATATCTGCTATTTTTAGGGTTTTTGGTAGGATATGTATATATATTCATTTAGATTGAACTTTAACATCCTTAACAGATTATTCTAGTTTAAACAATGCAGTAACTTAATTCACTTTTTTTTTTTCTCTTGGCAGTTGTGCTCGCTCTCTAGAGAAGAGGGGGGATAGATGGATGAATATAGTTCTGAAGACTGGGGTTGTTTTGAAACTAAATTGTATAAACTAGGTCATTAAATTGTGAATTTGATTTCCAAAGAGTAAGAAGTGATGAATATAGTTAATACGAATTTGTAGTTTAATGAGTTGTCATGAGCTAAACATTTTTTAAAATCTTCAATCTAAATATGATGGTAACTTGAGGTATGAACACTATTGCAATTCTACAAAGTAAATAAAAAGTTAATAACAATTTGAGAACATATGTTGCGGGGCTGGTTTGGATCTTTGTAAACTGAGTGGAGGTAATTAGATGTGTGGGTGAACAAGATCTTCATGCATTTGGATAACCAAAGTAACTTATAAAATGCCTTTCATCTTGTTGCTTGCCATAATGAATTGCATCTTATTTCTAAACTTGTTTACAAGGAACTTCATTAGTTGGGGTCATTTCAAAGAGCAAAATAGTCTGCACTTACAATTAACACAAGCTATTCGGACATGCGAATTGCCAATTAACACATAAGCCAACTTGACTTTATAAACATCTACACAAGTCCTTACATTATATACATGCATGTGATTATTAATCTAGATCACCATCCATGAGGCACTCGGTGGATCGAGGCAGCAAGGCTGAATATTGTATTAGCAGTTGCTAATCAGCATCGGATCAATGCTAATTTCCCAATTGGTATGCTTGTAGTTGGATGCCTAAACCATCAAACTACATTTGACCATTCAAGTTTAGACCATCATGGCAGAATTCAAATCAATGGTGATGTTTACCATGTCTTTAGTAGAGATTGGAGTGATGCTTAGTAGTGAATTTAAGCCTATTATGCAATTATTCTATTGACTCCAAGCTTGAAAAAAAGAAGGGGTTGAGGGCTAGATATACAATTGTCAAATAATTTTTTCGAGCTAAATTCGAAGCCTTCTGACACTTTCACCAATCCGGGGTTGGCTACATGTTTTATTTCTCTATTCTAATCTGTTTTGAGTAAAATCCTTAAATAAGATGTGCTTTTTCACGATACCACTTCCATCTATGTCGTCTTTGGTGTACCCCTATCCTTTTTTTTTGGTAGGCCATCAACCCACGTAGAAAACTTTTTCCTCCCTAGCGATGTTGTTGGTCTACCTTTAACATATCCAATCATTTTAAATGAGTTTCTCATATTTTATTATCATATTTAATTATTTTTAATGATTATATGATGAATTTAAATCCTTGGTGATGGAATTCTTGTCTTCCAAAAAAAAAATCCTGGGGGAGCCCAGCCCCAATTCTGTGGTCTTCTAATTACCTGTCAGTCCACTCTGCATAATTCCACTGGTGGGCATTCCTGGCAGCTGTGCACTTTTGACACTTGATTGGTTGCTGAGTTAACACAAAGTTGCACTTTGTACGTAGCAAGCATGGGAGTTATGGCTACGTGAACTTGCCCAACACGTCCTTGTTTTTTGGGCTTTAGCTGATGTTGATGGTTCTCAGCTGCGTGTATATCTGCTGATGTTGACTGTTAAGATTCTCTTTTTGATTTTAACTTCTCTTTGGATAGCTGATGTTGATAGTCTTTTATAGAAAAGCTGATGCGCATGGTTAAGATTCTCCATTTGAGCTCCACTTGCACATTGGTAATTGGTTTATTACAAGGATCTGATACAACAACAGTTCACATGACGTGAGTGTTTATGTTGAGGATAACGCAATGTCTGGGTGGAACTGGGATTCCCTATTGAACTGCGTGCATGCAATTTATAAGCATTTGTGTGCGTGGGAGTAGCTCTTGGGGGGATAAACTTTGCATGGTGGAAATGGGTCAGGTTAACATTCCCTATTTAAAACTTGCTTCAACATGCACCCATGGCAGGGTCAGCCTTATCCAACTTGTATAACTTACTATTGAGGTGAACATCCACCCTCGATCCTAAGTGGTTATAATTGTGGTTGAGCTATCGCCCTCGCCCTCCTCATAAAACTATTATTGTGTCATTTTTTCCATCACCAATTGATTTTGAGATAAGTGGTAGTTCAATGGGGTGTAAGATCCTACAAGTGGTATCAGAGCCTTGTAGTTTTGCGAGTTGCACAGCAGAAGTAGCAGCGGGTGTGCCGTTGAGAAGATTTTAAAATTATAAGGGGTAAAATAAAAAATTACAAAAGTTTTAGTGGTAAAAAATAACATTTTAAAAGCTTAAGGGGGGCCATAGACCCCCTTGGCCTATACATAGGTCCGCCGGTGACTGCAAGACAAGTTATATGGGCTCAGCCATACTTTTCCACCCGTATGTGGATATTGTGTGGCACAAGTATGCCCTGCAAACATAAATAATGAACTTTTTCTAGTAAATTATAAATCCAAAATGTTAGTTATGAGGGTATATCAGCATTTATTATCATTACTGATACTGCCTACTGCTACTATAGATATTATTAATATTAGTTTTATTAACCTTTTATATGAGTTTTATATTTAGGCTGTAATTATCTTCTTATTAATGAAGTTTATGTTCATGTTGGTGTTCTTGATCTTACAAAAATGGCAAAAGAAGTATGATTACTTCAAGGCATTATGTCACCTATTTAAGCCAATTTTTACTACTTACTTGGTCGAATTAGAATCATTGGTTAGTCACCTTCAAGATATAGTGAAGGCCATCAACTATATGGCAGTCTGCAGTCCAGCCAATAACAACTGTATGTTGGTCAGTAGTTTAATGCTTCAAAAATCAACCCAGAACCATCATCCTTTTAGGGCCTATTTATTTGGACTAGTGCAGCAGGCCTATGCTCAACGCAAGCCATGATAAAAAAAAAAAAAAAAAATTAAAGTTTTAATTAATTAAAAATATTTATAAGCATTTAAAATGACCTAAATGTGAATTTTGAAACCAATCGGCTTCCATAATGGGCCCCACAAATTACGCATACCGAATATTGAAAGGAGAATAAGGAGAAAAAAGTGGTAAATTTAGATTATAAAAGTGGCCCCCTTTAATTGTAAGTTTGAAAAGAGAAAAATTGGTTTTCGCAATAGGGGCCTTAAATTTATTTAGTTAATTTAGTAAATATAATTATGATAACAAAAAAATTCTAATAAAGATGGAAACTCGTGAGATTTTAGGGGACTATCAAGTAAATAGTAGATATTTTAGAAGCTTGATTTGATTATATTTGTGCTTATGCATGAATTGAGTGTCAATATTAAATGTGGATTTTGAAATCCATTGGCTTCCATAATGGGCCCCATATATTAATCATACCGATATTGAAACAAAAATAAGGAGAAAAATGTAGTAATTACAACTTATGAAAGTGACCATGTTGATTGTTAATTTGGAAAGGAAGAAAATCTAACTTTCACAATGGGACCCATATATTATTCAAACTTTGAAAAAAGAAAATAAAATAAAAAAATTGGCTTTGACAGTGGGCACCACAGATTAATAAAAAAACAATAAAAATAAAGTCGACTATGATCTATAAGTGGTCCTTAGATATTTATAATTTGGATCTAGTATGAGGGTCCCCCAGATTGATCTATATTAAAATTTAATACGTATATATCCACCTATCATAAAATCCATTACCAACTTGATTTCTATATTTCTCATCAATTTGTAAGGCCCACTATCAAAGCCAAATAACCTTTCTTCTTCTTTTTTATCTTTTTATTTGTTTAGTAATCCGTGGGACTCATTGAATGTAACGTGTATATAAGGAGAGAAATCATGTGATAAGGTAGAGATTTAAGTAGTAGAGGGAGTATTTTTGGAGGGCCTCGTCATTGAGCAAGCCCTAACTCTTGACTTCAAAGCATCTAACAACGAGGCTGAGTATGAAGCACTAATAGCAGGGCTGAACAGTGCAAAAATTCTGGGGGCACAACAACTGGTGATCTTCAGCGATTCACAACTGGTGACGAGCCAACTCAATGGAGACTACCAGGCCCGTGACGACAGGATGGCAGCCTACCTAGCCCACACCAAGCAACTTCTATTTCAATTCCAAAAGGCTGAAGTCAGGCAGATCGGCAGATATTCCAATTCTCACGCCGACGTACTTGCAAACCTGGAATCTGCTATCGAGGCAGAAAGAAAAAGAACTGTCGAAGTGGAAGCACTAGACAGACCGAGTATAGAACTCCACCCACCTCGGCAGATCATGTGTATTGATCTCGGTCCGAGCTGGATGGATGAGCTCATCTCCTATCTCAAAAATGACCAGCTTCCCGATGACAAGAACCAGGCCCACAAAATCAGGCTAAAAGCAGCCCGATTCTGGCTCTCTCCGGATGGCAAGCTCTACAAAAAGTCTTACAATGGCCATTACCTCCAATGCGTTCACCCAAGCAAAGTCGAGGACTTCTTTTATGAAATCCACGAAGGAATCTGCGGCAGCCACATCGGAGGTCGGTCATTGGCTTACCGAGCTATCAGTCAGGGGTACTGGTGGCCCTATATGCAAAAGGACGCACAGGTCTATACCAGGAAATGTGAGAAGTGCCAGAAGTTCTCTCACTCTCTCCATCAGCCAGCACATGACCTAAGTCCTCTTTCCAGCCCCTGGCCCTTCGCCCAGTGGGGACTGGACCTGGTGGGACCTCTCCACCGAGCTCTAGGGAACAAAAGATGGTTAATAGTAGCTACTGACTATTTTACCAAGTGGATAGAAGCTGAAGCGTTGTCCTCCATTACCGAGAAGGATACCAAAAACTTCGTATGGAGGAACATCGTAACAAGGTTTGGAGTGCCTCGAGCCTTGGTCACGGATAACGGGACCCAGTTCGACTCCAACTTCCTCAAAAACTTCTGTCAAGAACTTGGCATCAGGAACTATTATTCTACCCCAGCATACACCCAGAGCAATGGACATGCTGAAATTTCTAATAAGGTAGTGCTTGACGGACTCAAAAAGAGACTAGATCGAGCCAAAGGGAGATGGGTAGAGGAACTTCCAAGTGTCCTCTGGGCGTACAGAAATACCCCGAGACGCTCGACCTCGGCTACGCCCTTCTCCCTGGCCTACGGGATGGAAGCCGTGATTCCACTTAAGGTCGGCTTACCGACCCTCAGGTCGGAACTATTCGATCAAGGCCGAAATGATATAAACCTCGCCATAGAGCTCGACTTAGCTGAAGAAAGGAGAGAATCGGCAGCCATTCGCCTCGCCTCTTATCAGCAACAGTTGGCCAGGGGTTACAATCTAAAGGTCAAAGAAAGAAAGTTCTCCCCTGGAGAACTGGTCTTAAAGAAGACACTTCCAGCAGACAAAAATCCCAGCGAAGGAAAACTTGCACCGAACTGGCATGGGCCATTCAAAGTGACTTTGGTAGCTGGGCAGACTGCATACAGACTTGAGGACATGGAGGGTAGAGAGCTGCCACGTCCATGGAATGCTACGCACCTCAAGAAATTCTACTTTTGAGATGTAATCAGGTTTCGGAAGTCAATAAACTGATTCTTTTTATAGAATATGTTTTTACTTTCTAAACTATCTCCTACTCTCAAATATGGCCAAGTTATGGAACTCGGCACATGCTTACAGCTCGGTCACAGGGTCAGCTTGCATTTTTTGGTTCGGGCACCAAGGTCAGCTACTTTGGCCCGGTCAATAGACCAGTCAAGTTTTGATTACAAAGCCGAACTCCGCTTTGGTGGTAGGACCAAGCATTTTTAGGTTTACCGAGATCAGTGCTTGTTACGATTACAAAGTCCAGACGGCACCTCGGGCTACAAACTTAATACGTTAACTTCGGCTGACGGGCCGAGCTCATTTACTTGTCTTACTTTTTCTTATTTCCTGTTATTTATTTTGGTTGCGAAGCCAAGCACATAAAAAGAGCAGGGAAAGTGGAAAAGACAGTCATCACACTGTATAAAGATTGGAGCAAAAAAGGAGTTCCATTCATTCAAAATCATGTGCAATGACAGCTTCATTCACAATCCAAAGAATTACATATATCAAGTCAAAAATAAAAATCTCCCCAAGGGCACAGAAAAGAAGAAAGAAGAACCTCATGGCAGCTGATCTATGTCAATGATAGACACATCTTCAACTTCACCATCACCAGTAGGAGTAGGACATCTTCAACTTCACCATCACCAGTAGGAGTAGGAGGGGCCTCCGTAACATCGGGCCCGACATCGGCAGAGGCGGTCTCGGCAGCTGGAACTTGGAAAGTCAGTTGAAGTTCTGAGCCTGGGGCTCGTCAGCTGGATGGTCAAGAGGAGCCTCAGCAAGTGAAGGGGCTGGCGATTCGGGCTCGGCACGAGGGAGTTTGGGCAGGTCCTAGCGGATGGGGTGATCCTCGAGGACCCCCATTTCTCTCAGCACCGCCAGACATCCCATTTCAAAAAGCTCCTCTCCCAGCGGCATGAGTTGATCTTCATAATTCTTGGTCGCCTGTGCCACCCCCTTCCGGAAGGAGGCCTCGATCTCTACTTGCCGGGAAGCCTCGAGCTCAGCCCTCAGTTTGGCTGAGGCTTCCTGCTCGGCTTTCAGTGAAGCATCGATCTCTGTTTTTCCTTCCTCAGGGCCTCCATCTCGGTCTCCATCTCTTTGGCCCTCTTCTCCATCCTGTACGCCTCAGCCTGAAGCCCATAGTTCTCAGCGCTTTTCTTGGTGATCTCCTCCATAGCAGCCTCATTTTCTATGTTCAGCTTGGCATATTCTTCCCGAGACCTCCTCAGCTCCTCCGAACTCCCTTCCAGAGTTGCTGCGAGCTTCTGTTTATTAGCCTGCAGGGATTGGATCGCAGCACAGCTCTGGCAGGATTTTTCCAATACCACTACAGATCTCTGCACGACCTGCACAGCGGAAACAAAGGTTAGCATCACACAGCATGTCTGCAAAATTATATAAACCAAGTATTGCTCACCAGCAGGGCCGATGAAAGGTTGGCTTGATGAAGTGCGCCCTCGTCCATTCTCCTGAACCGGTCGACATCTGCCGGGAGCGCACATGCCTCAGCCAGCACGGCCGCCACTGCCGGGCAACCTTGTAAATGGTGTCCCGAGGTCAGTGGCGTCCCTGGCCCTAGAAGGAAAGATGGCCTCCACGGCTCCACCACGGGGGCACGAGGCACCAAGGGCTGGACAGGGTCCTGCCAAGATGAACCCTCTCCTCTGGGCATCACCGGCACCCTCTCCTGCCTTTCTCGGCGGACCAGAGGCTGCTCCTCCCTCGGCTCCTCCTCCACTTCCTCTCGCTGCCTCGGCTCCCTCCTCTCCTCCTCCGAAATTGGCCGAGAAGCCCTCTCCTTCCAGGGTCTGGCCTGGCGTGGCTCTTCGCCCCTCGCCTTCTTCGTCTGCCTCTCCTCCCTCCCCACGGTGGAGTCATCTCGGGAGGAGTCGGAAGGGGGAGCCTTATGGGCATCCCTAGAGGAGGAACCAGCGGACCTCGAGGACGAAGAGGCCCGCTTGCCCAGGAGCTTCTCCCGGAGGTTGGTGGTAGGCAAATCTTGGCGATCCCTCTCCATCTCGAGGCTGGGCTACTGCTCCTCAGTCGCTTCGTCCGGGTCGGTAAGGGGTGAGATCGGCCGCTGCTGTCCAACCGCCTCTGGCGCGTAGCTAGGCCCCACCTCGATGTCCTCAGCCCCTTGCCTTTTGTTGTAATGTCTGTACCTCGGCAGGTACCCTATGAGGCACCAGGCAGACCTGCTTTTGTGCCCCTGGTAGCGATGGACGGTGTCAAACCAACCTCCGTTCTTCTTCCAGCCGTCGCGAAGGGCCGCCTGTCTCCTCTCAGCAAGACCTGCACAAACAGACCAGCGTACGTCAGCTCGGCAGATAAACAAAGATAAAAAGTCAAGCTGTTTGAGCTCGGTGTTTTACTTGGGAGGCGCCCAAAGTGACGAGGTACCCGGTACTTCCTCTCTGCCTCGGTTTCTTCCGCACCGAACTCCCAGTTGCCGGTAACGAACAATCTGTCGCTCCCGGCGTGGCGCATTGAGTCCTCCAGGGCATTGACGAAGGAGACCATCTTCGGTTTACTCCGAAGATAATAACAGTCGTCGATCTCCCCAATAGACTTGCAAATGTCATACGCTTCCTCGATGTCATGGACACCAAGGTGGATACCTAAGAGCCTGTTCAACGCTACTGTCCCCATTATAATTTTATAGCTATTTGGCATTAATTGACAGGGGGCAAGGTGCCACATCGCCAGACATTGCCTGAGCAGTGGGTGGATGGGGAACCTAACTCCCCCCTCGACTACCGAGACCAATGGGAAGGGCATCGCCCCGTCTCGGTAAACGAAACCATCCCACAGGTCATTCGGATCGTCCAGCCTGATCCGAACGTCGTCCGGGATACTGTAGGTCTCCCTAAACCTAAAAATGGCCTCGGGGGTGTCTACTAGGCAGCGGTAAACCCCTTTTCCCATGTTTTGAAGACTGTAAGGTGGGTGATGAAAGAAAAACCCTAACTGAAGGAAGAAACTGGAAAAGAGGTGCTAGAAGGGAAAGATAGGGGAAGGAGAAGACTTACAGAAAGCAAGAAGCAGAAGGACAAAAGGGTAAGGAAGATACAGAGGTGGTCTGAGAAATCGCACGAGCAGAGTCTCCCCCAGATTCAGAATGCCAAAGTAGATGAAGGAAGAAGAGGAGCGCTGCTTTTATAGAGCAGTAGGACGACTTCTCGAAAACCGAAGGCACGCCCTCATCACACCGCCTCAAAAGGCGCGCACGTCGCTTCGGGATACCGTACTACGAGCCAGATGACTCCACGTGTCAAGAGCATTGCGGTTTTCGTAGTAAACGCCGTCAGAGTAATTAATTATCTCGGGCAGACGCAACGATTTTGGCGCCTCCTGACAGACAGGCTGGCGACGGATTGATTAAACCCTTAAATGAAGTCATGATGAGACCGCGACACCTGCGGCCGATAACAAAAGACAGTGTGCGAGCTCGGTACTCATATAAGCTTCCACGTTTCTAGCTCCCGACCTCAATCCAGCCCCAAGAGTCCGATGAGGTCAACAGCTAGGGGGCAATTGTGTGGAATGGTTATGTAATACCGAGGTGATCTTCGACCTTGACACTAAAATACCGATTAGGGGTTACACCGACCTCAATCAACCCAGTTCGGCAACATGCCAGTTGTCACCGAATTGGAGTTGAACTCGGTAAGTGTACAGGCCTCGCTCTTTCTGGGCTCTGCCTCGAGCGTCTCGGTACCAGTACCCGACCTCAAGCAACCCTGATCTCGGTGATATCCATCTCGGTCCATTCGACCGAGATAGGCACTGTCTGTCTAAATCTCTATTATGAGATGGGACGGCTACATTGCAGTGTCCCCCCGACAGATAGGGTGGCCGCCGAATACTGATAAGGGACCTTCCCTATCACGTCCACATTTATGTGAGGGATTTGAGAAAACATCCGATGGGACAAGTATCCTCACCAACCCCCACTAAGGATCCTAGGAGTGGGCTGATGGGACAAGTATCCCCACCTACCTCCACTATGGAACCTTCTACTCTCTCCTACATATACCTGCATGGTAATCTCATAACAGGTACGCAAGTTACATAACCTGCACTTTGCTATTTTGCTCATCTTCTTCCTCGCTTCACCCTAGTTCAGTGACTGCACTAAATCAGGCGTCGGAGTGCCTTTGGCTGACAGCAGCCTCGGGCCCTGACCTCTGTTTTCTCCTCCCTTTCAGGCTTCAGATCATCAGAAACGTTCCTGTTCAGCTAAACAGCTTCTCCGTAAACCCTCATCATCATCTATACCAAGTCCGTAATTTTTAGACTCGCACAATAATATCTCTTTTTTTTTTTTATGAGATCCAACCCAATATTGGGTAAACGATTGATAAGCATCAAAACTTGGCCTGGTGCCAAATGAAGGTGGGCATTGCCACATGAGTTGGACTTGACATGTGATTTACTATTAAGAGGAACTTCCCATTTAAGTGATGCTTATGTAGATAATAAGGAATGGGTCATTGCTTGAATGACTTAGATTTTTCATAAGTGGGCCCACTAATATTATTGGTTGATCAACTTTGCCACCACTGGAAGAAAGTCCATGCTCCACCCCAGTCAACGGAATATGTATTTGACTGTACATTGACTAGATGGCTATGAAAGTTGACACTAAACCTGTGAATCCAGTTTGTGCATTTTGTTTCTTGGATAGCACATTATTGATTTTGGAGAGAACTGAAATTAAATATATGCTTACAAACTCTATTAATTCGATTTAGTAAGAGGTGCTTTGACTGAAGACTGACGAGTAAGAAAATTTGGTAATTTACTCTAGCTATAACGCATTGTATATCACATGGGAAAGTGTGTAAATATATTGCTTTATTGATTCTATTTTTTACTTGAATTAAGCAATTCGTATATGTTGGCATGACCCACTATGGTTGGAAGAAGCCACAGGACTAAAAAATAGTGGACCTCAATTAGTTTTTTTTTTTTTTTTTTTTTTTGACTAAATTGCAAATTGAATTAATGAAAAGAGAGAGAGAAAAAACTGCAAAAGAAAGAAAGAAAAAACTGGGAAAGAAAACCAACAAGAGAAAGAAAAAACAGAGCCCTATCTCATGCAAGGATTGGGCTGGTTACAAAGGAGAAAGAAAGAAGCTAAAGTGTTACTGTTGAAAGAATAAGACATATTGCTTAGGGACAGGGCAGCATCCTCTAAAAAGATTTTAATAGCAGAATCGAGAGAGGGCGCATTGTTGGAGAAGATAACCATGTTCCTTTCCTTCCATAAGCTGAAAATCGCAACAATAAATAGAGCTCCCAGGCCCTTCTTGGCTTTGGAGCAAGAGTTAGCAGAGAAGGAGTCCCATTTGGAAGCAGCTAAACAAGAACGAGGAGACTTGATATTCCCTTTAACCTCAAGCCATGCCCAAGAGGAGGCGAAAGGACATAGAAAGAATAGGCTGAAAGCTGATTCTCAGTGAGTGCCACAGACAAAGCAGGTGGACGCTAATTACACTCCTATCGATTGAGCCTAGGCATTGGTGGGAAGTTTGTTGTGGAATAGCCTCCAAGCAAAGCAAGCAGTGGAAGGCTCGAAAAAACTATTCCAAGCAAACTTATGCCAAACACTGGGGAGGCTTCAGGATCTGATAGACTCCCAAGCAACTGAAAAGGAGAGATGGGGGAGTTGGAGCTGGACCAGATCAGAGCATCAGGTTCATCCACTAAGGAGTAAGTAGCTAAGAGGGTGGAGGAGAAGGAGGCCACCTGCTAAGGGAGATAGATGCTGGAAAGCCTCTGGGGGTTAGAGAGAAAGTCATTCACAAAAACAAACCACGAGAAGTCCATCTACAGGAAAATCTGCGCCAAAGAGAGGGGGGGCATGCCATTTATCATGCCGAAAACTTATGCTTTTCCCATCGCCCAAAATCCAGTGACTTTTTTGAAAAAGGAAATGGGAGCTTCTCTTGATGGGCCTCTAGATGCAAGAGCCAGTGGATAGGGAGATAGGATGCCAAGGAGAAAAGCCTTTGAGGTACTTAGCTCTGAACCAGCTAGCCCACAAAGAAGAAAATGGGACAGTAGACCAACCTAATCTAAATGAGTTTGCAAAAATCATATCCTTTATGCAGCGAAAACCCATCCCTCCTTCAGACTTAGGCCGGAAAATTGAATTCCAATTGAGGAGGCTCCTCTTAGCTTGCTCAAGACCCCCTGACCAAAGAAAATTTCTCATCCATTTCTCCAAGAAGTTGCAAACCGAGGAGGGGATGGGGAGAACCAGAAGGATGTGAATGGGGAGACTTTGAAGCACATGCTGAATAAGGATAACTCTCACTCCAAAAGAAAGAATGTTGCTTTTCTAGCCAGCTAACCTATGCCTAAAAAAAATCTTGAGAGCTTTGGGCTGCCAATGAAAAGGGGAACACCCAGGTATTTAGCTGGAAAAAAGGCCTAAGGGATGCCTAAGGAACTCAAGGTTTTGGCTTTGAAGAACTCCTTACTGTTACCAAAGAGAACATTACTTTTCCTAAGGTTGAAATGCTGCCCAACTATCTTTTGGTAAGCTTCCAAAACACCTTTAATAGCTTTGATACTCCTAGGGAAGGCTTTGAAAAAGAAGAGGATGTCATCAGCAAATATAAGGTGACAAACAGAGGGAGAGGTTGGGGCTGTGTATATCAAGGTCACTTGTTTCTGAGAAACTAGCTTAGCAATGTTTAATCTGGGGATTTCTTTCGCTAATATGAAAAGGTAAGGGGAGAGGGGATCTCCCTGCCTAAGCCCATCCCTAACTTCAAAGTAACCAAGAGGCTCTCTGTTGATGAGGATAGAGCCTTTAGAAGAGCAGACACATTCATAGATGAGGGAAGACCACTCCTTGCTAAAGCCAAAGAAATCCAAAACTTTGAATAGGAAATTCAAGTTTAATTTGTAGTGGACTTCAATTAGTTGATCTAGATAGTTTATTTGAAAAATAGATGTGTTCCAAGGTTATTAAGCTTGAGGGCCATAGATTATTAGGTTAGGATGATCTAATGTGGTTGATACTCTAGGTATCATTGATATCTTTCCATTCTTCTCCACTTCCACCGTGATTGGCATGACCTTAGATGGGCCCCACAAACAGGTGAGGCACAATACTATGTTCAAAAGATACTCACCAAGAAAAATAATCTCTCTCTCTCTCTCTCTCTCTCTATATATATATATATATATATATATAGGGTAATATACAAGTGAGAACTAGTTATGGGCCCCATTTGGGAATGGGACTAGAGGGGATGGAAAGATCTATGTGAAACCACCTCAAGTATCAAGTTCGACCCCAAACCCATGCCCCTAACCCCCTTCATCCGTGGCGAACAAGTTTAATGGCTTCATATTTAAAAAAAATACTCAACCTTCGATCCAACGGTTCATTCTATTCAAATGTGTGCCAATCCTTGGAATTAGTGACTATAGGGGGGTTCCCTATTGGTTGCTAGGTTTGGATGGGTTGCTAGTTGAGTCCTGTAAAAAAGTTCTCATATAATATGTGAGAACTAGTTCTCACTTGAATATTTTACATATATATATGGGGAGATGCTCCTATGAGAAATATCTCTCACCTTAAATGAGAGATTGGGTGGGGGCCCTCACATCCATATCTAATGCCAACAACTTAAATGTGTTGGCCCCCACCCCTATCTCTCATATAAGGTAAGAGATATCTCTTATAAAAGCATCTCCCATTTATATATTCATTTTCTTGATAGTTTCTGTTACGGCTTGTGTGAGACAACAATCTTAACACCAAGTGTGACCCACCTATCACCAATCCAACCCTCTCCCATTCACTAACCCTACCCCTCACTCCCAAAGATTAAACAAATAAATAATTTGTACTCCATTATTTGATACTAATTTGAATTGTACTTACTGTCGGATCAAATGAGACCTTTCCATCAGGCTATTTCTCCTGTGATCGGAGTCTAGATCTTTCTGAAGGTCTTTGCTCAATGTTGTGTTGGGACTAACTCCTACTATGGTAGAATTTGAGGACATTCAAAACATGGAAGATGTTTATATTGAGCGGCTCAGATTACAATAGGTGGGCCCCACTACAACATCCCACTCCTTCCACTCGGGGGAAGAATGAGATAGAGAATCAAGGGACTTGGCCTATTGTGACTGGCATGCGAAGAAGTGGGTCCCGATGGGGCTTAGATTTTTGTCTCATGCAAGCCATGAGAGAAGTAGGTTATCCATGCAAGCCGTGAGAGAAGTAGGTTATCCATATCCCCAAGGAATAAAAACTTCACTAAAGTGACTCGGTCCAGAGCTAAGCCAAGACCGAGTCACTTCGACTCTCAAAAACAGGGTATGAAAACCATTTTTACTTTGGGGAGGTGCATGGGGGGTAGTGGGAGTGTGGGACTTGTTTGGTTCGGTTTGAAAAGTCAATTTTTAGTTTGGGTTTGGGTTTGGCTAATGGAGTTTGGGGGATATGTTGACCCTTTAAGGGGTAGAGTGTGGTCAGAGAGTAAGAAAGAGGCGAAGGGGGGGAGAAGAAGAAGAGAATCTTACTTTCTATCACAACATGAATCAATGGTTCAACAAATTAAATATTTTACCTTGCTTTGAAGGTTAGAAATAGAAGAAGATTGGGTATGAAACAGTTCAGTTCACATTACACGCCACAAAGGAGTGTTGTCACTTGGTGGGTAATTATGTTAAGAGTCATCTAACTCATCTACCCCACTATAATCCCTCTTATGGTAGAAACTGCCTCGTAAGAAAGGCAAATGAGTCTATGTAAAGATGACTTTGTAACCGTCATGCTACAGAAAGTGGTTTGCCTCCTTCCTTCCCCGATGAATCTTTTCCTACCGTTTGGTAAATTTATTTGTATAGTGAAGTGAGGTAAATGATCAAATCAAAAAAAAAAAAAAAAAAAAAACGAAGAGGTCAAAAGTTAAAATACTTAATAAAAAAATCTAATCTTCTTATCAAAAAAGACAAAAACATACTCTTTCGTGACATTAAATGACAAAAGTGGGAAAGAATATATTTTTGTAGTTTAGTACTTTTACTTTTGAGCCCTTTTTTTATTCTCTCTTGATTTGACTCTTTACTTCATTATATAAGTAGGGTTATTTGATAATAACTTGTATGGGGAAGTGCAGTAAATAGCCAATGTTGACATGCAAAAAGTTGAAAAGGATCGCCCAAATATGGTATTTTAAACCTATATTTGACCATGTTAACTTTTGACATCAAACTTGGTCAAAATCAAGCCAAAAGGCTACGGGAAGTCACACTCACATCAAATCTTGCCTCTCGTGATCTTAAGCCAGAACCTTCTTTGTCATTTGAAGGAATTTAAAGCCAATAAGATCCAAGGTGACATTTATCAAGTTCAAAGAGATGTCTTGCGCCATTCATGATAAGCAAAGTAAAGATTTAATGTTGGCATGCAAAAAATTGCAAATCCGCATCAAAAGATGGTTTTTTAAGCCCATCTAACCAATGACATATAAAGTTTATAAACAACAGGGCTATCCCAAAAACCCAAGCATTGGACCAAAAGACGTACAAAATGAATATGACAAGTCCAAAATATCTAAAGACGAAAATGAAATGCTAGATGTCCTTCTGATCTGCTCGCTAGTGCTGGGAGAGATGACGTTACACTACGTCATCGGCACACCACTTCCGTTCATTTTCTGTTGATTGAGGATCCTCTGTGATCTCCTCACCTTCTGGCTCTATGTAGTAGTGTGTGGTGTAGTGTCGTCTGTACACCAAGGAAAGAGAGTCAACGACATATTGAGCAATAGATAAGTAGTGGATAATAAATATAAGGGAAAAGAGCACAATACCTACCTGGACTTTGGTCATTTTGTAGAGTACCCTATGTACTTTGGTATTTTGTACTAAACCTACAAGTAGTTCTAATTAACATGCAAAACTCACGGATTCTGTTAGTATTAACTGTGTAGATCGTATAAATGGTGTCTGGTGCATACTGGCGGCAAATTACTCGCCCAAATAGACTTGTTTGCCCCCGAACCTAACCCTTCAAGCACATAACATGAAAAATAATGAAAGACATTGAATTTTTTAAAGAAGAGTAGAACATTAGCTACATTAACATCTACCTAACCTTTGCCTCCTCTCATTGCTTTGTGTATAGAGAAGGAACTTGAAATGACATGAAAACAACCGTAACCCATTTTAGAAAAGAAGAAGAAGATAGAAAGATAAGAAGGCAAAGGAAACAGAATAGAAAAAAAGGAAGAAATGGTGTAGCTAGATATAAGATGATCTGCTCTGCAAAGCAATCCACAGCAACTCTTACTGTTTCCGATGTCTTACATCAAAAATTGCAATCTTCGAAGCAGCTGGGATTGCTATTGCTGCCTTCCTTAACTGCAGCAAAAGGACAGAAATTCTCTCTATCTACTCAAAAGCCTCTTCATCTTTCCTCCATGGAAGGTTTCGGATCTTTGGAAGGAATGAGAACGAAACCTAGAAAGCTGAATTTTGAATGCGAGGTCTATGAAGCAGATCGATCTGAACTGATTAACATCCAGATCCCTGATGAGAACGCAAGATCAACTGCATCGCAGAAGGTGAAAATCGGGATCTATTTCGCAACATGGTGGGCTTTGAATGTTGTCTTCAACATCTATAACAAGAAGGTTCTAAATGCCTTTCCTTACCCTTGGCTCACGTCGACGCTCTTGCTCGCAGCGGGGTCTCTTTTGATGCTCATTTCATGGGCGACGATGATCGTAGAGGCACCTAAGACCGATTTTGACTTCTTGAAAGTGCTTGCGCCAGTAAGAATATCAATTAGAGATTATTTATGCAGGAATCTTAGGTCCTCAGTGTTGACAAGGAAGATTAAAAAATGCACTCTTGGGGATAGACCGCGCCCAATTGAGACCCCTTATATCCAAATGGGGTATTAGGCTATTAGCTAAAGAAAAACAACAAACAAACAAACAAATGCAAGAAGAGATTTCTTGGGGGGGTGGGTGTTGGTTTGCGATAAAAAAAAGAAGGAAAAAGGAAATGGGGAAATGGAGTTCTTGGTGATGATCAGTGCCGGTGCCAATCTACAAGACATCAGTGCTGATGCCGATATCCAAGATGTGGCTGCGAAATGCATTTGGGCTTTCCTTGGTGATGCTGATGGGTGGCGAAGAAGAACCCTAGCTGCAAGGGAAAGAGGAAAGCCAAGAGACATCTTATATATGGAGGGGTAAATTCGTCATTCCCTATTTTCTGTCACGTCCGTCTCTATTTGCATTGTGATTTAAAATACAACTAGGCTTAATATAAAATACTAAAGTACATGGGGTACTCTGCAAAATGACCAAAGTACATGTAGGTATTTTGCTGTTTTCCCTAAATATAATGTTTCAAATACATGAATACTGACGGGTAAATAAACATGGAAGTATAAGGTAATGAAGCTAGGCATAAAATAAGAATATAATAGGAGAATCAAGTAATAGTATTCCTAGCATCAACTAGCAAGAACCACCACCACCACACATAAAATGCACTGCACAAACAAAAGGAGACTCTGAGGATGTCTAAGTCACCTCTCAAGATATCAGTAACAATCATATCCGGACCACTGATAACAAAGTCTGGCTCTAGAGGGGTCCAAGCTCCCTGTTGTAGGAATAGCAGCACAGTCTAAGCCTACCCCTAGCTCTTCTGCGCCGTGGACGCCGTTAAAGCCGACTGCCCACCCTAGTGTCCGAGTAACCGACCATTATAAAATCTCCAAACTACAGCTGGTCATGAATGCAATCCCCCTCGCAGTGGATCCTACTGTGGTTGGATAACGTATAGTGATGTGGTGACGAGACTCAAGACAAGAACATCTGGCTAGATTCCAAGGTACAAGACCATATAATGAGGATTGCTCCAAACAAGCCTAGTTCTCAAGGAAGCCAAGAACCTCCATCTAATAGTCCTCTAATAACATCTACGCGTCAATGTAAGTCTAGCAACACATGTCCATCAAGTACAAGATATAAAAGGTACCTAAGAATACACTCTAAGCCCGGTCTAAGCCCCAATTCTAAGCAAGTTATGTTTTCCCAGTTACACAAGTGTTTTATGAATGAAGTGTACAAGGTTCGTCAAGCTACGGATATCAAATTATAAGTCAAGGAAGAAGTTATGAGTCAAATCTAGGTCAAGGGTTGTCCCTCGTACACAATAAATGTCATCGATGGAGTGCGCATGGAAACTAAGGCAAAGACGCCTAAATTAGTGAGCCCTTGGTGTACAAAAGTTGTGAGCACCATTTGACTCAGTTCCACACACATTCGATTAAGGTACTGACTATGTACAAAATTCCCGGACAACCGACGAAGCACACCAAACAAACATGCTCCGTTTTTGTTTTACTTTATGAGTCACGTGAGGGTAAGGTCAATGGGTCCCAACCAAGAGGTCAAAACTAGGGTTTAAATTACCTTTTCCAAAAAGAGACCAGGCCCAAGTTTGCTTGAGCAAGCCTGTTTGCTATCCAGACAGAGGCTCGTCCGCTCGAGCGAGCCTGCTAGCTATCCCTCCTAAGGACTCCTCCACTCGAGAGGGCCCCAAGTCCGCTCAAGTACACACGTTCACTGTCCCACACAGGGATTCATTCGCTCGAGCGGGCGCTATAGAATTGCCACGAACTGAACAGAGTGTGCTCAGTTCGTGGGGTTTCCAAATCTCCCTTCTCTCCAACCCTTCCATGGCCCTTTCACCTGCAAGAAATGGAGCCTCCATGCTCCACAAAACGACATTCCAACATTCACCATCCAACCCATTCCACATTTGAGTCCATATTCATTTAAACCCAAATCTAACATGTTAATAAAAATCAAAACCCATATCAAGCTTGGATTCCATGTAAACTATATCAATAATCAAAGAACTATACATGCATATCACATATACATTGCATATCACTTGCCTTTGTCCATGAGAAGAGAAGAAATTGGGGGAAATGAAGTAGAAGAGCTCTCCACACTCTCACCACCAAACCCACTCTTAAATCATGCTTTTCGGCACTTCTAGAACACAAAAGAGAAGAAGGAAGAGGAAAGGAATCATATACAAGACCTTAAGGAATCATTAGAGTAAAATGGAGACTGTTAGGGTTAGGAAAAACTCACCAAACTTGAGTCTTGAGGAAGGAGATGAAGTTGGATGGCTTAGATATGGGCTTCTTTGGTTGGACCAGAGCTTGAAGATGGAAAGAAGAAGAAAAGAAGATGAGTTCCATCAGCTCTTGTTGTGAAGGAGATGAAATGAGGGCTGGGGTTAGGGTTTATAAAGTTATGGGAGGTGAAATGACCAGTTTGCCCTTTTTTAAAAATGAAATGAGAGAAATCTGATAATTTAAGGGGCTTCAGGGGGTGTCTGATCGCAACGAGTCAAAAGAGAGAATTGATGAGCGCGGCGAGATCTTTCTAATGGGCCCAAATTTGGTAGAAACTGAGTTTTTCAGAAAAATATCCAAATTTTCTCTAATTACAACCTACCCCCTACTATGCTCAAACGCGCTTGGAATCGCACGAAACTTCGTGGACACCTTCCTAATGACAAAAAAACTTCGCTCAAGCATTAAACCCAACTAATTAACTGACATGGTAATTAATTAAGCTAATCACGAAATTAAAAAACTAATCACACTATTAAGGTTAAGGACCTTACACTGGGTTGCTGGGAGCTCGAGAGTAACACCCCCAAAATAAAGAATAAACACAATGGGAGCACTAGTTGATCATGTGAAGCAGGTGCACTAGCCAATCAGTCCCTTTGAAGGATTGATTAGATCATTTAAAAGTCCAAGACTTGAGCTTACCTACATCAAAAACCTAACACCAACTAAAAGAAGATCTCAACCAAGATTCAGAATGTTGGAAGTAGGTGGGCCACGTGGATAGATATTTAAAACTTTTGACCCACTTGACTCAGGGATCAAGTATCCATAAGGCCAAAAACCCAATCCAGGATGCATAACCCTCAATCTCATGATCACATACAGTAAGTAAAACTATCTAAAAGATAGAACAGAAACGAACAAGCATCCATTAAAATCCACAACATACAAAGAAGCAGATTATACCTTAGGAGCTCAATTGCGCTCTAATGGAGAAGTTGATAGCTTTCGTTGATGTAGAACTTTTCTACAAACTGAGATCAGAATCTCCACCACCTCTTAGCCTTCCACGCTATGACCCGAATTAGATATCTCTTCTCAAGAAGATTGGTGGAATCTTCAAGAGAAAACCCAACTCGAAACCCTAAGGAACTAGAAGAGGAAGAGAGAAGAGAGCAGTGCAACTGTTGCACAAAGAGGAGGGACGTTTTTCACTATATAATGTTATGGACGTCCAAGAGGGGTGCATTCCCTTTTATAATCTCCCAAAGCTCCTCTTGTCTTAATTGAAATATAAGTCTTACTTCCACAACAATTAGTAAGTATACTATTACCACTATTAGAAGTCCTACTTCAAATAGAAATAGTAACTTCCTAATTCCTTCCTTTTAGAGTTCGAATAGGATTAGTATCTTTCTAATATCTTGGGCTCGCGTGGGGACCACTAGGAATTCCATAGAAAGCTGGCTCCAACTGGAACACGCGACCCCACATCTCATGTGCAATCCGGGCCCACAGTTAATTGCAAATAACACCACTATATAAATGCAATTGCACTCCAGTCTTAGGAATAAATTACAATGAAGACCCTAAACTTCCCAATTACCACAAGTAGGCCCCTCTATCAATATCCATGGATCAATTGGAATAAATCTGTCTCTTCCAATCTTAGTTCCACATCTTATTATCCTTGAGTCCCAATTAATCACTATGATCATCAGTACCATCCAATTAACTCTTAATCGCGATGGGTGCGCACTTACTAATGACAAAACCCATTAATTGGCACAAGGGGATAATAGAGATAGATTCCATCTTGATGATTCAATGTTCTCACAGTCCTACTACCAAGGATGAAAATAGCGATAGCGGCAGGCCACGCTACGTAGCGGGCGCTACGTAGCGGTGTAGCAGTGCGATTTGAAAAAATCGTCAAAAAAATATGAAAAAATTCTAGAAAATCTAGAATATTGGAAAATGAGAGAAAATGTATTTTTTTTGCAAAAGTAACTAAGGTAAGGGGGCATAGCGGTCCCCTCACTATATGAGGTCCTGTATCGCTGTATAAATAGAAAATAATAGTAATGATCATTTTTTTTACATGTGTTCATGTTACTTAGTTATGCTAATTTAGAAACTAATGAAAGGCTTATAAAAGAAAAAATTATGTCATGAAGTCAAGACTTAAGAGTACCTAAAGAAAAAAATGCATCTACCAAAGGGGGTGTCTAATAGGATGTACTTAGAGAAGAATCATTGAGAAGAACTCTTTGTATCGACTACAATTTGGTGAGATCATGTGCTGTTTGGTGTTCTTTTAAACATAAAAGGGTAAAAGAGTTGTGTAGAAATGTTATTTGGAGAGAAGAAGAAAAGAAATAAGTCTTCTTATGCATTTTAAAAAAAATTGAAAAGTAGGATTTTTTTCTCACCCCGTAGTAGCCCCGTAGCGGCCGCTACATTCGCGTAGCGGTCAGAACACTGTTTTTTTCAATTTAGCGTAGCGGCCAGGACCGCTACGCTTCGTAGCGGCCGCTATTTTCATCTATGCCTACTACCACATACCCAAGACACCGAGGTGTTGACCTATAGTTAGCCTCACTCATTGGTGACTCAAAGCAAATGAATAGATAGAAACTTGAGTTCATCAATGTCTCAGGATTGAGAGCCTATTGCTAGGGAATTATGAGAGCATACCTTATTATTGAGACGGAATTCCATAAGGTGCTTCTCATGGTCCTTCAATACATCCAATGTACTAGCACATTGATCCAGAATCTTCCATTCTGATGATCGAGACAAATCACACTATCTCATAGTGATCAAAATGTTGCAACCTTATCAGATGAGATGCTCAGTCTCATAACTGGTTATGAAAATATTTTAAGTATAAGATTTGTGACATAGATCTCCCGTATGTAGATCTCATCCATATACATATACCACATCTAATATACTAATGGGACCCTGTTCAACTCATGAACCATTATGTCATATGTATTGGTCATTTGCATAAGGTAATAAAATAACATTCATCTCATGAAAGTAAAGCATGGTTTTATTGATTAATCAATTTATTACATCAACTGATGGATTGAGCCCATACAATCTAACACAGAACATATGGAGATCATTATAAGAAAGAAACAAAGAAAGGAAGGTTGTTATTAGCACCAGCCTAATTGCATTTCTATAGTCCACTACTGCAGCAACTGAACAATTCCTACACCCCTTGACTAATTTCAGAATCTGCCATTTTTTAACTCAAATTGGCTCCAACTGCTACCACACCTCTTGGAGACTATAAATAGACTCTTTGGGCATGCATTCGAGGGGGGAATCAAGTCGAAAACTAACGAGGTAATACCAATAAAAAAAAAACTCTCAAACCTCTTCAAAACCTTCATTTTCAAGGAGAAACTCTGCCAAAACCCTTTCAAACTTCTTCTATTGAAATTCTAAGGTACTTAACCTCTGGGCATTTCCTCAGAGGAATTGACATAAGAGCCATGCAAATGACCAAAATGCCCCTCCCATGTGGAGTCGGGCCAGTCCCGAAACAAGATCCCCGGGACAAGTAGACTTTTTGTTGACATAAATACTTATGGCATTACCAAGCCTTTTATCCCATCCAATTTCTTAAGCCCTTAGGATTTTCCTCGTGTTTCCCACTTAAGAAGTTTGTGGATGTCTATAAATTGGGGAAGGAAAACTTGTCAACTTTCACTTTTGAGCCCCTCTTCTTTTTTTTTTTTTTTTTTTTCTATCTTAATTCAACCCTATACTTTACTTCACTTCACTGTACAAATAATTTTACCAAACATGTAGAGGCGACTTGGTCCAACTTGATTAAGTAGACTCAACTCGAAGGGCGAGTCATTCCCCTAGTCCATTTTTTAAAATACTGATACCCACATATGTTATAATTGAACTCGCAATCTCCTATTTGAAAGAAGGAATACCTTTTAGAGTGTTTTCATAATAGCATCAAACTAGCAAGACAACCTTGTTGAATTGGAATTACTATTTGTTGTGGGTCAATTCAAGTAAAATCATTTACCCCCAATTGAACTGTGTGAACTATGCAATTTAATCGTCAAGTCTTTTCTTTTTTTCTTTTTTTTTTTCTCTTCACAAAATAAGCAAAAAGAAAGTTGAAGTCTTATTTACAAACTAAATCCAGAATTTAAATTCTTATTACTTTCATTTTCTAAGTTCGAGATTTAAAAACTGAAGCATTATCTCAATTTTTTTATATATTTAAAAAAAGATCCCTAAAACAAGGTGAAGGGATTTAAAAGGAGAAGACAGTATTTAAGGACAAAGTGATTGATGAGGGGGAATGGAATTTTGAAGGGGAAACTACAGCGATATGGACTCAAATGGCTAACAGTGTTAGAAAGGTTGCTAAAAGGATGCTTGGAGAGCCGAAAGGAAAGGAACATGATAATAAAGAAATTTGGTCGAGTGCAAAGGTTCAGAAATTGTTCGGGAGAAGATACAATGTTACAAAGTTTGGCGGAGTACTAGTAAAATATGGAAACTATGAGATGTACAAGAAGGAAAAGAAAGTAGTAGGTGATGCAAAGTACAAAGCATGTAATGACCTATATAATAGGTTAGGAACAAAAGAAGGAGAGAATGATATTTTTAAGCTTGCAAAAGTAAGAGAAAGGAAAAGTAGGGACTTAGATCATGTCAAATATATTAAGAGCAATGACCAAAAGATTCTAGTAAAGACAACGAAAGGTGGAGTACTGAATATTTTAGCATGCTTTTAAATGAAGACTATGTAGGAAACATAAGAACAAAAGAGGATGCTTTAGTAGTAAATCATACTTTTTTTGTAGAATCAGGATAATAGAAGTGAGGAAAGCATTAAAACAAATGAAGATAGGAAAGGCTACGGGTCCAGATGACATCCCGATCGGGCTTGAAAATTCTTAGGAGAAGTTTGGGAGATTTGATTAACTAGACTCTTCCATAAGATATTAATGACAAAGCAAATGTTGAATGAATGGAGAATAAGTGTTGTAGTACCTATTTATAAGAAAAGAGAGATATACAAAACTATACCATGGGATTAAACTTATGAGTCATAATACGAAACTATGGGAGGGAGTAATGAAGCAAAGACTTAGACAAATGACCAAGATATCTGAAAACCAATTTAGCTTTATGCCAGGGAGGTCAACAATGGAAGGTATTTTCTCATTTAGGCAATTAACAGAAAAATATCGAGCAAAGAGAAAAAATTTGCATATGGTCTTCATCGATCTAGAAAAAGCCTACAATAGGATTCCTCGATATTTAATTTGGTGGGGTTCCAAAATATTGAAATTATTAAAAACATGTGTGAAGAAGCAATAACGAGTGTAAAAACTACTTGTGGAGGGACATGGAAATTCCCAGTGACCATAGGTTTGTATTAAGGGTGAGCCCTAAGCCCTTATCTCTTTACGCTAAGTATGGATGAGGAAACTGCTTGTATTTAAAAAGTATCACCTTGGTGCATGCTATTTGCAAATGATATTGTGCTGGTAGATGAATCAAGAGATTGTATAAATGCAAAATTCGAAAAATAACTGGAGGCTTTAGAATCCAAAGGCTTTAAAATAAGCAGTACAAAGACATAATATATGGTTTGTAACTTCGACGGGAATATAGAAAGGGTTGAAACTACTATGAGAATTGAAAACCATAACAAATTGATTTTTTTCCGCTACCTTGGCTCTATAATTAGTATAGATGGGAGGTTGATGAAGATGTCAAACATAGGATTAAAGCAGGATGGTTGAAGTGGACTTGCTTTGAGAGTTCTTTGTGACCGACAAATACCAACAAGATTGAAAAGAATTTTACAGGACAATGATTAGATCAACTATGACCTATGGAGCAACATGTTGGCCAATCAAGAAGCAGCATATGCACAAAATAGATGTGGCATAAATGAAAATGTTGAGGTAGATGTATGGTAAAACTATAAAGGATAATATTAGAAATGAGCGCTTTCGAGAGCGTTTAAGGGTAGCAACAATCGAGGATAAAATTACATAAAATCGTTTGAGATGGTTTGGGCATGTCCAACGTAGGCCGATAATGGGCCGATAAAAAAAAATTGGCCATGAAAGTTGATGGCCGGCCAAGGGGAATGAGTAGCCAAAAAGGAAGTGGATGGAGGTAGTAAACACCATAGATATGAAGAAGTGTAACTTATCTGAGGATTTAGCTGATGATAGATAGAAATGAAGAAACATAATTCATGTAGCCGACCTGAACAGTGTTAGGACAAGGCTTTGATGATGATGATGATGTTAAAAAAGATACTTCTACAAATTTCTCTCTTTAGTCACCTAAACTTAGCCTTCACGAGTTAAATAGATACTATAGTTTTTAAAGAGATTTTTTTTTATATATATAACACCTAAGGTTTCTAGGACTTTTCGGTATCTCCTATTGTTTTGGTATTCAATGACACATCCTTGCCTTTTCATCTGATGAATACCTTTTGTTTCCCTAAAATCAATAGTCTCAATGACACATCTCTTCCATTTCCCTATTAAACTCATATACAGTGTAGGCTCTTGCAACCCTCAAAAATATATTTTTTTAGTAGCAAATATATCTCTGTTCCTACAATAATTCTTTCAGAGCAAAACCTATGATGCGCTTCTAGGAACACAACTCAGACCGATTCAATAACCCCATTCTGCATGTTTGACATGGAAGTCATTTGGTCTGAACAAATATACTCTGCTATTCCAAAAAACTGAGCCATCTCAAACACAATGGGAATTGTTTCACTATTCTCATTGAGCATTATGGCAAACAACAACCAACCTTTATACTTGGCCTTTAAGTGACACCCATCTAATCTAATAAACAGACGCCACCCATTAAGAAAAGCATCAATGCAGTCGAGAAGAAAGAATGAACAATTTGTGGAATTGGTGTTGTCCCTCTAAGTTGTATCTTACAATGCTCTCCTAAACTATTTTGAGTATCTCAAAGTATAATGATGGCACCATCGAATAAGAGCACTCATAAGATCCAAAAATTCTCTAATGTTATCTCCTTACCCATCCATGCCTTATGGTACTTCCATCTTTGGCGACTTGGGGTCACTTGCATTGCCATCCTTAGATGCATCATTATAGTATTCACTTTCAGTAGAACTTTGTGTGATAGGTAGTTTGACCTAGATTCATAAGGAAACAAGTTAGGGTCTCACAACATGAGCTACTTCAAATTCAATTGAGCCAGATAAAGAAACTAGAGTATAGATGTAAAGCAATCTTGGTTTTACCCCATTCATCACTGCAACCAATTCAATAACCTTATTGTCACCACTTATCGACCGTAATGATTCTCCAACATCATCATCTGGAATGTTAAAATATATCGTAATGCAATCCTTTGTGACCTTGGCAAGGGATACTGAAAAATCTATAGATCAATATATGAAGTCATGTCCTTGTCCATTATTCCATAGGACTTGCCTCCCCCAACAAACACTGTTTTCTTTGTGACTGAATCTTGTTTAAAGTAGCTCCCATAGTGGAAATTTACAGTCCACACACTATCTGACTAGAAAACAGAGGACATGGCTTGGAATTTTATTCCAAATGCACAATCCAGCTAATGTGTTCTGGTGGTTCCACATAGAGGAGTTTCTAAAATATCTTGTTCTAAACCGGGCTGGATTTGTTCTGGGTCTACATAAGAAATACTATCAAGGGAAATTTGGTCAGCTGAAAGGTGGAAGCGTCTTGTGTACTTGTCGCCATCCTACAACCATTTAACCTTGGGATTTTATTTCCAATGAGTCTCTTCGTCCTTGAGCCAGTCACGCAAAGAGACTTTCGTAGCCTTGAGATCCTCAAAATTCTGGTTCGAGTGGGCCAAATCAAAATTCTGAAGGCTTTGAAAAACCTGCTGCTCTGCTGTCCCAATGTTGGATTTCAAATGACCATGAACCTCTCTATTCCATGCTTCGAGATGCTTCTTTAATCTTTTCAGCTTCCGAGCTAAAATGGATTGGGGTTCCTGCACAATGGACACACCAATTGAGAGCCAATGTCTCCTGAAAAGACGGATGCTGAGTCCACATTTCTTCAAACTTGAAAGTGATGTTTGAGGGAGAGAATGGAGGCTTGTCACAGAGGTGATCAGATTTTATCCTTGGAAATTGAGTAATGATTGGGTCCTCAAAATTTTCAATCCATTTGGAACTTGAGACGGCTCAATCCAGACGAGTAGCAACGTAAGAGGCTCCACTTCATTTGTTGGACCATTTAATATGGTTACCTTTATATCCCAAATCCTTTAGACCTGAAGCAACGACCATTGCATTGAATTGTTTCAATCAGAGAGAGAAGAATGGCGTCTTAAACTAAGCTTTTAAGAAAACATGAGGATAGCGTTGAAGTCTCCTAACACATCATGGCAGCTGAGTACTAGAAGTGTCTACTAAATGTCAAAAGAACCTTCTAACCCTGTAGTTGGTGGAGCCGTAAATGCCAGTTAAGAGGCCGACTTGGCCATTAGAAGGGTTGGTGGTTGAGATTGCATCATGCTGAGAAGAGTTGTCAATAAAGGTTGGGTTGAGGTTGGAGTTCAATTTTTAAAGACACTAAAGAGAGCTAACTAAAGGAGTTTGGTTGGTGGAAAGGGTGTCAAAGCAAAAAAGAAGTCAGCTGGGAAGGAGGAGCCTAGGCCATGGGTTCAGGGGAATGGAAAGAAAACACAGAATACAAAACCATTCAATATAATTGTTAACACTTAAAAAAACAGTTTCATATGCTTAAGTAGTAAGCATTGTTTATGTGCTCAATACAACAAATACTTGAAAAATTATATTCATATGAAAACATTGGTTTTACCAGCTTTTCTAAGTATTTATTTACATTTTCATTTTAATATTTTTAAACTTAGTTTTAGCAAATCATTGTCAATAGTCATATTCACATGTAAACTAATTACTACCATAAACATTAATAAAATGCACACAATCATACATAAAAATTAAATTATTTCACACGCAACTAGTGTCTTACAATGTATGCAATACATAATTTAATTTTATGCAATAGACTTTATTTCTTTATTCATTGTTTATGCAATAGATTTATATTATTCATTGGTCTGCCATAAATAGGCATAAAAAGACAACAATAACTTTATGGCAACAACAAGAGACAGAGTAAAAAAAACCTTCTAGATTCCCCATTTTTGTAAGATTAAGGCTGGTCTTTATGCTTGTAGGTGATGTGACCGCATAAACAAAAAAATCTGTTTCTCAGTGGTCTATAGCCTTTTAAAGATGTAAAACAATCAATATTCCTAGAAAACATGAAAAATGTTTCTATTTCTAAAAAAATAGAAAAAAATTATGAAATTTACAACAATGTCGGAATAGAGGACATTGCCATTCACCGATTGAGTTGATCAGTTCCTCCGATGAACTACCTTGGAAATTTCTAAGTTCAAAACTGGCCAAGTTGAACGATGATCTAAGGTTTAGAAAGCTATTGATATTCCAATTATCAAATCCCTTACAACACTAGAATGATACATTTTTTTCCTTAGTTTTTGAAGATATTACAAATCTTCTGGAATAAATGCTGTCTCTGTACCATGGGTATTACATCACCAAAGAATCATCAAGGTTGTAAATTATTGTTGTTCCATCAGTTCGATATGATACTCCCCAAGAAGAGGTTAATCTTCTTGCATGTGAAAGAATCATAGTACAAAGCTGGTATATCATTTGGTTCAGTTTCCAGCACTGCCATGTCATTAGGGGTCAATTCAAGACATCCTTTTGCAGTTTTGCTTGGTTATCTGTACGCTAAATTTGCCAAGTTGCAGCAAAACCACATTCATTTGGGAAAAAAAGGTTCATGCCACACAAAATTGGAGATTACCAATGAATTTAATCATGTTATTGGAAACTTTTATCAGGTTTCACTATGTTCATATTATAGAGTCAGGAGACTAAGGTTACTAACGTTATGTCTAGATTTAACTATACTAAATTAAATGTGAATATCATGGTAGTAAAGGTGGTTATCCAGGTATGAATTTGGAATGGCATAATAATTCACATCAGTACTCTTTTCTTTTCTTTTTTTTTGGATTTTTTGTTCTTCTTTCTCTGCCCCATATGATTACCAGCCCCTGTCATGGTTATTAATTGGGTGGATTGGTGAGAAAGTATTCCATCTAATTTGACTTCCAACATTAGTGCTTCCCCATATACATTCTACAAAATGTTTGGATAGAAAGCAGTTTAGAGTATGCTTAGTTGCACCCCAAGTAATCATTTATGTTTAGAAATTATTATGAATGCATCTCTTCATTTTCATTCTTTTGTTTTTCTTTAGTTAAATAATATATAGTGGCTGTTTATCATTGTGTAAAAATAAAGGGAAAAAATGACGAGGATTTTGTTGTTCACAGCATGAAATCAGTAATCGATCGATACAATAAAGCAAAAGAGGAACATCATCAAGTGATGAATTCAACTTCAGAAGCCAAGGTATTCTTCCAATGATCAACATGGTAACAGAATTTGATAATTACAGGATATTTTGTTAAAATGTATATTGCATGACGCAGTCTCTCTTGAGAGAAGTAGAGTCAAAAGTAAACCTACTATGGATTTTTAAGTACTTTAGACAAAGGCCCCATTTAGATCCTTTGGACATGGTTACCCTGTAGTCAGGCTACTTCTGAAGCAAATCACCACTAATTCTGATTACCTGTAACTGGTTATGGCAAAAAAAAAAAAAAAAAAAAACTGTATTCTTGCGTGCACCTCAGTTTACAGAAGAACTGAGGATTTACACCTAACTCGAGTTACTGGCGCTCAAGTTATGCAGATCCAAACAAGCCCATAGGAAAAATCCACTGGCAGAGGCTTTGTCAAGAACCATAGATGGTTTTGTCCAATTTCGGGAGTTGGGTATGGAAATATTTTTTAAATATGGATAAGGAAATCCTGTGCTGTACTATAATGCCATAAGATATTTGCTCCTATTTCAGAGACTGAGAAATATACACATCATATAATATTGTTTAAACTGTACCTTGTAATCCTCAAGAGAACTTACCAATTATGTTACTTTAATGCTATGCAATAAACTCTTCTACTTTCACATCTGTCTTCACATTTTAAAGTAGTGACGCTACTGACTACATCATGTCTCTATAGAAATAAAAAGGCCCATGTACACCAGGCCCATCTAGGCCCATGAAGAAAATCCCACGTGTGGGACTTCCCAACCTGTATTAAAGATATACTTCTATGTATAGAAGATTAGGATTCTTTCATTCATTAATCATATTGATTCTGATTGTAATTAGTACGTAATGACTGCTGATTTTTAGTATGTAATTAGGATGAATCTCATTATAAAAGTGTTGGTCGATCCTCAATGGAGGTATCCACTTTTCTTCCAAACGTTTCTCTCTCTCTCTCATGCTCTTTTACATTATTTCATGGTATCAGAGCTCTGGTTATGATCAATCGTCTCCTATCATTGATTGATCTTCTTCTCTCATTAATCCACTAAGTCTCCCTGACGTGGATCTTCTTCCTGGCGTGAAACTCTTTCCTGTTAGTGTCACTGATCAACAGTGGCCCACCACGGATCATCTTCGTATCTCCAAGAGATCTCTACAGTTGTGATCGACCAACCTTGAGGATATTTCTAAGGATTTTTCTGGATTTTTTTCATCAGCTTTGAGGTATTTTCCATCCACTGCTTCATCTGTCAGTTTTTATAAAATCCTGTGAGATAGTTTTCATCAGGACCGTCCAGATTTGTGGATCCTTTTCCAAATCTCATCAGATTTGGACTGTAGGAGGTAACATTGATCCACTTTCCAGCGATAAAATCTGATCTGTGCTTAGATCAACCTGTGGGGCCCACGCACAGATCCAAGCCAAATTTTCTGGGTCGCCTGGCTCTGTTTTGAGAAAAAATTGCACTGTGTGTGCTGGATTCTGCTCCTATGTGTGCTGGACGCTGATGTCTTCTTCTATCTTCTTCTTCTAATAATATTGATTGATTGATTGTTGCTGTATGCTGTGGATCCAAGCCACTTGTTACAGATTAAAGCTGATTAATGACTGATCTGGGCTAGTTACTGCACTGATTGATATCATTACTGCAGTATTTACCTTCTATATCATATCAAACCACCTTGTGGTTAGTCTGTGTGTTGTTCTCTTTCTTCTTGGGCACTATTGTCATCCCATTGCTACTGTTTGCATAGTTGTTTTTTTTTTGTGTTGGTTGCTGTCCTTGGTTGCTGATTAATTGCTGGTAATACGGTTGCTACTTTTCTACTATGGACAAGTATGTTGTCATTCCTGTTAAATTTAATGGAAATAATTACATGGCCTGGTCTTTTTATCTAAATAATTTTGTCGAAGGTCAAGGATTGTTTGGTTATCTTGATGGATCGATAACTAAACCTTCTACTATAAATACGGCTGACTCAAAAGCCTTATCCACCTGGTCTAAAGAAAATGCTAAAGTGATCACTTGGATTCTTAACTCCATTGATCCTTCTCTTACCATTGCTCTTCAAGCTTATACTGCCGCAACTGATATGTGATCTCATCTCAAGAAAGTTTATCATCAAACTAATAAAGCCCGCAAATTTCAATTAGATAGTGAAATTGCTAAATTCAGTCAAGGCGATAAGACGGTGCAGGAATACTTCAATGGCTTTCTCACCTTATGGACTGAGAGGGATGCTATGATTATTCAAACTGTTTCTTCTGGGTTCCTGTCAGAGGCTCTTAAATTACAAGAAGACATCCACATCGGCCAGTTCCTTATAAATCTAAGACCCGAATTCGAATCTGTTCGATCGGCTCTCATGAATAGAGAAGTCTCTGCAAAACTGGATACTTACTTCCAAGAGGTCCTTCACGAAGAACTTCGCCTCCACTCGCAGTGTGCTATTATTGAAGAACCGAAGGCCTTCCTAGCTCCGCCTTCAACTGATTCTGCTCTTCTGGCAACCCCCAATCAGAAACCCGCTCAATGCTATGAATGCAAAGGCTTCGGTCACATTGCCAAGAACTGTCGTAAGAAATTGGTTTACAGATATTGCAAACGGTCTGGTCATCTTATTGATGACTGTCACAGTTTACAGCGAAAAAATGGGCCCCAACAAAAGCAAAATCCTTCCAAACATAACTCTCCAACTGCGTTCCAAGTTCAAGCACCTTTCCCTGATACGGGAAGCACCTCTTCCAGGTCCAGCTCCATGACCCCTTCCCAAATTCAAGAGCTGATTCAGAACACGATGACCTCAGCATACGCATCTATGGGCCTTAATGGTGGTCGGTATCAAACTCATTCTCCTATAGCATTTCCTGCTTTTCATTCTTCAGTCTCTCTGTCTGCATCTATCACCCCATCCACCTGGTTTCTTGATTTAGGAGCATCTAACCACATGACCTCTATAAAAAGTAGCTTTACAAACTCTCACCCTTACCTTGGCAAAGACAAAATCACTACTGCTAATGGAGACCAATTAATCATTTCTGGTATTGGTACCATTACTTTATCTAGTGCCTCTGGCCAGTCCATCAACCTTCCCAATGTCTACTTTGTTCCCAAATTATCAGCTAATTTACTTTCTGTAGGACAACTTATTGATGATGGATATTGTGTTAACTTTTCTTCCACTGGTTGTGTCATACAGGGGCGGCAAACTGGGAAGGTAATCGAGACGGGGAGTAAACATGGTCGACTGTTTCTGCTGGACATTGGACATCATTCCCTATTTTGTTTTTCTTTTCCTACTTTCAATAAATTGTGGACTGTGTGGCATAGTCGTCTTGGTCATGTGAACAATGCTTATTTACTTTCTTTATTTAAAAATGGTTGTTTAGAACCTACTTTTGATAATAAAATGGTGTCCTCTTTCCTTCAATCAGAGTGTGAAACGTGTTGCTTGAGTAAGAGTCATATTTTGCCTTTTCCTATTCATCACTCTCGTGCGTTGTCATCTTTTGATATTATTCACACGGATGTTTGGGGAATTGCAACCACATTGAGTAGGACAGGATTTAAGTATTATGTGACATTAATTGATGATTATTCTCGCTTTACTTGGATTTATTTTATGCGCTTCAAATCTGAAGTATTTTCTCTTTTCCAAAAGTTTTACAAAATGGTTCAAACACAATTTAAGAAAGAAATAAAAATTCTTAGGTCTGACTCCGGTGGCGAATACATGTCCCATGAATTCTCTGCCTTCCTTTACGATAAAGGAATTCTTCACCAAAAATCTTCCCTACATACTCTACAACAAAATGGTGTTGCGGAGAGAAAGACCAGACATATTCTTGAAACTGTTCGTACTATCCTCCTTGCATCCTTAGTTCCTCCCACCTTCTGGTGTGATGCTGCACAGACAGCTGTGTATCTCCTCAATCGTCATCCTAGCTCCGTTCTCGGAAAGACGACTCCTTACGAAACTTTCTTTGGTCATGCCCCTTCCTATTCTCACTTACGATTTTTTGGTTGCTTATGCTTTGTTCACCTTCCTTCTACAGAGCGCACTAAGTTGTCACCACAGGCTGCCAAATGTGTCTTTCTGGGTTACAGTACTGAACACAAGGGATTTCTCTGTTATGATCACTCCGAAAAACGCATGCGAATATCTTGTAATGTGATCTTCTTGGAACACATTCCCTTCTTTTCTTTACATTTGGACAATCACCCTGTTACTGTGTCTTATATGCCAAATTTCCCTGCGCCTACTTTTCCACCACCTATTACCAATGTCTATGTCCGGCGTAACACGGTCCTTCTTGTGGGGACTCCTCCTCCTGATCCCCTTCCAGTGCCACCTACTGCACCCTCAGGTATTAATGCTTCTTCTGATAGTATCATACCCCTGCGACGCTTTAGTCTTCCTTCAGTTGCTCCTGATCGTTATGGTTTTCATGCTCTTTTCACTTCTTTGGATAGTGCTCCTATACTCACCTCATATTCATAGGCCTCAAAGATTGCTTACTGGCAGGATGCTATGACTGAGTAGTTTCTTGCTCTTGAAGCAAACAAGACATGGGATTTGGTACCGGCCCCTGATGGCGCATCTGTAATCGACAGTAAATGGATCTATTCCATTAAAGTTCACTCTGATGGGAGTCTTGACCGCTACAAAGCCCGATTGGTTGCACAGGGTTACAAGCAGGAATATCGGATTGACTATGAAGAGACCTTCGCACCAGTGGCTAAAATGACCACTGTTCGCACTCTTCTTTGTGTAGCTGCAGCCCGCAACTGGCCCCTATGGCAAATGGATATCAAAAATGCCTTTCTTCATGGCGACTTGCGTGAGACTGTGTATTTAAAACCACCTCCGGGATATGCATGTCCTCCCCAGCATGTTTGTAAATTGAGAAAAACTCTTTATGGACTTAAGTAGGCTCCCAGGGCCTGGTTTGATAAATTTTGGACAGCACTCCTTCAAGCTAGATTTCGTCAAAGTCACTCTGATAGTTCTCTCTTCCTTAGATGGACACCAAAAGGCTACACATTTCTCTTAGTCTATGTTGATGATATGATTATCAGTGGCAATGATGTTACTGGCATTACAGATCTCAAATTTCATCTTACTTGCCACTTCAGAATGAAGGATCTTGGTCCTCTCACCTACTTTCTGGGGCTTGAGTTTGTGCGTAACAAATCTGGCATTAGGGTCCACCAGCGCAAATATGCTACCGATTTGATCACTTCAGCCAGGCTTGATGATGCTCACACTGTTGATATGCCTATGGAATTAAACAGCAAACTCAGTTTAGATGATGGCTCTCCCCTGGATGATCCCTCAGTTTTCCGGCGGATAGTTGGTAGTTTGCTCTACTTAACTATGACTCGGCCGGATATTTCTCACGTAGTTCATACGGTTAGCCAGTTTGTTGGCAATCCACACAAACCTCACATTGTTGCTGCTTTACGCATACTCCCTTATGTTAAAGGCACTCTTCACCATGGTCTCTTCTACCCTTCTGGTAACTCTGTGTCTATCCACTTATGCTGATGCCGACAAGGCTGGTTGTCCAGATTCTCGGCGCTCTACCACTGGCTGGTGTATGTTTCTTGGGGACTCTCTGATTTCGTGGAAGTGTAAGAAACAAACCACCGTTTCAAAGTCTTCTGTTGAAGCTGAATATCGAGCAATGTCTTCCGCTAGTGCTGAAATCATCTGGCTACGCCGTCTTCTCTGTGAATTCGGTGTTCTTATTCGTCATTCTACCCCGCTTCATGGTGACAACACCAGCTCATGTCTCCACTTTTAACCAGTTGGCGGATATATTCACCAAGGCTCTACCCAAAACGCGTCATCATGATTCTACTAGCAAATTGATGTTTTATGCCTTACCACATCAATTTGAGGGGGAGTGTAGAAATAAAAAGGCCCATGTACACCAGGCCCATCTAGGCCCATGAAGAGAATCCCACGTGTGGGACTTCCCAACCTGTATTAAAGATATACTTCTATGTATAGAAGATTAGGATTCTTTCATTCATTAATCATATTGATTCTGATTGTAATTAGTATGTAATGACTGTTGATTTTTAGCATGTAATTAGGATGAATCTCATTATAAAAGTGTTGGTCGATCCTCAATGGAGGTATCCACTTTTCTTCCAAACGTTTCTCTCTCTCTCATGCTCTTTTACATTATTTCAATCTCTAGTACTTATAAACAGTATCATTGACTATTTTCACCACTGCCTTTCAGACAAGCACCCTTCTTGCATGCAACATAAGAGTTAATGTTCATAATGTAATAAAGTCGGAGTGAAACAGCCTTTATTTACTCTTTATCATCATTAGATCCATAACGGTTTCGATACTTGATCCTTTGTAAGCAGTAAGCGTTTAGGTTCATTTCTTCAGAAGGAAAGGACAATAGGAAGACAAGAAAAAAAGGTAAAGGTTACAGAGTACAAGCTAAACTTCATCATCTTGCTTCCATGGTTATATTATTTGCATCAGCCAAGACCACCATGGCGCGTTGCTTTCATAAGAATGAACAAAAATCTCGAAGCAAGACAACATACGCAGCAAACAAGTTCTTGATCATTGCAAAATTGTACATGTCAATCAGTTATAAGACAGTACATCATTTAAGAATAGAGGAATCTTGTAAAGAGAAGCACACAATAGCATTGGAAGTAACAAGGGAGAAAAAGAAGTTCTTTGGCTAGGAATTAGAGACTTCAGGAATGGAGCAAGCACATCAAACATGAAGATGGGCTTTAATTTATGAAGATCCACAGATTTTGTAGGTTGCAAGATCTCAATGGAGGTTTTTTAATAGAAAAAAATTCTGGAGAGCCACTCGATGCATCAAAGTTTTTTACATTTTCATATCCACTTCATGATTTGAACCCAAAAGACTTTGCATATAGCATGAATACAGAATATAGGAATACCACAGTAATGCCTAAACCCATGCTTCTAGAGTTCAAATTAGGTAGGAGTTGATGCATTTGATCCTCATCCAAGTGAGCGTACGTGGGACATGCTTATATGTAACTAGCGAGAATAGATCTGCATGAGCTCACCAAAAGGAAGACTGCGCTCTATGAGGCATATCCATAGCCATCATCCTAATCAATTATGCAAATCACCAGCCACACAAGATAGGTATATGATGCATGATGTGGTTAGTGGAAACGTTAATTATCACCCACATCTTTGAGATCTACAAAAATTAGTAATAGTATTGCCTTTTTCCATATAATCCTGTTGTCACGGTTCTTTGAGGCAGATCAGCTAACAGCTAGCCTTTCAAGGGAAAGTTTGGTGTTCTATGTAACTTCATGCAGTTTGGATGCATCTCCAATTAGGATGATTTGTCTAGCCCACTGAAGTAGTAGAACATTATGGAGAATAACTTTGCTGCTTGAGTGAAGTGGCAATTAGGAATGGGCTTCAATATTCCAGTATTTTTTTTTTTTTTAAATGGCTTCAATATACCAGTATTGAAATGGTTATTTCTTGGGATGTGAAACGATCACCATGTTTTGAGGTTAAACCTTAATCATCAGTTGATTGCTGGTGCTTGGGGACTATCCCTATCTTAAGGAAATTTTGAGATTAATTGTATTGGAAATATATTTGTAGCTTCGCTGATGCTTTGATACACCTGCTATTAGCGGTTTCAATGGACCTCCATTTACCCATTTACCAAGAAGGTTCCGACCTGAAAAAAAAAATGGGCATGGGCCAAAATTTTAAATTCCGATGCCAGTTGGTACACCGACAATTTGGTGTCAGGTATAGGCATGTTGGTCCTAAAAAATACCAAAAATATTTTCTGAAAATAGAAAATATAAGGAAATAATGAAAGGCTAAAAACTTGTAAATATGATGTTTAATTGATTAATCAACTATTAAGACGTTTAGTTTCACGGGAGACTAGCTTGATGTTGATCACTTGCAGTAGTTAATGGAAGGATGATCTAGCACAAGATTACTAAAAACCAATGTATAATATACAATTTAATAATCACTAATAACTAGATGCCTCACAATAATATTAAAATAACCATTAACCATAAACCATTACATTAAACTGGGAGTCTGGATCTGGGCTGTGGAGGCAACCAATTCTCCGACAACATTGACTTTCTAAGAGTAGGGACAGTGGGACCCAAACCTAACGTGTGAGCTCTCATGTAAAAGTCGACACTAAACATACAATAATCATAGCTTCATAACAAGAGGCTACACAGAATGCTCTCTGATCATTGGCTGGTTTTAGCATCTTTTTGGTAAAGGTAGAAAGGATTTGTGGATTCCTCACTGATCTTTGCTGTCGATAAGTTCTGCAACCACACAGGATCTTGATTTATACAATGGGCCCCACCGTCAATGATCTGATCATTCTTGGGACTATCAGTAATTTTTCTGAGATTTTTTGGCACTTCTAGGTCAGTGATTTCCCCTTGTTTCCTGTTAGGAGTTTTTCTAGACAATTTCAATCATCACCGTCCAGATTTGTGGATCTATAATATTTGGACCAAAAAATTGACCACAAGGTATAAGATTCATGGTCCTATCAGGATTTCTAATCTGATCTAAGATCTGGTCTCATATAGCCTGATTTGTGGACCATTCTGTTACAGTTGACACTTCGACATTTTGAGTTTTGGGCTGTTCTTTTATTATTTTCAATTCTGAACTGATATTCAACCATCTGTGAAGATATTTTAGCTGACAACATCATCTTGGCACTGTTTTTCTAATCAAATTTGTGTGATTGGAAGCCTGAATTTTGGACTGAAAATTATTTTGCTTCAAATCATGTCTATTTCCTCATTAAAAATGGAAAAGGAGATACTATCCCTGTCACGTTGAATGGAAAATACTATATGAAATGGTCCTGTCCTTTCATCTCAAGAATTTTGCAGAAGAGACTTAGAGAATATTTAGATGGGTCTGCACTACACCATCTTATTCAAATGAAAAATCTAAAGCCACTTGGAGTCAAAATAACTCTAAAGAGGTCACACGGATTCTCAACTCCATATCATCCATTGCTCTATCCCCACAGTCCTTCACCAAAGCCTCAGACATGTGGAAGTTACAGTAATTGTATCATCAGAATATCAGACAGACCAACAAGGCTCAAAATTTTTATTTAGTAACAGAATTAGCTAAATACTGTCATGTGGATTGACGGTGCAAGAGTATTACAGTGGCTGTCTAACTATATGGAATGAAAGAGACTCTATGATCCTCGATTCTGTACCTTCAAAATCTATGACCCATATCCACCGCAAACAAGAAGAATCATACATAAGTCAATTTCTTATGAATCTGAGGCCTGAATTTGAATTTGTCCAGCTGCACTAATGAACAGAGAAGTATCTCCAGATTTAGATACTTGTGTTCAATAAGTCATAAGAGAAGAACTTCAGCTCCAGTCCCAACATGTTCTTACCGAGGATCCGAAAGCTTTCATTGCTCAGCTTGCTGAAGAAGCAACACTACTTACACCTCAGGGTTCAAAGGTACAATGTTTTGAGTGCAAAGGCTCTGGTCATGTAGCTCATAGCTGTAAGATGAAAATTTTCTGGAATTACTATGAAAAGTCTAGACATGTTATTTCTAAATCCACTCGACATCCTTCTTGAAAAAAATGAATAGTCATAGTATAGGCCTCCTCCAACTCAGACTGCCCTTAAAGCGTAAATTCCAATCATTTAATCATAAAGCTCCCTCCTCTCAAACACTGGCATGAATATGACTCCAGAACAGATTCAGGATATGATCCAAAAGCTCGGATGATGTTTTTCTTGCCTCTACCTTTTTCCTCCAAAGATATCTCTAATGGGCCCTCTCATATAGGCCTCTACTTTGTCTTCTATTTCTCCTTCTCCCTCATGGTTTATTCATTCAGATGCTTCAAATCATATGACTTCAGTAGAGCCTAACCATCTCTGGTACCCTCCCCCCCACCACCCACCACCCCGCAAACACAAAAAAAAAAAAAAAGAAAAAAAGAAAAGCTCTTACTCTCTCTAATCTTTTCTTTGTTCCTCACTTGTCTACAAAATTAGTTTTATTGGTCAATTAGTAGAGCTATTCAATAATTTTCTCTTCTTGTGGTTGTGTCATACTAGGAAGGTGGCAGTGACCAGGCAGAAGCATGGGTGGCTATTTCTATTGGATATCAGATTTGAATCTTGGCTTGGTTCATATTCAATGTTTAGTGATAAACTATGGACTATTTGCCATCAGCGCATGGGTCATATCAATAATGATAGGCTAGTTTCTTTTTTTAAACATGGTTGTCTTAACTCTTTTTCTTCTTCCAATAAAAATATGATTTCTTCATTTACAAACTCCAAATGAACATCTTGTTGTTTAAGTAAGAACCATGTTTTACCTTTTCTGATTCATAATTCACGGGCTAGTGCACCATTTGAAATGATTCACACCGATGTTTGGGGGACTGCTCCCACTTTGAGTAGGGTGACGCACAAAAACTATATCACATTTATTGACGATCATTCTAAATCTACTTGGATTTCTTTTCTTCGAAAGAAATATGAAGTAATGCTTATTTTTCAAAAATTCTATCGTCTCATACGGACTCAATTTGAAAAAACTATAAAAATCATTTGTTCTGATTCAGAGGGAGAGTACACCTCAACAGAACTTTCCTCCTAATTAGACAAGGGCATTATTCGTCATAAATCGCATCCTCATACTCCACAACAAAATGGATTACTGAGAGGAAAAATTGACATATTATTAAAACCATCCAGGCCCTTCTTGAATCCATGGTTCCTCACACCTTTGGCCGTAAAGAAGCTCATACTCATGTCCATTTAATATACAGGCTTCCTACCCAATTATTGAAAAATGTTTCTCCCTTTGAAAGTCTCTTTGGATATTTATATTCACACATGCATGTTTATTGCTCACTTTGTTTAATCCATCTACCAATCATGAAACATCAAAACATTCACCTCAATCTACAAAGTATGTCTTCCTAGGTTCCACCGATGATCAAAAGGGATTCCTCTGCCATGATCTAGAAGCTTGTCATACTCGTAAGTCATATCCTTTGAAATGTTGTATATCTTGAGCATGTTCCTTTTTACCCCATTCAGTCCTCCTCTCAAATTAATCAAGTGTCATGCCTTCCCACCTTTTCTAACTCATCTTCTCCCATGGCACCTCTAAATGTCCAATTCCAATGTTCATAGCCACCTCCCTATCGCAATATCTCCTGATCCTTCTCCATTATCAAACCTAATCCTCCACCCTCAAGTACATCTCATTTAGATCCTTCGATATTGTGACTAGCCACTCACAAAGGTAAACCTCCTGATAGATATGGTTTTCCCCTTCTTTCCACAATTTTGGATTCTATTCCTTCCTATTACTCACAAGTTGGAAAGGAACCCTGTTGGCAAAACACTATGGCAGAGGAGTTGCTAGCTCTCAAAGCTAACCATACTTGGGACCTTGTTCCATGGCCAAACTTTCTATTATTGGAAGCAAGAGGGTCTACTCCATTAAAGTCGTCCGATGGGACACTTGTGACTTGACCAGTACAAAGCTCATCTAGTAGCACAAGGATTCAAACAAGAGTAAGGGATAGACTATGAAGAAACCTTCGCCCCAGTAGCCAAGATCACCAACTGTGTGAACTTCATTGAGTATTTTTATTGTTAGCAATGGACCACCATGGAAAATGGATTTCAAAAATGTTTTTCTTCATGGTGATCCACATAAAACTGTCTACATGCATTCTCCGCCCGGCTATACATGTCCTCCAAATGTGGTATATCATCTGAAGACATCTCTTTACAGACTCAAACAAGCTCCTCATTCATGGTTTGATAAATTTTCAAAAGGCTATTCTTGAAGCCCAATTATATCAAAGCTATAATGGTCACTCCTTTTTTTTTTGTCAGACTTCTTGTAGTTGTACTATTAGGTTACTTATGTTGATGATGCCGTCGTCACCATCATCATTCAAGCCTTGTCCAAGCTATGTTGGGGTCGGCTACATGAATTCTTTTTCTCCATTCCGATCTATCTTGAGCCAAATCCTCAGATAAGTTACACTTCATATCTATTTTTATATTGATGATGTTATCATTAGTGGAAATGATACCCTGGGATTAGTGAGATTAAAAGCTATCTAATGCAAACATTCAAAATGAAAGATCTGAGTAAATTGATCTTTTTTCTTGTGCTAGAAATTAGTTGTACTAATACAAACATTCAAAATGAAAGATCTGAGTAAATTGATCTTTTTTCTTGTGCTAGAAATTAGTTGTACTAATAAGGGTATTCACATTCATCGACACAAGTATGCTAAAGATCTAATGTTCATGGCTCATCTTTCAGACTGTAAAACTACAAGAACAACTACGAAACTCATTGTCGAGTTCTAAAAAGAGGATGACAACCCTCTTTCTGATCCTACCATGTTCGTCAACTTTTGGTAGTTTAATCTACTGTAATATGATTCAGCTGGATATTGCATATGTTGTCCAAGTTGTTAGTTAGTTTGTGGGACATCATAAAAAAATCATCTTTTGGCTATTCAACGCGTCCTTTGATACATTCATGGAATTGTCGACCACGGACTATTTTACTCATCAACCATCCCCTCCACCTTCGTGCTTATGCCAATTCTGATTGAGCCGGATGTACTGACACCCATACATCCATCAGTGGATGATGAATGTTCTTCGACACATCTATCTCCTAGAAATGTAAGAGCTGTCCATTGTCATCAAATCATCTGCCGAAGGTAAATATCAGTATATGTCTTCCACTATTAGTGAAGTCATAACTAGCTTCATGTCTTCTTCGCAAATTGTGGTTTCCATTTTAGGCCCGACTCTGCTCTTTGCAAACCAAACAAGTGCCATCCAAATTGCCACCAATCTTGTTTGCATAAGCAAACCAAACACATCAAAGTTCACTGCCACTTCATTCACAAATGAAGATCAGATATCTCCTATCATTTGCCAGTAACTGACCATCTTCATATGTGTATAACAGGAACATTGTATCGTTATGTAAATCTGTAGATCAGTGATTCATATAATTACTAACAGCAAGAATACTCACTCAACCCTCAATCATTCTATTGTAATTGATGTAATTACCTTGATTACAGCAAATAGTAATTATAAAATAACGATAGCACCTCATGATGAGGGTATCCAAAAATTCTCACAAATTCTAGTCTCTTCGTCTCTTACTTCTCTTTGTATCTCCTTCATTCTCTACAAAGATTACTATGGTATTTGTGCAAAAGACAAATCTCTTGCCACCAACTTCAGTCCTTGGCACCATAAAGAAATCTCTCAGCTTCTTCACAACCTTTTGACTCGCTAGTCAATGAGCTTGGTAGGTAACCGATCTTGCCTAGTGTGTTTGATCTGCTTTCTCTCTGCAAATCTCGTCTGATTGGGTTTTCCACCACCCTCAAATATCCAAAATGTTTGGATTGGGTTTCTTCACCGACTACTTGAAGATTCTTCATCAAGCCTCTTTATCATCAACTGTGTTGGACTTTGCATTGTCTTCCCATATCTGAACTGATTACCCCTCGATGATGGATATCTTGGAAGTCTCCAACTAGAAGGCTTTAGTAATTGCCTCGGCTCTACATCTCTACATTGAGAACCTCTATTGTGCATCACAGATCTTGGCAAATAGAAAGCCTCTGGAGACTGTCTCTTTTCCCAGGCTCCCAGCATAGGGAAACCTTCTTATTTCATCTAGATCTAAGTTCTCCTTTCCGTCTGCACTGCTTCAGTTACGACTTGCCAGTCTTCCTGGACATCCAACTTCTGATCTTCAGGTGGACAAATTTTTTCATTCTCTAATATTTCCTACATTCAGATGAATTTCACTCAGCATCATGGTGCTATCCTTTTTCTTTTTTTTTGGGAATATTCTCTCACTTTATTAGAAAAGGAAAAGTTCGATGCTATTAAGACCTGATTAAATGAAACAAACTACCATAGTTGGGCTTTCCACTTCAAACATTATGTTGAAGCCCAAGGCCTTGGGAAATACTTCGTTGGTACTACCAATCCCGCTACTAATGAAAAAGGAAAATTGGCCAATGGAAAAGAGCAATCTGAATGCGCCCAAAATAACTCGATAGTGATTTCCTAGATGCTAATCACAGTCGAAGATCATATCTCAGTAACCTTACAATCATATAATGACAACTTAGACATGTGGACTCATCTACGTAAATTGTATCTCCAAACCAATAAGGCCCAAAAAATTTAAATAGATTTGGAACTGGCTAAATATACCTAAGGAGGTAAAAATGTCCAAGAATATTAGAATGGGTTCAGCGCCCTATGGACCGAGAAAGACTCAATAATCGTTCAAACTGTCCCTCAAGAGGCAGTGAAAGAGGTCCTGCGGAATTAAGAAGAACCACATGTTAATCAGTTTTTAATGAATCTCCGGTCTGAGTTTGAGGCAATCAGGGCTTCAAGGATGAATAGAGAGAAGACTTTTGATTTTGACACCTATATTCAACAAGTTTTTTGAGAAGAATTCCATCTCCAGTCAAAACAAATACTAGAAGGAAAGACCGCCAATCAGGCCTTTACCCCTCCCACAACTGAAGAAACAATGTATACAAAGTGCAAGTTTCCATCTAAGGATAAGGGAAAGGAGATGAGTACAGTCCAATAAATTGAATGCAAGGGTATGGGCACATGGAAAGGAACCGCAAAAAGAAGAATTTCTGCAACTACTACGAGCATAATGGTTACATTCTTTCAAAATTCACCCATCATTCCTGTGAAAGCCAAGTCAAGCATTGCAGGTCAAAACGGAATCATCATCTGGGTCTAATATTTCTCCTGATCAAATGTAGAGAGTGATCCAAACTTCTATGAATGCCTATAGTGCATACACGTTACCTATTATTTATGGGTATCACTTGTAACACTATTCCCACTTTGTTTACTTTGCAGACTATTCCATGGTTATATAGATTTAGGTGCACCCAATCATATGATCTCATTGCACTTATGTAAATAAGCTCATAACTGAAATTTATATGGAACTCCATAATAGAGTGGTTGAGAGCATTAACCCAACACGACTTCATATGTCTTCTCTTTTAGTTGTTTCATATGTCCAGTAAATACTCACCCATTGACACATAACTTCACAAAAGTCCCGCACCTCCAGCACTATAGCTAGAATTCGATCTCTAGTTGTTTCAGTGGAAGGGAGGTGCCTCACCAATTAAGCTACCAGTGGATTGGCATCAGTCACTCTAATAAAGTGAGGGTTGTGATTTATCAGGTTAAGAGATTAGTAGCTAGGATTAGAATTAGCTTCAATTTCTTTATAATGCATATATAACTATGCATGTAGCCCATTCTCCTAAGGAGCTATGGATTTTTTCTTTTCTTTTTCTTTCCTTTTTTTTTTAAATTTATGGTATCGACTAGTTTGTGTTCTGTAGCTAGTCAGCGAGTTTCTACGTGAGATTTTGGGTTGCAAGATTTATTCCCCTCTCACGTGAGGCCCTAAAGGGTTGATGTGAGATACTTCTACAAAGCTTTATTCCTCTCTTTTATGTGGTTGTTGCTGAATGGAATTTTTTTACAACTTTGCATAAAAGATAGGACATCTGCTTGTTCTGTTTGAACAAAGCTTTTTAGTCAAACAAGATCAGTACGGTTTTCTCTTGATTGTGGTCAATTGGTAGTTATCTTATACCATATTGTAGCCTTCAGCAAACCTGTACATCAATTCGGGTCAATCTGTGGATAAACTGTGCTGTTGCAGCTCTAATAACATGATCAAACTGATTGGTTGCAAGGAATCATACGGGCGAATCAGTTGATGCACAAATTGTTGGTTGTGGTAACAAGAGTGGCAACATATCAACCCTATTTAAAGTATTTAAGCAGCAGTCCAAGCCCCATTCCTCAACCATATACTGGGGTTAGATCAATCATCTGTCACATGCCAATGAAGTCTTATGTGCGTTATTTCGAGTTGTTCAACTACCACATATTGCGAAAATTTAATACTGAGGCTTGTGGAATCTGAAAGACTCAAATCAACAGGGATTTATCCATGACTAACCCTGTCCAGCAGTTTTCTTACATCAATCTGGTAGCAAAGCAAGTTTTCACGATTGGCATAATTTTGCTATAAAAAATCCAAAAATGCATCCAGAACCATCTCAACGAGACATTGTCTATGAGATGAAGAATAGCCTATATGAGATGACAGTTGACATTCGGACACTCAACTATTCTATTCATGCCTTTAGCACTTCACTGGTCAGCTTGAAAAACTAGGAAGGACACAAGTGAAAATTGAAGGAATTCTAACAGAGGTTCTCATGTGAGCCATCTCCAAAACTATTGGCAATAATCACTTGAGATCAAAGTCGGTACAGATTTCTCTTAGGTTGAGAACAAGGCCGTGTCCTTTCTCTGGAAAAGACTCGCAGTCAAATAAAATCAGTAAAGATTTCTCTCAGGTTGTGGCTGATCTTGCTCTGTTTCGAAAAGCTTTGCAGTCAAACAAAGTGCAGAGTTCTCTTAGGTTGTGGTAGATCAGTGGATTAACACATCATATTGTAGCCTTCTATTAATCCATGCATCAATTTAAGTTAATCAGTGGATAAAGTGTGCTGCTACAACTTATAAAATGATCGAAGTGATAGCATGCCATTAAAGGGTATGATCTGCACCAATATAGCAGTCTTATATACATGGTTATTTTGGGTCGTGTATTCATATAAAACCTGGCTAAGCCAAGCAGTTTTCATTTAAAACATTGTTTTCCTTATCTCTTCTCCCCAAGAGACTTTTCTAAGTTGTCTCTACCCATATATGGTTCCGAATCAGTGAAAAAAAAAGGTTTGGATGCTAATCAAGATTCAAAAACAATTTGAACACTATTAAAATTCACACCTCTATACTATGTATCGCTGCAACTGCTACGTAGCATTTTGGCCGCCGGCTGTTGCGCTTGACACAACCATTATTTTGATACTTGACAGTTACACACATTAATACAAGCCACAGTCGATTGTATGCTTTAAATATTCCTAAGGATATCTCTAGGGAAATCTGTCACAACTGTCAATCCAATCTTATTACAATAATTCCTATTTTCTTAGATACCTGAATGATCTAATTAGAGAGCTAATAGGGAAGAAAAGGTCAACCAAATCAGCTTTCCAAACTGGCTGGGGCGTTGTCTCAAATAAAAAAAGAGTGGTGCTACATGGACCGATCGAGAGCCCGGGCTCTAGACCGATCCCATGCAATTTGAAAATTGCATGGGATCGGTCCAGAGCCCGGGCTCTGGATCGGTCCATGTAGACTTTTTCATAAAAAAAATGACCAAAAATAATGCTCTTGTTTGACAGAGTCCAAGTGTCTACAGTTTCTATCCTATCAGTCTCCATTCTCCTATTGCTACATGATACATGGATAGTAAACAATGTATCAGATAACCACCACTTTAAGTGATATTATGGTGATCCAATCTCCTGTCATATGCTTTTCATTGTCTTGAATCAGGAGCGGAAACATTTTACACTAATAGGCATTTGCTCAAAATTCACGTTGATCATATTAACATTGATCGCGATGATAGTCATGAGCAATAAATACCAAACTAGATTCTCTTCTTCATGTTGTGTCTCCTATAGAAATAAAATTTATTGCAGTATCAAATTAGAAAAAAAGGACAGCATGCAAATCCAACATGATGCCATGACAAACTTTTTACTGGAATTCCTTATTGATGAATAAGTTGCAAATTTGATTGACCATAAACCAGTAAGTGCACATTGATTAGGCCACTGCATCTTCAGAAGTTTAATTGAGTGGATAGCATGCATGTGAAAAATTCAAGGGGGCGTTCAGAAACTCAACTAAAAAAAAAAGGTCCTATTTTATGATTTAGAGCTTATTTACATATTAGAGCGTTTGGTAAACCTTTAATTTCATTCTCTATTTTTAAAGCTTATTTACAAATTAAAGCTTTTGCCTCTAAAAAAAAATAAACTAAGGGGGCTGTTTTTTTCAACATTTTTAGCTAAAGTGGCAGGAGGTAGACAATGCAAGATTTACGAGTGATTTGGACGAAATGACCTCATACCACAAATGGTGGGTTCTACATTGTAATATTTAAAAATTGGGCCCAAATTACCACAAATCCTAAAGCCGGCCCCAACTACCTCATGAAATAAGAGTTTTTTTATAATTTTATCAAACAAACTAATTGTAAATTAAAACTTAAAAATTAGAGCTTTTATTTTAGACCTTAATCTAATTAGCTCTTATTAATTAGACTATAGTTTTCAAACAGCCCCCAAGCTTCTGTAACACAACTATGACCTGAAAGTAAAGTATTTTTGTTCATCCACGTGACACCATTGCAATGTATCAATTAGATTAGCCACAAGGGTCTAAAATTACAAATTAATCTGGCATTCGTGGAACTTTTTATGATGTGATACGCTGCTGTTATTGTATAGGCTGCTGTGCTCTTACAAGAAAATCTGCAGTCTATTGGACAAATCAATGTTCTAATGAGTCTGAGACCCCAATCCTAGAGTTTTTCATCAAGTGTGTCAAGATCCGAAAAACTGAATAAATATTAGTAGATAAATCATTGTTTCATGGGTAGGTAAGCACAGCTGCCTCAACACTGCAATATGTTGCCAAGACAAAGAGGAATCCTCAATGTTTTAATGAATGCCATGTATGTGCCTAGAAGACTCTAGGAATGTCATGGTTTAAGCATGATTTTCCTAACACTAATATCCTTGTAATACTTTGTTATGTAATATTGATGCATATGCAATAATCACATCAGAACACCACAAAGGATGAACTTGCAATTTGTAAGTATGAGGGAATCCAACAAAAAACTTATCATTGAAAATTAAGAAAAATTATACAGAGTGAAGAAAAATGAAGCAAAGAAAAATCTATATATTTGAGCGCTTAATGGTTTTTTAAATGATAAGGTGGACTACAAATGTTTTATTTAGATTCGCCTCTAAATCAAATGGTTTCTAATTTTACTGAATTTCAAGCTTCTACAATGGCCAAAGGTTATCAACTTTTATGATGACAATAATGTCCTTTTCCTAGCTAAAACATGTGCTAATTCTATGCACCTTGTATATATGTTGGCGAAAGCATCTTCTCATAACTTCTATCGACTAAATTATGCACTTGTACTTACTAGTTTTGGCAAAGGGAGGCAGCAAGCTTGAGGCAACAATTACAACATTTGCAAGAAAATCATCGGTACATTTTTTTAACACCGACACATCTGTATTTGAGAAAATTATGCATTTGTGCCCACAAAGCCTTTAAATATATTCATTTGTAACCATGGAAAACACTGAACCTGTGCAGTAGTGACATGATTTGAAGGTACTTGCATGAAATTTAAGATATGTGTTGGAATGTAAACCTAGGCAAACTAAAAGGCATGCCCTAAGCTATTTCAGTAAGTAGAAGTGTAACCGGACAAGATATGAATAAAGACAATACCAAGCAGAGCAGAAAGTAGAAACTAAAGAACCACGATCATTTTAAGAACCAAAATAGAAAGATGTATTTTTTATAAGATAGTACTAACTAACATAATTGCATATGAAAACGTTTCATATAACATCAAAAGGTTTATATTAGTGCATGTCATATCTGAAAAAACAATGCTAATTAGAAATTAGAAGATTTCATGAACGGACGTTAAAATTCTTTGGTCTACAAAAATAGAACTTGCACCTGAAAGAAAAAATCCATCACTGTTCTGTTCCACAAACATGCAAACATAACAGTGCCCACCAAAATCGTCTCATTTGACACCTCAATGCTACAAACTAACCATATGAAACAAGACCACAAGTTGCTTGAAGTACATTTTTCTGTGTTTATTAGAAGGCTACTATGGTTAAGTTTTGGCCAAACATATCACCATCATCAACATCACCAAAGACTTATCCTAGCAATCTTATATCAGCCTATTGAGTACTGTTTTTCCACTAAATGGTATTTAGAGTGATGTTTTCTGTGACTCCACTATTTAGCTTGATTTTTCTAGTGACATCATACCAATGTAGTCAATATTGGCCATACTAATTCCTTAAACTTGTAGCACTTCAATTCTTCAAAAAGGGAATGCTTCTCATCTTCTATTAATGAGCTGAAGCCATCTCATTTGATATTCTTCAATTTTTCTTTTCTATTGGAGCCACTTGTAGATTTCTCTTTCGTGCACATTCCAAATTCCATCCTTTCTTATATTAGTAAATCCCTTCCCAGTCAGTACCTTGTGACCGGATCCCACTTAAAACAACCATCATGATTGAATGAGATTAATTTTCATCAAGGAGTTTCACCAATAGAAATGGGCTTATGCTATATAACATAGGAATATTAAGAACATTTGGCCACATGGGTGAAGGAAAAGAATAAAAATTGCATGACCACTACCTGATATTTCCATTTTTTACCTATAGCAATGTGAATATTAGCTGAACCAATATAAAGTGTGAACTTCAGAAAGATTGCAAGGAAATCAAATCATGCAATTAAATGGGTCATAATCCAAAAAACAAGTGGATGAACCAGACTACATATTAGCTTCGAAGCACATGGAAGAGAAGAAACAGGAAAGAGAGGTTTGAACATTTGTTGAACTACTTTAGGAGCCACTGATAAAACACAGTACTTCATGAGTTGAAGTAGTTGCAATAGGAGATGAAGGTTTGGCTGCTTATGAAGCAAAAGATGTGGAATGAAACATACCAGAGGCTAATACATCATTATTAGAAGTAGCGTGATATTCTACAGTGTGATTCTGAGGTCGTGTCCTACAACCAGAATTAGATGGCCCTTTTCTGGCAGTGTTCATAGAATGGATCATTGTTTAGCAAGCTATTTGAGCTCCTACAAGGGAAACCATGAATTTCAGTCATGTCCCTACTGCTTTATCATCATCCTCCCCACTGGTCATTTTCTGATCCTCAAGCATAATTTGGATTGACAACAAACGTTCTTCACGATGAAGCTTCCAAGACAACTACCAAAATTGGGAGCTGGAACCCTATTTAATTAAACTGTAAGAACATGTTTAAAGTTTTTACAGAGTTTCATGAGGAACTCATTCCTCAATGTTTTCTCATGGACTTTCTAAACCTTTGCTAGGAAGGTTATCGCTACACATTAAACATATTCCAATATTCAATTAAGACTCAAAATTGTAATGACAAAACTGATTTGTCTCCCTGTTCATTTAATGACAAAACAGATCATTATCTTGATCATAGATGTGTCACAAGTAATCCCAAATAGCAAAAAGCTGCCAGACAAGGTTGAAGTATGAGAACATTGTATGGCTCATTTAAACTCATCCAACAAATGACATTAGCACTATTTCCTTCCAATGTTTCAGGCTTTCAGCTCATTCACATAAAGAAACATGCCATTTTCAAGACCCAACTCATGACTAAAGCATTATTCATGTTCCATTGTTTCTAAACCTCTGCTTGAGAGGTATCTGTCGTCATTTCATATACATCTTCCGATGCTCAAACCAAAGACTTAAGAAACCAGAGTCGTAATCAAGAATGAGCTCCTAGTTTATATTCTACAATCTCAAATTGAAGTTAAAATTGCCAAACCTCATTATCTTGATAATAGATTGATGCACTCCTACTGCATCATCGGCCTGTCTACAAAAGAAGGCTGAGTGTAGGCCTACATTGGCCAAGCCAATAGATAGTTGACCCATTGGGCCAAGCCCATGGTCAGCAAGCCCTTGGGCCCAATTATGTGTACTTTCTTAGTATAGCAATTTTCAATAATTTTTTTCTAGATCTACCTTCTTAGCATAGAAAATCCTAAGAAGATATCGTAAATCTAACATTTTTTTATCGGTTAGCAGGATAAGTGATGGACATGTAATCAATGGAAGAGAGGAAATAGAGTCCTATTAGACAAAAGAGATTGACAGATAATCATCTCATGGATGTCTGCTATTTAGGATCCCTAATAAGCGGGATTGTCATTCCATTCATTTATTTATTCAATAAAAGGTTGTGCCTTTTGTCTCTCAAATATGATGTCTCAACAAGAATGCTTCCTCCACAGGCCACTGATGAAAAGGACTCCAAAGGCTGGAAGGTTGATAAAAATGTGCGAAGTGATTGATTCATCAACCAACCCCAAAGTTCTCTCCCTCAAACAAATATATGGAAATAAGATTCAAATAGAAAAGATTCTTTACATCAAACTTGATAGGAAGAATTTAAGTTTTGATAACTAAAGCCATCAAGATAATTATATTGAAAAATCCATCAAAATCAAACGACATGGCTGCAATCAAGTGTCAAAACACATTCAGAACATTCCTAACAGAAACTACAACTTCAAACACAACAGACTAAGAAACAATTTGAGGCAGCCATGATGAAAAAAAAAAAAGATCAAAACACCCAAAAAAATCCTTTTTTCAAGAATAGAAAATAACATTTTGAGCCCCAAAGCATGGGGCAGAAACTGAATCAACACGCAAATCCAACCCTGATATTCTAGGTTCATTGAAAAAGTCCTACCCAACTTTAAATGAGTTGGGCTCAGACTGCGCCATCTGAACCCAGGTTCATATCCCCCTTCGCCCTTCTTTCTCTCTTAACTACAAAACTAAATTCAAATTTATAATTTTTCTAACTGTAGATCATATTGTAGCAAGAAAAACCCATGACAAATGGCCTTTTGCACACAGCTAATTGGCATCAAATAATAAAAGACAATGAAACACATGGTTCAAGAACTCAATAACTTGTCTGATCATCTCATTATTGTAATTGCAGGCAACTAATGGGTGAAGAGCTTTCTAACCTAGGCATCAAAGACCTACAAAGCCTAGAGAACCAACTAGAAATGAGTCTGCGCGGTGTCCGAATGAAGAAGGTTTGAAGAACCTAGCCCTTATATCGTTACATTTTGATACTCTATTTTTTGTTTCAAAAGATCAATGGTTAAACTATGATGCCGCTAATTTTTTTTTATATTTTCATATAAATTTAGTGATCCTTATTTTTTACAGGACCAAATTTTAATGGATGAAGTTCAAGAATTAAAGAGAAAGGTCTTCCCAGAAACAATGTGTACATTTTTCTCAAGTAAAATAACCTCCTCTCTTTAATCTTCTCTTGTTTTCTTACTCTTCTTTTTTCCACTTTCCAATGTAGGGGAACCTCATTCATCAAGAAAACATGGAACTGTACAAGAAGGTAAACCTCACTCACCATGAAAAAGTGGAAACATTCCTACCAAAAAGGTTGAAACATAGAATTATATTTACCATTGGTTTCGGGCCGTTTGGGCAGAGTAAAATCACCAAATATCACCACTAAAGCTTTACAAACAAATACATCTACCATCTAATAGTTTTTATCGTCAAAAGCGGCATATGTAAGAGTCACATTGTCGGTTTAAGCATCTAAACATTTGGCTTCAGGTTTATGGAGTGAACAGAAATTTCTTTCATCCAAATGGTTTAACGAATGGCCAGGATTTGCATGTACCTGTCTATCTCCAGCTAAGCCAACCTCAACAGCAAGCTTATGAAACACCAACAAGAGCCACAAAGCTGGGGTAAATCTTTCTTTCTTCATACCACTTGAAAATTCAAATGAGCCTGCAAACTATACCTAACTGATTGTGATCCTACAATTTTGTGATGAAAATTGCAGCAGATTGCAGCTACATTAAACATGCAGGTTCATGAATGAAAGAAGGATATCAACTTCCCATCAACCACTGCCACAACACCACCTTACTTTCATTACTTGGTATGTATGCTACAGAAGGACTCAGATACAACAGATAAGTCCTCTAGATATGGTGTGACATGACCAAAGAAATCAGTGACCTATGTAAAGCTATGTAGCAATAAAAAAAAATAAAAAAAAAGCTCGAACTGTGTTGTGTGTTCAATAGACATTTGCGAATTCAGACAATCCTAGCAAATGACTACTTGGCTATGATATTGAGATATGGATTTGTACTTGTAAGGATAAAAAATTACTGTTAAAATAGTAAACCAAGAAATTCGATCATGTGAATCCGTGATGCCATCAAAAGATATGCAAGAGGGGCAAAAGCATCGTAGAAAGAACAGATTGTTAGTGCCTTGGGCATCAGCAAGTTAGAACTAAAGGAGGTATCCACCCTCCACATTCATAGACCAAGACATCTTAAGTACAAGAAAAGCATTCAACATTTAAAAATTATTCCAGTAAAAGGAAATAACGAGACGTGGCATTAACTTCAGCAACAAAAAGAACATGATGTGCTCGGAAGAGTCAGGTGATATTCTGATCTTTACAATTAACCTAGAGCAACAAGAGGAATTCTGCCTTAGGTCGCATCAAAGAGTTACATATTTTGAGGCAACAATAGGAGAAGAATCCTTGAACTCTTTAAATATATATATATGGGAAGTGCTCCTATGAGAGATGGATATGAAAGTGAGGGCCCCCACCCATCTCTCACCAAGTTGGTGAGAGTGTCTCTCATAGGAGCACTTCCCTATATATATATATATATATATATATATATATAGAGAGAGAGAGAGAGAGAGAGAGAGCGGGAGAGAGAAGTATATTTTAAGGGGCAGGCTTCTTTATTAGTAATGTATTGTCATCCACTTCTAAGTTGTAATGAAGCTCAAGGTATCATGTGATGGAAAAGAAAAAAACACAGGATCCCAGTCTCCAAGAATTACCTTCATAGAGAGTCTACTCCAACAGAAAAATTGACCAATAGATTGCAATAAAACATGCCGACAACACCATATTTACTTCAATCACACAAGCAAATGACCTATTATAAATAGATGAGAAGAGCACTTCAATAAAACATGACTATTGAAATAATACATAAGAGTTGCAGTGATCTGAAGTGAATATTCTCCACTCACAGATGCAAGCTCATATATATATATATATATATATATATTCACATTTGTGACAGAAAATAATAACATTGTATTAATCAGAATGATTTTTTTATTTTTGAAGATGTGTAAGTGTCAAGGTAGATGTGAAAATCTTTATATTATATGCAGACTGAAGCAGGTAGATTCTCCTACATCAACCAGCCATTCAGGAATTATGAATTAAGTTCCAAGACTACAATATTATATACATACATAAAAACATATATATATGTGTGTGTGTGTGTGTGTATGTATACACACACACATACATTTATACATATATATATATATATATACACACACATACATATAGAGCGATGTGAAAACCATATGTAACAATTATTCAATTAAAATGGCCTAACATGAACTCATGATAATCTACGTCAATTGTGTGATAAGATCTTATCCACCACAATTTCAAAAGTTAATTATTTGCATCAAGTTCAGCTTGAAACTCTTATTAAACATCATAAGACATAAAACTTCTTAACCATCCATCACAGAAGTTTCTAGTGAAATGAATAGGCAGGCAACCAAAATTTTCGATGTCCAGAATTCCACTATAGAAAATTGAATATATTTAAAGGTATCCTAAACATAAGCCCACAGAGAGAATGAGCAATTACTCTTGATATCGTGTTAAGAAAAAAAAATCCTTGGATATAGAAGAGATTGCACAAAAGCAACTCATAGTTAACTAAAAGATTCTATGGCAACTCATTCCAAAAGTGTTTGGTCCATTATGTTGGGGATTATGATTATGTTGAGCCACCAAAAGATGTTTAGAACTACATAGACAAGACTAAAGAAAGATCCATTGAGTGAAACTCATAGTTAACTAAAATCTGATGCCAATGGAATGGCATCAACCATTGACCTACTGTGAGTCAAATACTCTGGAAATAGGAGATAAAGGGATTCATTTGTATCTTAGTTCACATAATCAATTTACATCATACATTGTCCTGTAATTAAAGGCAAAAAGGTCTCTACTACCATTTCTTTTGCTAGTATACGTCTTTATCAATCTAGAGCTCATGACAGAGAACCTCTGACACTCTAGTTCTCTTTTTCTTCAAGTTAGATTGACACCTGAAACTCAAATGAGCTACAAAACAATTGTTTAATAAGACACATCCGTCACTTCTTTTACTTTCCTTGACACAATTCAAAAATAAGGTCACTCTACTCAGGACTCATCCAAGTCAACTCTAACTGCATACTTATTGGGTGACTGGGTCAAGAAAGCAACTAAATAAATGGTTAACAAATCAGGTTAACCACTTGTCCTCAATGAGTAACATCCCTTCCAGTAAAATTCCAGACCAAAAGTCCACAAATTCAATGATTTTAATGGCATTGATGATAGACTATCAAAGAAATTGATTAATCACAAGAATGGGGATTAAACCTACCTCCGATGCCCTAAAAAATCTGAAACAGTGTCCAACAATATCCAAGAAGGGCAACCCTCCTTGCAGAAGATGATCACTTGATAAAGACCACCAAGTGGGGCCCCACACTTGATTGTCAGAGGGTCAGAACAGTCGATCGACTGTGCAAGATCTCTTCTCAATTGAAGAGACGTGTCTTTGAAGATATTAGAGGGGCTCCAATACCACATCAGAGATAATTGGAAACCAAAGAGGAATTGAATGAAGAGAGCCTGAATGGGATCCTGGTCCTTTGGAGGCCTCCCCATTTTATATTCTTAGTAACCCTATCTCAAGGAAGATTACAAGCCAGTATATCCCCATTATCTGGGGAAATTACAACCATTAGTTTAGGTAACCAACATTGATTGTGTCTAACAGGATTCCCTAATACAAAGTCCATGTCGACCCATCGATCCAAATAACTTTAATAGTGTGAGGGATAGAGAGCCCAAACCTACATCCATGATCGCCTCAACCTTCCTTTCTAGTCACTCTTCGACCACTCTCTTATGTCGAGGACTATGAATCAATCGACCACCTAGCAATAGCACTACACAGAAGAGAATATGTAGCATCCAGAGCTTCCATGGTTTGAGGTAAGTTGGAAAGAACAATGCAATTGCAATTGTTGTCGTGTTAAGGAAGCCTAGCCTAGCCAAGCAGTCTACGCTAGGGTAGTTGGTTGGCAAGTAAGGGAGTCAAAATGTGCTTTCTTCTGTGACAGTTTCCATGGCTTTTAAAGGGCTCAGGAAGCCTAGCCAAACAGTCTATTCTCAATACAAATAGCCAGCCTTGCAATCTAAGCTGCTGCTCTTCACTCTAGATAAATACATACAAATGTTGTGCTCTTCTTCACTCTAGATACGTACATACAGCCTGTTGTACCTCCTCTTCGTTATGCTGGTCAGGTCAGGTTCACCCAGATCAAGTGTTGGTTGAGATTGCTTAACCCGCTTTAAAACAAGTAGAATACAAGTTGGACTTCAACCCTAGTCAATCACACCTGTTTTTACCTGGCCCAACCCCACCCCTACCTTACTTGTGGTAATTCTTTCTATAGCCACAGATTTTTTTTTTTTTTTTTCTAGCCTTTACATCATCAAATGTGTAAAATATTTTTCTTCATGGCGATTTACAAGAAGAAGTGTATATAAATTTACTACATAAATTTAATTATAAAGGTCAAGAGAGAAAGGTGTGCCATTTGAAAAGGCATTATATGGGCCTGGTTTTGTTAAAACTATGGATTTAAAGGTTTTCTATGGTTTTAGCCACAAACCCAAGTTGAGACAGGAAGAAGAAGAAGATTTAGTTAAATGAAACACAGCATATGGTGGTGATGATTAGGGCTGGGAGACACCTATGTATACTTTTATTATATTGTTTATCTTTACAGTAAAATTCTCTCATTTTTCTCTAATTACAAAGTAATCCATAGCATTTCCAGATCGCACATAAATCCGCTATGCTTCTTACCTCTCACCCTTAAGCCAGTGCAAAGGCCCAGCTTGACAATGCATCTGATAGCTTTCTTCTCATAACAGCCTGAATAAGGAAGTCTATTGAATGCTCATTTGTATGTACATACTTAAGCTTGATCTCTTTAATTTCAATCTTCTCACTAATAAAATGGAAATCAATGCCAACATGTTTTGATACATTCATGGAATACTAGATTTCTTGCAATCTATTGCGCAGATGTGCTATCAGAATGGATACTCTTTATTTAAAACGTAAAAAATAAAAAACAACTCATATATTAAAATCCATAGCCATAACAACTCGGATGCACAAATGCTCTAGCCCTTTACTCAGCTTCAGAACTAGACCTTGCTACTACCCTTTTTTTTTTTTTTTTTTTGCTTTTCCAAGACACCAAATTTCCTCCAACCATGGTACAATAACCATTTGTGGATCTTCTATCTACCTGTGATCCAGCTCAATCTGTATTGGTAGAGGCCTCCATAGCTGAGTGACCATGTCTTGAATATAGAATCCTTTGTCCCAATGACTTCTTCAGATACTTTAGTGATGCAGCCCCAGATCCTTGAACAAAAATTAGACTAACTCCACAGATGGGGATAACCTAAATCCAAATGGATTCCATGCACAGTAATATGCAAATCAAGAGGCACTTACAAATCAAAAGCAAACTGGAAAGTCTTTTACTCAAGTAATCAAGGTGTATTCCTCAAAAGCGGGCTACATACTTTTAAGAAGGGAATGGATGTCCCCTTTCCTAGTTAGGACTCTAATTTCCTAATCATTAAAGGAAACTAAATCACGTAACAAACCAAATCAAACTAATTTTCTAATTTAAAGACTACTAAATAAATCACAACTTCCAACTAAAACTGCTAATCAACTTAAATTCCCCCAATAAATTGGCAAGACCCGTTGAGCTTGTTGGCCCTCAGTGGGCTTGGTCAACCCATGGATCATAGGTTTGGCCTCCATCAATAAATCAGCAAAGTTTTTACCAAACTGTAACATGGGTCTCTAAACATACGACAAGGTGATGGAAGCAATAAATTTTGCAATCACAAAATGGCATCCATATTTGGTGGTAGACATTTTCAGATCAAGAAAGATCACCGCAGCACTAAACATATGGATTCTCAACATGTTTCTACCCCGGTTTAACATAGATGGTTGTCTAAATTGTCAATGAGGTAAATTAGATGCTGTCGCTTCACCTGGTCTGTTACAACTTACAACCTTCACAAATTCCATCAAGAATATGGAAGGACAACTCCATAGATATCAGCAATGCACTACCTCCTTCTAATCGCAGAACGGTACTTTCTATGGTGGTTGATCTGTTAAGAAGATATGCAGATTTTATCCCTCTATCTCATCCATACACAACTTGTTCGCATTGCACATGCCATCTTTGATAATGTCTTTTAAGTTACATGGTATGCCATCCTCCATTGTTTGTGATCATGATGCAGTCTGTACAAGTCGCTTTTGGAAGGAGTTATTCCACTTTCAAAAATCCAAGCTACTCATGCGTTCATCCTGGCACCCAAACTGATGGACATACCAAAAGGGGGAATCTAGAGAGTAGATACATGCTTGAGAAGTTTCACCACCACCCAACCTAAGCAGTGGACCCAATGGATTCCGTGGGCTGCATGGTTACAATACCACATATCATGAATCTAGCAAAATGACACCATATGAAGCAGTATGTGGCAATATATCTGAGGACCACCTTGATGCATCATGTGGAACGTGAATTGCTGACATAGGATCGAATCCTAAGACAACTCAAACAAAATCTAATGATCACATAAGACCGCGTGAAGATTTCTAATGATCACATAAGACCGCGTGAAGATTAAACCCAATAAGAGACGTTCAGAGAGATCTTTGAAGTTGTACTGTTGGAGACATGGCTTATCTGAAATTACAGCCATATAGACAATCATCTACAGCCTCTCTACCATCCATGAAGTTGGCTCCACGATTATATGGGCCATTTCGGGCCTTAGCTCACATTGGGATTGTAGCCTACAAACTAGCTCTACCAACGGGGCACAAGGCCACTCCATTTTCCACATATCATTCCTTAAGAAGAAAGTTTTGTGATGCAAGCAAACCCATGATCTATGGGTTGACCAAGGCCATTGGGCCCAACCTGTAGGCCCAATTGGACCAGATGGCCAGCCCGTTTAGCCCATGCACTAGAAGAAGAATTTGGATGCAAAAATTTGAGTCTAATTAAGAGTCTTTAATTAGAGTTTAATTTAATTTGAGTTTTTTAAAAAAAATTCTAATTTTAAGAGAGAATTTAGGATAGAAATGAGGAAGTTTAGTTGGAAAGGGAATTCCAAACCAAGAAGAGATGTCCCATCCAAGTCTTTAAATATGTCTCTACCCCTTGCGTATGGACAGCTTTTATTATTAAATAAAGATTTGTTTGGTTACCCTAAGGTTGTGAATGTGTCTCTTCAATTAAAGAGTGCTCATGTGTGTTGAATCCCTTGGATTTGGCCAACCCCGATCATGGAGTTGGTCTCTTGCTTGGAATCCATGTACGATTCGGCAAACCCCCGTTGTGGAGGTTGTCCACTTTCATTCGTGGATCAGGAGCTGCATCTATTGGTACCAAAGCTAGTTGGTGGTAATGAGGGTTAGAAATTAGGTTAGAGATAGGACTGGGTTGGGATTACGTGTTCGGAACAATGGGTGGATAGTTCATTTAGGAAATTCTTGGTTTTAGGGTTTTAGGATTTCAAGAATCTTAGGGATTAAAGGTTTATGGTTTCGAGAATTTTGGGGATTAGGGGTTTGGATTTGAGATTACGAGTTTGGTTGATTGGGTTCTTAAGGGTTTTGGGATAGGGTTCAAAGGAGCTAGTGGAAATAGAAAGGTTTGGGGATGGGTTCTAGGGTTTCGAAGGTGATGAAATCAAGCAAAATGTAATTTAATCAAGGTAATAGAGTAGGGAACAAATCTTAGATTACCTTGGCCGAATAGAGAACCTTCCCTCTTATACCATTTGATATAGCCCCAAATCTGTGAATGAAAGTGGATAAACTTCATAGCAGTCCTACACGGATTCCAAGCAAGAGACCAACTCCAGGATTGAGGTTGGTTGAATCCAATGGCTTCAACACACACAAGAACTCTTTAATCGAAGAGAAACACTCATAGACATAGGGAAACCAAACAAATCATTATTGAATATAGGCTCCCTGAAAGCTAACCATGAATGTATTACGGTTGCTTTTCTAGAACTGTACGTTTTCAGGGTTTTGTTCTACAGTTACCTCACAACTAGCTATAGAGCTACCCAAGGTGAGTCGTAAAGCTAGCCGTACCCAAACCACGGCTAACCATAAGTTTGGGTTTCCTATAATGCAGAATTAGGATTTGTAACCATTTTTAAACTTATGCTTGGAACCCCTATAATTGGAGGACTTATGGTGAGCGGATGAGTGAGCTTAGCATTCGCTTATTAGTTGTCCGATATAGGGTGTGGGAGGAGAAGCTAAGCCAAGGAGATGGTGAATGTGTGTAGGGCGGACCCATTAAGAAATGCCCTTGATAAGATCTTAAAAATTTGATTTTATTATTTAACTTCTTCACTTAACCATATACCGCACCACCTAAATGAAAATCCTAGGTCTGTCGTTGAATGTGTGGCCTTTGGCATGTCTTTGACCATCAGGGCACCAAGATTAAATTGTGCAACATCCAAAACCCTCATTTAACCATTGTGTTGAATGGCCTAACATTCACGCCCGAATGGCAGCATATGACCTAGGTTTGGCTACTTCTATTCGTCCTTTGATTGATTTATGATCCGATGATCTATATTGCCTTGTATATTGTTTGACCTCTCATCTCATGGTTTGTACTTGTGTCTTCGACAACAATTGTTTTGATTTTTTTTTTTTTTTTTTTTGAATGATTGTTTTGATTAATTATGATGATTGATGATGGACCTAGGGTATACTTAGCATGGTTCAAAATAGCGGCCGCTACGCAGCATAGCGCCCGCATTATCGGCCGTAGCAGTTGAGGCCACTACACTATTTTGAAAATAGCGGCGCTACGATCTAAAACCTCGTAGAGCCAAGTAATTTTAGTTTTAAATACTATTTTTGCTATTTCTTCTTCTCAATAGCCTTTCTTAAAGTTGTCTTTGCCATTATATGGTTTCAAATCACTAAAAATACACAATCTGGGTTGCTATAAAAGATTCAAAAAACTTAGACCATTTAAGAAATTCACACCACTACACCGCTACGTATCACCGCAACCGCTACGTATCGCCCGCTACATAGTGTTTGGGCCACTAACCGCTACGCCTGCCACAACTGCTATTCTGATCCTTGATACTTAGAGGTTGTCCTTGTATATGATGATGGAGGATGGATTACCCATGTCTTGGGTTAAGTTGGCTATTCAACGGCTTGTTTGAAAGGGGTAGCCCTTGGCATTGACTTTGAAGTTTGATGGCTTTGTTTTGGATGGATTTGGATATTTTAGAGTAGTTCCATTGTTTTGATGGAAGTCTTGCTCACACAAAAGGAAGCTTAGCCAGACCCTGTCCTTTGTGATTCTCGGAGTCAGACACCACTCAGCTATTTAGTCTAGTCACATTATTTTATCCCTTGAAATAAAAGTTGTTTATTATTTTACCAAGGTTTTGCAGTGGACGAATGCCACGGGGTACTATTTTGACTCCTAAGTACCAACTTTGGCCGGCTATGCTGTGCAACTTTGTTTTGGTCGGGCTTGTCATCCCGTGCATCCCTCCCACCACTCTATCAAGTACAAGAGGGCCGCGACATAATATCCCGTGGTGATTAGCTTATATGAATGTGTCTTTTTGTTAGATGGTTCACTTTGCTGTAGGTTATCTTTTATATTGATTTTTGATGATATTTGTACTCATGATGCCTAGTTCTTTTATCTTTGATAATCTGTTAATCATCTTTATCATCCTATATCCTATTTGATGCATAGATACTATGTTACTTGTATATTGTAGCTTGCCAGATTTACCCAAACCTAATGTTCCTTTGCCTTGGTGTTGTAAGTAGTGGATCCCCTTCCTCTTTCTTGGAGAGTGTGGCGTTCTTTGAGGTGCCGATTGAGGAGCGGCAGAGTGGGGCGCGGGTGACGTAGCATAGAGTCACCTCAATTGCGGATGAGAGTAATGTTCACTTGGACAAGACTTTATTTCAGTCCGTTAAGACTTTCATTTTGCCCTTTTTGGGGCTGGTTTGTAATAAAACACTTTGTCTTTCATTTGCAACTTGAACATTGTAGTATTTGATGACTTGCGTTACTCTATATCAAGTATGGATCCATACCTACGATGGAGATTCACATTTACAACTTCCGCATATTGTTATTTAGTGAATGATGATATGTTTAAATATCCTCACATGAGGGCTATGATCCTGGTTGTTTAACTAGTCACCGCCCCGAGATTCAGACTTCCGTGTCATTCCATGGGAATCCGTGTTTAGGGGCATGACAGTCACTGAATAATGAAAGCTATCCATATCCAGGGGATAGATACATATTTAAAGACTTAGATAGGGCAGCATTCCTTTTAGATTTGGAATTTCTTTCCAACTAAACTTCCTAATTTCTTCCCTAAATTCTCTCATGAAATTAGAAACTTGTAAAAACACTCAAACTAAATTAAACTCTAATCAAAAACTCTTAATTGGACTCAAGTTTCCACACCCAAATTGGCCTTCCATTTCCAACCCATGGGGTGAGTGGGGTGGCCATATGGTTAATTGGACCTACATGTTGGGTCCAATGAACCTGATCGACCCATAGATCATGGATCTGGCCTACATTAGTTTGATGATATTCGAGACAGTTGCTACAACTTTACCAGCTTATACAGATCTATGCTAGTTGATCTGCACCCCGAGTGCAATTTGGATAGACAGCTAATCAAGCAAAATAATCAGGTCGTGACTCAAAGTATTAATTCAATGGGTCGACATGTCAAAGGAGAATGCAAATTGGGAATTACGGCCGGCCGAAGAAAGCAGCACTTTCTTAGATTTTCTTCAATTTTATGCTTATCAACATTTATTGTATTGTATGAAGCAGATGCTGCAGCTACCAAAGTAAATGACAAATGATGCAAAGCAAACGAATCAATGAAATCAGCAAAAAGTCTTCCATCAAATACGGAACTCTAAGAAAACATAAAAACTCATATGTCCGGTAACATAAACATAAAAACAAAACAGAGCAGAGTAGTCTGTCCTCACTCACCTTGAATTGAGATTACAATCACAAAGAATCGCAATGCACTCTCAATGCCATTTTCGCCTAAATCTCATCTGTAGTGATCCGAATCGTATAAATGCGACACTCTCATAAAGTAGACGATCAAACACTCGCTGATTGCAAAGGAAATGTGAGATTGGGAAGGAAACGAAGCAGTGATCGGAGAGATTTGGAGCAAGATCGAGAGAGAGGTGGGGGAGGGGAGATCTGCTTGTGCTTTGTGAATGTGAAGAAAGGAGCAAGAGTGAGTCATAATTATGGGCAGGGGAGAGGAAGGAGGCATGGAGAGAGGGGAAAATATCTGGTGTGGAATGTGGATGATGGACGGGTGGATTGATGTATTGTTATAGGACAGAGCGGCCCCACATGATCTACACGATTTCGACTCTGATTGGGCTTTGACGCTTTGTGGATTCCAAAAGGGAGGATTCGTCTTGGGGAACAGCTCGCATTCGCTTTTATCCAGCCGATAAAAATGAGCCGGTGCGTATCCACTATAAAAAAAAAAGGCCGCGCCTTTTGGTTGCCCCATGCATGATGGGGCATCTAAGTGTTTTTTTTTTTTTTTTTCCTTTTTACCATGACACAACCCAGAAAGTTGGAATCTTTTTGTGAGTAGGAAGAGAAACTCATTAATCAAATCCTAATACTTCGGTGAGAAATGAAATATCCCATTAACTAGGCAATCCCGTCTTCTCACTCTACTGTCTCCTATTCTATCAAATCTCTTTTAATCCAAGCAATTTCTTTCTAATGATATTTTTGGCTTTTCTATTTTAATTGAGATATTTCATTTGAATTGGTGTGCATGGAATTCCAACAAATGAAATTTTTAGAAACTGATGAAATGAGAAAAACAAAGATAAGGGTTTATAAATAGTTAGCTTTCGGCATTCAAAAGATAAAAAATGAATACCAAGTTCACCTTTCTCTTTTTGCCTCTCACCCTTTTAGATTATACATGGTTGCGAGCATTTATGTCAATATTTCTCTTTATATTGTGTTTCTGATATAAAATATAAATACTATTTCCATATACAAACTTCAAGAGAATACTCAAATATCTATTTTTAATAATGATAATAAGCCCTTAGTAATATTAAAAAAAGTCAACAAATGCAGATTATAATCACTTTTTTTCTTTCTTCTTCTCTACTAAACACTCATACACAATCCCAGAGTTTATTGTATTGCACTTGCTAATATGAATCAACAAAAATCAAAATTAAGATTTTAAATAAAAAGTGGAGTCTATTTTTTCAAACCAATACTCACGTACTACTTCTGAAGAAGTGGGGCCCATTTTTAAGATCCAAACCACTCAAACTGCTGTCCCACTTTTTTCATCATAAAAAAAAAAATCAAATCCAAATTGAGTTTTATCAAAGCGTGGGTCCCACCATAATATAACCCAAGGCAAGAATGGCCTCAAGCCAAGCCGTCAGAGCCGCTAAAAAGGAGCCAATTGTGTACACCTATCAAATGTAGGCGAGTGATAAAAAAAAAAAAAACACGTGTCCAGCTACGCAGTCAGCCACGCCATAGAGGCTTCTCATCCTCCACATGCGTTTACTCAATTTTTTAAGTGTTGAATGAGAATATTTGTACGAATGCTAATGTGACACGTAACTTACGTCTCCACCTAGTTCTCTCTCGCGCGCTTTTAAGTATTTTAATTCTAATCACAACTCGAGGTAACACGTCGAAAAGGCAGGTCCGATCGTCTAGAAGGACCTAGACCCGTTAACACACACGCGTCACAAAGGGGTTGGCCATTTTTACTTGTCGCATATGATGACATAGCCTCCGATCTACCCGACTGGGAATGACAGTGGTCGGGTAATTCAGCAGCAGGCAAAGAGGTTAGATTTCTTCATGGGTCAGACTCAGGCATACTCGGGCCCGGCTCAACTTTGAAATGCAGGACTTTTTCCAGTCGAAGCCCGACGGGGTCAGTAACGCTATGTTTGGGAGTGGGGCAGGGAAGGGGAGGGAAATTTTGAAGGGGAAGGAAAGTGAAGGAGAGGGGAGGGAAAATAAATTTTACCTCGTCTTGTTTGGATATTAAAAAAAAAAAGTGGAGAGAAGAAAAGTGAAAAAATATAATTTTATTTATTTGTGAGGTAGAAAGACAATTATCATTTTATCATTGCTTTTGCAAAAGTTTTAATAGGACAAAAGGACAGTTTAGTAATTTCTTCACTTTTCTCCTCATTTTCCCCCACTTTTGAGGGGAAAATTTTGGAGTGGGCCCCACACCCTCAATTCTCACTTTCCCTCTATATTCCCCTCTTTTTTTTTCTATCCCCATTTTACCCCCTTCCCAAACGGTACCTAAATGTTAAGCCCAAGCCTGCCCATTTATATTGTGGGGACTGGCTGAATCATACTTCTTTATCATATATATTTGTATGGGTTTTTCTAGCAATTATTAGGATAAATTATCATTAATTAGAAGCATGTTTTATTTAGATGAGGCTTTGGGCTTTGTATCACTTAATCTAAGCCCAACCCAATTATTAAACAGTCCAAGATTAGATATCTAAGCATCGAGTGTGAGCATGCTTATAAAGTCCTGGCCTACTTGGAGTCCATCTCTACAAATCCATCCAGTGGTGGAAGGGGATCCCCACCCCGCTCGAATTGAACGTGTTAGGTGCTATGATGAAGTGAAGGCACCATCTATTATTCTCGCATTCAGTTACGTAAAGGAGAACATCTATCAACCCTATATAGTATTTATTAGTAGTAGAGTTGCAGATCAGCTAGGCTCAACTTCTAGGCCCTTAAATCTTCACCTTTTGAAAGCCAACTAGCTTGAGTTTTGGTCTATTTCTTGCCATTAATGGTCAATACCTAACTATAGTTCTGATGGTGAAATACTTTGGTTAGTGGGTGTGTGAATTATTTTTGTTTGCAAATAATATATATAAACTTGCAAATCTTTCAAAATCACCTCCTCTTTGTCTTTGGCGCTCCATGATAGGTTTTCATGCAAGGATCCCACCTATAACCAATCAATCCCTTTACACATATACCCTGGAATAGACTTGATCATACCCCTTTTTTTAATCACTAAGTTGGATTAGTGGTGTCATACAGATGGGAGTGCCTACCCACACAAGTGTTGACCCCTGGGTAGCTGCGTGAGATGAGAAGCTCCTTCCAACTTGGGTACTTTCACATATTAGCAACATTGAATTATGCAAAAATAACTCTTTTGGTATATTTAGTTCCGATCGTCCAAGAAGCGTTTTGGTAACAGTACCCCTTCAAATTCACACGTCCACATGCGGGAACACTAGTAGGAGAAAATTACCCATGAACACAATTTTGTCCAAGACTGCAGTTTCATGTGGGCTGGGAAATGATGGCCCATGGATGACCCAGTCCAAGTTTCACTCTTTTTGACAGGTCTTCAGCATCGTACAAAGATATTTTCTCCGGGCCAGTAAAGACTTTGGAGGGTAGGCCTTATAAAGAAGTCGATTGCTTTTATCAGTAAAAGATTGCTTTTATCAGTAAAAGATTGCTTTTCTCAGTAAAAGAAACAATGATTAGAAAGAAATATCTGATGCTAAGAGCCAGCTGGACAGTTTAAGAGCATAAGAATCACTTCAATCAGCAAAAATAATGATGGATCGGCTCTTTTATATTTTCTTACATATCTTTTTTTAATATTTTATTTTACTTGTTTCGATGGCCAAGTTAGGTAGTTGTAAAGCCACCCACCAAGGTTCCATCCATACTGGATAGGATGGGAGTAGGAGCCGTTACCACCTAAGTTCCTACATTCTTACTTTTTTTCATGTCGGTTTTTTATAAAGGCTGCACTACGGTTTCTTTCCCCTCTCTCTGTTGGCATAATGCCATAATCTATAGGTAATTTTAACACTTGCACTCATTTTTTATTTTAACCAAGCCTTAAGGTTGAAAATGAAAAGAGCCAATACAAGTGGAAAAAGAAAGCCAAACCGTGGGAACGATAACCCACACAAGTGGGAAGAGAGGCCCACAAAGCAAGAAAAGTGACATACCAAGGATTGAACCTTGAGCTAGGGCTAGCAAACGCGCCGGGTCAGGCTAATTTGGGTCGGGCCATAGCTGGATCTGCACTTTGGACCCTTTGGACCCCTAACCCACGACCGACCCATTTTCTAAACGGGTTACAGGTTTGCAACCTACACCCATGATACTTCGAGTTGGACTAACCCGCCTGATCTGCAATATATATATATAGGTCAGGTCAGGTCAGCCTGGCCTGGCCTGACCTGCGTCGAGAATCTTTTAACAAATTTCGAGTCTTGTAAAAAAGTAAGGCTCGTGAGAATCGAAAACAAAATCCATTATGTTTTAAATGACAACTTAACCACTACACCAACTCACTACTCTATATATTGTTTAATCTAAAAGCTTATAAATAGAAGAAGAAAGGATGACAGTGGCTGCCCATTAAAACCTGTAATTACAGAGAAATCCGAAGACCGTGAGTTGAGTTTGAAGATACAAAACTATAACCTCTAAAACAGACGTGTAAAGAAGAATATATTTGTAGCCGGAAGGATTCTTTAGAGTTTAAGATTTGCTAAATGCTAATAAAGAAAACTGCTAATTATCGAAAAAAATAGGAAACTAGAACACCAAGATTGCATACCTTTCTCGATTTCTTTTTCACTAAAATCAAGAAAAGTCATTAAGACTTGAAATGGAAAAGCTCCACATATTTCTCAAGCGGGTAAGAGTTAAATTAAACGGGTCAACTGAGTTAAGCGGGCCAACCATAACTCGACCCATTTCTATACGGGTTAGGAAATCCTGACCCGTGGCAAACCCGTATATGATGACATAGCCTCCGATCTACCCGACTGAGAATGTCGACAGCGGTCGGGTAATCCAGCAGCAGGCAAAAAGGTTAGATTTTGAGATTTCTTAATGGATCAGACTCAGGATATCCGGGTTCGGCTCGACTTTGAAATGCAGGACATTACCCAGTCAAAGCCCGACTGGGTCAGTAAATGTTAAGCCAAGCCTGCCCATTCATATTGTCGGGACTGGCTGAATCATACTTCTTTATCATATATATTTGTATGGGTTTTCCTAGCAATCATTTGGATAATTCATTATTAATTAGAAGCATGTTTTATTTAGATGAGGCTTTGGGCTTTGTATCACTTAATCTAAGCTCAACCCGATTATTAAACAGTCCAAGATTAAATATATAAGCATCGCGTGTGAGCATCCTTATAAAATCCTGGCCTACTTGGAGTCCATCTCTACAAATCCATCCAGTGCTGCAAGGGGATCCCCACCCCGCCCGATTTGAACGTGTTAGGTGCTATGATGAAGTGAAGGCACCATCTATTATTCTCGCATTCAGTTACTTGAAGGAGAACATCTATCCACCCTATAGTATTTAGTAGTAGCAGAGTTGCAGATCAGTTAGGATCAACTTCTAGGGCCTTAAATCTTCACCTTTTGAAAACCGACTAGCTTGAGTTTTGGTCTACTTCTTGTCATTAATAGTCAATACTTAACTATAGTTCTAATGACGAAAGACTTTGGTGAGTGGGGGTGTGAATTATTTTTGTTTGCAAATAATATATATAAACTTGCAAATCTTTCAAAATCACCTCCTCTTCGTCTTTGGCGCTCCATGATAGGTTTTCATGCAAGGATCCCACCTATAACCAATCAATCCCTTTACACATATACCCTGGAATAGGCTTGATCATACCCCTTTTTTTTTATCACTAAGTTGGATTAGTGGTGTTGTACAGATGGGAGTGCCAACCCACACAAGAGTTGACCCCTTGGTAGCTGCATGAGATGAGAAGCCACTTCCAACTTGGGAAATGGTGCTTTCACATATTAGCAACATTGAATTATGCAAAAATAACTCTTTTGGTATTTAGTTCCGATCGTCCAAGGAGCGTTTTGGTAACAGTACCCCTTCAAATTCACACGTCCACATGCGGGAACACTGGTAGGAGAAAATTACCCATGAACACAATTCTGTCCAAGACTGCAGTTTCATGTGAGCTGGGAAATGATGGCCCATGGATGACCCAGTCCAGTTTCACTCTTTTTGACAGGTCTTCAGCATCGTACAAAGATATTTTCTCCGGGCCAGTAAAGACTTTGGAAGGTAGGCCTTATAAAGTCGATTGCTTTTCTCAGTAAAAGAAACAATGATTAGAAAGAAATATCTGCTGCTAAGAGCCAGCTGGACAGTTTAAGAGCATAAGAATCACTTCAATCAGCAAAAATTATGATGGATCGGCTCTTTTATATTTTCTTACATATCTTTTTTGAATATGTTATTTTACTTGTTTCAATGGCCAAGTTAGGTAGTTGTAAAGCCACCCACCCAGGTTCCGTCCATGCTGGATAGGATGGGAGTAGGAGCCGTTACCACCTAAGTTCCCACATTCTTACTTTTTTTCATGTTGGTTTTTATAAAGGCTGCACTACGATTTCTTTCCCCTCTCTCAGTTAGCGTAATGCCGTAATCTATAGGTAATTTTAACACTTGCACTCAATTTTCTTTTAACCAAGCCTTAAGGTTGAAAAGGAAAAGAGCCGATACAAGTGGAAAAAGAAAGGCACACCGTGGGAACGATAACCCACACAAGTGGGAAGAGAGGCCCACAAAGCAAGAAAAATGACATACCAAGGATTGAACCTTGAGCTAGGGATAGCAAACGGGTTGGGTCAGGCTAATTCGGGTTGGGCCATAACTGGATCTGCTCTTTGGACCCTTTAGACCCCTAACCTACGACCGACCCATTTTCTAAACGGGTTGCAGGTTTGCAACCCACACCCATGATACTTCAGGTTGGACTAACCTGCCTAACCTGCAATATATAGAGGTCAGGTCAGGTCAGCCTAGCCTGGCCTGACTTGCGTCGAGGATCTTTTAACAAATTTCGAGTCTTGTAAAAAAGTAAGGCTCATGAGAATCGAAAACAAGATTCATTATATTTCAAATGACAACTTAACCACTACACCAACTCACTACTCTGTATATTGTTTAATCAAAAAGCTTATAAATAGAAAAAGAAAGGATGCCAGTGGCTGCCCATTAAAACTTGTAATTACAAAAAAATCTGAAGACCGTGAGTTGAGTTTGAAGATACAAAACTGTAACCTCTACAACAAACGTGTAAAGAAGAACATATTTGTAGCTTGAAGGATTCTTTGGATATTAAGATTTGCTCAATGCTAATAATGAAAACTGCTAATTATCGAAAAAAATAGGAAACTAGAACGCCAAGATTGCATACCTTTCTCGATTTCTTTTTCGCTAAAATCAAGAAAAGTCATTAAGACTTGAAATGGAAAAGCTCCACATATTTCTCAAGCGGGTAAGAGTTAAATTAAACGGGTCAACCGAGTTAAGCGGGCCAACCCTAACTCGACCCATTTCTATACGGGTTAGGAAATCCTGACCCGTGGTAGACCCGTATATGTGGCGGGTTGGGTTTGGCAGGCTAGAACCGAGTCGGATTAGGGTCGGGTCATCGGGTCAGACCACATTTTGCCAACTCTACCTTGAGCAACCATGTAACAATTGGCGTTGTTAGCCAACTGAACAACCCCTTATTAGGATAGGCATGCCAGCTCGGATATATGGCCCGGCCCAAGTTTCAAATAGCTTAGGCTTAAAGAAGTCAAGCTCAGATTTCGTTTCCATGTCGGGCTGAACATAATAGCTCAGTTATGGGCTGCACCAGAGTTTCTATGGGCCGCACCGGAGTTTTGCTCCTAAACGAAAGTCCGACCTTAACAAGGTTAGCCTAAATTGCATTCCAATGCATGCCCTTATGTGAGACCTTGGGCTTGCAAGCCCAAATTGATCGGTCAATGAAGATATTTTCTCGGAGACAAACTTTGAAGTCGTTGGTTGCGTTTTTCCAACAAAAGTTTAATAGACTGGGGATTAAAGCGAAGCAATTAATTGATTAGTGTCTAATCTCAGCTTATATGAATCAAACTCTACATTTTAAGGGCATAAGTATCAATTCAGTTGGCAGAGGGACCACCTTTTCATTAAATAGTTCGGCGGCTAGATATTTTCGAGGGTAAGTTATAAGTATCAATTCAGTTGGCAGAGGGAACACTTGTTCATTAAATAGTTCGGCAGCTACATATTTTCGAGGGTAAGTTATGCTTTTCTGGGTCTGGGTTTACCACAGGACATTCACTTTTGTTTTTTTCCTCTCACCGAAGCTAATCCTTTTGATCCCTTGGTCGAGTGGTCAGGACCACGGTTTTTTTCTCTTTTGGAGCTAGAGGTCTTGGTATCGACCCCTAGTTCCCTCCTCTTCAAGAACCGAAGATTGAGTCCACTTGTGCTACTACCTAAGGGCCACAAGGGTTTTACCCGACTTTTCTCTGGGCTCGGAGGAAATAGTCCAGCCCAAAAGGTTGGAAACCCTCTGTTAACAAAAAAAAAAAAAAAAAAAAAAAACTAATCCTTCTAAGTTAAATGCCTGTATCTTTATCCAAATGTACATTCTCATACATGACACGAAGGGTATGTTTGTTTGCATTACAAACATTGGATTAGGTCACGAGTAGTTAAAATGATGGCTAAAGGTGAATTTTCAAAAATGAACATTAAATAGCCTTTACTTTTCTGAAAATAGAATATGAGAAATGAATTACTATGGAATAACACACTTCAGCAGTGGACCTAGGATTTTCATTTGAGGCGTATGGACTCTAGTAGGTAGTTTGGTTTAGTGGCAAACCAAGCGTTTTCATGTTGATTTTGAAGGTGGGCCCATGATTTTTATTAAATTTTTAGAAGTGGACCCAAAATTTTCATTCAGGTTTTGGAAGTGCACCGCAATGCAGCAGGTGCTACTGCACCCATATGCATATACTTGGGTCTGCTCCAGCACAGTTGGAAAAAAATCAGGACTCAATAATCGAAGGGCTGTGGAGGGTGCTAAAACCCATAATGGTCGGTGATCAAAGGGGCTAATTGCATGGCACTCACTTCCAGTGAGATTGTATTAAAGAGAAGGTTCTTATCTTCTCTGATGCGGGTTTTAGAAAGGCTGAGGGAAAAACTAGTTTTGGCTTGGTTATGAAACTTAAAAGGAGTTATTCTAGCCGCATCATCTTATCAATGGCCCAAAGTCTTCTTTTCGAAGGAAGGCAGAGGGAAAAGATAGTTAAGGCTTGGTTATGAAACCTATAGGAGTTATTCTAGCCGCATCATCTTATCAGTGGCCCAAAGTCTTTTTTCGAAGGAAGTTAGAACGAGGGAGATCCTCCTAGCCTTCTCAATGGCAAAAGAAAAAGAATCTCTAAATCTTATATTCTATCATATGCGAAGGAGATGGTTCGAGCTATTAATGGTGGTTTCGACTGGGGCACTAATCCAATCATTTTAGATATTATGGCTTTATCTTCTAATTTTGATTATATTAGGTCATGGCAGCTCATCTTCTAGCCAAGCTGAGCAATATTTTGAGTAGGATGTCTCTTTTGGGATAAGGTTCCTTTCAGGTTAGGGAGTTCTGTTGCATTTATTGATGCCTTGTTTTGCTTGTAGTCTCTCTCTCCTTTTTTTTTTTTTTTTTTTTTATAATGAAAGTTTTCATAATAAAAGAAAAAATAGAGGCTATGATTTCGACTCTCGCTCTCTTCATGGGGCCACTTACTCACGTACAAACCTGATTTATCCGGTGTACGGGGGAGGCAAGTATTACACGTGCCCTAAGGATTTAGTTAGGTTCTCAAAGAGGACTAGACACCTTGGTTATTAAAAAAATAAAAATTTCATGGTGGTGGTTGGTTAATAGTTTCCCATTTTTTATTCTATTTTTATAAAAAGAAAGGTTATTTCATTCTCATTTTTTAAAACTGACCTATGATCTTCAGCTTTAACTACTTAGGACATAAATCCTGTGCATTTAATTTCTATGGATTTCAATGCAAACTAACAAGCCCTAATGTACATTTTTCAACTAATTCTCTTTTTCCAAAGTCTAACCATGATGAGACCTTTTCATCGTCTTATTCTGCCAATTTATTGGCATTCAACCAAATGAGCCACACAGAGGGGTGATCTTTCTCTTGTAAACCATGAGAGGCTCCTTTGAATAGAACATTCTTTGTGAATGTAAGTAGCTCTTGCCAGTGAAAAAAAGTGCAATACGTGAGTATTATAGAAGATATGAGTACGCATGGGCCAAGCCTGAATTTCACCCTTTCTTTCATGTTTCAAACATTGATATCTCCCTATGTCTACTTCCCTCAGCCAAGGGCTCAGGGTTCCCAGCCCCTTCAACTGGGATACCAAAAAAAAAAAAACCGTGTCCCATACATCAGTCTTATATCAATGCTAATCCTACTATAATCAAGTTGGAATGGGTTGAATCAGTTCATTACAACTTCCAACCTTTGCCTCTCTCTGTCATATTTTTGTAAATTAAAAAATGATGAGTACGTCAGTTAAAAAAGGAGACGAAAAAGGAGGGGAAAAACAAACATACATGTCCCTGGAGATTAGCATGATCTATGGCATGGACTCAACACAAAAGAAGAGTTTCGAAACATGAAAATAGTGTTTCGGCCTATTCCGAGCGCCACCTATATAAAACGTGACATCAGCTAATTACACATGGAATGAAAAAGGCAAAGATGAAATTTTATATAGATGGTGCTCGGGGATAGGATGAAACAGTATTTCCGTATTTGATTGAAATAGAAAATTGGGACTCCCAAAAGAACGGGTGATTTGAGCTTTTGGACCATTGTAAAATTCAGCCGTCAAATGCACAGGAACATTCTCGGGAACTATTGTGACCAAATCGAATCGTAAATATGGTCTGACTTCTGAGTAAGTTCTTTTTTTTTTTTTTACTTTATTCCTTGAAAAAAGAGGACTCTTAGGCCAAAGGATGGACATAACCTAGATTTGGGTCAGGCTGGCTCGCTGGGTGCATGTCTGGCTCACAATCCAGTCTGCATCAGGGTCAAGGATTGAGCCTTTGATATTAATGACGCTGGTCCTGTGTCCTGGATCAATGCCGGGTTCATGTTTGGGTATCCTTACATTTGTTTAGGTTTGAGACCATATGGTCATAATATATGTTACATTAGGATGGTAAATGGACGAGGCCGAAGATACTCCAATAGCAGTCCATATGACTATCGCGCCTTATATTTAGGCCCAAATCTAGCACATAAAATTTAAAAGTTAGGCATAACCCTCACGTAAGTCCATCACCACCCAAAGATACTCCAATAGCAGTCCATTTGACGATCGTGCCTTATATTTAGGCCCAAATCCAGCACATAGAATTTAAAAGTTAGGCATAACCCTCACCTAAGTCCATCAGCACCCCTCTGTCGTCTGTGGGCTGTTCTACCTCACTCGAGGTCTACTTTCCTCACCCGACTACCAAAAGGCCTTGTAATGCATGGGGTGATCCAAATATGAACAAGATAGCAATTAACATAAATAAATAACCAACTCTTACATGAGTACTAAAAATATTTTAAAACTCTTTTCATGGATAATAAAAGAAAACTAAAATGATTTATAAAAATAAACAATTCTATAGAATATAAAAACCTGGCAGGCTTTCTACCTTTCTTTGATTGGTCCTCTTCAATATGAAGTCAACAAAAACTACAGAATATAGAATTTTAAATAAAAGAGATTTATATACATAAAAGTTAAGATGGGAAATGAAGCAAATGAAAAGAAGTATTGTGAAACAAAAATACCTTAAGATAAACAAACATGAAAAGAAAAACAGAAAAATTATCAACACATCTCTGATAAAAAAGAAAGTTTAAAAGCCAAGATAAATTAAAGAAAGACAAAACTTTATTTATGCATGAGAGTAAAAATAACCTAAATAGATAGAGTTAATAAATAATAGCAACAATACTCAACAATCAAAAGGGGAGTAACAGATTCACATTCTTCCATCGGTTTTGTTTCTAGCAAATGATCAATCAACACACAACGCAAGCATGAAGGAGGGTCCCATTAACAAATATAAGCCTCCTCAAAATTCATGGTTCCCAATAAATTTGTAGTAGATAAATTAATGTGGTTACTAGTTAGTGGCAAGGGCAGACCCCGGAAATTTTCCTTGTGAGTTGAGAGGGCTACTATGTCAAAAAAAAAAAAAATAATAATAATAATAATAATAACCATGAAGGAGCATAAAAAATTGTAACCTAAGAAACATTTAGACTCTGAAGCCCTTGTATCAATGGTTGTGATGATCTAAGGGCCATTTGCATAACTAATGCACAATGAGATCTTTCCATCACACACTATTCTTCCATGATTGGCATACATTCTAGTGGGTCCCACAATAAGAATAAGATGATTTAAAGGTCATATTTTGGATTAGATTGACAAAATAGTATCCCAATTGAATCATTCTTACCCTCTGTTTAAGAGCTTCGAATTCTTAATGATTTTTTGAAGTTACATCTTCTTTGAAGTTTAATCCAACCGCCGGTATACGTTGGATGAGTGTCAAGTTGAGAGTCTAATTCATGAGAGATGGTGAGTGTGAATGGATTGAATTAATTATCGGTGGTCGTGGGTCTTTTGCGGGGCTAAAATCTGTCGGGTGAAAGATTTTGTTTTGACACAGTTGCTATGTTGCATCTAGTTAAGGGTATACTTTTTATGATTTCAAACCAGGGCCGAACTTGTTGAAAACCGAAGGCCCATAGTAATTTTGAAGCCCCCTTTCTATTATGATATCTTTTTTGTATTTTTCCACATTGACCCCCAAGAATTTATGTTTTAACATAGTGGCCCCTCAATAATTTTATGTTTTAACAAAATGCCCTCTGGCAAATTTTCTGGTTCCACCCCTGTTTCAATCCATGTGTTTTTAAATATCTTGATATAACATGCCAGTGCTTTAATATAGAGCAAGATTTGATCATCACGTTTACCTTTTCAATATGGAGGAAGTTCTTACATCAGATGTTTGTTTAGCATTGAATACATCTAATGCAGTGTGAGGTGTTAGTCCCTTGGCATTTAACATCAAAGTCTGCTGACTGCTGTGCTTGTAAACCTAGATTAAACAAGATGTTGAACATTGATCCTGACGCCTTAGTTTAAGGACCTTGTAGTTTAATGACTTATATAGATAGTATAAATTTCTTGTGACTAAATCTAATGGCGGATAGCACGTGGATCAGCATCAAAATAGGACTTGGATTTTTTGAATTGGGTGAAGGGATTTTATTTGATTGATCATTTGGCACTACCCCTTTGGATTTTTTGACAATAGATTTTGAATGACTTTCTAAGTATAGAAATATTCAAGTGATAACTGTAAAGCATCCAGTTAGACCCTTCACCAGGTGGATGCAGGCAGGGTAGGTTCAAGTAGTGTGGGTGACAAAGTAAGGTACCAAATGGAGCCACAACTTTCCACTGCTGTTGTCAATTCAGTTCACGAGAACGAATCTAATATGACCCTGGAAAACGATAAACAACTGAAACCAAATCTCTCTATTTTAGTCTTTGGCAGGAAGTCTGTACTGTCTGTCCGTGGGAGAGAGTAGATTACAAGAGTTCAAGTCCCCACCTTTCGTTGGTATATTCGTTTCTCCTTGGTTAAACCAAGCATTCATAGCATGCACTTCACTCTACTAAATACACAATGCAATCTGATATCCAGTAAATCCTATGAACATAAATGTTCTTTTAAACTACAGTTTTTGTTATTGGCCAATATGTATCCTATCAATCAATATAAAATATCAACAATTCATACTTGTATATCCAGTCACCGAGTAATTGATATGGAAGTGGCAGGCCCATAATTTTCAGGAGGGGACCCAAACGAATAGTTAGTTTTAGGAGCAAACCCAAAATCTTAGTACGGGGTTTGCGGGGCAGACTCAAAATTTTCATGTGAGCTTTGAAAGCAGACCCATTTCCAATAAGGGCAAATGCCCCCAGTACCATGTATTATGGTCCGCCTATGGCTGATACATGTTGTTGTTGGCCCTGTGGAAGCCTGCGGTGCGACAGTGTATCTACAGCATATTTCTCCTTTTCCTTGGGTTATTAGCCATAAGATTATTACCACAATACTTTAGACCCTAAACCTAGATCTGGCTAATTCATGAAGATTGATCCAATTAACACGAAATACAAGATATAACCCAACAATTGTTTTATTCTTAAGTTTATGTCACATTGATATGATGGATACGCCAATCTTTATTGTTGATGCAACCAAAATGTTCTATTTTACGCTCTGGTGATGTTAGTCCACTGCCAATATCTAAACCTATGTTTTAAATGAGATTGTTCAGAGGTTTTAACATATTAGTCCTCCTTAAACCCGATTTTTTCAATTTCATGACCAAAACTCCCATTACTTTAGGAAAGTCGCTTGATTCTGGTCAACATTTTGTTTAAAACTATTTTTTGCCCCAAATTCTATATTATCATGGGAATAGTGTATGTACAAAAATTGATAAATCCCATGACATTATGGGACTGTCCTTTGATGTCAAGGCTTTTATGCAACTTCTCATGGAGAATTTTTTCCGAATGATATAATTTGAGAAGTAGTGGTCAAATGTGTATTTTTGTGTTATATAAAAAACAAACTCACTTGTTGGACACAAAAAGTGTATGATACCGAAACTGATGGATCTCATGATACCGTTGGACTATCATGATATCATGGGACTATTCTATGATATCATGGGATATGGCGCAAAAAAAAGTTAAAAAATTATTGACCATAGCTAGCTAAGTGACTCTGGTGACATTATATGGGTTTCGGTCATAAAATTGAGAAAACTAATTTTATAAGAAGGAATAATATGTCAAAACCCCAATTGTTTATTGTTGGAGGACTGCATACAAGTAAGTAGTCTACTTGTATGAGAAGCTTCATGTGAATTATAAATTGTAATGTGCACTAAGGGGTTTTTTTTTTTTTTTTTTTTCTGATGTGAGTATCCCCGTGGTATTTTTACCTTAAGAGGATTTTTCCCAAGGCATATACGACCACGGAACATACATTCACAGTAATTTTTAATTATCTATATCTCTCTCTACATATCCATAGAAAACAAGATATGACATTCCTTTATTCCTTCGAACCTTGGAAATATTAGCAAAATCCATATCAAACCTAATTTATACATGCACCAAAACAGTGGGACGTTAGGAAATTGGTTTGCCACTTTGGAAGTGAGAACTTTCAACTATGGGAATCTGCATTGCATGAGGTGTGGGATTTTTAATCCCCACCACCAGGGGCGCACATCTAAGCATATGCTTTTGGGGGCAATTGCCTCTGTCAGACTTGGATCCACTTTCAAAGCCATATGAAAATTCGAAGTCTGCATTTAAAATCCACCCGAAAAATCCTGAGGATGCCCCAAAACTCCACTACCTCTTTGGGCCTGTCCCCCGAAAGGAAGATCATGGGTCAGCCCACTGCCCAGTATTCATGCATAGGAGGTTTTCAATCCCCACCATTCATCCAGAGTGGGCTACAGTAAAAACAAACTATTTTGGGTAAATTAGCCAACAGTCCCTAAGCATGGTCTTCTAAGGCATCAAGTCCAATAACTTTCTATTTAATGTCTATAGTCCAAACAACTGGAGATATTTTGGTAAGAGGTCCCTAATATGCCACGTCATATATTTTCATGACTAATTTGCCCTTTTCAACCCTCATTCTTAAGCCAATTTATCTCTTATTCTCTATTGTCCCAGAGAACTCATTCCTTCTTCTCTCTCATTTTCCATTTTATGTTCCTTTCCATGGTTATGGAGTATCGTTGCAGAGCACCTTCCATCGCCACCATGATTTCCGATTCTCTCTCTTTTATTTCTTCAAAGATAGAAATGGTTTTACTTTCTCTTACTCTTTCATCTGAAGTCGCTTCCAAATCTTTCTCTCTCTACAACTGATTTGAAAGAGAGCAGTTTGCTCTTTTGCTTGTTTTCCCTCTCTCTCTTTTCTCTATTGGATCATGGTCATCAAGTGTTCTTATTTTGGACTTCGATTTTTATTAGAATCTGATTTTCCGTAGTCTGACTTTTGGTGTCGCCGAGCTCAGATAAATTTCCCAGAAACTCTGATAAACTGGACAAAAACTCAGATAAATTTGTCAAAACTCATATAAATTTATTTGATTTTCGACAAACTTATCTGAATTTCTTGCAAAACTCAAACGAATTTATTTAAGTTTCTGGCAAAACTCAGACAAATTTATCTGAGTTTTGAACAACTTTTTGAGTTTCGAACAAATTTATCTGAGTTTAGACCAAAACAAATTTATCCGATTTTGAAAAAAATAAATTCATTTAAAGTCATTTTTATTTGATATCAGACTAAGACAACTCAGTTAGGTGAGGATGGACACAGGAGCTCGTTTTGAGGTTATGGCAGCAGAATACATGGGTTCGATCATTAAGCCTCTATGGATAAACTATGCTAAGAAATGGGGTCCTACAATAAACTACATCGAGGAGTCAAATGTGGTGGAAAAATTGGTTCCTGATAAACTCAAGTCTTCTTTGGAGAATCTGGTTAAGGTTTTTCCAAAAGAGATTTATGAGGAGAAAGGGCTTACAGGACCCAAGATGAAGAGAAATTGAAATGGATATGAGATTTGATAAAGAGAAATTAATTAGAATGGAGATGAGATTTGAGTGTATAGGAAGAAATGTTTGGTATGTATTGTTTTATATTAGAGTTTGATCTGGCATATATTGTTTTATATTTGAATTTTTGCTGAGTTTTAACAAATTTATCTGAGTTTTGCCAAAACTCATATAAATTTGTCTGAAATTTTGCTTTTGCTAACTTGTACAAGGGCCTTTTTTCTTTATCAGTGTGTTATTTTTACGAGAGGACTGCCGTCAGTACGATAAAATATTATGGCTCTTAGGCTATAAAAGTAAATGACGAGGGACCTACCGCCAAAAGTCCTAACTATTTTCCCGTGCACTACCCATGTGGAACTCGTGGGAGACAGAAAACCCGACGAAAGTTGTAACAGGTTTCTAGCCTAGATCCTTCAAACGACTGGGGAGTTTCTTCCTCAACTTTGGATTTCAAGGGGCAGGATTGCTAAAACTATATCAGCAGATCATCAATTTGAAATTAACCACTCAAAATCTGTCAGACACTGCTTTATCAGCCCAAAACCTTTTATTCCAGCCAGGGTTATCTCTACTCCGTGTGTGTGAGATTGTGTGTGTGTGTGTGTTTTATTTTTATTATTATTATTTTTTATCATGGAAGGATCATGCCTATGGCTATGGTTAATCTTACGGTAGGTATCACTCTGGCCCGTTTTTTTTTTTTTTTTAATGAAAGATGCAGGACAGTTGATTTAAGGTAATTTGGTTTTAATGATGATCTCCACTACTGGATTTACAGTGATAGGCTTGTAGATTCATTGGGATAGGTCCCTGTAGTTTGATTTATGTTTCTCATGATCATTGTCATCATCCCTCTAACTTGATTTATGATTAGAACTACCATGTATTGTCGCGGCATGGTAGTATCAAATTAGTGAGATGGCCACCGTTAGATCAACTAAATTTGGAATCTGTGATTAACTTTCTTTACTTTCCTCTTTTTAATTGACAGGAATGGAAGGAGCCTCTTATGTGTGAAATCTGGTGATCAATCCATCAATTGGCCCACCGAAATAGATTTTAAATATTAAGATATAGAGTATACAATGGATCTTATGGCAGTGGAGCGATTTGGATTTTCAAAAGTGGGCCCCACCCATGTATACTACTGCCCCATAGTCAAATGAAAAGTTCTACGAGAGGGGCAGAGCTGCAATAAAGTGCAGCTGCATTATATTACAGTGCAATGCCTTTCTTTAATGCATGGTGGGGCCTACCTTTTCAAGATCAATGTGATGAACTTGCTTTAGCTTCTCTGGTTGAGACAAAAATGGAGGGAGCCCTTCATGTGTGATCAATCTAACAGTAGACACCCTAAAATATTTTTAAAAAAGTCTTAATATAGTGAATATGATGGGTCATGGGTGTTAGGCTAATGACTGGCTTGGATTTTTGAGAAGGCGAGCCCCAAAGTGCTTTCAAGAGTGCATTGTAGGTCTTCCCTTACGACTAGGGTTGCAAACGGGATGGTTCCGAGTTGGAACCATACTAGACCTGTTTCTAAATAACGGTTCTGGATCTAGATCCGATTTTGATTCGGAACTTTTTTTGTTAGTTTCAGACCAGGTTCTGATAGAAAAGTCCAGATTTGGTTCTGGAACTAGTCCACCTAGAGGACTAGAATCTAGTTCCAAAATCGATCCTAATTTCTCTTCATGTTTTTAATTCTTTCTTAAAATAAGCATATCATTCAACTTATAATAGGGCATCAAGTCTACTACCTCCCAGACTATAAAAAAAAATGTAAAAAATAAAAAAAAATTGAGGTACAATTAGCAATATCAAAAACTCATATGTTGTGTACCGGGTCCGTGGGTCGGAATGTATATGGACCCAAAACCAAATTAGTTTATAAAGCATAACCTAAATTGGATTTCAGACTCAAACCCATTTATGAATTAGAATCTAAAATAGGTTCCAAACCTGATCTTTTGAGAGTCGGAATCGAATACCCGTTTACGGCCCTAATTACGAGAGAACCATTCATGAAAGAAAGGTGCCTTATGTAGCTCTTCAATCCAATTTTGGGGATATTTTGGAAACTGCAATTATTAGTGAGATTCATAGTTCATCTTATTAACTCAAACATCTCCCCGTAATGATACAAACACTTCCTCGAATACGGGTGATCATGTTTCTGGGAATTGATGAAAATGTAGAGATAAATACATGGACAGGAAAAGATGCTTGATTTACACAAGGAAAAAAATTGACGGTGGGAAACATGCGAGACGACGGTGCATTATCATTCTGATTGTAAAATTGAGCCGTGGCTCTTACGGAAATGTGGCTACCTGGCACTCGCTCTAATGCCATGTGAAAATTTAAAAACTACATTAAACCTAGGGAAGAGAATAATTCAAATTCAAACTAATCTTAAATTCTAACAAAAACTATCCGTACTAGTTACTATCTCGAACTATTTCCACCACCTTCGTAATTATAATTTACAAATGACTTTTATATATATATATAGACCGGATCTTGAAGTGCTCTCCCACATGCTTCCGGAGAGTGGAAGGAGTGCAACTCATGGTGGTGCCCACCAATGAAAATCCATGCTGCTCAAAATGAACACCCGCTTATTCATGAGATGTCTTCAAATTTTACTTCAAAATTAGTTGATTCCACAGTAAAACTGAGTATATCATTGATAATATAATTGACACAATCATATGGATAATTATTCGTCGGCCTCCTTTGCTAAGCATTGGTCCTTGCAAGGGCCCAATTGGGGATAAACCCGCACCCCACTCCCGCCCCCCCCATACCGGCATATGGTGATGGAGGCTTAAATCATCATCCTAATCACTTGATTAATGCCTTACAAGTTTTCATTGTCCAAAAGAGTGCATGGTTGATCCAATGGTTCATTCCAGGATGGGTGCCAAACTTGGGATTGGTAGCTATGAAAGGAGTCCATATTTTATGATCCACCTGAATGGATCATAAGGTGCACTCACTGGTTGCAATTCTCATGATAACACGAGCATAGGTGCTCTGCATAGGCTTTTCCATTAATCAAATTATTAATGATATGCTCAATCTTCCAAGTAGACCAATTTATATGGAGTAAAATTTGAGGACATCTCTTGAGCATATGGGATGTGCTGTTTGAGCGGGGTCGATTATCTTTATGTGGCCCTAATATGGGTTTCACTCCTTCCACTCCTTCCACTCATGGAGATCAGTGAGAATCTTTCATACAAACAATATTTCAATCCATCCATCCATATCTACATTACTTTATCAAATGTAAAATAATATAAGACATCCCCTCCCAACTGTTATCAATCATTCATGTCAAAACTTAATTTCATAATAGGATGGAGCAGGACTCAACCCACCGGCGACCATTGCACTTCTCTAGCTGCATTGCATCTCCTTCATGGATTCCATCACACAATGATGGGTTTCACTTCCATCTGCTCAATGGCACCACTCCAAGAAGCCGAAGATGGCGATATTTGCTTAAAAGGCTAGTGAAAGAAGGCAAGAACATCTACAGATCCAAACCTCCTCTAACATTCCGGTACGACGAAGATAGCTACTCTCAGAACTTCGATGAGGGTAGCAGAAATGAAGAATCTGATCCGCGTTCCAGGGTGTCCAAGGATTTAAGATGGCATGCTACACAAATCAAGTAAATGATACTGCACATTGCTTCTTGTTTGATTTTGATCGTTTCTTCTTAGATTCTCTCTTGTTTGTTGGAATCTTAAAATTGAAGTTTTTTGTATTCATGGCTTCCAAACATTGCCGAGTTGAAGCATTGTAACAGGGCGTGTTTGTGGGTCAGAGCCTGAAAACCGATATATGGTGAAATGTTGGAGATTGTTCAAATAGTTCTTAAGATGGTCTTTGGGTATTTGATATATTAAAAAATACTAATCATATAATGTTCAACAACTAGGATCTGATCCATACAGGCTATTTTTTTCACTTTCATAGCTGAAGTTCTAATCACACCAAGCAGGCAATACCCAGAATGTATCAGTTGTATTTTCAGCACACTTTCAAATTTCAATAGAAATCAACAAGGAGCAAAAAGGGATAGCCTAGTTACTGGTTGGGAGCCCCATTCTCACCCCTATGCTCAAAGTCATGGTCCTGGGTCCCTTCTGCATGTGCAGCTTATCTTTTTCCTGTGTGTGTTGTTGGGGTTTACTCCTGCATCTGTCCAGATCTACCAATTGTACAGCCCCATTGGTTGGTACTACAAATACACAATCAACTGGTTGGTAAAAAGCGAAAAACTCAACAATGGAATGCCTGGGAAATTTTCTTTATGGGGAACCGCTTTGTAAAAACTTCTTAGGTGGGCCATGAGTAAACATGAGGAGGGTGATGAGCATGTAAAATAGACAGCTGGGTCCACATTCACCTAAAAGGCCTGTCCTCTTATATTAATCAGACCCCAAATTATGGCTACGGCCGGCTCATTGTTTTCGTCTTTGTATTCAAAATGATTGGTGCTGTTAGGTATGATTTATGGATGATTAGGTGCTTGAGCTGTTCCACCCACCAATTTACACGAACACCTTTTTCTTTTCACAAATAACACATCCCCTTTTGAGGGCAGGGCTACATTATAGTATGGTGCAGTGCCCGTGATCAATGTATGGTGGGACCTACCTTTTCATAATCCGAGCTGGGATCAGCCATAATACACATAATATTTTTAAAAAACGTTTTAATGGGCCAACCACTAGATTGATCAGGCATGTGTGAATCCCTCCATTTCTATCCCTACAAAGTTCATCACATGTTTCGGATATAGTCTAATCAATGGTGGCCCTCTTATATATTTGAATAAAAATTTATAGGTTGATCATTAAAAGGGGTTCTTAGTCTTGGATGTTGAAAAGGTGGGCCCACCATGCATTTAAGATTGGGAACTGCACCATATTACTAGGTTTGCCCCCTTTTTAAATAGAGCCCTGCTACTTGTCCCGAGATTTAATCCCGGGACTTGTCACTCCAAATGGGAGGGGCAAAAAGGTTGCCAAACAACCTTTTTGCCCCTCCCATGTGGAGTCGGGACAATCCCGGGATTAAGTACCAGGACAAGTAGACTTTTTGTTTTGAATACCCATAACAGAACTCGGCATATGGAGGGATTGGGTTACATCAAAGGTCATAAATAAGAGCAAAAATGCTGCACCATACACGGGTTGGACCCACCTTTGGAAAATCTTGTTGGAAAAAAATGGTTAGAGCACCCATTATTTTGGTCAAGTTTGGGCCAAAATAAAAGTGGGCCCTACTTTTCTTTTTAGGTGGGATTACATAGAAATGTGATCTACTCCATAAGTAGATTAAGAACAGATATTGGGTTGCTCTAAGCCACTGAGAAGTGAATAAGAAATTGCCTCATAACACCATTACATTTTTTTTTTGGCTATCAGAGGGTTCCCAACCCTTTAGGTTTGACTAATCCCTCTGGGCCAGAGGGAAGCTGAGTAAACTCCCATGCAGCCCCAGTGTGATAGTGCAGTTTCGAACCTACAACCTTCGAGTGCAAACTGTGGTTCTAGGCCAATTAAGCTATCCCTTAGGGTTAAACACCACTACTTGAACATGGTAAACATAGAACCAAAAAGAAGTTGTGAACTTGCATCCCACATTGCTTGAGAGCAAAACATTCTTTGGATATAAATATGTTTGCGTTTGTTAGAGGATTCCCACATGAATTTGGTAGAATACTAAACCCATATTTCAATTATATTCTTTAATTGAATGTATTGTTATGTGCTACAGTACACCAAAGACTGCCCTGAGAAGACGATAAGTTGGCCAAGCGCATATAGTATAAGATGAGCCCCAAGGGGCATCCCACTTTTGTGAAGGAGGGGACACCTAGACCAAAGTGGGCTCACCACCACATGCACGGCCTTGAACAGAGCCGATCATGGGCTTCGCGTGCGAGTCGGGCCTGACTCAGCCCACTACCCATTTTTTATTCAAAGAAACAATGTGGATCTCCAAGTGGGACATCCCTGTACATGCATTAGTGGGGGCCAAATTTGAAATTAAAGGGCTAACACTTTCTTACCTTGAATTCTATTTAAGGACAAATAAACTTTGCTCCAATTGAAACTATCTATATTGTTGGGTTGATCACGTTTAAAAAACATGATTAAATTAAAAAATATATTGAAGTCAGATGTTCAGCGAGTAATTTTCGAGATTTACATGATTGATGAGAAACCAACCTGGGCCCACATAGGGCAAAATTGTGAGTTTTAGGTGAGGTGAAACAGGCCCTCAAATGAGGAAAGGTGGTATGGCCAGGGTTTGAAACACGGGCAGCTAGACAAGAACTACCACCTTTAAGCCTCTTACTACTGAGGGAAGAGGCCGTTCTTAACAATTGGGTGTTGTGGTCATGAATTCCCACACCTCCGAATTAAGAAGCAAAAACTGTACAAATTCAATATCCTAATGATCCATTTTGCAAAGGTGGGCTAGATTAAGTTCAATTGTTGGCCTATAAATGAAAGGACTGGACTTTAACAAACATCATCCTGGTCCAACCCATATGAGTTCTGATACACCCTATGTATTGTTGTTATTGGACGGCAATATTAGCAGGAATGGATACTTAGAGCAATATAATTTCAGTTGAGACTTTTCGGTGACTTTTCGTTATCTGTACTCTTATCCCAACATAGTGCCACATTTGTTTGGGAGGTCTAATTTTTCCCTCTATTTCTCTATTTCTCTAAAATGGATAGAGGTAAGGGAAAATAGAGTGTTTGGCACCACCTTTAGGCCTCTACCCATTTTAGAAAAGTAGAGGCAACGCCTCTACTTTCCACAGGCCCCTTGATGAGCTAGTTGAGAAATAGTAGAAAAAAATAAGAGACGGAGCTACAGTGTTTTGTGCATAATATCGCCCAGCATCGTTTTTCTTTTTATTATTTTCTCCAAATACGAGAGGGCCAATCAAGATCCAGACCGTTAAAAATGTCTACGAGGTCAAACACGACCATGCATCCAAATTTCATCTGTATCATCACCAATCTCGAGACATGTACCAAAAATCGTGAGTCATTGGATATAATTTGTTATGATTTGTACGCCCCAAACACAAGATCAAAACCGTTGGATATGTTTGGAAGGCTGAAAAATGGCTACGTGGTCAATTTTGATCACATAATACCTTGTGAATCTCGAGATATGTGCAAACCAAAAATAACCATTGATGTACTATGCTCAATATTGCATTTGTCCATGAGCAGTAAATTGTTTCGATTTTTAATATTATTTAGAGGTGTGTAAAATAAGATCTACACCTTTAGTCATGTTCACAATTTTAAACATGACCATGAGACTAAATTTCACCCGTTGGATTATCAGAAATATCTAGATATGTGCAAAAAACTTGAGCAATTAGGTATAATTTTGTGGATTATGTGGGCCCCAAACACAAGATTCAAACCGTGAGATCTCTTTGGAAGGTTGAGCACGTCTTTAGGGTCAATCTTCATAGACTAATACCTTGTGGAACTCAAGAAATATGTGAAAAACTCTCAACTAATGATATAAAAAATGTCTATTTGAAATAGAACCTTGCATTACCAAACACCTCCTTTTATTTTAGCCTCCTTTTTCTGTGACTTTTTTTTTTTTGGTCTATTTTGAATGGTCTTTAAAAAATAAACTAGTCATCTAAAACATAGCCATGAGAAAGAGACTAAAGCTCTTATTTTCACCACTCCAGAAGTGGGGCCTTAGAGGATTTACTGCTATTTCTCTTAAGCAGATAGAGGATAGAATCGTGTGCCAAATGCTCTTATTTTCCAAACTCTACCTGTTTTCAACATTTAGACAAGTTGGAAGTATAGATGTCAAACATGGGCTTAAGTTAGTTGACTTTATCCTTAATGACATAAGTTCCATCCTAATAAATGCAAAACACAATATGCATTAGGGTTGCGACTGGGCCAGCAAGCCCAGCTCACTTAGTCTAGGCCCGAATCTTGTCTACAGGCCTAAAATTCAAACTCTGCTAAGCCCTTCAGTAATAAAACACCGTGCAGAATCTTTCATTTTATATGCATCTTTTCTATAAGCTTGACATTTCTCTATTGAATGAAGAAACTTCTTTTGACTTATTAGTTATTATCTATTTTACATGATCAAATTGCAAAGTTCAATTTTTTTTTTCTCCATTTTTTATACTTGAATATATGGATAAAATATATTTGTGCCCATTAGATAATTGTTTATAAACCCGTAAGTACCATGTTGTATAGACACTCCAAAGGCGCTCTGGACATATAATTATTTTAAAATTTAGTACTTCGGCGCTCTCGCTTCCACCCTCGATCCCCCTCTGCGCTTTGGGCACCTAGCTTAAAACATCATCATTCTAGTGACATAAATCACTCCTTTTTCTAAATAGTATTTTGATTGTTTTTTTAAATCCCTCTCCTCTTTTACACATTCAAATAATTTTATATATCAAGTTTTGGTTTCATTTCATTTTTTTCGTCATTTCACATAAGATTTTTTATTTTTTCATATTTTTTAATTTATTTCTATTTTCTCTTTACCTATAGTTTTTTTTAATACTTTCCTCTACTCATTCAAACATCATCATCATCAAAGCAATATCCCAACTATGTTTGGGTCGGCTACATGAATTCTATTTGTCCATTTCAATATATCGTGAGTCAAATCCTTGAATAAATTTCACTTCTTCGCATCTATTTTTATTACTTCTATATACATTTTTTTTGGACTACCCATTTCCTTTGATGGGCCATCAACCTGCTGCAGCCATCCATCTGCGCAGTCAAACTTTTTCTTTCTGCCCCGACCATACCCAAATTATTTCAAATGAATTTCTCTAATTTAATCCCGTAGAGTAAATGCCATCCCTGTTATCTCCGGGCCATAGGATTTGAAACTGGGATGACCTGGTCCCGACCTGTCAGCGCCAGGTGTAGTTCAGTAACTTCCATGGAGTACGCAGCCACAAAAATGTCACATATCAATATCATTGTTAAATATTTCCCACTTGTTATCATTTTTCCTCTCAAGTCCAACCTCCATCATAAAATAAAAGATTCTTTTGGCATTGGAATGTGCCAAAAGCAAACACAAATGACAGATTTCTATCACACACTCAAAAATTCCTTTTTATCTTCCATTAAAAAAAAGAAAAACAAAGCAAGGAGATTGGATAAAAGAAGGAACCCCACAAAGAGAATTTCCTTTCAAATACCTCCCATGGAGAAATCTGCACCTATCAAAGAAGAAGATCAAATTGGATTGTTCTCTTGTTGGGGTCGTTTGAGGCTCAGTCTCCCATGGAAGAAGAGAGATGGACGAGGAAGTAGCTGTTGCAAACTGACATCAGTTCTGAGAGCAAGGCACCCAAGACAAGGTGGATTCAGGTATGACCCTCTAAGCTATGCTCAGAACTTTGATGAGGGTGATTGGGATGAAGAGAGTGAGAATTACAGTCGGTGGTTTTCTTCTAGGTTTGCTGTCCCACATTCAAAAACCAATTCATGATTGATGATAAGCAGGTTTGTTTGGGGTGGGGGGGCGGTTGGGGGGGTTTGTGGGGTGGTTGGTGAACGTGGTAATATTACTGTTGTCACTATTTTTGTTCAAAAAGATCATACTATGTTCAGTTTTGAACATTGAAATATGTATGTATACGATGGTTCGGATTTACTCACTGATTTAAAAAGGTTTGGATATACTTGATTTTGTGTGTGTGTCTGTGTGTGCGGGGGGGGGGGGGGGGTGGCGGCGTGGGGGTTGTGGGGGGATGTGAATCTCGTTTCTCACATGTTCTAGTAAGTTCATATTTGGATACCAATGGCTGCTTGGTAGATTTGTACCCTCTGTTTCTTCAAGGGCCAAGAATATGAAATAGGAAGCTGTGTCTGCTCAATTTGGAAGGTATTTCTTAATCTAATAAACCATTTTGGAACGTTTTTCTTGATCAATAAACTGTTTATGTATCCTTATTATAGAAAAGAAATGCATGCTTTTCAAAATAAATCTTATTTGTGCTGTATACTCTTTTCATATATGGCCAAATGTTGAACAAAAATGGGACCCTAAATAATTGAGACAAGGGTGTAAGGGTGAAATGATGGTTATTGTAATTTGTAAACATTAGTTACTAGTCTAAGTGGTAATAATTCCCAGTGCTTGTCTCAGAGGAAATAATTGCCAGTGCTTAATCCGCACTATTGTAGAGTCCAGATCTTCTGAGTGTCTCACACTAGTCACTAAAAGGTGGGCCCCAATTACGTAATAAAATAAGAGCTTTTTTTTAAAATTAATTTTAAGAAAATTAATTGTAAATTAGAACTTAAAAAATAGAACTTCTATTTAAGTCCTTAATCCAATTAGGTCTTACTAATTTGACATAAAGCTTCCAAACAGCCCCAAGTCATCAATGACTTAAAAAGCTACCTACTAAAAATGCAAGAGTATGAACTATATCAGTTCTCTAAACAACAAAAAGAAACAAACACCAAATAAACGAAGTGAAATGAAAGGAATGAAGAAGAAGAAGAAATCAACGCACTGGACAGCCATCAACCTGCACCCCTTTGGCCATGGGGCATCTCGCGAGATCGCAGTGTTCGCCGCCATTTCCCCACCAGTCAATGCCCTTATTCTCCATGCTCAACGTGAAGTAGAGAAGCACACCCATGAAGGCTAGCCCAGCATCCAGTGCCGCTGAAAGAACATAGTTGTGTCTTTGCCACCAACTCTTCCTGTATCTGAACACGAAGAAATTGAATATCACCCCGACGAATGCCCATGCATTGTAGTTGAGTGGCGTGGCTGGAGGCATCATGGCTGTGGCGCCCAGAAGGACAGGGAGGTTTATCAAGGGAATCCAGGTCTTGCTAGGGAACATCTTGTGAATGGACCAGACAAGGAAAGGGCCCGTGAAGCCTAGAATGAAGAACCAGTTGAGGGCAGCGTAGGCCCCGAGAGATCCAAACATCCGCTTTGGCCCGGCTAGACCCCAGATGATAGAGGCGTCGAAGAATACACGGTCGCCCGGGCATGTCCAGGGGCTGTTAGGCGGCAATAGCTGATCGTGGCATATATTCTCGATGCTTTCCAGTAGCCACCATGCCACCCCAAGGTTGATAGTTCCAGCTATGATGGTGCCAATCAACTGTCACCATGCCATTCGAAAGACACCGAAAGCACACATAGAACACACCAGGAATGACCCATAATACAGTAGAAGTCAATATTGCACATGAAGCAATCTATTACAATTATAGTCATCTAATGACAGGAAGCATAAAAACATCAAAGTTTGAGAAAGAAGTAAGATTCCCAAAGACAACTCAGGCCCGCTGAGTTCCTGGTATTGCTCCGGGAGCGTGCTCGATTACTCCGGACTGCACGGCTTTAAAATGCATCATGTTATGTTAATACGTGATTTGACTTATAAGGCTAGGGGTCAGGACTTATATATTTTTTATGCGAGAATAGCGGAGACTCACCGTTGGAAGCCCATGGTCGACACATAGTTAAGAGTGCCGCTCGGACCAAGTCGTCGTACTTTGTTTATGCAACGAATTTATATGTTCATCCAGATTGTTGGAATAAGTGAGAAACAAACATTAGATTGAAGCAATCAACATTCTAGTAACCTTGACCATTGACACCAATATCCAATGGAAGGGAGCTACCTAGCGGCCATCAATTTAAAGCATTAAATGAATCTGCTTCAAGTAGTAGATGTTTGGAAAAAGGTTTTTCTAATGAACAATATCTTCTCTTCTTTTTAAATTTTTAATCCTAGTGTACCCTTTAAAGTCTAAACTACCCCATATGATCTATTTACTTGAGCTCCTATTTAAGTCACCTATGCCACAATTGGCCCTAACAAAGCCAATGGTGATTTTTATGCATAATAGTTCTTCCAATTCTGAATGGGGACCAAATTTACCAAGCAAGTTCATCTTTGTCATGCCTCAGGGCTCAAGTATAAATAACACCCTAATTAAATGTTATTACCCATTGGAGAGAAACTCTTAACCACTGGTGATATAAATTATTATGTCATTCACTAATAGCTCAAGCTTTTGGTGTTACTAGTTATAAACATAGCATCTGAGCTAAAGTCGTTTGAAACTACTGGGAGGCATGATACCTCCATTTGTCTATCTAGCCTATTCTGTCTATTTGTCGGGTTTTGAATTCGAACAATTTTCTGGTGAAGAGGGGTGTTGATATAAATTGTTGTGCCGTTCACTAATAGATCGATCTTTTGGTCGTTACAAAAAGAAAGATATTAACAATCACAACATTCAAATCCCTTTTTAGAGAGAGAGAGAGAGAGAGAGAGAGAGAGAGATGTACCTGAACCAGGAACATTGATCTAGGTGGTATTTTCATGTAATGGCCTAGCTTGAAGTCAGAGAGGAAAGAGATAGCCTGAGCCATGCTAATATACCCATAAACCTTGAAGCAAACATTGGCTATAGGCTTCCCCGGTAAGATCAAACCCATAATATATTCAGTGATAATGTTCAAACCTGGAGTCTGCAAATAATAATTAATGAACATAAGAACGTAAAATTCAAACCAAGTTTATTTTCATGAATGAGGCTTCGATTGAGATCAGACTTTTCAGATAAATTTATTAGAATTCAGATAACCCCACATGGGCCATGAACCCCTAACCCAAAGAAGAATACTGACTAAAATGAATGGTTAGAGGGTGACTCCATCTACCTGATTTGTAGTTGCAGTAATGATGGCAATAGGAAGAGTGAAGATGTAAGCAAGACCGCAAGCAAAGATGAGAGCCCACCAAGGCATCTGGACTTGATCGTTTAGTTTAATGCACATTATCAGAGATATCAATATTGTGATTAGCAGTAACACGTAAAACCACCACTGGGGTATGTCTTTGTACTTTCTCATTAGCTTTGTATGGACATCATCCTTGCTTGTACTAATTGCGCGAAAGCGTTGGTATATCTCCCTGTCAAACAGAATTACCAATGTCATTTCTCTATATCTATTTAAGACGTTAGAGGCAGGATAGTCGTACCTCTTAAAAAAAATTAGTAGACCTATTTCGGTTTGACAAGTTTTTATGACCTGCTTCGTTAACAAGATTATTAGTAACTCAAAATGAACTGCTTTTGATGGGGAACTATGTGGCAATTTTGTGAGAAGCATTGGACTCATGAGGAATACGAGAACAGGTTATGGATTAGCCATCTATGATATCAGGCCATCTCTAACCATGCACTTAATTCCTCCACACTTGCGATTGACATGCATCGACAGGAGCCCCATACAAACTAAACAGTGCTCTTGGAGAGCAATCCTATGATCTTTTAGTAGTACCCATACAAGAAACTCTGAAGAAAATTAACAATTTCAGAAATAGTAAGGTCAATCCTTTTACAGAAGAGAATACAATTAAGCAAAAAATAACAAGAGTAGCTCGATCAAGTGTACCTTCCATTGAAGAGAAATACATGAGTGAGCGTGGCCGCAATGGTGGCAAAACCAAACCCATATGAAAGAGCAAAGAAGGTGCTCATATGGAGCCTTCCCTGTTTCTCGTAGGCGGGTATGTCCAGCTCGAAATTGTTATTAACAATGGCTTGTACATCATATAGTTGGCCACCCGCCGTAAACATCTTCGATGAGAAGAAGGGGAAATTCTTCGCATTATACAAGTTCAACCCCCAGTAACTCACAGGCATCACCACATAGGTAAAGAGGATAAAGCCGACGTAGATGTTGGCGATGGCGAAGAAGGGGCAGACGAGTGGGCTGAACATGAAGGCAGCAATGGACGCCCAGTCGAGCGCGAATGATCCAAGGCCCAAGCCCCGCATGCCCGACCCGATCTGTTGGGCTGTGACAGAGTTTGGAAAGACCCAACATAGCCAAGACATATTTGATAGTGTTGCGAAGAAGTAGCCTGGGATCACATACCATGCAAAGCTACAGACGAGTGCAATCACAAAGAACTTTCCGCGCGACATGCGTTGATTATCCTTCTCATGCATGGCCCTGGTCATGTAAATATAACTTGACTTAGTTGATGATTATGATGACAATAGGTAATGATAACTAAGATCGTTGTTCAAAGTTTCTTCCAATATCTCAACACCCTAGTGTGGCATCTCAGTGATCTTATCCTCGATTGTTTAAGTACATAATCAGTAGCAATGCAATGTTGGGTCCAGTGCAATTCATTAAGTAGATTAGATGGCAAACTACATTAACATATTTCAAAGGAGATACACATCCATAAAACATTCTTTTCTATTTTCACAGGAGAATCATAGAGTGGACAAGCAGCACACAATTTAATTGATTGTAATTTCTCAACATTTATTCTACATTGTGTTTGCCTTGATATGATTTCATCATAATCTTAATTCCCAGAGCTCATCCGTTACACTTAACTTTAATGTCAGTTGAGAACAAAATAGATTTGGTTATGTTTACCATATTCTCATTTGTGCCAAATATTACTCTGTGATCAACATGTATGTAGGTATATACTTACAATCACAAATTTATTAGAACATTCATCAATAAAGAAGGGGTTAGCAAGCATTACTTGGTCAAATTTCTTGTTCATTGCTCAGGCGCTTGATTAAACTATACAAGGATTAAATTAATCTACAAGCTTCAATGGCTTGTCCTGCAATGAAGAATCCATTGGGTTGTTGATCCATATAGATTTCTTCCTCCAACTCAAAATTAGAAATACAGTTTCAACATGAAATTGATGTGTTTTTAAGTTGTTAATAACTATTATAATAATAAGTACTCTAATAGTTGCAGTTTTGATGATCAGAAAAATACGTGTCACTACTTAACAAACAATCTATACCCTAATTTTTGTTGTACCAGTTGAGCACAAGCTTAACTTTGAATTTCTCTATGGATTCGAAGGGTCTAATTTTCCCCCTTTAAGTACTCATTTACACTACATCATTTTATTATTGGTGGAAGATCGTCTGCAGTATTGACCATGTTAACCGGATCTCTTTAAAAGAGAGAGCCCTGAGAGGACCCATACACGAAAGCATCCTCTTCAATAACGGCCTTGTTTATTTGCATTAGATTGCTAGGGACTTCATGGTAAAAAATGAGCTCCACCAAAAATTATTAAAGAGGTAAGTTATGAATAATATGAGGTGAGGGCATGACATAAAGTAGTGATATATCTACAGTTCAAAAAAAAATAGTAATATAGATGAGACCTTTAACTTTTCTAGGATTTGAATTATTAGGGTGATGAGTGGGTATTCATTTGTTTCTTTCCGTCACTTTTCACTAGAAGGAGATGTTACTTGATGGTCATTTTTATATATTCACCTTGGATCTTCATTTTTACCCACTAACTACAGGAGTATTCCTATGTATGCTATGCTAACATATATTAAGTCGATTGCTAATTTCAAGCCTAACAAATGGTCCCAAGTTCTCTAAATTTGGGGTGGTTTCAAGTCCAGTGAAGCATGGACCAAAGCCGACGTACATTTCACTTACTGGATGAGCACTTGGTTGCCAAAATTAGAAAAAGAGGGCTACAAATTCAATCGGTACTCCATAAGACCACTAAACATTTTTATTGTAATGTGGAAAGCTTCAATTAATGCATCTTGGAGGGTAGGTTTGCACACCTGAAGAGGGAAACTTGAACTAGTGTGCTGGGCCACCACATGTGAGCAGGCTCCACCACATACTTCCTCATCATGCCCGCCCATCCATAACCAAGCACCTGCAACAAGGGTGCATGTTAGTGTTCATAAAGAAAAGGACAGATTTTCATATCAATTGGAAGAGGAAGAAAAAACATGGAGTTGATCATCATCGCTTGGATAGAATAGACTAGATGGGTCCAGATCCATTGTGAACAATTCAGAATTCATTAAGGGGTCAAATCAAACAACACCCACAAGATCATTTGGACCATCTAGTCAAGGACATTTAAGTCCAAACCAAGCCCATGATGGACATCTAGAACTGGTCCATGTTTTTCATCCCATTGGCTGATTCTATAGGGAAAAAACATGTGTTCCCATGGTCCCCTCCATGTGCCATGCCCAATCAATTTAAGCAACAGACAAATTTTGAAGCTTTAACAAACATGCAAGAGGTTTCATGGATCCGGTCTCTAATGGGTCCCACCCCCTATGCTGGTGAAAGAAAAAAAAAACACTTTCTAAAAGAAAAGTGCCTAATGAACAAGGAATCTTCCATAGAAGGGAATTTGTAAATTGAAAAAAAAAAAAAAAAAAGGAAACTACATACCTTCAAAGAGGGAACATCCTTAAGAAAGTGGAAATTGTCCAGCAACTTTTTATTTTAAAGGTTTTTCTCTTTTTAAGGATGATGTAATGCATTTTAGGGCATTTAAAAGTGAAGTGCTTGCTATTAAAAGTCCCCAAAGCATGAAAAATTCTTGCTTAAAAAAAACTTTTCATTGCCTTTTTTGAGACAATTTGTTTATACGAGAGGTGTGAAATTTCTTTTTAAACTTTTTTTTTTCAAATCCCTTAATAACATGGGATCCTAATATAAAAAGTAAAACTCATTTCCTTTACTTTCCCGACTTGACTTCTTTCCCTTCTCTCTCTTTAGAAGGGGACCAAGAAAGACAATATTAAAAGTTATCTCTCTCTTGCATTAAGGCATCTTTTATCTCGCTCTTGTCACGGTCCTATGATATATCATGTGATTTATCAATTTCTATAGCATACACTTTTGTGACCCATAAGCAAACTCGTTTTCTATAACACAAAAAAATTGACATTTTATGGAAAAAAAAAAAAACGTATTTGCCGGTGTCAAGCAACTCCTATGACACTATTTGACTTTCTATCATGAAATTGAAAAATCAAATTTAATATGTCAAAACCTCCAAAAACGATTCCGTGAAAGTGGCTCTTTTTATGAGGGGTAGAATCTTGGAGTGGGGAATCTGGAAAGTGTAAATGAGAGACGATTCTGATTCGATATAAAAATAAAAAGGGTATGTCCATGTAAGTTAAAATGGCAACAGATACAAGTCAGCAGAAGAGAATATTCAGCAAAAAGAATCTCTAGTCCTGATCTTCAGGATTCTACTTAGAGAAATTCTCGGAGGTCCTTCCACATATTAAAATTTCAATTTCAGAATGGCCCTTTCTTGCACCACTACATTTGGAAAATTCTGCTTCCCAACATGATGGCCAATCTGACCATCAATTTATAAATTAAATTATTTAATATTTTTCATGTGTTTCACAAGTAATCAATTTCGTCTTGATCCAATCTTGAGAGATAAATTTTGTGAGGACTCAATATGACCAATCTTAAGAGACAAATTTTGTGAGGAACTCAATATGATGGTGGACCATATACTTTAATCACTCTGATTTTTCATTAGCGGACCTATATACATATATAATATAAATATATATATAGGCTCTGCTGATTGATCTAGGGGTTCAATAATATGTGATAAACTAAAAGATTTGGAGAGAAAGCAACATCTAAGGTGTTCAATAATATGTGATAAACTAAAAGATTTAGTGAGAAAGCAAAATCCAATGGAGCTGATTTTTTTTTTTTTTCATCAAATTAAGTTAAAATCTTTTGTCTTGTAGGGCGATCACCACCCCTAATAAGCTCCTTTTTCTCAAATTATGGAAACTCTTCATGCAAATAATCAAATTCGAATCCCATACCTGAGTAGTAGCAATGAGAATCCAACTAGCCAAGAAAGATATACTCCTCCCATAAAACGCCTTGATAATATTAACAATCCCAACAGCATAAGCCGATCCGCTACCAAACGCACAACCAGCATTTGCAAAAATAGAGATCAACACATGTTCCTTCACGTTGAAAGGCCCAGGGTTGAAAGACATCTTCCTCGACCCGAACCCAGGGATCCTGAAGGTGGTCTTAGGCAGCACAGCAGCCATGAAGTGGCCGACGGGCAGCGCTGCCACCTGCACTGAAATCTGGGTGATCATGAGAGGCTCAGTGCGATAGGAGAAAAACTGGTTGAGGAAGGAGAGGAGTGCACATGATATCAACCCCAAGAACCACATGCGAAAGGTCCACACAGGGAGGCTTGGGTCGTCCCAGTTTGTCACAGTGAGGCGAACCTCCTCTATGGGAGAGACATCGTCTTCGTTCTCGTCAGTGATCTCGGCAGCCATCTCTTCTGGGTCTTTTTTCCTGCTCTCCATTTCCAAGACCTCCATTCCTAAGGAGAGGAGAGGACAAAGAGAGAGGGACTGTTTCGTTTGGGGGTTGAGTTTTAATGTTTTCTCAACATATACATTGGAGGCTGTTGAGTGATTGATTACTGGGTAGAGACGTCGATAATAGAGAGACAGGGAGAGAGAGAGAGAGAATCGCAACAGAAGATTTGAGGATTAGTGGAGCTATATATAGTTGGGGTATTTTGTGTATTGAGAAGGTTTTTTTTTTTTTTGGCTAAGAGTGAGATGTAATAAGCAAACAGTAGATAGGTATTAAAGTTTGACATCTGTCAATACAGAGAGTTAAGAGGATATAGAAAACCTTGATAAATTTTTAAGAAAAAGAAAGATATAATTTAAATGAGAATTTTATCAATTTAAGTCTATCTAAAGCTGGAAGAGTAGTGATCATATGTGATGGAGACTAGAGTTTTCATGAAGGTGATTTTCACTTAATTATAAGTGACCCCTGTTTTTATTTGATGCAAATGCACACCTACCATCAATTTAGTTAGCTTTCCAACATTGAATGGATTAATGTGCACAATTAAATTAATCAATGCATGAAGAAGAATTGTATTAAATTGTTAATATCAGAATTAGAGCCCCCACCTTTATAAGTATTGTCAGATTTTTGGAAAGGAGTGAATAGGTAAATCCAGCTGCTGCACCATAGTAAGATACAGCGAATGCTGCATGCATGGGACTGATATTAAGGCTACCCTTTACCAATTCAAAAAAAAAAGACTATCGATAATCATTGACATTCATCCTGGTGGGCCATAGGAACAAAGCACCCTGATTGGAGTAAAGAATAAGTATGAGCAGTTAAAGATTGTTTTTCTATTTCTTTTTTTTATTTATGGTAGCCCGTATTACGGGGCGAGGCCCATAAAACAGTTCACATAGGCAGAAAGAATTCGCCCACACAAATGGGGAAAATGTCAACATAACTAGGGATTAAACCCTAAGTAGCTAGGTGCACACAAATGGGGAAAGAGGCAGCATAACTAGGAATTAAACCCTAAGTAGCTAGGTGAAAGACAAAGTTACGAACCAACCGAGCAACCCTTGGTCCCTAAGCAGTCAAATATTTTAAAACTCCAAATCATCTGCCTGGCTGGCTAATTCATATTCCTCTTTTAGATCATAAAGGGACCAATGGAGTGGCACTAATTGGTGTGCAGGCATCCACCTTCACACGTGTGGCAGAGTTTATGTGCTCTACCATGCATATATAATATTGGATATGTTAGAATGGACAACTGAAAGAAGCTATCTTTGGAAGGGTTTTATTATTTAATTAGGGTAAAGGTAGGGCACAATGCTCATACCCTTTATGGCCCATTCATTTACTAGAATTCCAGGAATTCTTGTCTAGGGAATTCTTGAATTCCTCGACAATATGGAATTCCAAAATCCTCCTAAGGGCATGAGCATTTTGGAATTCCACCAAAATGCAAAGAAGGTGGAATTTCAGGAATTCCTAAAGGCCAATTGGGACTTATCATGTGCTGTCATTCATAAATCAGTTTGTCTATATGGACAAACTCATGGACAGAATTTGGGACAAACTATCCATGTGGCGCAACATGATTGGGACAATGCATTTCAACTTTTGAGAGAGCCCAATCACGTTGCGCCACGTGGACAGTTTATCCCAAATTCTGTCCATAGAGTTTGTCCAAATAGACTTTTTGTTCATAAATTCTTATAAAGAAACAGGGGATTTGAAAATGCAAGGAGCATTATGTCTCAAAAACCCCAACCACTAGAATTCCAGTCAGAAATTCTAGTAAAGAAACCTCCCCTATTTCATTTTATTTTCTCCGTCTTTCCTTTTTCTTGCCTCATTATTAATTTCTTTTCATATTCTCTTGTTCTCTTAATAAAAGCTTCAGTTACCGACAAAATTAATGATAATAATAATAATGGGTTGGGTGGGATTGGCATGCGTACTAGAAAATATGGGCTTCACCCATTTATTAATCGGCTTGGAAAAGTTAACCCAAACTGAAGTAGTAACATGGAAAGGCTGAAAGGTTGATCCAAACCCTTAAATTAAAAGATCAACTGGGCAGGTTGACATTCCAACTTACCAGGTTAGGGTAGGGTAGGTTAGGGGCCGAGTAGCAAATAATGACAGGATGCAAACCTAAGCTGAATCAAATTGGAAATGGTGAGTGTGAACCCAACCACACCAATAAGTGCAAAGGGTCAACCATCCCCTGAATAACAGTTCGGGTACAAAATGAGAGATGGTTGGGTCAGAAATTGCAGCCCAGTTTCTTGTCGCAGTGTGTGGAGAGATATTTTAAAATAGAAACTTATGTAAGGACTGTTGAAATTAAGCCCTGCCTCATGAGTTTTAAGTAAATGTCCTAACAAGGTATGCTTTTATAGAAAATATGTGAGTAACATTTAACGTGCTTATACCATTACTAAGCTCATTATAGTTGAAGATCAGTTCTTTTAGTTAGAATTCTAATTTCTGGTTAGGGTCCTCTCCTCTTTGGTCATTCAAGTTTATCATTCCATGGAGGAAACTAGCCAGGGAAGACTCATTCAAGATTTCTACTTTATCCTCTGCTCTTTCTTTGAAGCTATCAGCATTCATTTGCCATTCTGTTCCAAGTCCCTCTCATTCATTTACAGCCTCTCTTTGATTTGGCATTCTGTATTGTATCATCAGAAGATGAGTTTATTTTTAGAAGGTTCCATCTCTCAATTCATTGCACATTTACTTCCCACATGTTTCCTTACAAAACAGAACTAAAGATAGTAGGGGAAGATATGAAATCATTACTACAAGCTATTAACTCACATTTGTATATTTATGGATTTTTTTTTTTTTTTTTTTTTTTAGGGTTCCCAACCATTTGGGCTCGACTATTCCCTCCGGGCCCAGAGAAAAGCCAGATAAAACCCCTGTAGCCCCTAGATGGTAGAACAAGTAGACTCAACCTTTGGTCCTGAAGAAGGGGAAGTAGACTCAACCTTCGGTCCTAAAGAGGGGGAAGTATATGTATAGATATAATGAACATACTCAATTCTTCTCCATCTCTACATTTTATCATCATAATCATCATCCGTCCTCAATTATAAATCAAGAACATATTTGCATGATGGAAACGCTAGTGCAGAGGCTAGCTCTTCATTGCATCTTTTTCATTCTATCCCTTCTATGTTTTTCTCCTCCTTACTCAAATCAATTTTAAGAGAGAGCGTAAACCAACAGGTAGATCATTTTGTGCAGTCACAAAAACAAAAGCTAACTAGGTCTAATTGATCTATATATGAAGGATAATGTGACTTTAATATAATGCATTCATTAGATATTTATATAATAATAATGCAGCATGCTATAAACAAACCAACATTCTTTGATATAGAAACCTGAGCCCGGTCCTTATTATTTAGGGCTGAGCATGGCCCTAGCCTACAAGCCATAAACCATATCTAACCTAAGCCAAAGTGGGCTTAAGTTCCAATGCCAGAGGGCCAAACCTCCCCATTTCTTCCATTTGTCATAAATTTGGAAAAATCAATTGACCAAAGTGCTGGCCGGAGATTGATCTGTGATAATTCCTGTGGAAAGGGAGATGTATGCCACTGAATCATCAGTGGATTGGCTCTTAACCATAGCAGTTGCCACCCAAAACCAACTCCACATCCTGTATTCCCTGATATGGAATGTTAGGAGGGCTCAATGTATGAATTCCTCAATGACAAATGTTATGGGGCTCAATAGGCCGTCCATTCAATTTAAAATACATAAACATCTGAATTTAGCTTGTTTGACAGAAACTAGGGTTTGGTTGGCTAAAATTAGCAAGATTCCAAGGAACATCAGTCGGCAATGTACAAACAAGCTCTTCAACCAGTATGTGGATGCTGTGGCACTTGAGCTTGAGCCTGAAGATACTTAAGATCACCAACAAACAGCTCATCTGTTTTCACATGAATAGAATTGAAGGAGATTTGTTTTTCACTAGTGTTTATGGGCATAACAGCCAAATACCCAGAAGAAAATTACATAACAAGCAGTGTCAATTACCCCCAAAACATATCTCAAACAGCAGTGGACTTCAACAAGAGAGCCATTGTCTAAGATATTATTCATTATTTATAATTCTCTAATGATAACATTGACAAACAACAACAACTTTACAAGAATGAAAAGCCCTAGTCCATCTAGCATTGAAACCAAAATCAAGGTTACAACCCCTCCTGAAATTAAGAGGAAAACAAGATGCTCCCACCTCTCAGGTTACAGCCTCCTTAGTCCTTACTCCCCAACAACAATCCTTCCAATCAATCAAACAAATGAACAAAAGTAGTGCAAGGAATAATAAGCCTTGAGACTCATTGTTTCATACAGAAATCTTGTCCATCTCCTTCCTGAGTGCATTGGCCCTGACCAAGCTTCCAATGGTATTGATAGCTAACTTCAAGTCCTCAAGAGGGTTCCCAGGTACCACCCTCTTGTACAGATAGCTATCAAAGGTCATCTTCTGCACATACTCATCTGCACACATCTCCACAAATGCCTCCCTCGCCGGATTTGATCGATAGAACACCTTCTGCAGAATATCCAGTACCTTATAAGTCGACCAATACTGCTTGTCCCACTTCTCCAAGTACTTCCTCAGGTCCCCCTCCTCTACCATCCTCTTCCCCATCTCAGACCCCTCCACCAACGCCTCCGCGCACATCCTCCCACTCTTTGCCGCAAAGTAGATCCCTTCCCCTGAGCATTTTGTGACATATCCTGCCGCATCTCCCACCAGTGCCACCCTTCCTGCCACCCTCTTCGGCCTGGGGTGCTCTGGAATTGGATGCGCCTCAACCCGGATGATCTTCCCGCCAAGTATCTTGTCCTTAGCTCGCAGCCTTGTTGCTGATTGGAACTTCTTGATCTCACCCTTGTGAGTCACAGTTCCCGTCCCCACTGCCACATGATCACATTTTGGGAAGACCCAGCCATAGAAATCCGGTGAGACGTCGTCACCAACATACATCTCAGCGAGGTCCTCGTAGTAGACCATCTTGTCCTCAGGGATCCTGATATCAACAATAGTTTGATTTTATATAGTCATGACTACAGTTTTCATTTGAGCCTGTTTGTATATCTGAGAAATTCCTCTTAGAGGGATATCTGGATTTTCCAAAGCCTTAATAGTGTTGGTACACACTAGCTCAGTGTTATAAACACATATACTCACACACCCTGCCCAAGTCCCTCACCATTGAGGCACCTGAGCTACTTGGTTATAAGAATTTCAAGAATTCTTTGTCCAGGGAGAATCATGAATTCTCAAAATGCTGTCCCCAAGTGGTGTACTGTCTAAACATTCAAGAGCTCTAATTCTGTGAATTTAAAAATAAAAAAAAAGTGACTTTTCAGGAGGTTGGTCATTAGAATTTTAAAGCAAGCAGAGAAATCCAAATACTCTGATTTGACTCCAGCTTAAAAATTTTCCAACACTTACAATTCTCCTAAGAAGTACCTCCAAAGACAGAGTCTCAAGCTCTGTCCTTAGCTGGATTCACAAATGATTAGCTTTTTGGAAGCTTACATTTGTTGAATTTGGAATTTGAAGAATCCTGTGTGCTAATTCACAAGGTAGGATTTTTAAATGACTCAGAGATCAAATGAAAAATCTCAAATCATGCTTGCAAAAAGTTCCTAAATTTCTCATTAGAAGTTATTGCATTTGATTTAATTGTAAACAGCAATCACCCCATAACTATGAAGTGCATTTTATCAATACATCAAATTTACAAAGAGCAGAAATTTCTACCTGATTCTCTCCTGGAATGCAATTGCATAGTCATAGTCCCCAGCTCCTATAGACTTGGCCACCCTGGAATTAGCACCGTCGGCGCCAATGACGGCATCCACATCCATAGTCCGCTTCTCGCCGACGCCTCCGACGCCGGTAAACTCATTATAGTGAATTGTATAGGGGGCGTTGGCATCCACAGGGAGGTCCATTTTGGTGAATAGCCCATTGATGACGGTGGCGCCGGCGCCAGCAGCCCGTTCTCGGAGGAAGGCATCGAGGACCTCACGGCGTAGCATGCCGATATACTCATCAGGTTTGAGGGTGCGGCCGATGTCGACGGCGACGTTGGAGGGTGAAATCATCTTCATCTTGGTGACCCGCCGGTCAATTATGTCAAGTGGGAGGTCGAATTCCTCCACCATGCAGAGAGGAATGGCTCCGCCGCACGGCTTGCAGTTGTCCAGCTTCCGCTCGATCACGTAAGTCTCTATCCCACCCTTCGCCAGGACCTCCGCCGCCGACCCTCCAGCCGGACCGCCGCCGACCACCACGACCCGGAGGTTCCGGCCTGTGAGCTTGGGGCTGGTTTTAGCCGCCGATATGCGAAGTCGACGGTAGCTTAGTGGCCGGGATATGGAGGGAGAAGTTGGGTTTTCAAGTGGGTTACCGACGAAGGTCTTGAGGCCGCCGGAGGAGAAGATTGGAACGGTCGCCATTAATTCCGGCGAAAGAAGGTCCCTGTGGTGGAGGAGGAGGAGGAGGAAGAAGAAGATGCTTCGATTTAGCGGAGTGTAGATAGGGATAGGATGAAGTTGGGAGATATTATAGAGGAAGTAACCGTTGGATTTGGGAGGATCTACGGCTGTGGTTTGTTGGAGATAATGGGTTGGATTTTCTGGCTTTACATGTGGGTAGCTTGTCCTTGGTATGTCTTATAGTATGGGGTCTAGGAATGTGCCACGTTGATGTTATGGAAAAGAAGTGTAGAGAGATTCTCTGTGGAATGGATTTGTGGTGTGGGTCATCAAATTTCAGATTTTGGAGTCACCTCAGTGGGGTGTTTTATTTAAATATCATATGGGTACATCTTGTGGGGCCCTTCTGTTGGAGTAGAAGATGTAAATGTCTCATCACAAATTAATTGGATGAGATCGATTTGTTTTAGATTTAGGCTTATGAGTGGTGAAAGATCACTAACATTCAAATTTTCATAAGATACTTAGGAAGCAAAATCTTGATAATGTCTCCTTCTATTAAAGAGCCGTATTGTTGGTTGACAAGCTGATGCATTTGAAAAGATGGGTGATTGTGGAATACATATGTCATGGCTGAAGTAATTTTATGAAAAATTTGTTAGAAGAAGATTTTTAATGATAATAGGTTTTGATTGGATGGATTGTGTGAATCACGGGTTACGCTCTTATTAAGATAATAAATGCCGTCACACCATATTGATGTCTGCAAAAGCAGTTTGCAGTACCTATACCAACTTATTGATTACCAATGGTTCACCCAGAACACTTGAAGATTAATGGCTAGGCTTTGATGAGGTTCTTAGATGAGATGCAGTTAAGACTACCTTATTGTCCAATTAAGCATTGGGCCTAAAAGAATCCCAACTCATCCTGGAATGGGATTGGGTCAACCCAAGTTGGGCCCAATAAAGCCCAACTTGAACCCCCCACGTACTTCAAGTACATCAAAGCTTACCTAGGTACTTAGTGAACTTCGTCTTGAACTAAGGACCACAATTGGCAAACTAGATATATCGAACACATGTATTTCCTGAAAAAATATTGGTGATCTTAGAAGCCTGCACGTTAATGGCCATGTGCTATTATCTTGGTTTAGTAAGTGCTCTAGAGGACTAGCCCAAAAGTCCCATAGGAAGCGACCTCACTTCCACACTTACATAGGCGAATCTATTTGAAGTGCATCTGTATGACTTGCACCCCTCTATACATACATAAACTCATTAAGAGTAATAACTCAACCTCCCTTTCCATACAGACATGCACGGATAAACCTTGAATGAGAATAGAGATTTTAACATCTCCTTTTAGTGCACAATCCATCACCTCTATGACTTGTTCTTCCCATTGAACCTAAAAATTTGATACTATCGTTTAGTTAGGTTAGGTTACTGTCATAGGTGATGATTCATTTAAGGGCTTCAACCCTATCCCCCTAGACGTTGTCCAAATCATTTCCCTTGTAAGGCCCTTTGTAAAGGGATCTACCAAATTGGCTTTCGATCGAATATGCTCAATAGTGATAACTCCATTTTTAAGAAGTTCCCGCACATATCTATGTTGTAAGGCAATGTGCCTGGACTTACCATTATTGGTGCCACTATATGCCTGTAACAATGTCGATGTGCTTGTTGACACCAAAAATGTCACTTTACCTCTTCAACATCAAGAAAGCTGCATGAAGTCGCGACCTGCCATAAATAGGCAATGTAACTTCTCCAAAAAATCAAATCTTGTCAGAATCAAACAAAAACTGCAAGATCCTTCAAGATAGCCAAGAGAAGAGTACACATGAAGTTTCGGGCCATTTCGACAACATTTGGCCTAACTTCACTTCTCCGACAGCTAAACAGGAGCCCTCAGGCGGCGACATCATCGGAGACGTCAAAACTTCGATCAGAGCCTACAGATGACTCCGGCATGTCTCAAAAGGGCTCCATGCCAAATTTCAAGTCAAACCGACAACGTTTGACCCTCCATCAATGCTCGAGCAGCAAAATCAAGCCTCCCGGCGGCGGGAACCACCGAAGCCTTCGCTCATCAAACCAAGTGCATGAGTGGCTTCAACATGCTTCCAAAAGGCTGCACGTCAAATTTCAAGTCATTCAGACAACGTTTGACCAGGTTTCGATGCTCCGAGAGAAAATCAAACCTACCGGCGGCGGAGCAACCCGGGACCATGACATCCAAAACGGAGCCCATGGAACGTCTCAAAATGACTCCAATAGGCTCCCCATCAAATTTCAGGTCAATCGGACATCGTTTGGCCACATATCAACGCTCTGCATTTTCCCCGCAGCAAAATCAAGTGAAGCATCGACGGGACCCCAAACGGCTTCAAAACTCAAACAAAAGCCTATGGTTGGTCTTATTTATTGCTCAGGAGGCTTCACCTCAAATTTCAGGTCATTCCGACATCGTTTGACCAAGTTTCGACTTCTGGCGGAAAATCAGCAGCTCTACGCGACAAAGTCTTCGGCTTTCCCGGAAAATTAGAAACTTTGCACTCTAAAAATGCAAGGATTCTCATCAGGTTTTCTACAGGGAAATCAAGCCAATAAATGAGAAGAAATGTCAAGAAAAATACAGAAGAAAACGGCGACGAAAAAGACCTCAAAACGACCGCAAAACGGGCTCCGAAGGGGAAAAATCCCCCAGGGTCGCAGACCCCTGCGACCATGGCCCATGGTCGCCGGTCCATGGTCGCCGGCGACCATGGAGGTCCGGGTCACCGGATTTTCCGCCGGTGACCCGTTTTTCCGTCTTTTTTCGCGTTTCGCGCACTTTGGCCCCTGTGGTTTCCTGAAAATGTGATTTTTAGTGCTTGAAATTGACTCATATCCTCCGACATCCGTCAAAATCACGGGTCAACCTCCAAAAGCATAAAATCATCATTGATCGCTCCAAGATCGCCAACCGGTCGACCAAGAAAGTGCACTTTCTGTCCGACCGATCGTGAAATCGACAAGACAGATGTCACCGGCCCGCTCTTAGCTATCAATGTCTGAAGTTATATGTTCATCCGATGTCGATCAGCATGTAGATCCATCGACGATCATCGCCAGAAGAATTCCAGAAGACACGGCATGGCCCGCGACTCTTCGACTGCTCGGCGACCAATTAATGTGGTTAATTGACTAGCTTTATTGCAGTCATTAATTCATTTCTTTGGACGGCCCAATCAGAAGCAAGCATTTGAGAGTTACAAGTCAATTGATTCATGGCATTTAACCCATGTAACTCCTCCCATTATGGTAATTAAGGTGATTAAAAGCCCTTAATCTCCATCGGCCAATCAGATTCAAGGAAAAAGGAGTTACAAAATCAAGAAATAAATCTTGTAACTCCTCCCATTAAAGCCATTAAAGCCCATAAACTCTCCTAAATGGCTACCAAAAGCCTATAAATAGGAGAGCATTCCATTGAAATCCGGATCGATCAATCGGAGAACACTTCCAAAGCGCCACAGATCCAGAAATCTGAGAGAAAGAAAAAGAGAGAAAAACTCTGCTGAAGTTCTGCACCAGCCACCACTACAAGGTGACAAAAGTCCCTTGGGGGGGCACCCCCCCCAAGGTCCTTGCCTCCTCCTGCTACCTCCAATGGCTTAGACATGGCTTTTGAGCCCGTCTACTTAGCTTTTTATTGGACATAGGACCATCTCTTGGTCTTTGTCCTCTAAAAACCTGAGGTTATAGCCAAGCCAAGCGAATCAAGAGCATCTTCTGTTCTCATCTGCATGGATGATAGCGAAGCCCATACATGGCTTGCGACCGTCAATCTGAACGAGTCCCCCACAATCTCCTGAAAAGTTAGATCTTCCTTTTCTTGCTTTTCATTGTGGTTTGTATTTTTCTAAAAGAGATAAAAATCACAACTCTTGTCTTTCATTATTGATGAGAATTGTAAATCGGCTATAAACGCCAAAATCGGCTATAAATGCCAAACAAAATCGCCTTTCACGGCAAACCAAGAAAATGTCTCTTTTCTTAAATATTTGTGCAATGGAAAACTTGAAAGAAGTTGATTTCCTTTTTACTTGCGAAGGTTGATCTCCGGATTACCACTTGCAATTCCAAGTAAAATAGAAAATCTGGCACACCCACACAAAAGAAATGTTGATGCACGCTTCAGGGCCCGCCAGGGCGCGAAAGGGCCGGACCCGACGGACTCCCACGTTCCGCCGACCCAGGTAGCCGCCCCACGGCGCCTCGGAGCGCGTTCCATCAAGCTGGCACACCCGGTGGGACTCGTTCATTTGAGAACACGGTGCTCGGAAATGAAATATTTGCATATCATACTTTTTGCTCTATGCTTATACTTCTTTTCCGGATTCCTTGGCTACTTTCTAGCTGGTAGCCTATGTTGGATTTTGCATCCTAAAAAAAAATGAGATGGGATTTTTTGGAAATTTCTATTCCTTTGAGTTTGTTTCCATTCTTTCTCTTTTCAAAAAAAAATCAGTTTTCTTAGTTTGGATTCAAAATTGAGAAACCTTGATCCTATCCTATCGTTCTTTGGTGCTTGCAGAAATGTTGAGCCCGTTCGACTAAGGTTTTGGACTATCGTTTCTCTTCGATGAGTTCATTAGAGATTTAAAAAAAAAATAAATAAATAAATAAATAAATAAAAAATCAAAAAATCAGTTTTCTTAGTTCTGATTCAAAATTGAGAAGCTTTGATCCTATCCTATCGTTCTTTGGTGCTTGCAGAAATGTTGAGCCCGTTCGACTAAGGTTTTGGGCCATCGTTTCTCTTCGATGAGTCTATTTGGGATTTGAAAAAAAAAGACATAGACCACTAAGGTTAAACCAATTGCGTTCTTTGATCACGATTGATTCAAGAAAAGCCTTGTCCAGAGTGTGGAGACAGCTTGACTGTTCTAGACAAGGGTCCTCCAAACGGGTTCATTAAGTAATCCTACCCTTACCTGGGGGCAATTCTATCAATTGAGGTTTCGTAAGACCGGGTTAGGAGGCCTATGTGTACTCTCTCGTCTTTAAATCTTAAAAAATTAAAATCAAAATAAAAAAAAATATTTTCAAAAAAAAAAAATCTTAAAAAAAAAAACAAAAATTTTCAAAAAAATAAAAAAAATAAAAAAAAAATATTTAAAAATAATAATAATAATAAAAAAAAAATAAAAAAATCATTTCAAAAAAAAAATCTCCAAAAACTCGTCACTTTTGATTTCAGATCTGAGAAATTTTGGTTTCTTCTTTTCTGAGCACTGGCGCTCGCGGAAATCGCCGAGACCGTGTTCAGATCAGAATACCATTTGCTCTCCTTGATGGAACCAATCTTGACATTTCAAAAAAAAAAAAAAAAAAAAAACTCGTCACTTTTGGATTCAGATTCGAGAAATTGTGGTCTCTTCCCTTCTGAGTACTGGCGCTCGCGGAAATCGTTGAGCCCGTATTTGAATCGGAATGCCACCTGCTCTCTTTGACGAATTCATTTCTGACCTTTCAAAATAAAGAATCCCATCTCATGGATGCGATCTCCAACATTTGTGCATAGCAGTACTGGTACGCCCTTTCAGGGTCTACTGTATCTGTGACCGGCACATTTGTAACTCCTACCTTATATTCTTCTTATCTCGAGCAAGCTCCGCTTCTCGATAAGTCGAATTTAGGTATACAATTGCTTCTAGCAGTCATTGGAACGCTCATTTCGAGCCTACCATGCTTGCAACCAGAACAATTGTACCCTCTATGGCTTTTTGCCTTCTTTCATATTGCTTGGGACATGTCCCTTGAGCGATTTGAAAAGACAAAATCATAGAATTCCCCATTTATGATCATCATATTCTTGTGATTACTAATGGATGTGGTCTTGTTTCAGAAATTTTGAAACTAACAATGGCAGCTTCACTGATCATCACCTTCGATGAAAACAAGCACCAACTCATGCTTCAACAGAAGCAAAGCACGCGCACTCATAAGCGCCCTGTCAGCTGCCGAAGCGTCAACTCCCTCGGCAACTCTCTGAACTCCGGGTCGACCTCGACTCCCCGGACCATCGTCTTCGGGACATTGGGACCATTCCCACTTCCCGAAGAACAAGCTGCGCCTGCTAAAAAGCAGAAGATCGCCTCTCAACGTGTCACTCCCGTGACACCAAAGGCGAGCGCCCAAAAGCCCGAAGCCCGCGGCACCCCCGCGAAGCCTCGACCAACAACCAACCAGGTCTACCCTAAGACTTGGTCTCCAAGACCTTCCCCAAAACAAAGAAGGTCTCAAACCTCCACCAAGCCAGCATTCCTGGCCCCACTCAAGGAGAACCAGTTCTACCCTCTTGCCTACATGAAAGAGGAGAGACCCATCTCCAACCTGACTCCCAAGTCAACCCAGTATGAACCGGCTTGTTCCTACAGGCCCAAAATCAGATCATGCATCACTAGGCCTCTACAAGCACCTGCCAGGGCCTACACCCCTTCAGTTCGACCCTTTATCTCTACAGGGGCCGAACTCGAAAGGTTTAAAGCTTCGCTGCAACAGGCAAAGGACCGGGTCCGCATCCTGTCCTTGCCCAACCACAAAGAAGACAAGCTCGGCTGCTGCGCCCGAGGGAGCACATCCTTCATCGTCAGAGCCCAGCCAGAGCTGACTGAAGCTCAAATCGCTCGTCGAGCACGCCGCCGTGCGTCATATCGACAAAAGAGACTAGAGAAGCAACGGACCCAGCCTCCTACACTTCAAGTCTCCCATAAATGGGTCGAAAAAGAAAGACCCGACCAAGTTGCTGCCGTCCATATGGTTGGAAAAACCAGAAGACGCCAAAAGTTAGCATCAAAAATCCATGTCCGACGTCCGGTGACCCGTAGCGTCACCGGGACACGAAGACATCCAGAAGAATCTCCTGACCCTTCAAGCCAAGGACGGGAGAGTAACCCTTCATCGAGCTCTTCATCAAAAAGAATGAGCCCCAGCTCGGTCACCAGGACGATTTCTTCGTTCGAATCCCGAGGGATGAACGTCTTGGCTACAAGTTCTGAGCCACCACCTCAGAATCCACCTCGAGATGATGCGCTCACACGCATCCAGCAGTTGGAACAAGGCCAGCAGAGGATTGAAACTCTGATGGAAAACATTCTCCTTGTCGTCCAAAATCAGGCAAACAATGAGCCTCCTCCAAATCATGACAATAACGAGGAGAATTGTGAAGAAAATGAGTCGCGCGCCCTTACCAAAAAGGACGTAGACAGTATCCTCGCCAAAGCTAAAGAAGAGGATATACTCAAAGAGCATGGGATCAAGCCACCATATCCTTTATGGATGGACTCGGTCCCGTTCCCCACAAAATTCAAGCATCCTACTCTCCAAACATATACGGGGAAAGGATCGGCCAGACAACACGTCATCCACTTCAAGATCTTGACGGGAGCTATCGCGGATCAAGATGCACTCAAGATTCGCCTCTTTGCAAGTACCCTAAAAGGTACGGCCTTCGACTGGTACTCCACTCTGCCGGAGAACTCCATTCAGAACTGGGCTATGCTGGAGACACGCTTCCTGACCCACTTCCAAGGTGAGGATCATCCTGTTACTATGGCTCAGCTCTGCAGCCTAAAACAGGGAGAGAATGAGTCAACTTATGACTTCATTCACAAGTGGAAAGCAATGGCGTACAAATGCTCAGATGTACTGCCACAAGCGTCGCTAGTCGACATCTGCCGAAACAACATGAGAGCTAAAATCCGCTCCATGATCATCGGCAACAAATCAAAGAACCTGGGGGAACTCCTCGGAGCTTCCATGGAAGCTGAAACGGTGATCAAAGACCTCAACAGTCAGAAATCATCAAAGAAAGAGCCGACTGCTGTTGCAACCTCTAAACCAAAGAAGAAAGAGGTCCTCAATGTGCAAACCAAGTCAGCTCCTCAGCAGCCAAAGAAAGCTGAAAACAAAACTGCAGGTAAAAGGCCTGAACTCTCTGATGCCTTCAAAGAACGCGTAGAAAAGAAATATCCGTTCGATGAAGACGTTGAAGAAATCTTTGAGGCTCTCCTAGCAAATGGCAAACTCATTTTGCCAGAGCCCAAAAGACCTGGAGACGTTTGCAAAACCAACGATCCTCGGTACTGTCCATACCACCAGATGATCTCACATCCTCTCAATCAATGCTTCGTTGTGAGAGAGAAGATCAATGAGATGTAGAGGAACGGAGTCATAACCTTTGACAAAAACTATGGGACTGCCTCCGTCAACATGGTGTCATGTGGACAAACACCAAAATCACCGAAGAAGAAGGTCACTACTTCCTTCAAGGTGATAAAAAGAATTCAAACGTCCGAAGTGTTGGTTCCTTGCCCGACACCAGACGGACAACCCATATGGGTACATCCCGATCTCCTGGAAGATGAAAATTGGGAGATCGTCAAAACAAAGCCGACCGCTCAACAGCGAAGGCAGGCTAGGAAACATCTCCTCAGGCTCAAACGGCAAGAGAAGACTCAGCCAAAACAAGAAGTCCATGAAAAGGCAGAGGCCTCCTCTACCACTTCACTCGGGGCAACAGAAACGTCCCTTCCAGAGACTTCAAAGGCGGTAAGAAACTTCACTCTCAGTGATTTCATGCCACCTCAATTCAAAAAAGAAGCCATGCAGGGGGCATTATACTCTTGCAACTCGGTAGTTGGATTCTCCATTGATGGATACGAGTCCAGCGACACCGACGATGGATTCGAGCCCAACTACACCGGCGAGTGGGAGGAATCTCTTGAAACAGGAGAGTATCTCTCCGACGAAGAATGGGTTCCTGAAACTCACCTTATGCCAGTAATCTGGTATAACCCCTTGCAACCACAAGGATCCTGGTCTGATGATGAAGAAGACCAAGAGGCTGCACAAGAAGATGCTGTTAACCCAGTACCTGTCATTGCTCCAGTGGAAATCAACTATGTTGAGCCACACCGAGAAGACGAAGAAGAGGATCTGGCTCCCATGCCTGATCTTGAAGAATATGCAAGGATCTTGCAGCGTCTCGCTCTAGAACAAGAGCAAGACCGCGTCAACGAGATTCCTCACAATCCAGAGCCGGAAGTCCCTGAAGCTCACCAGGTACCTCCACCCTTAACTCCTGAAAATGGAGAACATTGCTGGATAGACGATTCTCTTACATCCGAGGATGAGTCTGACTCCGAGCAGGCAACATCTCCTATCAGAGCTTCCCGTAATGTAATATATCAGGACTATAGCTCTTCTGAAGCGTCGTCTGATGAGATTACCTATACTCCGACGACGCCTAGCAATGTATCCTCTGGAGCTACCTTGTCTCACGTGACTTTCACAGAGATGACACCCTCTCAGGTTTCTTCTCCTGAGACTGTGACTTCAGGATACACATTCTTCCCGACTCATCATCATGAAGAAAACCCAACTTGGGGTGATGGATGGGTCAACGAAGAAGAAAAGCTGCTGGATGCTGTTCAGGACTTGCTCCCGGAAAATGCTCCGTGCAACACAATCACTGAGGATGGCAACTCTGCTGCAGATACATCCCCAGTAGATGAAAAACGACAGCCTCTTGATCCTGAAGACAATCTTCCAAACGAAGATCCTTCTCAAGAAGCTCTCGAAGTTGGTAGAGGCACCCGCTCTGGCCGGGACTACCACAAAAATTACAACCAATCTTCCTTTACTTATGTAAATCCTTCGGGAAAAGATGTTGTAAGCGCCCCCAGTGGCAACAATGATGAACATGCAGGCCCTAAGGAGGCTTTCAAGTATGACTTGGTTGAGCACTTCAAACACATACCTGCACGTCTTCACATCCTGGATTTATTACGAATGTCTCCACGCACTCGTGATAATCTCATCTCAGAATTACAAAAGCTGAATGAGGATGTCGACAAACATGCCCCACAAGTCCTCCAAATTGAAATGGACTACCGGGTCAAAAACTCAGAAACCTCCTTAAAAGGAGAAAAAGAGAAAAGCGAGGGATCATGCATCCAATGCCTCTCGGTTCAAAAGGCAGCCAGTGCAACCATCGCCTTCACTAAGGAAGACCTCCTACTTGGCGAAGCAAGGCACAATCGACCCCTGTACTTCACAGGGTACATCAAAGAAATGCCTATACATAGAGTTCAGATCGACCCAGGTTCTGCACTCAACCTTATCTCCACTTTGGCTCTTGAAGAGTTGGGCATCCCACCCAGCAAGCTAAGCCACACATCTGTATCTATCTTTGGATACGATGGGAGCGCTCAAAGGCCTATCGGCAAAATCAGGTTCAAATTGCAAATCGGTGATCTTATCTCTGAGGTCACTGTGTATGCAATAAAAACCCCCTCATGCTACAACATCCTTCTCGGACGTCCTTGGATACACGAGAACGGTGTTGTCCCTTCAACTCTACATCAATGCATCAAGTTCGTCGGCGACGACGGCATGGTACATCGTGTCTTTGCGGACAGAAAACCCTTCAAAGGTAAAGAAGTCCACTTCGCAGACTCCCAGATGTATGAAGGAGAAAAAGAAGAAGAGGAAATAACACCCCTTGCTGAAAATCTCCAGAAAGATAAAGGCAAGGCTCCTCAAAAATCACCGGAAGAAAACAAACCCTCCGGCAAATTAGAAGAGAGTAGTCAATCTCCCTTCCTCATCTCCCTCAAATCTTCAAAACCTTTGGTCATCACGACTAAAGTGAAGAAGGCGAAACAAAAGCCTGGGGGCAAATTTGTTGTCTCTCTCGTGTCTATCATGCAAGACACAGACTCGGACTCAGAGCCAGAAGATGATGCATCGTCAAGCCAAGCTGACACTCAGCAAGTTCAGCCTGCTCTCACTCCGATGGAGACACCTGCTGATGTAGAAGATCCTACGTCTGCTACCTTTGTTGTTCCGGCAACATCACCAAAGCAAAGACCGATCTTCTTTCATAGATCGGATGCTTCTTCATCAAGTTCTCTGTTTGAACCTTTCCAAAATGAAGGTATGCCTCAACTATCTCTATATAGTCCTGTGGCACAAGCTATCATGAAGAAAATGGGCTTTGACGCTCAGAACCCAGTCGGTTTGGGAGAAGGCCGCGGTATTCTCACGCCATTGGAGCCCGCCTTGACCAAAAGCCAGCTGGAAGATTGGAGACTCTACGGTCATGTAGAAAAGTCTTCATATGGGTTAGGGTATGATCCCGACACTCCTCTGAGACAGTTGACACAAAAGCTTAAAAGTCGTTTTACCGACCAAGCCTCAACATCTCAAGTCCACGAAGACATCGATCTCCCTGGAAATCTCTTTAAAGAGTTACCTGACAAAGATCCAGGAAGCTCATCCAATTTGTACGATTTCTCTGATGATGAAGAGGAATCGCCCGATAATACAGACTTGTGCTATTCTGACCCAGAAGAACCCTCGTCTCCAAAAGAAATACCAGACTCAACAGGCGATTGGGACTATCTCATATCAAGCCTTGAGGAGATCACCAATCAAGAAAATCCATGGAAAGGAACAGAGCCTTGGTCTGGTAATGCAGTTGAAACTCCAGAAGGTTTCGTTGAGTTGGAAGCCTCCGAAAATATTGTGGAGGAACCACCTTCGAACCTTCCGACAGAAGATCCTGTTGAAAAGATAGACTTGGGAACACCTGATAACCCACGTCCTGTATTCATAAGCAAGAATATAAAGGATGATGAGTTACCCGAGTATATCGCTTTTCTTCGTGAGTTCGTTGATTGCTTTGCATGGTCCTACGCTGAAATGCCTGGTTTAGACCCCAAAGTAGCAGTCCACAAACTCAATCTTCAAGAAGACATCAAGCCTGTCAAACAAGGCCAAAGAAGATTCCGTCCAGATGTGATGGATAAAATTGAACAAGAAGTTCAAAAACTCAAAAGCGTTGGCTTCATCCGTGAGGAACAACATCCAGAGTGGTTGGCCAATATTGTCCCCGTGACAAAGAAAACTGGGCAGATCAGAGTCTGTATTGACTATAGAGACTTGAATGGCGCTTGCCCTAAAGATGAATTCCCGCTCCCCATACCGGAGGTGATGATTGACAATACCTGCGGATTCGAGCGAATGACATTCATGGATGGCTTCTCTGGTTACAATCAGATAAAGATGCATCCCGAGGATGAAAAACACACTTCATTTCGGACTCCATTTGGCGTATATTGCTATACTGTCATGCCATTTGGTCTGAAAAATGCTGGTGCCACATATCAGAGGGCTATGATGAAAATATTCCAAGATATGCAGCACAAGACGGTCGAATGTTACGTTGATGACCTCGCCGTCAAAAGCAGAAGAAAAGAAGACCATCTCAAAGATCTTCGGGAAGTCTTCCTCCGACTCCGCAAACACAAACTGCGGATGAATCCTCTAAAATGCTTCTTCGGCGTCTCGTTGGGTAAGTTTCTCGGATTCCTTGTTCGGAAAGCTGGAATAGAACTTGACCCCATCAAAGTCAAGGCTATTCTAGAAATGCCCTCTCCAAGAACCTTGAGAGGACTAAAAGGGCTTCAAGGGAGATTGGCCTACATCAGACGGTTCATCTCCAATCTTTCGGGGAAATGCCGTCCATTCTCTCGATTGATGAAAAAGGGTGTAGACTTTGTCTGGGATGCCGACTGTGAAGCCGCATTTCAAGATATCAAGTCATACCTGACCAAACCTCCAGTGTTAGCTGCCCCTGCCACTGGAAAACCATTCATCTTGTACACAAGAGCTCTTGATCATTCTGTAGGCGCTCTGCTTGCACAAGAGAATGGTGAGGGAAAAGAAGCTGCTCTATACTACCTCAGCCGCATGCTGGTAGGTGCAGAGCATCGCTACTCTCCAGTCGAAAAGGAATGCCTTACAGTGATGTTCGCCGTACAAAAGCTACGTCACTATCTGCTTTCCAACACAGTCTACCTGGTCTCGAGGATCAACCTCTTGAAGGTCCTTGTCACAAAGGCCGGTTCTCTCAATGCCCGACTGGCAAAATGGTCCATCCTTCTATCACAATTTGATATTAGGTATGTGCCACAAAAAGCAATCAAAGGCCAAGCTCTAGCAGATTTCCTCGCAGAGCATCCATTGCCTAAAGATTCACCACTCAGAGATGATCTCCCAGACGAACCTGTCTACAACGTGGAGACTTCCTCACCAAATGCCTCCTGGGACATGTACTTTGACGGTGCAACCAGGACAAATGAAAACAGAAAGCTGATCTCGGGAGTTGGCATCCTCTTTGTTAGCCCCGACAAATGCATGATTCCACACGCTTTCTCGCTATTGGATGTTGACACCAAAAATGTCACTTTGCCTCTTCAACATCAAGAAAGCTGCATGAAGTCGCAACCTGCCATAAATAGGCAATGCAATTTCTCCAAAAAATCAAATCTTGTCAGAATCAAACAAAAACTGCAAGATCCTTCAAGATAGCCAAGAGAAGAGTACACATGAAGTTTCGGGCCATTTCGACAACATTTGGCCTAACTTCACTTCTCCGACAGCTAAAATGGCGCTCCCGGCGGCGACATCATCGGAGACGTCAAAACTTCGATCAGAGCCTACAGATGACTCCAGCATGTCTCAAAAGGGCTCTATGCCAAATTTCAAGTCAAACCGACAACGTTTGACCCTCCATCAATGCTCGAGCAGCAAAATCAAGCCTCCCGGCGGCGGGAACCACCGAATCCTTCGCTCATCAAACCAAGTGCATGAGTGGCTTCAACATGCTTCCAAAAGGCTGCACGTCAAATTTCAGGTCATTCCGAAAACGTTTGACCAGGTTTCGATGCTCCGAGAGAAAATCAAGCCTACCGGCGGCGGAGCAACCCGGGACCATGACATCCAAAACGGAGCCCATGGAACGTCTCAAAATGACTCCAATAGGCTCCCCGTCAAATTTCAGGTCAATCGGACATCGTTTGACCGCACATCAAAGCTCGGCATTTTCCCCGCAGCAAAATCAAGTGAAGCATCGACGGGACCCCAAACGGCTTCAAAACTCAAACAAAAGCCTATGGTTGGTCTTATTTATTGCTCAGGAGGCTTCACCTCAAATTTCAGGTCATTCCGACATCGTTTGACCAAGTTTCGACTTCTGGCGGAAAATCAGCAGCTCTACGCGACAAAGTCTTCGGCTTTCCCGGAAAATTAGAAACTTTGCACTCTAAAAATGCAAGGATTCTCATCAAGTTTTCTACAGGGAAATCAAGCCAATAAATGAGAAGAAATGTCAAGAAAAATACAGAAGAAAACGGCGACGAAAAAGACCTCAAAACGACCGCAAAACGGGCTGCGAAGGGGAAAAATCCCCCAGGGTCGCAGACCCCTGCGACCATGGCCCATGGTCGCCGGCGACCATGGAGGTCCGGGTCACCGGATTTTCCGCCGGTGACCCGTTTTTCCGTCTTTCTTCGCGTTTCGCGCACTTTGGCCCTTGTGGTTTCCTGAAAATGTGATTTTTAGTGCTCTAAATTGACTCATATCCGACGACATCTCGGATCCGCCGTCAAAAGCATAAAATCATCATTGATCGCTCCAAGATCGCCAACCGGTCGACCAAGAAAGTGCACTTTCTGTCCGACCGATCGTGAAATCGACAAGACAGATGTCACCGGCCCACTCTTAGCTATCAATGTCTGAAGTTACATGTTCATCCGATGTCGATCAGCATGTAGATCCATCGATGATCATCGCCAGAAGAATTCCAGAAGACACGGCATGGCCCGCGACTCTTCGACTGCTCGGCGACCAATTAATGTGGTTAATTGACTAGCTTTATTGCAGTCATTAATTCATTTCTTTGGACGGCCCAATCAGAAGCAAGCATTTGGGAGTTACAAGTCAATTGATTCATGGCATTTAAACCATGAAACTCCTCCCATTATGGTAATTAAGGTGATTAAAAGCCCTTAATCTCCATCGGCCAATCAGATTCAAGGAAAAAGGAGTTACAAAATCAAGAAATAAATCTTGTAACTCCTCCCATTAAAGCCATTAAGGCTCATAAACCCTCCTAAATGGCTACCAAAAGCCTATAAATAGGAGAGCATTCCATTGAAATTGAAGATCGGAAAAAGATCGGGAGATCGAAAAAAGATCAGAAAAAAGAGGAGAAAATCGGGATCGATCAATCGGGCATCACTTCCAAAGCGCCACAGATCCAGAAATCTGAGAGAAAGAAAAAGAGAGAAAAACTCTGCTGAAGTTCTGCACCAGCCACCACTACAAGGTGACAAAAGTCCCTTGGGGGGGCACCCCCCCCCCCCCCCAAGGTCCTTGCCTTCTCCCGCTGCCTCCAATGGCTTAGACGTGGCTTTTCAGCCCGTCTACTTAGCTTTTTATTGGACATAGGACCTTCTCTTGGTCTTTGTCCTCTAAAAACCTGAGGTTATAGCCAAGCCAAGCAAATCAAGAGCATCTTCTGTTCTCATCTGCATGGATGATGGCGAAGCCCATACATGGCTTGCGACCGTCAATCTGAACGAGTCCCCCACAATCTCCTGAAAAGTTAGATCTTCCTTTTCTTGCTTTTCATTGTAGTTTGTATTTTTCTAAAAGAGACAAAAATCACAACTCTTGTCTTTCATTATTGATGAGAATTGTAAATCGGCTATAAACGCCAAAATCGGCTATAAATGCCAAAATCGGCTATAAATGCCAAACAAAATCGCCTTTCACGGCAAATCAAGAAAATGTCTCTTTTCTTAAATATTTGTGCAATGGAAAACTTGAAAGAAGTTGATTTCCTTTTTACTTGCGAAGGTTGATCTCCGGATTACCACTTGCAATTCCAAGTAAAATAGAAAATCTGGCACACCCACACAAAGAAATGTTGATGCACGCTTCAGGGCCCGCCAGGGCGCGAAAGGGCCGGACCCGACGGGCTCCCACGTTCCGCCGACCCCGGTAGCCGCCCCAGCAGGCGCCTCGGAGCGCGTTCCATCATTGGAACCATGCACAAACAATGCAGCTGAATACCAAGCTCTGATCCTAGGATTGGAACTCGCCATCGAATCCGGTATCACTATGCTGGAAGTCTTTGGAGACTCTCAACTGATCGTCAACCAGATGAATCAGAAATATGAAGTCAGGAAGCCTGATCTGCTGCCTTACTACAACAAGGCACAATCACTTCTGCAAAAGTTTGACATCTGCAACATCACCCACATTCGTAGAGGTGAAAACATCCGTGCAGATGCCCTGGCTGGACTTGCCGCATCAATGGCGATCCAGGAAGGAAAAAACATGCAAATTACAGTGAGTGAGAGAAGGATCCTCCCTCCTCTTAACACACACCAAGCAGTTGCTGAATGCCACCGAGTGGTTGGGAGTCGGATCTCTATCCTTCAAACTTCAATCGGCGACTGGAGGGATCCGTTCATTGATTACACTATGTTAGGAATCCTACCTGAAGATCCAAAAGAACGGGTAAGCATCCAAAGGCGAGCCCCAAACTTTCATTTGGATATCCCTTCAAAAATCCTCTACAGGAAATCCTTCAACGGAATACTTCTACGCTGCTTGTCACAACAAGAGGCCGAAGAAACACTTAAAGAAGTTCATGCTGGTCTTTGTGGAGCCCATCAGGCTGGTCCCAAGCTCTACGACCAAATCAAAAGGTTGGGTTACTACTGGCCTACCATGGTAGCTGATGCAATGCAATTTGCCAAACGATGCCAGCTATGCCAAGTTCACGGAGATTACATTCACATGCCTCCAGAATGGCTGCATCCTACAGCAATCTCATGGCCTTTCGAAGCATGGGGCATGGACATCACAGGTCCTATCTCTCCCCCTTCAAGCAAAGGTCATCGCTTCATCTTCGCCGCAACGGATTATTTCTCCAAGTGGTCAGAAGCATTTGCGTTCAACGAAATGAAGACCTCATCAGTTCTTCAGTTCCTGCGCACCAACATCATTTGTCGTTTCGGCATACCCAAGAGATTCGTCCATAATAACGGACCACAATTCCGGGATCATCGATTCTACAGGTTCTGCGACAAATACAAAATTCAAAGCTGTCCTTCGACTCCATACAATCCGGCAGCAAACGGATTAACAGAAGCCTTCAACAAGACACTCTGCAAAATCCTCAAGAAAATGGTCTCTAGTCACAAAAGAGACTGGAGCGACAAATTGTCTGAAGCTTTGTGGGCCTATCGAACCACCGTTCGAGGACCAACCCATAGCACACCATTCTCCTTGGTGTATGGATGCGAAGCTGTCGTGCCCCTAGAGGTACAAATTCCTTCTCTGAGGGTATCTCTACAAAATGACATGACTCAAGAAAGCAATGTCAAATTGCGACTCCATGAGCTGGACAATCTCGATGAGAGACGGCTCGAAGCTCGACAAAGCATTGAACTTTACCAAGCACGCATGGCAGGATCTTTTGACAAAAGGGTTCGGCAACGCGCCTACAAAAAGGGTGACTTGGTTCTTGCAGTAAAAAGACCAATGGTCTTCGCTCACAAGTCCAAAGGCAAGTTTGAACCAAAATGGGAGGGACCCTACGTCATCGACAAGGTCTTCTCCAATGGCGCATATGCCCTCCTAAACATGGAAGGCGACAGATGTATGCTGCCTATCAACGGCAAGTTCTTGAAGCGGTACTACCCTTGAAGACTTACCCAACTGGGTAAGAGCAATGCCTGTATGGCCAAAACCTGTTCTCAGGTACTCGCTCGTCAAACCCACTCTCTTTAGAATTTTCATATCAAATGTCAAAATTTCTAGAGATTCAAAAACAATGCTTATTTTTATCGTTTCATTGTTCAAAAACAAAAACAAAAAAAATCCAAGTTTAGGAGCCTCTCCCTGACTTGACCAAAACTTTCGATCCTTGAACCAAAATTCATGGTTTGAAACAAAAATTCGGATTCAGGGATTTCCACCCTAGTCCACCTTACCTTTTACCGCCAAATGGTTTTAGGTCAAAATTTACGACCCTCGTGTCTTTAAACAAAAAAAATGGTTTTTCAAAAACCGCGGGGAAGTGACACTTAGTCGATACTCGCAAAACTCAAAAAATCGGAAGGATGCGAACCCCATTCGATACTTCCAAAACCTCTAAAATCGTGGAGACGCAATATTTCAGTTGATATCCACAACCCAAATTTCAAAGGTTCGAGAAAACCTCAAATTTCAAAAATCGCGGAGAAACGACATCAAGTCAGTACCCGCAAAATCAAAAGTTTTGGGAAAAGCAGGGAAGCGACGCTTAGTCGATATTTGCACCCCAATTCGCGAGGAAGCGACATTCCATCGATACTTGCAAAACCTAACCCGCGAGGAAGTGACATTCCATCAATACTCGCAAAACCGAATGAGCAAGGAAGCGACATTCCATCGATACTTGCAAGACCATTCAGCGGGGAGGCGACATTTAGTCGATACCTGCATTTTGAAAGCCAAAAAAAAAGATCTGGCTATAAACGCCAAAACCTGGCTCTTTTGCCAAAAACCGGCTATCAATGCCACCAAATCGGCTATAAATGCCACACAAAAAAAAACCTGACTCTCATGTCAAAACCGGCTATAAATGCCACAAACCGGCTATCAATGCCACAAAAAATTGGCTTTCACGCCGACAAACCAAAACTTGGCTTTCAAAAATGGCTATCAATGCCACCAAACCGGCTATAAATGCCACAAATTGGCTATCAATGCCACCAAACCGGCTATAAATGCCGCAAATTGGCTATCAATGCCACCAAACTGGCTATAGATGCCAACAAAACAAACACCGGCTTCCATGCCAACCCAAATTTTGGCTTTTACGCCATAAAATTTCGGCTTCCATGCCAACCCAAATTTTGGCTTTTACGCCATAAAATTTCGGCTTCCATGCCATCTCAAAATTGGCTCCCATGCCACGAACAAAATTTTTGGCTCTTATGCCATCTCAAAAATCGGCTATAAATGCCACACAAAAAAAAAAAAAACCTGACTCTCATGTCAAAACTGGCTGTAAATGCCACAAAAATCCGTCTTTCATGCCAAATTCGTTTCCCCTACCAAAACAATCATTTGACAAAAGATTTTCACAAAATGACAAAACTTTTGATCAAATCCCATTTAGCAATTGCTTTCATCACAAAAAGATTTGAGTGAGCGTAGGGAAAACAAAAAAAAAAAAAAAGAAGTACCAAAAAATACATGTGGTACCAAAAAAAAGAAAGTGTTCACAAGCACTACAAAAAAAGGAAAAGTACCAAAAAATACATGTGGTACCAAAAAAAAAAAGAAAAGTGTTCACAAGCACTACAAAAAAAAGAGTACCAAAAATATACATGTGGTACCAAAAAAAAAAAGAAGAATAGTTTCTGCTATAAAAAAATCAGGAGCTCAGCCAAAAATGGTCTCCAGCCAAAGCTTCAGCTCCTCAAGCAAACTTTTGGCCTCAGCCGTCAGAGTTTCCAAGGCACGCTTCTTCAGGAACTTGCCATGAGATGCTGGCGAATGCCGTAACCCTTCTTTTACACCGGGAAGCTCTTCCCCAGCAGTTTGCCATCGTTCGTTTTCTAGAGTCCTCCTCTCGAGAACTTGACCGACATCTGCAACCCTGCGAATCAGAGTACTCTCCCTGTCACGAGCCTCTGTTATAGCAGCCCACTTAGCATCGACTTGTGCCTTCAAATGCTCAAGACGTTTCCTGGCCTCCTCAACTTCCCTATCAAGGACGTTAAGGTCATGCCTCAATCCGATGATGGCTAGCTCTTCCTTGTTCCTCTCCCGAACTAGCTGCTTCTTGCTTTGTGTAGCCTCATTCAGGTCAGACTTAGCCTTATCAGCAGGGTCCAAAAACATCTCCTTGAAGAATTGGTCGTCAGGGAAGCCCATGGTCTCAAACCACTTGTCACCCAGTGCAATGATCCTATCAACGGTCGCCCTGGCACCTGTGACATCCAGACCAACCTCTTCGGTATCAGTGAGAATCTCCTGCACATGTGGGATCATGCCAAATCCTGCTTCCAAGTGTCCAGAAAGGAGAGTCTTGATCCAAGAACTCAAAACCCGAGCCAGCACCTTCTTCGCAAATTGAAGAGACGAACTGGATGAAGGTTCACCCTTCTCCGCTGATCGGCTGCTCATGTCATGTCCCATTGGAAGAGTAACAAAGGAACTCTTTTCACTTGGAGCCACTGGAGAAGGAATCTCAGCATGAGGTATCTCCTCTATCGCGTCAGAACTGGTTGTAGGAGTCTCTACCTCCGGATCGACCTCTGGCATCCCTTGCTCTGGTTCTGAAGAAAGCGATGGACTCTCTTCTGTCACTTCAAAACCTGCAAATGAAACACAAAAAGGTATGAATATGATCTTGTTAAAAAAAAAAAAAAAAAAAAAAACATCATCAGGGTCATCACTACAAAGTACCTTCTTCGACGACTGGCGGAACACTCTCTTCCTCCATGAACTCATCGGAAGCATCATCAACATTTGCGTCCATTGATGGTTCAAAGTCATCGGAATCCTGTGGCAAGTCAGCTGACAAGAAAAATGTTAGCAAATCAAATCGCAGGCACAAAAAAAAAAAGAGAAAGCGAAAGAAGTTATACCAATTGGAGATTCCGGAATCATTCCAGAGTCCCTCGGTTCTTCTTCAGATGCCATAACCGGCTCCATCACCGCCTCGTCGGTCAGAACCTCAGGCATCGCCAAGTCTTCATCCTCTGCTAAAAAAAAAGAGCAGCAGCAGGGTGAGAAAACAAATCAGAACATGGAAAGCCCCATGAAAGAAGCAGAAAAAGAAAAAGGAAGAATCATACCTTCTCCCAGGCCTGCTGAACGGCCACATTAGAAGATCTGGCGGATCGACGAGGTACGCTTGTAGCAGGCTCTTTACCCTTGTTCGTTCTGGAGGAACTACCTGCAAAGGTTGAAAAAAAAAAAAAAAAAAAAAAAAAGATCATCATCAAAATGACAGAATTTCGCTAAAAGCAAATCTGGCGAAATTTTGGCATGGTTCCGGGGCAATTCCGAAGAAAAGGGAAATACCCCAAAAGAAATAGAAAGTTTGAAGATGGGCTCAACATTGCTGCGGGCTCCGAAACTCCAAACTTTCGAAACCTCAAAATCTCCGCAAAATCAAGAAGGGCTCAACATCGCTGCGAGCTCCAAATTCCCAAATTTGCAAAGATTTTCAGGTATGCTATCATGCTCAATTTACAAAAAGTACATGCATGAACATCTAGATTTGCATAAAAAACGCATTATCATGATGAGCAAAAAAAAAAAAAAAAAAAAAAAAAAAAAACTTTCTCAAAAAAAAAAAAAGGGGAGAAAGAAAATAAAAAAAAAAGAGAAGAAGAAACTTTCTCAAAAAAAAAAGAGAAGAAAGAAAACAGCAAAAAAAAAAAAAAAAAAAAAAAATAGGCCACGTGGCCGTACGGACCAGATCCGTACGGATCTGTCCGTACGGCCCACAAAAAAAAAAGAGAAAAAAAAAAAAAAACGTGAAAAAAAAGAAATCACGTGGAAAAGAAAAAAAAAAGAGAAGAAGAATAGAAAGAAAAGAAAAAGAAAAGAAAAAAAAAAGAGAAAAAAAAAAAAAAAGAGAGAAACTTTCTTTTTTTACCATCCTATTCTCTACATGGAGAGAGAAAACTTACTTGAAGCCATTGATGGAGAAGAAGAAGGAAAAAGCTTGAAGATCCTTGAAGAAGAAGAACTCTTGGTCTTGGAGCTCCCTTGAGATTGTTGCAAAAGAAAGCAATAAGAGCAAGAGATCCTACCTTTCCTTTGCTTTTATAGGAGAGAGCAAATCAAAGAAGGAAACAAAGAAGAAAGGTAAGTGTTACTAATTAGTAACCTTACCAAAAGAGAAGGAATTAGAAAGATTCTTTCCCAAAAAGAAAGATGTCTTTGATAGATTTCCTCCCAAAATCAATCAATGAGAGATTCTCTCCAACAAAAAAGGATATTGAAGATTCTTTCCCAAAAAGAAAGATACCTTGAGATATTCTCTCCCAAATTAAGGGAATATGAGAGATTCTCTCCCATAAAGATATTTTTAGATATTCTTTATCCAAATGAGATATCTTTAGATACTCTTTACAAAAATGGCCCCACATGAGATCTAAGCCATCCTAAAAAGCTTAAGGTCCCATGGGCTAGCCCATATGAGCCAGGTTTGACCACCTAGGCACTAAAAAAAAAAAAAAAAAAAAAAAAAAAAAAAAAATGGGCTTTTAGTCAGGAAAAAAATCCCTCTTACCAAGAGCATACAATAATGGTTCCATGCCTCTTTTGAGTTGATTGAACCATACAAAAAAAATTCCAAGCCCCATGAGCTTCCAAAAATCAAACCATCCAGCCTCATATACCAAATTGAGCCAAAATCTTGAAATTGACATTTCACAAAAATCCAAATCACTCCAATGGACCCACACAGTCCCAAAGAGTGACCAAAAACCAAATCCTGGTCCCCTAACTTGCCACATACAGCTTGTTAGGTCACAAGACCAAAACCAAAAACCAAATCCTGATCCCCCAACTTGCCACATACAGCTTGTTGGGTCACAAGGTCAAAACCAAAACCCGATCCCCTAACCTGCCATATATAGCTGGTTAGGTCACAAAATCAAAAACAGAAACCCAAATCCACATCCCTGATGTCATCTTCAAAACTTTGCCTCGAGATGGTGTGTGATTCCTTTCACTACCATAAAATTCCCCTGGAAGCTCAAAGGCTACTCTACCAAAGGAAAGATTGCTCAAAGACTCTTGGTCAAGACACAAGCTCTCCTTCAAAAATCTCTTCGAGGCACATCGACTACAAAAGACAAGCAACTCGTCGCTGTACCTCGAGGGGGCATTTGTTGACACCAAAAATGTCACTTTACCTCTTCAACATCAAGAAAGCTGCATGAAGTCGCGACCTGCCATAAATAGGCAATGTAACTTCTCCAAAAAATCAAATATTGTCAGAATCAAACAAAAACTGCAAGATCCTTCAAGATAGCCAAGAGAAGAGTACACATGAAGTTTCGGGCCATTTCGACAACATTTGGCCTAACTTCACTTCTCCGACAGCTAAACAGGAGCCCTCAGGCGGCGACATCATCGGAGACGTCAAAACTTCGATCAGAGCCTACAGATGACTCCGGTATGTCTCAAAAGGGCTCCATGCCAAATTTCAAGTCAAACCGACAACGTTTGACCCTCCATCAATGCTCGAGCAGCAAAATCAAGCCTCCCGGCGGCGGGAACCACCGAAGCCTTCGCTCATCAAACCAAGTGCATGAGTGGCTTCAACATGCTTCCAAAAGGCTGCACGTCAAATTTCAAGTCATTCAGACAACGTTTGATCAGGTTTCGATGCTCCGAGAGAAAATCAAGCCTACCGGCGGCGGAGCAACCCGGGACCATGACATCCAAAACGGAGCCCATGGAACGTCTCAAAATGACTCCAATAGGCTCCCCATCAAATTTCAGGTCAATCGGACATCGTTTGGCCACATATCAACGCTCGGCATTTTCCCCGCAGCAAAATCAAGTGAAGCATCGACGGGACCCCAAACGGCTTCAAAACTCAAACAAAAGCCTATGGTTGGTCTTATTTATTGCTCAGGAGGCTTCACCTCAAATTTCAGGTCATTCCGACATCGTTTGACCAAGTTTCGACTTCTGGCGGAAAATCAGCAGCTCTACGCGACAAAGTCTTCGGCTTTCCCGGAAAATTAGAAACTTTGCACTCTAAAAATGCAAGGATTCTCATCAGGTTTTCTACAGGGAAATCAAGCCAATAAATGAGAAGAAATGTCAAGAAAAATACAGAAGAAAACGGCGACGAAAAAGACCTCAAAACGACCGCAAAACGGGCTCCGAAGGGGAAAAATCCCCCAGGGTCGCAGACCCCTGCGACCATGGCCCATGGTCGCAGGCCCCCTGCGACCATGGCCCATGGTCGCCGGTCCATGGTCGCCGGCGACCATGGAGGTCCGGGTCACCGGATTTTCCGCCGGTGACCCGTTTTTTCCGTCTTTTTTCGCGTTTCGCGCACTTTGGCCCCTGTGGTTTCTTGAAAATGTGATTTTTAGTGCTTGAAATTGACTCATATCCTCCGACATCCGTCAAAATCACGGGTCAACCTCCAAAAGCATAAAATCATCATTGATCGCTCCAAGATCGCCAACCGGTCGACCAAGAAAGTGCACTTTCTGTCCGACCGATCGTGAAATCGACAAGACAGATGTCACCGGCCCGCTCTTAGCTATCAATGTCTGAAGTTATATGTTCATCCGATGTCGATCAGCATGTAGATCCATCGACGATCATCGCCAGAAGAATTCCAGAAGACACGGCATGGCCCGCGACTCTTCGACTGCTCGGCGACCAATTAATGTGGTTAATTGACTAGCTTTATTGCAGTCATTAATTCATTTCTTTGGACGGCCCAATCAGAAGCAAGCATTTGGGAGTTACAAGTCAATTGATTCATGGCATTTAACCCATGTAACTCCTCCCATTATGGTAATTAAGGTGATTAAAAGCCCTTAATCTCCATCGGCCAATCAGATTCAAGGAAAAAGGAGTTACAAAATCAAGAAATAAATCTTGTAACTCCTCCCATTAAAGCCATTAAAGCCCATAAACTCTCCTAAATGGCTACCAAAAGCCTATAAATAGGAGAGCATTCCATTGAAATCCGGATCGATCAATCGGAGAACACTTCTAAAGCGCCACAGATCCAGAAATCTGAGAGAAAGAAAAAGAGAGAAAAACTCTGCTGAAGTTCTGCACCAGCCACCACTACAAGGTGACAAAAGTCCCTTGGGGGGGCACCCCCCCCAAGGTCTTTGCCTCCTCCTGCTACCTCCAATGGCTTAGACATGGCTTTTGAGCCCGTCTACTTAGCTTTTTATTGGACATAGGACCATCTCTTGGTCTTTGTCCTCTAAAAACCTGAGGTTATAGCCAAGCCAAGCGAATCAAGAGCATCTTCTGTTCTCATCTGCATGGATGATGGCGAAGCCCATACATGGCTTGCGACCGTCAATCTGAACGAGTCCCCCACAATCTCCTGAAAAGTTAGATCTTCCTTTTCTTGCTTTTCATTGTGGTTTGTATTTTTCTAAAAGAGACAAAAATCACAACTCTTGTCTTTCATTATTGATGAGAATTGTAAATCGGCTATAAACGCCAAAATCGGCTATAAATGCCAAACAAAATCGCCTTTCACGGCAAACCAAGAAAATGTCTCTTTTCTTAAATATTTGTGCAATGGAAAACTTGAAAGAAGTTGATTTCCTTTTTACTTGCGAAGGTTGATCTCCGGATTACTACTTGCAATTCCAAGTAAAATAGAAAATCTGGCACACCCACGCAAAAGAAATGTTGATGCACGCTTCAGGGCCCGCCAGGGCGCGAAAGGGCCGGACCCGACGGACTCCCACGTTCCGCCGACCCCGGTAGCCGCCCCACGGCGCCTCGGAGCGCGTTCCATCAGTGCTATCACAATGTAAAGAAACAATTGATATTGGTTTAGGCCAAAGAGGAATCTCTGTTACTAAATCCCTTAACCATTCAGCCTCTTTACCTGCTGCTGCCAAGGCTACAAGCTCTGACTTCATTGTAGAATGAGTTGTGCATGTTTGCTTTTTAGAAGCCCATGAAACTGTTGCCCCCGCAAGCATGAAAATCCATCCGCTTGTGGATTAATTAGAGTGATCCAAACCTGTAATCCAACTTGCATCAGTGTACCCTTCAAGTACAGCCGGTTCCCGACTATAATGTAAAGCATAGTCCATGGTCTTTTTCAAATAACCAAATACCCTTTTAATAGCATTCCAATGCATGTATCCTGGATTATTAGTAAATCGGCTCAATACCCCCACAACATAAAAAATGTCAGGACGAGTGCAATGCATCGCATACATTAAACTGCCAACTACACTAGCATATTGCAATTGAAAAATGGATCTATCATCATTCTTTACCAATTTAATGCTAGGATCTATTGAGGTAGAGGCCAACTTTGAATTACCACTATCATATTTATTAAGTATATTTATTATATAATGAGATTGAGTAAGAGAAATACAATTTTCTCCTCTCAAAATCTTTATGCCCAAAATAAGATTGGCATCTCCCAAGTCTTTCATGTTAAAGCATGATGATAAAAATTCTTTGGTTTCTAAAACAATAGCATGATCAGTACCAAAAATAAGCATGTCATCAACATATATGCATATAATGACACCTATTTCATGTGAGAATTTATAATAAACACATTCATCCGCTTCATTTACTCGAAAACCATTGGAAATAATGATACTATCAAATTTATCATGCCATTGTTTTGGTGCTTGTTTAAGGCCGTACAAGGATTTAATGAGCTTGCATACTTTATGTTCTTGACCTAGCATAACAAATCCCTCAAGTTGATGCATATATATTTCCTCATCTATATCACGATGCAAAAATGCGATTTTAACATCCATTTGATGTATTACAAGGTTATATATAGAGGCAATAGCAATAAGAACTCTAATAGTAGATAATCTTACAATAGGAGCATATGTATCAAAATAATCTATATCTTCCTTTTGGCGAAACCCCTTAGCCACTAATCTGGCTTTGAACATTTCCACTGACTGATCGGATCTTAACTTGCGTTTAAAAATCCATTTACATCCAATGAGTTTTGACCCTGGTGGTAAGTCTACTAATTTCCATGTATGATTAGTCATAATAGCATCCATTTCATCATTGATAGCCTCTTTCCAAAATGGAGCATCTCTAGAGCTCATTGCCTCATTAAAGGTTAAGGGCCGAGTCATTATCAATATTTGATATAAAAAAAGAGTTCTTTAAAGTGGACCTATCTCCTTCTTCAAAATATAAATTAAAATCAGAGCCAAACTTATATGAAGGATCTTTCTTGGCCCGTTTACTCTGCCTAGGTATAATCTCAATTTAGGATTCATAGTCCTCATCAATATTTATATCATTATTATGTTCATTATAAGAAGATGTACTAGGTCCAACAAAGTTTGAAGAGTCAACAGGTAAGTTTCTTTTGAAAGAATTTTCATAAAATACTACATCACGAGACTCAATAATAACATTTTTATCTATGCCACTTACACTTTTTGATGTTAAGAATCTGTAGGCCTTACTATTTAAAGCATATCCAATAAAAACACATTCAATAGCCTTTGGTCCTATTTTAAAAATCTTTGGATCCGGTAATCTAACTAGAGCCCTACAGCCCCAAACTTTAAAATATAAAAGATTTAGTGACCTTTCCTTCCATATCTCAAATGGGGTGAGACTAGTATTTTTGTGTGGTATTCAATTTAATATATAACATGCAGTTAATAAGGCCTCTCCCCATAAATTTTTATTTAGGCCGGAACTAATTAACATAGAATTTACCATTTCAACTAAAGTTCAATTTTTCCATTCCGCTAAACCAGTTTGTTGGGGAGAATAAGGGGCTGTGATCTCATGTCTAATACCTTTGGATCCACAGAACTCATCAAATGCCTTAGAGGTATATTCACCTCCCCTATCACTTCTTAAGGTTTGGACCTTTAAGGCTAATTGATTCTCAACTTCATTTACATAAGATTTAAATTTAGATAAAGTTTCACCTTTGGTATGCATTAAATAAACATAAGTAAACCTTGAGTGGTCATCTATAAAAGTGATCAAATACCGATTTCCTCCTCTGGTTATGATTCCATTTAACTCACATATATCAAAATGGATAAGTCCTAATTTTTGTGAGTGTCTTTCTACAGAGGGAAAAGGTTTCCGAGTTATTTTAGCTTTAACACAAATATCACATTTATCACTTTTATTATTATCACATTTTGGAATTAATCCTAAATGAATCAAAGATCTGATAGAATTAACATTCATATGACCTAACCTAGCATTCCAAATATCAAAAGCCACAATCAAATAAGCAAAAGGAGAAGGTTCATTATTGATATTAATTTTGAACATTACATTGGTGGCATAATCCATGCTTACATATATCCCATTTTTCATCAAAATAAACTTATCTACCTTGAAAACCAATTTGAAAGCATGTTTAACCAAAAGGCTGACACTAATTAGATTTTTCTAAATTTCGGGCATATACAGGACTTCATTCAAGGTGAGAAGTTTGCCGGAAGACAAGTTAAGGTCTACCCTTCCATACCCGACCACTTTAAAAGGGGATGAATTCCCATATACAATTCATGGCCATCTCCTTCATTAACAAATGTTTTGAATAATGTCTTATCATAGGAGACATGATGAGTAGCCCCAGTGTCAATTCACCACTCGTTATTATTTCCCACCATATTAACTTCAAAAATGACTGCTGCAAAATTTTCTTCAGTCATATGTGCTTGATCTTTAGTAATTTTCTTATATTTAGCCTGTTTCTCTCGTTTGAGAATCCAACAATCTCGTTTAAAATGGTCTGGTTTGCCACAATGGAAACATTCACCCTTCTTAGGCTTAGATTTTTTAAAATCCGCCTTAGACTTCTCACTAATATCAATAATTTTCTTCTTTTTCTGCTTATTTTTTGAATGAAAATTTGATTCCAATATATTGGCTTTTGCTACAATTTCGGAATGTTCCTCTTTCAAATCGCAAATTCTAGATTCCTCCTCAATTCTAAGATTTTGTAACAAATCTTGCATTGATATAGACTCCTTCTTATGCTTTAAATTTTTGCGATGATCTTTCCAACTAGGAGGTAATTTTGCAATCACCATTGAAACAAAGAAATCTTCATCGAAATTGCAACCTTGAGCCAATAAATGGTTGATGACAATTTGAAGATCATGAACCTGATCAAGAACTGGTTTACCATCAACCATTTTGAAATCAAAAAATTCACTCACCAAATATTTACAATTACCCGCATCCTCGGAGTGATATTTTTGAACCAAAGAGTCCCATAGCTCCTTTGAAGTCTTGGTTGTCCGATAAACATTAGAAAGAGTGTCCACGATTGCATTTGAGATGTTGTTCCGACAAATGTAATCATGCCAACTCCAAAGATTGAAGTTACTGATCTATTCTTCACTGTCATTTGCATATTTAACCGGGGAATCCTCTATTAAAACATGTACCACTCCTAAAGTTGCCAGAAGAAAATGAATCTTTTGCTGCCATCGATGAAAATTGCAACCATCAAACCGTTCAAGCCGCCCAAAATCTTGATTGATCATCATCATGGATTGGGCCAAGGCGAAATCCATCTCAATCCCGAAGTAGATTTATTGCCTTAAGATTGTTAGAAGAAAATTATCAATGATAATAGGCTTTGATTGGATGGATTGCCTGAGTCGCGGGTCACGCTCTCCTTAAGGCAATAAATGCCCCCACACTAGATAGATGTCTACTGTAGTTTGCGGTACCTAGACCAACTTATTGATCACCAATAGTCCACCCAGAACACCACCCAAAATAATTGTATATGCAAAGATGAGACGGTTGGAAGATGTCCAATACAACAACTGTTAAAATTAACTTGTTGTCCAATCAAACTTTGGGCCTAAAAGAATCCCAAACTCATCCCGGAATGGGATTGGGTCAACCCAAGTTGGGCCTAATAAAGTCCAAAATAAACCCCAATTAAATAGCTCCAAGCCTAAGCCCAAGTCCAAACCCTTCGTACTAAGATAATAAGGTTATCCAAAGAATCATATATAAATGACATCCTCTTTATAACCATATCCGATGTTGGATGGAGGATAATGTACTAATACGCTACAAAAAGATGATGAAAATTTCCAACAAAAATATGGACGTACAAAGTTTCACCTCATGTAGATAAAATGTGCCTTCACTTTCTGTTTTACATTTTGTACCACATTATCTTCTCCACTCAATCAATCCATTCATGTAAATGATGGTAAATAGCATACTAAACTAACCCTTAAACTCTGTCACGGATTTTGCCCTCATGTCTTTACCCACATCATGGTCAGATGCTGGGTTTGGTTGGCCAGATCCATCTAACAAGGGTTGATGTAGTTTGAGCCTCTTCCCAACTAGACCCATTTGCTGTGAGAGAAGAGACTGATGACATAAGTAGAAATTTCAGATACTGTTCTACACACTGGATCGAACTGGCGAGTGTAATCGATTTCAATCAGATCCTTTATCTTCAGCAGTCTAATTAGATAGAAAAAAAAAGGTTATTAGCAAATAGTAGGATTTGATCCCATATTACAAGTTGTTATCCGATTATGTAAGTATCAAAACTCTCGCATATCTAGGCCAGGCCAGGATTTAAAAACACAGGCGCGGCCCAAGCCCAAAGGGGGCTATAAAGTCACACCCGAGCCCGCTCATTTAGTCAACCGGGCCGTGCTGAATCGGGCTTTTGATCAATTTCGTGGGCTTTCTAGAAACTTTTAGCCTAATTAAATTAAATTACATGCACTACTTATACAGGCCGGGCTTTGGGCTTTCTTCAGGTAATCCAAGACTGGCCCAATTATTAAACTGCCTCAAATTACATATCCAAGCCCGGCCTGAAGCTGGCCTAGCCATGAACACTCCTATCCGGATCAAAGCATATAAGATTCAGAACATTCAGATTCGAATCGAAATACCTGTACGTGTCGCTTAAGGATCCTAATCCAAGATTACATCCACATGTAGATTGTTAAAACCGACATAGCTTCGGTATTTGAGAACCTACTTTAATCATAGGGAAACATTCTTCTAGGAATACATTGCATATAGCTTACATGCAATTCAACTTATGGGCTTACTTAGATGCAAATTTATCGATGGGAGGATGGCAAATGGAAAGGTCTCCTCGTGACAAGGCAATCCAAAAGGTCAATCCCACCATATCATCCTACAAAGTTTAATTACATCTTAATCCTAGATTTTTTTGGAGATTGAATTCAACAGTGAGTGAAGGTTTCTAAACAGAGACCCTTGGACCTATACCCGGGCCACAACGAGCCTGGCTCGTTTATGACGGTGTTGGGAGGTTGTTTTTGAACCTCTGCAACTGACCTTCCCCCTCCAATCAACCACTTTTTGAAGATAAAAGCAAGAACCAGCAAAAATGGCTTCTGCCCTTAAACCCTCCTTCATTCCTCTCTCCTCCCCTTCCTCTTCTTCCTCTCCAAAGCCTCCTTTCCAACTCCCCTCCAAAACCCTCATCTCTCCTAACCTCTTCTCCCATCCCTCTTCTCTCCTCCTTGAACTCTGCTCTGACCCAAGAGAACTCCACCAATTCCTCCCTCTCATCATCAAGAACGGAGTTTTCACCGAACATGTGATTCAGACAAAGCTTGTCAGCCTCTTCTCCAGATTCGGCCAACTCTGCCAGGCCGCCCTCGTGTTCGACCGCGTCGAATCGAAAATCGACGAGCTTTACCACTCTATGCTCAAAGGGCATGCTAAAAATTCGATCTTGGAAGATGGGTTGTTGTTCTTTGCTCAAATGAGGCTCGCGGATGTTCGGCCTGTTGTGTACAATTTCACTTACCTTCTGAAGACTTGCGGCGACAATGTGGAGCTGAGAAGGGGAAAGGAGCTTCATTCTCAGCTGATTGCACATGGGTTTGGATCGAATGTCTTTGCGATGACGGCGGTTGTGAATATGTATGCGAAATGTAGGCAGATTGATGATGCGCGGAGGATGTTTGATAGAATGCCTGAGAGAGATTTGGTCGCTTGGAATGCGATTATTTCTGGGTATGCCCAGAATGGGCTTGCAATGAGAGCATTGGAGTTCGTTTTTATGATGCAGAGAGAAGGGAAGAGGCCTGACTCAATCACACTTGTCAGTGTCTTGCCTGCTTGTGCTGATGTTGGGTCTTTGAGGATTGGCAGGGCTGTCCATGGCTACACTGTTAGGGCTGGGTTTGAGTTGCTTGTGAATGTTTCTACTGCACTTGTGGACATGTATGCCAAATGCGGCTTGATTGGGATTGCTAGGTTGGTATTTGACGGAATGCGAGTTAAGAATGTGGTCTCATGGAATTCGATGATAGATGGTTATGCTCAGTGTGGAGATTCAGGTGAAGCAATGGCCCTCTTTAGGAAGATGCTTGATGAGGGGGTTAAACCCACTGGTGTTAGTATTATGGGTGCTTTACATGCATGTGCTGATTCGGGTGATCTTGAACAGGGGAAACACATACATGAGCTATTGCTGCGAATCGGACTTGGGTCTGATGTTTCTGTTATGAATTCTTTGATTGCTATGTATTCCAAGTGCAAGAGAGCAGATATTGCTGCTGAAATATTTGAAAATTTATCGGGTAAAACTCTTGTTTCTTGGAATGCTATGATCCTAGGTCATGCACAAAATGGGCGTTCGAATGATGCATTGTGTCTCTTTTGCAAGATGCAACAATTAAATGTGAAACCAGATTCTTTTACCTTGGTGAGTGTTATTCCTGCACTTGCAGACATATCAGTTTTGCGCCAAGGGAAATGGATCCATGGATATGCTATTAGAGCATGCCTTGACAGGAATATTTTTGTGATGACTGCACTTGTAGACATGTATGCAAAGTGTGGAGGAGTTCATATTGCACGGAAACTTTTTGACATGATGGATGAGAGGCATGTGACTACGTGGAACACAATGATAGATGGGTATGGAACTCATGGGTTTGGGGAAGAGGCAGTCAAGCTGTTTGAGGAGATGAGAAGGAGCCCTATCAAGCCAAATGATGTAACGTTCTTATGTGTTCTTTCAGCCTGTAGCCATTCCGGTTTGGTGGATGAGGGACGCCGTTACTTTGTCAGCATGAAGCAAGAATATGGCATAGAACCAGTGATGGATCACTATGGATCTATGGTTGACCTTCTAGGTCGTGCTGGCAGGCTTGATGAAGCTTGGGACTTTATAAAAAAGATGCCAATTGAGCCAGGCATTAGTGTATTCGGTGCTATGCTTGGTGCTTGCAAGATCCACCAAAATGTCGAGTTGGGAGAGAAGGCAGCCTACAGACTGTTTGAATTAGAACCAGATGATGCTGGGTATCATGTTCTGTTGGCTAATATATACAAGGCAGCTTCAATGTGGGAGGATGTGGCGAAGGTCAGAACAATGATGGAGAAGAGAGGGCTGAAGAAGACTCCGGGTTGCAGTTTCATTGAATTGAAAAATGAGGTTCACACATTCTACTCTGGTAGCACATCTCACCCGCAGACCAAAATGATATATGCAAAACTTGAGGCTCTGGTAGATGAGATAAAAGCTGCTGGATATGTGCCCATTACTAACTCAATACATGATGTGGAAGATGATGTGAAAGAGAAGCTGCTGAACACGCATAGTGAGAAGCTGGCCATTGCATTTGGACTAATAAACACTAGCCCTGGGACTACCATCCAGATACGGAAGAACCTTCGTGTCTGTGGTGACTGCCATGACGCTACAAAGTTCATCTCACTGGTGACTGATAGAGAAATCATAGTTAGGGACATGCACCGTTTCCACCATTTCAAGGGTGGCCTCTGCTCATGCAATGACTATTGGTAGTGCATAGTCATCATACATGAAGTCCAGATGCTGGGATTCACTGAAATCCTGTATAACTTTAAATGAGATGGACTGTTGCTTCTGATGATTCTACTTAAAAGGCAGTGCAGAGATTGGTGGAGGAGTTACATGATTGCAATACTTGTTAAAGCAGAGTATGACTCAATTCAAACTGAACTGTGGCATCTCCTCAAGGCACTGGATAAAGGGACTGACGAGATCTTTAGGGCAGCTGATTTACTGCGAAGTGCATAAATGGGAGCCAAGACAGAACTTCGTTCACACATTGTAACATCAGTATATCTCCATATCTTTGCCCCTCATCATTTTATAGACATTTAAGATCACTAATTCCTTGTGCAAAGAGTAGTAAGTTGGGTTCTCTTGGAATCCAGAAAATGAAGCATTTGATTGAAGGCATATTTGTCAACATCTTAAGTGCTGCCATTCCTTATCTAAAACATTGCACGCCCTGCAACTGTATTTCACAAGTTAGGCAGTCTTGGAGCCTAAAGAAGCTGAATTGTTACAGTACAGCTATATACTCCTAATTGGTCACTGGGAAGCAAACACCGCTAGGTTTGCTTAGTCAATACTTCACTGCTGCATTTTATTTAACATGTTAGATTAATAACTTATGACTGACTGAATATTTCTTCAATATGTCTCCACATCCTCGAATTTATTATGTATCCACAGGTCGGTGATTTGTTACAGAACAGAATGTATAAGCCAGTGTTGATACTTAAGAAAATTAACTAGATTCCTTGGTGGTGGTGGTGGTGGTGGTAATGGATATGCATGCTTGATGTTATAGCGTTCCAAGAGTTCTTTCCTTCTGTTATTTGTTTTCCAAGAACCAACGAGAAAGTTAAATGATTTGAGATGTTCGTTAAATTAGGAGCAGTTTATCAAGACTAGTAATTGGAACTTCATAAAAGAAGAATAACGTATTACAATTATAATGTTTTTCCAATCAGCTAGTTCTAGATCGATGGGATAAGGCTTTGTTGATGGTGTAGTAGATGATGAATGTATTTATAATCACAGCATCTGATCTAGTCACCACTTTTTGCAAACAATGGGCATCTTTATTCCATTCTCTTGGGATATGTGCAAGGATACATTTATTGAAGAATACTCTTCGTTTTCTATGCCACTTTGTGCAAAATTGCCAAATATTTGGTCTGATTCCGATCTGGACCCTGCTTCGGTGGGACTCGCTGTCACGACCCGGGCCCGAGATCCGATTACTTCGGACAGACCCCGAGTCGCGAGATCATACTTACTCCCGTAAATCCTGAATTAACCGAAGTTAAGACGAGACTCACAAGGGATATCAAATCACAACACCTGCCAATGTACAATTTGCGGAATATACATACATACATTGACGACAATTAACTTTACATCAAAAGTAAAGTCCACACATACAAAATGACAGTCCAATAAAGTCCAGCACTGCACATTTAAAATACAATGCATGTGGCATCAATATATACAACTCAAAACTAACTATTACGAAAGTATTTATCAAAATATTCAAGTTCGATCGTCCTCCGAACTATGCCCACTCCGCTAAACCTCCTGGAGGTATCGGATGGGCCTCCTCCGCAGGCGGCGCGGCCTCGGCAGGACCGGCACGGGCAACTGGGCCTGTAATGCCATCAATAACACTATGAACACGACGGTTCAGCAATGCATAAACAATCTATGATAAATCATGCTACGTATGTTCATTTCTCAATGCAATAACTCTAGAATTAAATCTAGAACAGTACAAAATCCGGTACTGCAGATAACCAATAAGCAATGACTAATTTCAACTACAATAGTAGTACTATCATTACTCAATACAGTTCCTTCCCAGAGGAAGTGTTATTCAGTTCGTTTCATTCAGTGTTCATTCATTTCATTCATTTCGTTCATTTCCTTCATTTCATTAGTTTCATTCATTAAGTGGCTTATGGGACTCTTCAGTCCAATGTATTTCACTTTTCATTACATGGCTTATCACTTCATTGACTTTTCAGTCTAAGTGTGGCATCTACCAGTGTCTTGATCAGAGATCACTGGCATCACTACGGAGCTCCGGAACACCCCAATCATCTGCTGCAGCAGGAATTATTGATTGCATTGTTACCTTTAGTAACTGTTCATTAATTCATTATATGAGTAATCATTACGTTGTATTTAGTCAACAATGTCACATACGGGTTAGAACTCCCTATCTATGTCCGTTTCTATTGAACTTTCTTTCACATTTGACAACTAATTAGGTGAGAATATTGGTTACCAAATGCACGTGTTATTATCGATGGACATCACATTTATATGTTTAAGGTGTGCATTTAGTTCCCAAAATTTTCACCCACGATTTCAAAATCCACTGGACTCAATCTGAGTCCCCCGATCGATCGGACCGTTAGGTCCAATCGATTGGTTAAATTTTTTTTACTCACAATTAATGTTTGGCCAGTACCATGTCGCTGGCGGTTAGCCGGAACTTGACCGGCGGCTAGCCGAAATGCAGTCGGCGGTTAGCCGGAATGTGACTGGCGGCTAGCCGAAATTTCAATTTCGGCTAACCGCCATTTCGCGGTTAGCTCACGGTCAGCTTTCCAGAAGCTGGCAATTTTGACAGAATTTCTGACTCAATTTCGGTCACCTCACGGTTCTCTCGCGGCTAGCCGAAATTCAAATTTCGGCTAACCGAAATTGGCGGTTAGCTTTCCAGAAGCTCGCCCATTTTCACAGAATTTGACGGTTGGCTTCACGGTTAGCCTTACGGCTAGCCGAAATTCGCCCAGAATGTCATTTTCGAGCTTCAGAACTCCTGAAGCAATTCTCTAAAGACTGAGTTCCTCAAACTCAAGTCTCTCTAACAAGCTATAAAATCCAAGAAAACATACTCTTGGAGTAATCATTCACCATTCCCATTCAATCCCTAATAAAACTCATTCTACCACAAAGAAGGGTTTGAGAACCCATTCACTATAATTCAAGAAAGTTGATAAACTAGCATTTGAATCATAGATGAGTATTTATACTTGCCTCTAATGAAGATTGATTGATAGAACTCCTTGTTTTGCTTGGGTTTGTGAAGGAACTTCTTGATTTGAGTGTCTTTCCTCAAGAGAACTCCAAGAAAGTCCCAGAAGAAAGTGAAGAAGGTGGAGAAGATGAAATGCTCCTCTCTTGAATCACTTCAATCCTATTCTCATGTTCGATGGAGTTGCAACGGAAGAAAGAAGAAGGAAAGGAAGAAGGAGAGCTGTCTAGGGTTTTGAGTGAGCTGGAGTCGGTGGAAATGAACTCAAAGGAAGTCCATTCCTTTTATATGAGTTCTTTTTGCAACTAAAGCCCACTTATCAAGGTTATTTACGTTTTGAGTCAAATGAAGGGTCATTTGACCGGATTCTCATCAAACGACTTCGAGTCTATTACGAAAGTTGACGTACTCGTCGAGATATACGCGTTGGTATCAACAGTTTCCGTATTCGACAAAATACATATAAACCCGTATTTACGAAAAAGGTCTAAACCTCATCCAATTCATTTAAATCCTTCATTACCACTTCATTAGGTTCATTTGTGACTAGTCTCACTAAGCTTAGTCATTAAGTACCATCAATCTAGTTAAACACGATTAACTAGCTTCAATTTCAATTAACTAGAGTTAATCTCGATTAACTCGGGATGGGGCCTTACACCCGCACTGGGCAATGACCTACTCTTGGTTTTCTATGCCTACCTCATCTCAAAAAATAAGTCCATCCTTACACTATCTCAAAACATTAGTCATATACTATCAACAGGACCTTTAGCTGCCCCAGGAACATTTTTTCTTTTTCTGTTACAGACCTAGGAACACTTGAGGGGACAATTCATGAGATAGGATTTCTTAATAAATTTCCTAGGGATTTCTTAATAAACATGGTCATCACTGATGTTCAGCTCTCAAAAAACAGAGGATGGATAACAACAGTTGTGGTTTGCACTATTGAAAATTTGCAATATTGATAATAAGCCTATGCGCGTATGCATACATGTCTCCTTTCTTTCCATGCAGTTCACCAAATGGACCAAGTTAGGCTGTAGAGAAATCTATATGAGGAAGATTCGGAGGCTGGATGACTGAGTGCAACCAACAGGAGATTTTTCAAGTATCCTAAACTTTTGTCTTTTTTTCCAATGAAGGATTTCTTATTTTTGTTATATCAACCAAATTTAAAAAAAAAAAAAAACCATAATTCTTTCAAACAGGTCCTCTTTGGCGAAACAACCCCACCACCGGCCACTTTTCTGATTTTTTTTTTCTAAAATGATAAAATGCCCCTCCTACTCTCCTTTAGAACTTAGGATTTTAACTTTTCTTTCTTTCCTCCCGACCCTCATTTCGCTCCCTTCTTCTTCCCCTTCACAAACCATTTAATTAATGTCGCCCCGCCCCACTTTGTAAGTATAGGTAAAGCTGCTGAAATATCTTGGAGCTTTAGTGACATAGTTGTAAAACCGCTGTTTTCTTTTTCCTCTCCGCTTTTTCTTTTCTTTGCTCCAACTATGAACTCTAAATTTGTCACAATGTTACTTCTTGAAAGATGAATGTAGGAGTCTGGTCCATGAGACTTTGATGGATATGATCCTATTCTCAAATGAATGCTTTGGTTGTTGATATTGCTCAGTGCACCTCAGCTTTTGTCACCTAAGAAGAAGAATCTGTGTCTCTCCTTTGGTATGGAATGCACTACTTAGAAAGAAAAGGTACCCTTTTAGAGGCCCCCCATGACTTACCAAACACCTTCCAGTTTAACCAATGAGATGCTGCATTGTCTCATCAAATTCTTCTCTTGTTTATGCTAAGTAACTAAGTAAGAGAGTAGATTGGAGAATCTTGGATATGATCCATTGATTTCAAGTAGGTGAATCTCCAGAAATCAAATCAAATGATCATGTACCACCTCTCTCTCTCTCTCTCTCTCTCTCTCTCACACACACACACACACACACAAGTATCTCATTGTTAATGGCTTGTAAATAAGATCCAAAGAACAACGCAAATGTAACATTCGGTACAGGTTTTTACAGATTTCGATGTAGTCTCAATGCTTTACTCTTTAGCCATCTAGAAAAGAGCTTCAAAAGCTTAACAAGCGACTTCAGTAGGCATTGTAACATGGGGATGGGCCCTTTAATCTACTAAACTCCCAGACAGGAGGACAGATGGTCGGTGTTAGCATCTTGGTCTTCTCATTTAGTTCTGAAGTGTTGAATATGGAAAAGATTGCAATGCTAGGCTTGGGCTTTCTGGTTTGTATTATTATTAGGATCCACTAAGCAAATGCAACTCTCCTAATGCATCAGTTGAGGTCAGAATGGAGATGGTTAAGAACCAAGGAATTTTAAATACTTGATGGCTAAGATGTTAAGATCTGATAGAATCCTCTGCATAGGCACAAGTGAGAAGCAAAAGTTCACATTGTGAAAAGGAGAGCCCACACGAGTGGGAAGAGTGGCATTAGCATAACAAGGCATCGATCCCATGGGCACCTAGGCAATAGTGGGCCCAAGATTTTTGTTTGAGGGGTGCGGACCTTAATAGGTAGTTTGGTTTTTGGTGCAAACTGAGGATCTTCATGTGGACTTTGTGGGTGGACCTACGATTTTTATTGGAATCTTTGAAATGCACCGCAATTTAAAGGGTGCAACTGCAGCCACGTGCTTGTGCCTAGGTCCGCCCCGACACAACATGACACAACGAGACCACACATTAGATAAAGCTACCCATAAACATCATAGCAAGGAAAAGGAGAAACTTCCAAGGAAAATCTCTCTTTTATATTGCGTAAGATGGGTCAGCTACAATCAATGAAACTTCTTACATATCTCCTAAAACAAGCAAGTTCCTAATTGTATATTTAGGAGAGAGAGAATACCAGCATTCATATCACAAAGGAAATGGGAATCCTCTCAATAAAGAAAATGGCAATCAACTTTTTCCTTTTTAGGGAGAAAAGTGTGTAGCACGAAACGACCCAAAAAAGAAGATGCACGTGGAATTAAAACAATTTTCTTCTTTACTGTAGATTCCTCTCCTCACACAAACCACTATAAGAAGATAGCATTTGGCTTCCTTCTACATAAGAAGAAACTATTTGGGGGCAGGAATTATATGCATCCACACCCATTCGGCTATTTTTGGGGCAAAGAGAGGTATTTTCATTTTCGATGTACAAATTGTCCAAACACAATGGCGTGCCCACTGTTTCAATGATTTGGATGGCCAAACCCAAGGACCCTTGTGCTAAACGGTCTGGATCCCCAAACCACGACCACCATCCACAATAATCTACACATTTCTCGTGTGCATGTTTTGATTGGATAGAAATCTTCTTGATCACCCTGTGATTTGGATTTCAAAGTGGGACCCAATTGAAGATCCATAGAGATGGCCGGATATCTCCAGAGAGACAATGCATGGTGCTTGGTAGGCCGTGTCCTTTTTTTTTTTAGTTACGGAGGGTGCCCCAACCCTTTGGACCAGAATAATTCCTACAGACCCAAAAGGAGTTGAGTAAATTTCCTATGACCCAGTGTAGTAGCACAATTTCAAACCCTTAACTTCCGGCTGCAAACCATGGTAGCATCGTATTTTAATGCTATATATGTAGCATGAAAAAACTGCGGTGTGTGTTTGTCACAATGCAAAGATTTGGGCAACAAATCAACTCTATAGAATCAATGCGCTTGGACATTGATGACTTTGGACAGTTAAGGCCTGGCCCATCCACCCACAACCGGCCATCTGAAGTTCTATCATGTGGTGGGTCCGTGGGACTCCACAGAGTTACTCGGCTTGATAGGAAAATCAATGACTCAGTGGAAAACTGTCTTTAATTTTTGCTAGACTCAAGTTAACTCAGTCGGTACAATTGGTGGACTTGGCCAAATCTTGGTAAATACTGGTTGACTGAGGCAAGAGTTAGTCAAAGTTTAAAAACATTTACCAGGATTTTTATTAATTAGTTTAGGGGTTTTTACAAAAAAAATATATATATGCTTAAACTCTAATTAACTGGATAAGAGTATAAAAACATAAAAATGATGCATTAGGATGGCACCGTGCAATTTTTTTGACACAATTACCCCTTTAACGATATCTTTACTTACCCCTATGACGATTTGGTCACTCATTCATCATTTTTGTCAAAACTTGCTAACTCTCCTCCCAATCTCTCCTCATCTAGGTTGTTTGGTGAGGTTGTGGATTGTGAAAAATGGTTGAGAAAATGGTAAAGTGGGTGAGTCGCGTGTGGGAGGGTGATGATAGAGATGGGGTTGGTGTTGTGCAGCGGCAATTGTGCGGGTCGGTTGATGAAGGGTGATGGTGTACTCGAATAGGTTTGTTGCATGTGGTGGGTTTGAATTAGTTGGTGAGTGTGATTTATGGGTTTGATCTATTTTGCACTTTCTTTTTTTTACTTTCCAATTGTTCTTCTTCCCAATTTAGTTATTCTACGTTTGAGGTCTTAGATCTTGTTTGGCATCATTTAAATGTTTAATTTCTCCAATCAAACACCAGCAACTCACCACCCATAATCTCATCTTCCAGCCACCACCACCATCTCACTCTCTTCTTCTTCCCTATTAATCCAATCCGCCAAGCTCATGTCATCACCCTCGCCATAGCCGTCCATCTCTCCAAATCTCTCTTCATCTCTCCACACCCTCACCAAACAATCCAGAACAAAAATAGTGAAATGGGTGACAATATCATTAGAGGGGTAATTATGTTCAAGAAAATATACAACACCCTAATCCGTCATTTTTATGTTTTTGTACCCATATATGTTTAATCAGAGTTCAAGCATAATTTTTTTTAAAGTCCCATTAATTTATTTATAAATGAAGAATGGAAGCTGAATAACTAAAAATGATAACCAAATCACGCCCTTTTTAATGGAAATTGAATTGAGGAAAATAGGGAAATGAATTTCTAGCATAAATAGGGAAATGAATTTCTAGCATACTTCAAATCCTAAAAAAAATTAAGCCCCCAACTCCCATGTGCGTCGCTGCCTTATATCATTCACTAGTCACCTCTTTAATAATCATTTGATGAAGCTTGTTTGATCCTGAATTTCTATGTATTCAATTCTTATGTATTTTATGCAAACAAAAAGTCCCCAAGCATTTATTTGAGTTGCAAGCAAGAAGTTACTTTCATGATCTTTTGCCTAGTACAAGTAAAGGTAGAATACTTAATTCCAAAGGTGAGATCCATATGACTATATAAGGCCTTGTGATTAAGCATCGGATTGTTGTCGTCTCGATTAAACATGACTATAGTATGCATTTGTGGTTAACCTATCTGCTATGAATCTTTATGAAACGTTAGAAGTTGAGAACGACTCCTTGCCTTAGTCGTAAGGAGCGACAGTTCTCACCTGATTGCACAGAGTTCGAGTCCTGGGTATGCCACTTCAGACCATAATTAAAAAACAAAATTGCTATAACCTTCATGGGAAAAAATAATGTGGCAAAGGATTTTTCAACGATGCCCACTTGGATGTATGACAACTGCTCTAGATATGTTGTAGCTTGTAAGGATGTGCCACCAGTAGTGATTATTTAATTGTAAGAGCGTTGTGCGCGAGAGAAACTTTTCCTAATTAATTCATCTTAGCCCTTGCTCTATGAATCAGAAAGTTGTACCGTCTTCTACTTTTTGTCTTGTGTGATTTTTGCATGAACAACCTATGGATAAATATTATACTAGCGCAATAACCCGTGCTAAGCACAGGCATGGCCTATGTGGTTAGGGTCTCCTGCTCCATCTATCTACTATTGAGATATTTTTGATAAATAATTACATATAGGTATTGTGTGGTGTGCTGGTTAGATTAGTTTTTATTTAAAATGCTAAATATCATAGGTTCAAATCGCTCGACCTTCGTATTATTTTAGCCTTTTTACCGAAGCTCAATAAAAAAAGTCAAAATTGAAAGGCATTTTGTCAAAATTGAATCCAAAACCCTCTGCTTTAATATATTATAATTCGATAAGCGCACAAGAGGGTAGAGTGTGAGTAATGACGTATACGAGTACAACTGATTGCAGGTGGCCCCATTTGGGCTTACAAATTTTGGTTGGTAATCACTTCATAGTATTAGGCTGCTCTTGATCATTTTGCTATTTTTATAGTAACTTGTGTGCATCCATTTGTATATGACATGGTGCACAACAATCATTTAAAAATCGATATAGTTAGCCCACAACTGTGACAAAAGGAAACCCTTGGCCAAACACTTCACAGATGATAGGAATGTCTCTTATTAAAGTGATATTTACATTGCAGTGAACACATCTATTTTTCTCAAGATAAATTAATTACATTGAAAGAAAAAAGGAAGAAAGTCATTACAATCATTGACTTTTGGGCTTTAAAGTTTTAACAATTTCTAAAGTTATATTTTTTAAAGTCTAATGCAAAGATTTGTATAATCTAAATTAGTTTCATACTATGGGGAGCGGCAATTGAAGCGGTGGTTAATGAATGTGAAGGGGTTGAATTGATGATAGATGAGCCCCATGTGATACTAAAATTGTTATGAACTCTGCCTTTAGAACCATATGTTTAAGTTTTTCATTGTAGAAGGGTGTTAGATGACCATGAAACATGGCCCATGAGCTTAAAGACAAAATACAGGAGTTGTTGCCCTGTTGATCAACTCCAGTAAGTAGGGAGCTCAGTCAAAAAGGCCAAGACCAGCACATATAACTGCCAATTGACTGACAAAATACAGGAGTTGTTGCCTTGTTGATCAACTCCAGTAAGTAGGGAGCTTAGTCAGAAAGGCCAAGACCAGCACATATGACAGCCAATTGACTGGGTCAACTTACAAGAGTTCCACTCATGAGAGTAATTTACCCTTGGTTGATTGACTCAAACTATCCCCTCCTGATTGGATTATCCACTCCTTGTAATTTTCAATTACCTCTATTTCTATTAGGGGTGTACATCGGGTTTGGAAACCCGGTCCGACCCGGTAACCCGACCCGGCCCGGACGTATTCGGGCGGGTGGAACATGGTCTTAGACCGGGTCGGGTGAGACCCGACCCGGAACATACTAATCCGGACCGGGTCCCGGGTTAAGGAAGTTTTGTTAATCGGGTTATCGGGTGACCCGATAACCCGGTTATAAAAAAAACGTTAAAAAAAAAAATAAAGATGGAATCCCCATGTATGAGAATCCAAGGACACATTTCACTCCTGCCGAGGATTCTTTAGTAGATCAGAAATGCAATTGATCCTTCACCTCAAAACTTTCAGGGTAATGTAAGGTACTTCTTTGCAATCAATGATCCAAGCTCAGTAGATTATAATTATACTGCTTTTCCTTCAAAGTGTAATTAGTTTCCAATCCAAATACCAGAATTGCAAACATTAACACCTCAATCAGAAACCAAAACTCAAGAATTCCATGCACATGAATACATAGTTGGAGAAATTTCTCTAGATCCAAGAACAGGCTACCCATCCATTTCTTTTTCAAGGTCTCATTCTCTGAATACAGCTGTTTTTCATCAGATAGGGACATCCTTAATATGTCTATAGTATACATACACATCGACATCAGATTCATGCCACCCAAGTCTTGCACAGCCGACATATACATACACATCGACAAACTTAATGTTAATTTTCAATTGTAACCGGGTTACCCGGTAACCCGACCCGGTAACCCGGAAAACCCGGCAACCCGAACCCGGCAAACCCGGTTATATATAACCGGGCATTCGGTCGGGTTCCCAGAGTGCATAAAATAATCGGGTCGGGTCAAACCCGGTCCGATAACCCGGGACCCGACCCGATGTACACCCCTAATTTCTATGCCACCAATTAAATTGATAGGATTCTGTTGACTTTTTATTTATTTTAAATTTTTTCACAATTTCTATTGGAAGATCACACCCACAGAACAGAAGGGACTATCTTCCATCTGTCACATGTATGATTTTGACTTTGGAGAAGCCAAAAAAAAGAAAAGGTAACAAGTACATAACTCATGGCTTAAATTATTTTGTGCTGATTTGCTTAATTAGGATCTTATCATATCCCTGGAGATTCATAGCAAATGAGGTTTTGTCAAAGAAAGTACTAAAAGCCGTGAAAAAAGAAAGAGCTAGGTAGATGGGATCATCACTTTTATATACTTTCTTTATTATTTAGTTTACAAAGCATCATCAAATATCCATATACCTTCAAAAGCATTCTTAAATACATGTAACGCCCAAAAGCATTTTATACAGCATACTCTGATTTTTGCCCGACCAAATTATCCCTCCAACCCATTTTTTGCAACATCGAGACTTGATTTGGCAAGTTAAAGTATCCTGAAACTAGTTGAACCCCTATCCCGCGACATCGAGACTTGATTTGGCGCATTACTATATTTCTAGGCTAATTTATTTTTTCAATTCTTGAACTCTCTAGTTGATTTTTTCCTTTTATGAACTCTCTAGTTGATTTTTTTCAATTCCGAGACTTTTGAAGAGCAAATCTAAGGCCTAATGAGAAAAGGAAAAAAATCAACTAGCGAGTTTGAGAATTGAAACAAAAAAAGCATCAAAATATTTCAATGCGCCAAATCAAGTCTCAGTATCATAAAAAAAAGGGGCTGAACTAGCCTCAAAATATTTCAATGTACTAAATCAAGTCTCGATGTTGTGAAATCAAGTCTCGATGTTGCAAGAAAAGGGGTTGACCTAACCTCGAGATACTTCAATGTGCCTCACTAAATCGAGTCTCTGTGTCGCGAAAACAAGTCTCAATGTCGCACGAAAGGGGTTGAACTAGCCTCGAAATACTTCAATGTGCCAAATCAAGTCTCGATGTTACAAAATCAATTATCGATGTTACAAGAAAGGGGTTGGAGGGGCAATTTGGTCCTAAAAGAATCAAAGCATGCTGTATAAGATGCTTTTCGGTATTACATATATTTAAGAATGTTTTTGGATGTATAGTGATATTTGATTATGCTTTTGGTAAAAACCCCTTTTTATTTCATTGGTGAAATTCAATTTTTAAAAGCTCCTGAAATTCAATTTTCTATTGAAAGGTAGCATATAAAAGAAAAGGAAACTCAAAAAGATATAACTCTCATAAAATTAAAGCCTGACTTCAAAATACTACTTTAATTAGATGTAGCTAATTGAGCAAACAGTATAGTTCTATGGATCACATAAATAAATCCTAAGGCTTGTTTCTTTCTTATAATTTCTGACAAAAATTTGAGGTAATGGTTTTTATTTTTATTTTTTTTATGTGATGTGATAGCTGTCCCCTCATTTACAAATTTAATGTTTATTCCAACCAGTTAAAAAGTCTCAAATAAACTAACAAAATTTTAGAATTCCACCCCTTTACCTTTTTTATGAGGTTTCTTGGATGCTCAAATGCAAACGATGAATGAGAAATTCCACCGTACCGAGGCATTCAGAAATCATGGGAGATAAAGAATTCCTTGAATTTCAATACTAATGATAAAAAAAAAAAACAGGCCTTATGACATAGGCAATCCAATCCTCATAAATTAAAAAACCAAGATGCACAAATCAAGTGAACCAATCAATCCAAAATAATGCGCTATCACATCAAGAAACTAGTGCTCCCGAAAAATCTCGGGACACCCTCCTCCCCACCCTTTTAACATCTCATTATAGATAGCTCACCCACACTATCTCAATGATGTGATACTAGTTGATGGTGACGGGGAGTGCACATGGGCGGTTCGGATCGATTTAGAGAGAGAAATCAATGTGCTCAAACCGAACCGATCCAATTGGAAAGGAATCAGTTCGGTTCGGTTAGGTTACAGTTTTTTAGTTTTTTTTATATTTTTTATTACAAAAAATGGCGGTTCAATTAGACGACATATGAAGAGAAGAAGCATTTCCAAACTGCAGGATAGACTTTGGGGTTGATCATTAGTGATATGGGTGAGAGTCGGTGTTTCCAACCAATTGTGCATCCTCTAGTTCTCATGATAGCATTCTCATTCATTTATTTTTTAGCCTTTTTTTTCTTTTTTAATATAAGGGCTCAAACCATAGTTATTAATTTCGTTTCGTTTCGGTCCAAATAGCCAAAAATTTTTGTTTCGGTAGAGTGGCCGATTCATTTCGACCAAAACTTTTCGGTTTGAATTTCGGTCAATCTCGGCCGAAATGAAATTTTACATAATTAATTTTTTTTACTTTTTTTATACATATATATTTTGTATTTCTTATATTTTCATAAAATATAATTCCAAAAAAATTACTATAATGGATTAAATCTATATTTATAACTTTTTCTATTTTTTACTTATATATGTATGGGAGGTGCTCCTATCACTTCCATATTTGGGGTCATTGCATTTAAGTTGGTGAGAGTGGATATAAAAGTGAGGGCCCCCACCCATCTCTCATAAACTTGGTGAGAGTGTCAATCATAGAAACACCTTCCTGTATGTATATATATTATGTTATACTTTCCCCAAAATGTAATTCTAAAAAGTTTTGCCGAAACCCCGAATCGGCCTAAACTTTTCATTTTACGAGTGAAATGAGGTCCGAAACGATATCAACAACTATTGCTCAAACTCATGCACTACTTGTCCCTAATAATGTTAAAGTGATTAGACACGACCGTGATGTAACAAAAAGTGCTCACCATTGCGTTCTTGATGTTGTCGATTCTAAGTAGCGTTATGAATTGAAAAATAATATATTTTTAACAATTTGGGGAAAATTTTAATGCAGCCCTTAAATTGGGTAGGTGAGTTGAAATTTTCTGTGGGCCAAACATTCAACCAGAGGACCATCCCGTGTGCTTGGGTTTTAGGCCCAAACACAAATCCTTCTACATGCCAAATAGTAAGTTTTGTTCCTATTTTGTCATTTGGACCCTATGATCAAGGAGGTGGTAAAGAGAGAAACTAGAAAAGAAGCCCCTAGAAGCCAAGGTGATTTCATTGTAAGTGAGAAAGTGAGAGATTAATTTAACATACACTTATTTATTTAGGAGAAATTTTAAAAAATTATAAAAGTTTTGATTATTTTTAAAACAGTACATGACGATTTAGATATTTCAAAAAGTAATTAAGTTTTTCACGATTCTTTCAATCAATTTCTCTCTATAAATCTTTTTTGAAAAATAACAAAAACGCCCTTCCTTTATGAGCTGTTTTTGTCTTTTCTTAATATCTTTCCTCCTAGGTCGTTTTAATTTTAATGATCACAACCATTTAATAAATCTAGATTTTTAATCATTTGGAGTACCTTTTTTTAAACCATTCATGTATACAAGCAGTTGAAATGGCCCCCACTAGATCATCCACAAGATCATTTTGCTTGGACTAGACCATTTCTCTTAAATGATTCATTAATGGAAAAACTTTAAAAAATGATTTGATCTAGATTTTTAGTCATTTGGAATCCCCATTTTTAACCATCCATGCATAAAAGAAATTGAAATGGGCCCTATTAGTAAATCCACTAGATCATTTCTCTTAACTAATTTATCGAAGGAACTTTTTTTTTAAATGACATAAGAATTTTGAAAAATAACACAAGCGTATTTATTTCAATTTTCTAAACTTTTTGATGGAGAGAACATGATTTAAAAGATTGTGGGAAACTTTAATACCTTTTGAAATACTCAAATCTTCATGTTTCTTTCTTTTTTTTTTAAATGATCCAAAAGTTTTTTTTTTAATCTTTTTTGAAATTTATTTATTTATTTTGAAGAATTAACATACACTTGGAGGGAGGCACATGTATGGACTTGAGTGGACTCGGATCGGGTCCTTCAAAAAGGTGTCGCAGACTCAGTCACACTGCGACGTCACGTGCAGATCAGAGGCATAGAAAGTTGGAAGCATCGCCGAAACTGCATGCACAAGACGTTTGGAATTGCAGATGACCACTTCAAATACGTTTGCTTTTTTTTTTCTAATCTCTTCTTTCCAGTTTCCAACATCACCTCTCTCTTCCCTTCTCTTCTGGGAATCTTTATTTAATCTTTAATTTACGTTGAGTTGAATTGTTCTGCATTATATGTTCATAAACAACACAAGGAGGCAAGGAGATAGAAAGAAGAAATCTTGGTTTCTTTGTATTTGCCGACCGGTTTGGTTGGTTTTGGATTTGGTTCCTGATTTCTCGAGTTGGGTTGTTGACTTTTCTTTCACTTGAATGAGGTGAGACTTGAGAGCTTTTCTTCTTCTTCTTCTTCTTCTTCTTCTTCTTCTTCTTCTTCTTCTTTTTTTTTGATGTGGGGTTTATGTTATGAACTGGGTTGTTGGGTGTTTTCATTGAGGGCTTTAAAATCTGAATGATTATTGTAAAGATGGTTTTGAATCAATTCAGATATGGAGTTGACTCTAATCGTGGTTTTTTTTTGTTGTTTGATGTGTGATTTACGTGCTGAATGAGATGAGTTGTTGTTTTTTTTTTTTTCTTTTGTCCATGAATGCTGCAAAGATTGGATTTTTGTTGTAAATTTTGGTGTTTGACTTGAGCTTTATATGCTGAATGATATTGGAGTAGTTGGGGTTTTTTCATAGGGGCTTTGAACTTTGAATGAATGCTGTACAGATTGGATTTTAATGAGTTTAGATTTGGAATTGGCACAATAGTCATTGGTTTTGTTGTTGATGTGAGATTTATGTGCTGAATGAAATTTGGTTGTTGGGTTTTTTCTTTGGAGATCTAAAATATGTCCTGAATGCTGTAAAGATTAGATTTTTAATGAATTTAGATGCCGTAGTGACACAAAATACAAACATTGAAGATTAGGTTTTTAATAAAGATTGGATCTTTCTTGGGTTTTCTCTTTTGGTGCGAGATTTACCTCCTGAAAATGAGTAGTATGGGTTTTTTTTTTTCCAATTAGTTCAGATGTGGAGGTAATTCAGAAAGATTGGTTTTACGGTTATGTTTGATTGAATCTGGAATGGGTTTTTGGTTTCTTGATTAGCTATTTGGGGTTCAGTGAATTTTAGTTTTGAATGATGTCAGAAATATTGGTTCTTCAGGTTCACTTGAGCGAATACGGAATGGTTTTTGGGTAAAAGCTGCATTGTTTTGCAGTAAAGGATTTTTGAGGGTTTTTCTGTTGACTCTCAGTTTTTGGGGTTGAATATTTCAACAAAACCCGGTTTCCTGATTTTGATTTATTCCAGTACTCCATTGTTTCTTGGATCTGATCTTTCTCTTTTGGAAAAGATTCTCATTGTTTTGTGATACTCATTTCTTTTCTGTTTCTGCATATGTTGGATATGATAGACAAAAACTGATAGTTACGCATTGGTCGTTTTTGTGTTGAATTAATCTAACATTCCGATTTTCTTTTCTTTCCAGGATCTAGCAACAGGATTTTGACTGATTCTCAATTTTATATTTTAATTTCTATTATGGTCTGTTGTTTGGACAGAGAGCAACGAGAATTAGTTCTACTTCTTGAGTTATTTAACAGCTATGGAGTTACCTGTTGAAGAAACATGTTTAGAGACAGAAGATTTGGAACAGGGATCCTCTTCTGAAGCTCTTATCAAAGAACCGGTTCTTTCGCATACTGTTTTGTTTGGTGATGTGAAACGGAAAGCATATAGATTCGATGGGATGGGGAACTATTTTACCAAGGAATGGGATCTCACAGATTGTAGAGGGAGAGAATTTTCTTGGTACCATGTGGAACTTCCCAAGCCCCAGGGTGGAAATCAGAAGCTTGCACTATCTGCACAACTCCTCATTGGTGTTCTTTGCCCGCCTCTCAAACTCCAAGACATTCTCTCTCTTGTTAGCAATGGACCCTTCTGTGCTCATGTTGATGGGGCACTTGTTTTTCGAGTGAATTCACCAGGACCAGCTGCTAGCAAGTTCACCCTCAGGCTTGCAGCTAGAGTGACTGAGAATTCGGTGATTACAGTGTCTTTGGGTCGCATTCCCAGATTGGGTTTTTCGCCTACAGGTCAATCTCTTCTTTCAGTAATTCCTAGTGTTGAAAATCCAGATTTTGTTGGAGACAATGAGTCAGGAACTGGTGGGATTGTGATTGAGGAGCATGTTCTTGAATTTTTGTTGACGAGGAATCACTCAGAGGAAGCTGATAACCCAGTGCCAAGAACCATCTCAGATCTCCTTGTCCACATTATTGACACCTACATGGATCACCTTCAGGATATAGTTACTGAACTTGAGATGGAATTGGATACAGTCGAGCTCGATCTGGATAAAGGTAATTACCATATTAGTTATAACTATAGGATGTGATTGTGTATATCTCAAATCCCAGTTCTTTAACTGTTTTAGGAACATATGGTTATGGTTCAATATGTTTGGGGTGCCGCAACAATACTAAATTACATCAAGTGAGGGAATGGTTTTCTGAACTCTAACCATTTGGGTTGAAAACGAAGAAAAACATGATCTAATTTTGGTTTTTTGTTCTTTCTGCGGTGCCAACTTCAGTGGAATGGATTACTGCTTTTTCTTCCAATGTTTAGCGTTCAAACTGCTTGCTTTCTAGGGTATATCAATGTGCACCTTAAAATCTACCCCCTGAATTTACCCTTTCATATCTCAAAAAATGTTTTTGTTGCTATTTATCATCATCATAGAAAAAATATGCCTGCAAATAGAGCTGAGTGGAAATGTAGAACTCCGAAAGACAATCTCAAACAGATGGGATAAGGCTTTGATGATGATCATCATCATCGTGTTATTGTTGTTTACCATCAAGATTTTTTATGTTAGTGGCATCCTCTGGCTCTTCTTCTTTCTTCATCCTCATATAATTCGCTCAAAGATGATGTCACACCAGTTTGTGGCATTGATTTTGGTTCTGTCTTCTTTGGAGAGTTCTCGAGGCATTCGTGGGCCTTTGGCTGATTCTCATTGCATCAAAACTTAAAGCTTACTAGTGTTCATTGGCTCATTATGTTATACTTGCTCCTAGTGCCTTGATTTTTGGAGGAAGATATTGGCGATGCTGTATATATTTTTCTGTACAGTTGCATGTGTTTTATGTGTTAATTAATGCCTGGACCTGTTTGCAGCAGTAGTAATTTGATCTGATTTGGCTGCTACATTTGGTGGTCAGCTTTAATCTTCAATGTGCATATAAAATTTAGCTCCTACTAGGACTCTCTATGTTAAATTGATACTGCAGATTCTTTTATCTTATTTATTGTTGCCTTACTTGAAAAATCCATTAAGCCCTCAGTGGTCTCAATCTCCCTGCATATTTCTTTTCTATTGTTGAAATGATTTTTTCAGAAAATTTAGAAGTTCTTATCAGGTGCTTGCATATGTAGATGCTGCTTTATCGAAGAAAATAAAAGTTTTTTCCTTGACTACAGGTGGTTTTACACTGAAGAAAGAAATGCTGGATAACCGAAGATTCCCCAAAATGCATCTGAATTTGCAGCGCCTCCTACAGGTATGCTTTTTTTTGTACGTGTATGGAAATGATCACGTACATCGAGCCATGTTGGTGGCCTTCTTTTGGACACACAAACAAACCAACCATCAACATGGGTCTCCATTCTCTTGATCTTACCATCAATAGACCACTATTCTCAATACACATGAGTTTGTCAAAAACTGGCGTTTCATTGTATAATTTCTCCCTTTTCAAGATACAATTAGATAGTTACCATCATCTTATGATCCATCAATGAATCCAAAGTGGGACTTTTTAATGGATATTTGATCACTTGCATGTCCAAATGGAAATTGATTTTGTTGGCTCCAACACAACTGGTTGTGTATAACCCATTTTAATGAGGAAGCAAAAGAGTTTATTAACTAGGAATGAGAAAGCATGTATGGACGATGTTCATTCCTTTCTCTGTTGGAGTGTACACTCAATAAGAAGGAAGAATAAAGAAAAGATAAAAAAGGAAAAAAAATCTAAATGCTATTAACTGAGATAATGAATGTCATCAGATGGAGCATAATGCCAGCTTTGAGAATATGACTTCGAGTGTATCTTACTTTTGATAGAGGAATGGACTTAAGGAAGTGAGATGCAATTTGGCATTTTTAGAAACCTAAAACATAGCTAGTATACCTTTTGATACTTTAGTACCATAAGAAATTTTCTAGTATAGAACTTAATGGGCCTCTTTTTATATATAAATGAAATATGAGGTTTGCTATTTAGAAAGGAAAAAATAAGGGAGTCAAAGAATTGAGTTCTTGCCTTATTAAACTTAGTGCAGTTTTTCTTGGGCCATTTGAGTTCAGAAATGAGCCATTAATGGATTTGCGGGCCCGTATTTGACTGATTTTATCTCTGATTTAATCAAGGTTGTTGCTCATGGTGAACAAGTCTTTCCGCGCGTCAAAGAAAAATGTGCTACAAAAGGTTGGTTTGCTAGTGAAGACATTGTCTCTCTTGAGGAATTAATTGGTCGGCTCAGGAGATTGAAAGAAAATATTGGGTTTATAGATAATCGGGTCACAGCAATTCAGGCAGGTCTTGACAGTTGGCAGTCAGAGCAGATAAACCGGAAGCTCTACTACCTTTCAATACTTTCAGTGATCTTTCTTCCATTGTCTATCATAACTGGGAGTAAGCTCTCTCTTCATTTAAATCCCTTGAGCACAAATTTCTCAAAGTTGTTTCTGATTTTTTTAAATCTTAATTAACACAAGCCTTTCATGGAAAAAACATGCAATTTTTTCTTTCTGCAACTTTTTGGAATTTTCTAAATAGTTAAATCACTAATTACCTGCTTTCAGACTCTCTTTAATATGTGTGTGTGTATGAGTAACGCTACAAAACTCCCTAGGTGTTTTTTACAAAAAAAACGCCCCTCTTTTAGCCAATGAAGCGTGACACGTGTCATCAATGGTACATTTATCCATTCTCTCTTCTAAATATTCTCCTAAAACTGTGGATATTTTATAGATTCTCTTAAATCATTGGCTAATAGATATGGGCAAAAACTGCCCTTTTGAGATAGGGGAGTTTTTGAGAATTTCCCTATATATATATATATATATATAGAGAGAGAGAGAGAGAGGGAGAGAATGTTCGACCCAATAATGATTTATTTTTCTTGGACAATCGGTATTTAGAAGTGGGATCCAAATTGCCTTCACCACCTAGAAGCTCATTTCTCCTCTGCAACTCCTTGCGTTGTCACATTCATTTCAGGCTTCTTTGTAAATAACATATAATAGACGCAAGACATTCCAGATGAGGTGTTTCCAGTTTCTCATGCAATCTTTTTTCTCATTCGGGTTTGTAGTAACCATGATTCAAACCATGGCTATGACCCCACCTCCCCACCTATATTTGGCCGGAAAAAATAGATGGTTAAGAAAGAAATTACAGTATCACAGTCAGTCCACAATTCCACATTCAACAATAAAACAACCAATGATTAGTTGGCTAGGATCTTGCAGCCTAGGAGTTTGATGTGCATGGGCCTTAGGAGCAGGACCAATTATGACATCATATAACAGTTGGATTACCGAAATGGGCCCCACCTAAAAAAAACTGAAAACCTAAGCAAAAAATTGCATATTATGGACTAAACTTCATATAATTTACTTTAAACTTTTAAATGACATATTTTGTCTGCTCAAGGGGACAAGAAAGAAGCAATTCTTACAAATTCGCCAGACAATATCCGAGGCATGTAACTAATCTTTTATTATAATTCTGCAGTATTTGGAATGAATGTTGGAGGGGTACCATGGACAGGGCAAACAGACCCAGCTCTTAAAGATGGATTCCACAATGTTCTATATATCTGTGCTGTAATGGTCGTGCTTCTACTGCTATTCTTCGCCTTTCCAAATATCTACACGCGTATCTCTGCCTGGAGGCAACGCAGATCACTGAGGAGGATCAGGTCTGGCAATAGAAAGTCTTTCTTAAGGGAAAACTTTCACTTACACACGCCTCAGGGCAACGGGTACGACCGACTTTGAATGGATATTTCAAGGTACAATCTCTTGTTCTCTCTCTTCATATCATTTTTGGAGGAATTTGGCCTCTTTTAGTATATTAGTTAGGCAAAGCCAGATGCAAGGTGTCATAGATACTTTTGAAACTTGTTACACTGACAATTCTATACAGTTAACTGATGAATCTTGTTTGTAAGAGGTTAGCTACTATGTCACATGTGTGGAGAGCAAGTTTATATTGACATGGCTGCATGTGCCAAGATTTAAATTGTTCTTGAGGGGGCCCCTACCATGTAGATGCTGGGGGACAAAAACTCGGGCCAGGCTGCTCATAAGCTGACCTGTGTTGTTCAGACCTGGTGGACAGAAGAAGGAAAAAAAAAAGAGAAGAAGAAGCCAATTGCTCAAGTTTAATGCATATTCAGGGCATGCCTGATGCATTAACTGGCCTGACCTTTGGGTCAGGTGATCTACACAATTGGCACTCCTAATTCAGGTCTTTAACTTACACAGGTTTGCAATATTCAATGTTTTGCTACTTGGAAATGGATAGGGAGCCGGATGTGATTTATGTAGAAGCCTCTATTGTATAGATGTCAGTTCGTCGAAGCAAAAAATATATTAGATGTTTAGATGGAGAAGTGATAACTTAAGTTTGACCTTCCCGCAGGTCAAGTTAGAATAAGAACCATGCATGTGGAGCCCATGGTCATCGGAACCGTTCACATGATGTGCACACTTGTGTTGACCCTTATGGGCCCAAGACTCACTTCTTTTTATCGTTGAAGGGATGATGACTGAATCCACAATAATAGCATATTTTTAAATAAATAGTGATTTTTTTGTATAGTTTGTGGGTTGTAAACCAGCCATTCAATGCACAAATGTACAAACATGATTTGACTACATCATTTAGATGTGTGAAATCCAACAGTCGATGTTTCTTGAAACAAGGTCAAGTTTTGGGGTGTTCACCAAATCATGGATGGCATTTAATTCGACAGTCTGGATGTATGTAAGGTGGTCCCCATTGTAGTAAGAATTCTAATTTATGATTACGTTATTTAGGATTCAGTTACATGTTTCAATGACCTGTCCAATACAATGCTGAAGATCAAACTGAAACTTGGGCCCACAGATGTACATGAGTGGGCACATATTTGGATCTGTTCAGATATTCAGAACATGGAATCTCCATTTTCCTATCTATAGCTCAAACTGAGTTGACCTTATGACAAGGTAAGACTTAAGTAATCACTCACTCCTCAATGAAAGTAGTCTCGTTCATACAGTGTAAATATACCTTGGTATCGGATTCTTATCAATACATTAGTATGAGGGTTGTGTACTATTTTACCATTGCTATTTCAGTGCCCTAAATGCCTTAACTGATGAAAATCTGCAGGAATACTTTTCATGCGTGCGCCTCTTTGAGTCTTGAAGGAGATTATTTTTGTCAAATCTTGAAGAACACAAATTGTACACTTTCATAGTTTTCAGAAAATGACTCATTCCCATCTAATCCATCTGTGAGTCTATATGATTTCCTCTGAGAAGCCGCAATTAGGATGAGAATTCTTACACTGAGATCCAGGTGCGTTGTACATGTCAGTACTCCAGTGCATTTCTCCCTCTGAGTCAGAATAATATATTTTCGAACTTTCTCTTTAACTCTATTAAAACTGAAACTGGATGTTCCAGCACGAATCTCAGCAATCACTTCTTCCAATTCTACATATTGATCATTTTGAACCAGAAGAAGACTTTTGGGTGAAATATTCACATAATGTAGATTATCGTGACTCTATAGTTACATGTAGGTCTATCTAACAAAGAAAAGCAGAATGCTCATGACATGTCCGTGTGGGATCAGCCAAATCCTCATTGAATTGGGTTTTTCCATTAAAAGGAGCTCATATATGTTCTGCAGTACTGCCTTTGATTACTCCACCGGTATGAAAAGTTCTTAATGTTAGTTGAGTCCCCGGTTCACCGATTGATTGACCTCCAAAAATACCTACTGCGTATCCCAATTCAACCAAGTCACCATGAGTGGGGCGCTGACCATAAACAGATCCAAGATATACTTCTGCAAAGAAAGGGGGTTCGAATAAATATTGGCTGGTTCGAATGGAAATTCATCTGGATTTTAAAATTTTCAATTGAAGGTGGGCACAAGGGATTTCCATGCACATTACGCGTCTGGTTTTTCCATTCCGGATTTTCTTTCATTGTTTCATTTATTTGTGTGGGACATAGCTCTTGCAGATTTGAATTTGTAATGTAACTGAAAGCTATGCTGATCATCCCCTTAGACATGTGGTCATGAAATTTGCAGAGTTTATCAGTTTTACTTTTTTTTTTTTTTATCACCTGTGTCCTTTGTGTAACTTGTGCTGCATGATTTTGATGAGGAACTGTTAATAAAATGACCTAACACCTTTTATGGATGCGTGGTCTACTATTTTATTGGAATTGGCTTGGGATGATGGTTCAGTGTATAAATAAATGTTTGTGACATTCCCAAGTTCCCTCAGCTATAATTTTAGCACTAACAGGATGATTTAATGTATTATCAAAACTGAAATGCTTTAATTTCCTATAAAATATACAGGGCAATTATAGGGTGCGTTTGTGGGACGAGAGGATTCCCCAGTAGTGAGGAAAATTGTTCTGCCTTTTTTATTTTATGTGCAGCCTGCTTTTATGTTTTTTTGTGCAATACATTTTCCTCGCTGAAAAAGAAAAAAAGGAACTGATTCTCCTCAATAGAGAGGATTTTACTTCCCTATGCGAGAGGTAGGAATGCGGGATGGAGAATGGAGAGAGTGCTTTCTCTTTTGTGGTAGTTACTTAGGAGTGGGGAGATATACTACTGCTTTGAAAAGGAACCAATCAATCTGCCAACCAAATATTTGATGGTTTGATTAGGCATCCTCCATCAGTATGATGATGTACAGGGTTCTCTAACTTTGGCCTGGTCTGCTGATTGCTTTGACTCCTGGAGCCGGCATTTGAGGTTATCGATTCTCATTGGCAGATGTACTTCACTAGCATTCCAAGAGAAAACCACTTGGCCCATCTGATAAAGAAAGTCGTGTACTAGGGGGCCATCGTTGTGCTATTTTTGCATCCTTGGAAAAATTCTCTTGTAACTCTAATTACATGCAGCTCTTGTTAGTTGTTACCAATATGTTACTTAACAATAGCCTATTTAAATGCATAAACAGTAGCATGCCTTGTTTCTCCTTAACCTCTCCTAGAGGTTTCCAATTTCCCTTCAGGTTTCAACTTGCCCTTCAAGTATGACATCTGCATGATAAATGAATCCTGCAGCGTCTAACCAAATGACTGGCTTTTGTAACAAACCTGGTAACAGGCACAGGTGCAGGTACGCGTGTGCTTATGTAGCACATGTGCAAGGTCCAGCCTGCTTCAGTTTCGTAGCGGGCTCTAACTGAGAGTAATGGTTCAAATGGTTTAGCTGTTCACTCATCAGGTGAAGCCACATGTATATGAAAGTTCTTTCTTGTGGCCAGCATGATGGTGTAATTTTTGGATCATCACTTATTCAAGGCAGTCCCTTTCTGCTGGAGGGGCCTAATACTACTTGTAACCTGGACATGCATTGGGTCTCAATGTTGCAAACTGACAAGATGCAAGAATCTGTATTTATTGAGATAGAAGCATTTTAGAACTGTGTTTATTGTACCTGTACCACTAAACTCGAAGAATGAAGGATGCAGTTATATTTTGGCATGCCACATTGCCACAGCAATTTCTCTTTGTTCCCTTTCTGAGTTGAAAAATCAGTGTAATGTAGCTTGGCACTCACATGCATGTCAATCGCTACATTGCATGTCCGTACAAGTGCGAGCCTTGATGTATCTCTTTTAGGTTCTGTATGGCAAAAATGACAAGAAACCTCTGTTTTAGGTTCTGTTGCATGTGCATTTGAATGCCATTGCAAGTCACAATGCGTCTCTTTTAGGTTCTGTTTGGAAAAATGATTGAGAAAACTTTCAGAGTGCTGAAAATACACCACTTTATTCAAGAGAGAATCCCACTATGACAGTTCAAAGGATCATCATGTTGCAATATGTCACTTTTAAAGACTTCAACATTTTCAGTTTCTTCTCTTTTGTTACAAGTATAGTCTGCATGATAGTATATGGCTTGAAGCTTCTGAGTTTTAAATTGATTCTCCAATCCGGAGCTCTCAATTTTTGAGTTTTTACTACAACATGAAACTGATCAAGTAAGTTTGGTCACTTCTTGTTGCTTTCAGGAAAAAATTTGACCTAACTCTAATTTTAGAAAAATGGTTTTAACTAGCATCTGTGAAACTTTGACTTGGTTTAATCCAGTAGTGATACTTTGACTTGGGTACCCAGAGATCAATCTCGGGCATCTGTGAAACTAAGGTGCCAGCACCACTCAATCAGAGTGTGTTGGCGCCAAGGGGAAAGCTTATTAAAATAGAAACCACATATAACTGCTACCAACAAAATTAGACACTTAGAAAGTACTCCACATAGCCAACAAACACAGACCACCACATTACCTACTACAGATGCCAACAGGCAGAGAGACAACTACAGAGTCCTACTAAAACAAACTTTCTTTCACCCAAAATGAAGAAAATTAACACCTCAATGTTGGGTACTTTGATGTCAATTCTTTTGGACTAATCCTGCTCATGTTATATTGTACAATTTACAATTATCTATCATTATTATTTATTTTGTCTTCACTGATAAAATTACTTTTCGAACTTTAATTTTTCTTCGTCTTTTACTTTACTTTTCTACTTGAAATCTTTTTATCTGTTTATAGTTCGCACTTATTTTATAAATATTTTATTGAAATTCAGATATGTTGATAAGTTGGCTAATCCTTTTAGTTTATCTTGCATTCAAAGTTAGCATTTAGTTCATCAGGGAGATAATATGTTAAGCACGATGGTTGGCTAAAGATAAGCACCTCGCTATAGAGCTTGCCTAGATGCATGATAGTCATGGGCGCCTATGAAGTGAAAAATGAACACAGATACATTTACGCCTTTTGTTCGTCCATCTATGAAAAGCAAAATTAATTATTAAGTTAAATCCCATTCTATATATGTTGATTAATTCAATGATTTCTATCAATTCAAATGTGGTGAATCTACGCCAATACCTTAATTATTAAAGGGCATTTAATGTGAATGGCTTGAATTAAGCCTAGATTTATTGAGTTGAAGCAAAGCAAAGGTGCCCCCAAATGGCTCAATTTAACTTGTTTGTATAACGACTCCCTTGCAGATGTTAGCTAATAATCATTTCTCATGTTTAAGACTATATGTTGGGTACGGCTCCTTACCTTAGTGGTAAGGAGTGGCCATGGCTTTGTGTTCGAACCCGGGCTCCTCCCTCTTTACATATGCGAGTTTTTATCATCTCATATGTGTGAGTTGTATTTATTATCCTCGCATGTGTGAGTTTCCATCTCTTCGGATGTATCATGAGTCTCAGATCCAGCCCTTCACTGGGTTAAAAAAAAAAGACTAAGCCGATCTTCATTTTATGTTGTGGGCTAATTTTATGTATACTCTGCATTGAGACAAAATCAATTCATTTTGGGACTGCATGATTAGTGCATTTACAAGATCTAGGCATCTATGGTGGGACATAAAGATGGACGGTCATGATCCATCCTCTTCATTCCATGGGTACCACATAAGCTGTGATGTACAAGAGCTCCAGTGGAATCGACCCTACCCAATCATATCTGATCAAGTTACCTTGTGTGTGGGCAGGGAATGGATAGAGCACGAGTGGCTAATTCTGCCTGGTGACACGTGGTGAGCACTGGATGCAGGCTTCTTTGCTGCCTTACAAGTTTAAATCACACAGGGCACTTGGGATTGGATGAGATAGTACTAGTACCCCATTGAGAATTTGAGATCAGATATTTCTGAAAAATATAAGGTTTTCTAATTCTATTTATCTGATTTCTAATTTAAGTGAAGGGGGCTTTTTTGTTATTATTTTTCTTTTACAGTGGATGACTGTGATCCATTCAATCAGAACCATCCAAAGAGTGGGTCATAGGGTATTTGGTGCAAGGATCTGTATCAATCAGATGGTCCTATAATCCAATGGTAGCCATCAAATGGGTAGCCAACAGTGATCATCTATCAACGTTGATTTTGGACCATCTCTAATTTTCGGTGGGGAAAAGTTGATCGAGGGCTTTGATTGGCCTATGACTTCCCTTTAATCATGTGAGTTCAACAATTATTTGTTATCAATAATCTAAGATGCAAAAAGTGAGCTTACCATATCAATCCAAGCTGATTTGTGAGGCCCACTATGACGAAAAGTTTAGAGCCTGTTTGCTTGCAATATAATATACATGAATTAGATTTCTTGGGATTTAAATCACTAAGCTGATTACTGAGTATTCATTTTTCATATTCCATTGCTTTACTTTTCATAAAAAAAGGAGGTTATTTATGGTCATTTTTATATAGTCACCTTGGATCTTCATTTTTAAACATTTATGACATAAATTCTTATGTATTCTATCTAAATAAACATGCCATTAATTATAATTAATCAATTCAGCATATAGTGTGGTATGCACTTTTTATGGTCGAAGCTTTCCTATGAAATAGATTGTTTTTTTATTTTATTTTATTTTTATAACAGAGGGTGTCCAAGCCCTTTGGACCAAAATAATCCATACGGGCCCAGAGGTACTATAACTCTTGGCATGACTTCATAGTTGGATAGATAAATAAATTTGCCATATCTTGTTCTAGGGTTTGATTATAACTCTTTAAATGGAATCCAACATGATAAAATATAAAGCTTTTGATGATGTTGATGAATATAATTATGCTTAATTATGCACGTAGAAGCAGTCCAAGTGGCCTCGCAACAACCTAGATCCCGACATACCAAAGTCTTTTTTTTTTACTAGAGTAAGGGATCAATCCCTAGCTACAAATTAAAGATATAAAGATGCCTCACCACCAATTTATAGGTGGATTTGAAGCATAATAGTTTAAATCGCTTCTCATTTCACAATTATTTTTAATTTTTTATATAAGAGTATCCCATTGTATTTGATTCAATAATTTTAATTTCTCGAATTACATACATTATACAATCCGATAACACACTTGCACCAAATAAGCCTAGAGCCATTGAACACACATATACAAGAGAACAAACCCATACCTTACACCAATAAACCAACACCAAACCATTATAATATATTAAGGTAGAAGCTTTTACATCCAATTTTGACTGTTGGTTATGATTTTGATCGGAAGTTATATCAACTACTTTTTTTTTTTTTTATCTTTTTATCATAACCACTCAAAACTGCTCTCCACTTTTATTTTATTTTATTTTATTTCTCAAAATCTCTTTTTCAATCCAAACTCTATCATTCCCATTCTGCTTTAATTCTGATTTTTCCATTCTATGATATACCAATTCTCCGATTATATTTATACATACTCAGAAATTTTTTACTTCTTTTGCTTTCTTTCTAAAAAATATTATGAATTTTTTATACATAAATATTTAAATTACAATGTTTGCCATATCCGTGCTGAGCACAGGTAATTTTGCTAGTTGCCTTTTTAAAGCCTTTCAAACTTAAGCATAATTATCTCAATATTCATGATAGGCAAAGAGCTACCTACTATTTTGAAACCAAGCAGACTTAAAATTTTAATTTGAAAGACTTCTTGTGACCTGGTGGCTCCTACCTACCATGGAACAATAAAATATATATATATATTAGCAGGGATTTTTATTTTGACCCCATTATCTAATTTCCTATTCCATCACCTAACATAAATCTCATTATTTTATTATTTCCACTAACTCTTGATAGACACCCACCAAGAACACCCACCCTCAAAGGCAACAACAGACACAGAGAGAGAGAGAGAGATGGCAATGGCAATGGCGCTGAGGAGACTCTCTTCAACGGTGCAGAAGCCGATGCGGCCTCTCTTCAACGGAAATGCCCTCTACTACATGGTTTTATTACGATTCTGCCCCCCCACATTCAATCTTATATCTCTGTGATTAGCAAAAGAAAGCAACTGAGCTTTTGAATACTTTCTTCTTCTATTGCAGTCGTCTCTACCCAATGAAGAAATCTACGACAAGGAGAAATCTCGGGTTACGGTAATAACCCTAGTGGCACTTTCGTGAATACTTCATCTTCGCTTCGTCTTTTTGGAATGTCCTTTTTTTTTCTTTGCTTGGTTCATTTCATTTCACGATCTGCAATTTCTCTTGTGTCTTTCTGCAAAGTTGGATTAGTCGATTTTGAAATCGGGGCCGTTGGTTATAGTGTTTGGGAGATCTAACGGTGGGTTTCGATTTCAGTGGCCGAAGCAACTCAACGCGCCCCTGGAAGAGGTCGATCCAGAGATTGCTAACATTATCGAGCTCGAAAAGGCGAGGCAATGGAAGGTGATTTTCTTGCAATTTTGTTTTTTGGGGCAAAGTTTTCATGTTGGTTTGAACGCCGTTCGATTCTAAAAATTCAATCTTGTCAGCAGATTTGTGTGATTCGGTAATGGAGAACGGTAGATAGATAGATAGATAGGTATTCGTGTTTGTATGAACACCTTTTGATTCTAAAAATTCAATCTTGCCAAGATCAGAAGATAGTTTTCTTGCAAAATTTTGGATTTTTTTTGTTTGAATTCTACTCAATTTGATCTTGTCATCAGATTTGTGTTATTCTCAGAGAAAGAAAATTAAATTAGCTTAAGAGATGCTAAGTTGGTTTTTTAGTCTTCGTTGATGAATCTGTGTTTATAATGGATCTAAAAGGGAGTATTTAGTATGGTGAATGAATTGGTTTGGTTGGGTGTGGACTGTGAACGGTGGATATCAGAAGCCACATTATGTTGTATGTTAGTTTTATGCCTTTTTTCTTGCTGCAAATTGTTATTTGCACCAGTCATCAATGATGATTCCATTTGCAAATTTTTGGTGCATCCAAATGCAGCTTTAGATTATTGTGCCATAAGCTTATTGGGAGTTTTTTTTGGTGTATTTGGTGTTTGTCGAAGGGGCTCGAACTCATCCCTTCAGAGAATTTTACTTCGCTCTCGGTGATGCAAGCTGTGGGGTCGGTCATGACAAACAAATACAGCGAAGGGTATCCGGGTGCAAGATACTATGGAGGAAATGAGTATGAAACACCACCCTTTCTCACTTTCTGTATTTCCTTGGATTTGGTGGTGGTGTTTGTGGAAGTGAATTGATGGTTTTTTTACTATTTTCAGGTACATTGACATGGCGGAGTCTTTATGCCAAAAGCGTGCCCTGGAAGCGTTTTGTTTGGATCCTCAAAAATGGGGAGGTAGTATCATTTATTTAACCTTTTTTTTTCTTGCCAAGGAACCCAACACTAGAATGATGGTTTCTACTTTCTAGCCTATGCACTTGTAAATTTACTCATTGTGTTTTTTAGTGACAGTAGTTAGTTCAAATCAAATAGTCTAAAGATGAGTACAGTGATTATACGATACGTAATTTTTTGGTGATTTTAACATGAAGATCTAATTTTTTTCTTTCTTTTTATTTTTTAAAATTTTTTTCCTTCTTGGTCCTCATTTTGAAAATGTTTTGTGCTATGAATTCCAGTATCCACATAGTTTTCTTTTATCTTCTTCTTCTTTTTTTTTTTAACGTAAAATTTGGTTTAGGTATGAGGGGTTTTGTCTACTTGGAGTATAGGAACCTTGATGTGCAAGAGCATAGAGTTGGTCAAGGTAATGAAAACAATAATTAGTATAGCCTGTCCACAGGAGACGAAGTGGAAAGGAGATAAAGCTAAGGAGCTCACTGATGGTTATAAACTTTTTATACCGGAAAAAACAATACGAGATATGGAGTGGGTATAGTCGTAGATATGGATTTAAAAGAGAAAATTTTGGGGGGTAAATAGATTGGATGATAGAATTAAAGTAATTAAACTAGTGCCAAAGGAAGGCATAATTCATATCATTAGTGCATATGCTCTCCAAACAAGATTAGATGAAAGTGCCAAGAGCAAAATTTGGGAGGAGATGGAAGGTTTACTACAAGAAATTCTAGCTATTGAAAAGATTTTCCTAAGAGGGGACTTAAATGGGAATGTAGGAGCAACAATCTTATTGACCTTTCTATGCATGAAGCTCGATTCACTTGGACCAACAATCAAGCGATTCCAGCAATGAGTAGGCTGGATCGTTTTTTAGTCTCTACTAATTGGATGGACTTGTTTCCAGACTTTGTTAAAAAAGCCTTGGCTCTCCCTATTTCTGATCATTGTCCTCTACTTCTTGAAACGGGTATGGAATATTGGGGTCCCCCTCCTTTTCGATTCGAAATTATGTGGCTTTACGAAAAGGATTTTTCTAAGCATGTTAATGAATGGTGGATTGAAAAGTCAGTGAGTGGTTGAATGAGTTTTCATCTTGCTCATAAATTGAGATATCTAAAACAAAAATTGATTTGTTGGAGGAAGGAAGTTTTTGGCGATCTTCAAAAGAGGAAAAATCAAATTCTTGCTGGGATTCAAATTATTGATAGTAAAGCAGAAAGTGGGGTTTTTGATGATGTGGATTGGGATAATAGAATGCTGTTTCAAGAGCAATTTCAAAGGTTGTTTCTTCAAGATGAAATCAAATGGAAGCAACGTTCTAGAAATAAATGGTTAAAAGAAGGAGATCAGAACACCAAATTTTCCCAGCCATAGCCAGTGCTTGTTGGCAGGTCAACCGGATTACATTGATTGTTTCTAGAGGAAGACTTCTGGACTCTAAAAAGAATATTCAGGAGGAAATTGTTCATTTTTTCAAGCTTCTTTACATGGTTGATAAGAGAATGCGGCCTCGATTGAATGAGATTTCTTTTAAGTTTCTTTCTTCTCTTAATGCTACTTCTTTAGAAATTCCTTTTTCTAAAGAAGTGATAAAGGTTGCTGTTTTTGGTCTTGGAGGGGATCGGTGTAACGCCCTAATTCCGGATACCAAGAAAACCGTTAAGGTACCCGAATTTGGCGCGCTACTTCCAGAAAAACCCAGGAACTTCCAAGATCGTAGGTCCGCAGTGAGGTCCAATTTAAAACTTTTTGACCGACATATAATCAATGGTTAAATTTACGGAAGTGTAATGAGTAAAGCGGAAGCATAAGGTATCATAGAAATATATCAAGTGTAGCAGGATTGAAGTCCAGCCTAAATCTCAAAGTATAATTAAGAACATATTTATAACATATCAGTCTAACTCCCTGCTCACCACATAAGAAAACACTCAACCCAAAAAAAGATAATCACTCAATCCCCCAGTACCGGCACTCCATCCTCCAGCTCGACCCCCTGGTCGGCTGGTCCCCATCCATAGTCTCTGGCTATGGGCGCCTCGACGAGCGCGTCGTCCTCATAATCGGGGTCATTACCTAAGCACCAAGAATGGGTCAGATCCAAGGATCTGGCAAGTTGCAGTATACAAATAACATAGGATGTATGCATCAAAGGAATAAAGACATTAATAAGATCAATAAGAATATCCAAGGTACAAATACTAGGCAATTGAGCAAGATAAACATTTAGAGTCAGAAAGATAAGATAGCCAATCTATCTATACAATATGGCACATTCACACAAGCTGGATACCGCGGGATATTATGCCGCGGCCCTCTCATACTGAACACAGTCGCGGTGGGGAATCTCACCAGTGCTGGGGATAACTAACTCTGCAAATTACTCATCAATCTCAAACACTCATCACTTGGGAGACTGGATCGGTATCGCACCGTCCGTCTAAAACATAACTCATCACTCAACACTCAAATAGCTCCTACCAGTGATGATCAGTCAACAGGCTGAGCTTAGAACAACTGAGTGAATGTTAGTGCCGACTCAGGTAATCAAATACAGGTCTGTGTCTGTCTAGGCTTGCCTTGCGCGAGCAAGGTCCTAACAAGTCCCTAAGAGGTCCAAGTACAATACCATGGAATACAGTCCAAATCCAAGTCCAATCATTGGATCTATACTAAGGCCCATCAAGCCATGGCCTTATTTTAAACAGTCCGGGAGAGATCACAATCTCAATCCAATACCAGTCAGTCCATTCTCATCCATAATGAATCACAAGTCCAACCTAATCAAACCTCTTCACCTAGGGTATCATAAATCCCAACTTAGGCCGTATGAGGGCCTGCCTAGACACAGACACGGGTTATTGATCACCAATCACATCACCAGGTCACCTCTAAGTAATCCTAGGTTCAGGTCCTCCATTTTCCACTTACATTAATAGGTTTAAGCAAGAACAAGGATATGAGAGTGATAGTAGTGAAATAAACTCACAGTAATCGAATCAAAGGGGATATCAAAGGTCCAATCCTAAGTAATGGTCTACTTTAAGGTTCAGGGCCTCATCAGATAATTGGATCCCTAACTGCAGCCTCAGATGCCAAATATGTTATATTTGGTGCTCATGAAGTTACAGGCATCTTTGACTACGTTTAAGGGTCGAATCACTAACAATTTCAATCCCTAAACTCTATTTGGTGGTCCCCACGAGTGAAGGTCGAGCCACACCATGGACTCGTACTGGGCACATTGATGGAAGTTCATTTGGATGGTCAATGTGTATAGTTTATCCAATTAATAGGGTACAACAATATAATTTAACATATAAAGAAAGAACTAACGGAAATTTTAGGATAATTAAAGAAGAACAATAATAATAGAGAAATCAAACCTTAATTTAGCACATTGATAATCAAGGACACCAATCAAAAATAAATAAATAAATAATGATACATAAACATCTAAATTTATAATTCTAGAGAACCTGAAGACTAATCCAATACTTTTTCTACACTCAAAATAGTTTAAGGATCATTAGGGGTTCATTAAAGGCTAAGGGGTCTTTTATTTCCAATTTCTAAAATTAATGGGGTCAAGAAATATTATAAAAGTAGAATGTCAAATTATTTAATTGGGTTCATTAAAAACTATGGGGCTTATTTCTAATTTTTGAGACAAATAGGCTAAGGTATTAAATATTAAAAGAACTTTATTATGTCACCACATCACTACACCTCTCTTTTCTAAGTCATAGTCCTTTCTTTCTTTCTTAATCCCCTCTTATTCCCATAGACCCTCAAACCACCAAACCTAACCATCATTCCACATTTCTATCACATGGCATGTCCACCATTTCACATACTCTCACAAACCACTAACTACTCACCCACCTTTACTTTTTCTCACTTATCCACACACGTCACCAGCACTACCTCTTCTCCTTTCCAAACGTTCTGCAACACAACAGCACATAGCTAACAGAGGGAAACGTCTCACGCCTGGGACATTTTGTTCCACAAAATCATGGCCCCCATTGACCCAAGCCCAGATCAGACTTCACCATTGAGGTCGCCCAGGGCCCTACTACAAGATGTAGGGTCCAGATCAAAGTTGGTGGCCCACCTGGGCCCCACACTCTAAAGAAAACGGAAACTACATTTCCTAATTCGTTAGTGACATGCCATCTCTGGGGCTTTGGATGGTGGACCAAACGGGGTCCACCTCACATGGGTTCACATCCCTAATGTCGCCTCGCCATTTCCGGCCCGATGGACGGACCAGATCGGCGATCGGATCAACCAGTGGGTCTCACAATCATATGCTGCAAAACTGATTTTTCTCCCAAAAACACATCTTCTGTGATTAAGCTAATGGGGCCCCTCTAGGGTCGCCTGTGGGTCCTCTATCAGATCCACGGTTTAGATCGATCATCGGGTGGCTCACCTGGGTCCCGGCCTTAACGCAAGGAAATTGGAACATCCCTTGTTTCCATGACAGGAATTGTAACAGTCACCCTTTCCATCCAAAGTCTATTCAAATCAATTACATTCACTCCCATTCATCAAATAAACAAATAAAATGATAAAAACACTTCAATGCCCAACCATCCATCAATCCATCCGGACCATTGATCTTCCAAATGAGATAAACTCATCCATCAATGGCCAAAAACCATAAAAACAAGCTCAAAGGTAGATCTACTCATTTCTAACATAATTGAAATGAAAATATAGAGTCAATAATAGAAATCATGCATTCTATGCTAAGTGAGTATATTGCACTTGCCTTGATTGGTAGAAGAGAAAGAGATTGATAAGAGAGGTAGAAGATGGCTCCTCCTTCTTGCAATTAGGGTTTTGGACTTAGGGATTTTAGCTAGGGTTTTGTGAAATGAGAGGTAAATTAGGGATAAATGAGAGTGAATTTAGGGTTCATTTCCCAATGCAATAGTTTAGGTTATATATAGTCTAGGGTTTTGAGACAATTACCATAAAAGCCTTTTTGATTGCATAGGAATGTGGATAAGGACATGGGCATTTAGGTCATATGATGGAAATTCTAGAAAGTTCTCAAGTGTGGAAAACCCCCTATATAAAAACTTATTTACTAGCAAGGGCCTCAACACCAAAAACCCTACAAAATTATAAAAAGACACTCTATAAATCTATGAAATACACAATAGGCCTAAATCCTATAAAATAGACTAATACTTAGGAAAATATCTATTTACCCTTACTAACCCCTATTAATTAGTATAATTATGCTATATTAACATAATTAATAGTATTCAAATTCAAAATGAGGGCCCACCAAAGGTGGGGCCTCACAATCGGGCTCTTCTTTTCTTTAATAAAACTTACCGTTATAAAAAAAAAAAGGGAATGTAGGAAAGGATAATAGAGGATATGAGAGAGTACATGGATGATAATGATTTGGAGAAAAGGATGAGTTAGGAGATACTAGCTTGGATTTTGCATTAACATTTAACGTCATAATGTCAAATGCTTGTTTTAAAAAGAGAGATGAGTATTTAATTACTTATAAAAATGGAACTAGCATGAGTCAGGTAAGCTTTTTTTCTAGGTAGAAAACATGATTGATTGGCTTGTAAAGACCGTAAGGTTATTCCATTAGAGAGTTTGACCACACAATATAGGTTAGTAGTTTTAGATACTTGTATTAGAAGTGGAAAAAAGAGGCGTAGTAAATAATATGTGTCCTAAAACAAGGTAGAAGGATTTGAAAGGAGAAAGAGCAATAATATTTAAGAGTAAGGTGATTGAGGAGGGATTTTGAAATTTTGAGGGAAAAACAACAGCGATGTAGAAACAAATGGCTAACTGTGTTAGGAAGGTTACAAAAGAGGTTTTTGGAAAGTCGAAAGGGAAAAAGGACACTATAATAAAGCAGTGTGGCGGTGGAGTGTAAAGGTTCAAGAAGCTGTTCGAAAGAAGAGACGTTCCAAAATTTGGCAGGGTACTAGGAATATGGAAAACTATGTGATGTAAAATAAGCAAAGAAAGAAGCTAAGACAGTAGTAAGTGATGCAAAACCCAAAGCATGTGATGACCTATATAATAGGTTGGGATGAAGAGAACGAAAGAAAGATATTTTTAAGCTTGCAAAAATAAGAGCAAGGAAAAGTAGGGACTTAGATCATGTCAAATGTATTAAAAGCAATGACCAAAAGGCCTAGTGAAGGGCAACAATACCAAAGTTAGGTGGAGGGAATATTTTTGCGAACTTTTAAATGAAGACTATACAAGACACATAAGAACAAAAGAGGATACTTAGTTAGCAGATATACTTTTTTTTTCCCATAAAATCAGGGTGGTGGAAGTGAGGAAAACATTGAATCAAATGAAAATAGGAAAATCTATGGGTCTAGATGATATTTCAATTGAGGCTTGGAAATGCTTAGGAGAAGTTGGGAAGAGTTGGTTAATTAGACTCTTCAATAAGATATTAATGACAAAGAAAATGCCAAATGAATGGGGAAAAAGTGTATAAGAATGAGGGAGATATATAGAACTATACCAATTATCGTGAGATTAAACTTATGAGTCATACTATGAAGTTATGAGAGAAAGTAACGGAGCAAAGACTTGGACAAAAGACCAAGATATTTGAAAATCAAATTGGTTTTATGCCAAGGATGTCAACTATGGAAGCTATCTTCTCACTTGGGCAATTAATGGAAAAATATCGAGCAAATAGGAGAAATCTTCATATGGTCTTCATCGATTTAGAAAAAGCACATGACATGGTACCTAGAGGTTTAATTTGGTAGATTTTAAATAAAAGGAATGCTCTAGAGAAGTTATATTGAAATTATTAAAGACATGTATGAAGGAGCGGTGATGAGTGTGAGAACTACTTGTGGAGAGGCAGGTGAGTTCTCAGGGACTGTAGGTTTGCATCAGGGGTCAGCCCTAAACCCTTATCTCTTCGTCCGGATTATGGATGAGTTATATTTAAGAGGAGGTACCTTGGTGTATGTTATTTGCTGATGGTATAGTGTTAGTAGATGAATCAAGAGATATGTGAATGCAAAACTCTAGAGATGGCAGGAGGCTTTAGAATCCAAAGGCTTTAAAATAAGCCATACAAAAATGGAATATATATAGATGATTACAACTTCAGTGGGAATATAAAAACAGCTAAAACTAGAGAAACCCATTTGAAATGGTTTGGGCATGTCCAACGCAAGCTGACAATGACGCAGGAAAAGTTTGGTTATGAAGGTTGATGGCCCACCAAGGGGAAGGGGTACGCAAAGAGGACGTGGATGGAGGTAGTAAAAATAAATCTGAAGTAGTACCACTTAACTGAGAATTTAGCTTGAGATAGATCATAATGGAGAAACATAATTCGTGTAGCCAACTTCAACATAGTTGAGACAAGGCTTTGATGATGATGATGATGTATGCGTGGTTTTGTGAAGCCCAAACAGCCAGATATGCTCATGTAGCAAAGTGCTCCATCCAAGATATATGACAAGTGGACACTGCCATTTATATGAGCTGCCTGATAATTGATACACTCATCAGTTGAGTTGCACTGTTGAATATGGGCAGTTGAAATATATATATTTTAACTGCCCACTGATTTGTACAAGTCTGTCCTACCTTACAATTTATGAACAGGCCTATATAATTTTCAGGTAAAGTCGTCCATTGACACTGCTTGGATGTGCCACACCTATGCCACGCAGCATGTGCAGATGTTTGTGCCTGATTTTGTCCATCTACTTGCATGCATGGGCCTGCAAATATTTAGGAAAAAGTGCTAGATATGTTAAGGATGATTGAAGCATACAATATAGTTCATCTTATTATTTTGATTTCCTTACTTCTGAACATCTAATGATTTCCTCATGATATCAACGTACCAAAGGGAATATAGTATTCCTGTGCCCTCAATTTTTTTTTTTGTAATTCAGAGATGTATCCAGCTGCCATTTATCTATGTCATTTGGGATAATAGCTTATTAGAGTAGTTTCTGTTTTTCGCTTTTTTCTTTTCTTTTTTTTTCCTTGTGGAAAGTGAATAGGGACTAATAAGATGTTTGTTCTTTTTTTTTTTTTTTTTTTTTTACCTTTTCTTTTGGCTGGAGGCTTCACTTTTCTTGCTTCAAAGTTACTTGCCCAAGTACTTGGCTTCTTGCATTAGCTTGCTTCATACTAATATACACATCAATTTTCTTTTCTTGCAGTCAATGTGCAGTCACTGTCTGGGTCTCCAGCTAATTTCCAAGTATACACTGCATTGTTGAAACCTCATGAGAGAATCATGGCACTTGACCTTCCTCATGGCGGACATCTTTCACATGGTTACCAGGCATGTAGAACTTTCATCTAAATATTTTCTAGGTTGTTTGTGGGTACTATTCTCCCTTCTAGTAATTGTTGAAGACACTGCCTTTGATGGCAATTAACATGCCTCAATGGGCCTTTTGGTTCCATGGAAAATTAATCACTGTGGAATATGTTCTCTTTGCAAAGTGTTTTATTGTCTAAATAAATTTCAAGGAATCACAATTATAAGCACAGAGAATGCAGATTTGGGCCATTAAATCTTGAATTTAGAATGGTAGGAGCAAGTGGGATGATGGTTAGGGTTGCTAATGGGCGAGGGTTGTCCAAGTCCAGTGTGTTTGGTGCTTCGGCCTTATAATCAGGCCTATATCAAAACCAAAGGCTAATCCCTTTTGCAACATATTTAAGTCCATTTTTATTAATTGTGTGGGCCTCGGCCTTCTAGTCAAGCCTTTATTCGTAATAGACCTGGGCGCTTATCCACAGGCCTAAAACACAAATTGGGGCTTTATCCAGATCCAGCCCAATTCACTCAGGTTGGACCAGTGTTTTAATACCAGCATGACCTAGATATTTACAATATTACTTAAGAGATTTTTTTTTTTATTAGTCGGTCGTAAACTTGTGCCCACAATTTGTGAATTGGAAGCCTCAAAAGGCGACTCATATAGTCATACCGGCAACCACCTGGCTGCAACAATTAGCACATTCCAACTAAACTGGTAATCAAAGTGATTATTCTTCCAAGATGCGGTTCTTTGATTACTTTAAAACAGTGAAGCTTACACACCTGGGGCTATGCTTTAGATTGGATGATGAAATTATATCATAGGATTAGTGTCTTATCATTCTGATATAGTGATATATATATTTTTTTGTTTGGTGCTGGAGAGAAGAAATTTATCAACTGTTTAACATTTGTCTTGCCAGATTTTTTTAAATTTTAAATGATTTGCTAAAGCTTGGTTATTTTATGATTCTTTTGTAGTTCTAGTGCCTTTGTCTTTTATGTACTTTATAAATATTCACATGCAGTCAAGATAGTATCTAGCCTTCATTTGTCAAATTGTTTTGTGGGCCCACCTTTCATGAAGGCGAAATGGGTAAAAAACTAGCAGGGGATGGCCTGGAATATATCATTATCATTAGATTGAATCACAACAATGCTCATCATACTATATCATCATGTATTTGCCTGTTTTGTTGCATTTTAATCCAGTAAAGAAAATTAATCTGGTCAGATAAATATTTGGGATCACCTGACTGGCATGTGCTTGGGAAGTGTTTGTATGGGGGGTGGGGGTTAGGATTAGTGATTCAGTGGTCTTGCATTGTAAAATATGGTTCTGCTGAACAAATTCTACAAATGAAGACAGAAAAGATAGCTTGAAATTTCCGTAGGAACAGAACAATACTCGCTGCTAGCTTGAACATATGTAAAGACACAATGTTGACTTGCATTCTGTTTTGATGGATGTCATTTGCTCAATCCAATGGCGCGTATGGATGTTGCCAATTCACAGGAGTGAGCATGATATCCATCTGTTTGGATTGGCACCACTGGGTTGAAATATTCGTCAATTCAATCCAACAATATATTTGAGCCGTTTTGAGCACCGAGGGATGAGATTCAACGGTTTGCATTCAAGAAAGATGGCCCCCCACAGCATTGATTCCAAGGGCTTCATGGAAACTCTACATGCAATCATTTATCATATGGAGTGTATTGATTTTATCTTTTGTTACTGAAAGATAGCTCAAGGGAGTTACTGTTCTTATCTATCTACAGTTTTCAAACTAGGGCCCAAAATAGCATCTTTCAGATCCCATTATATCTTTTGTTGCTGTGCAGACTGACACTAAGAAAATATCTGCTGTCTCTATATTTTTCGAGACAATGCCATATCGATTGAACGAGAGCACTGGGTACATTGACTATGACCAGGTACTCATTTCATTTTTCTCTAACTGGCATTTCTGCTTTGATGTCTGACCAAAATTAGTCTTTTCTACTGCTCTGTTGTTTTAAGATTTTTTTCACATGTGCATTGCTGTAAGATTTTTAAATTATAATTCTATTTTACATAGACAGTTAATAGACCTAGCGTGGTCCGACAAAGTCTATTAACGTTTTGTATTGTGGACATGCATGTGGAAAAGAAATCTTGAAAAATATTTTCCGTTAATGATATCGTGAAAATTTCTCAGTAAATGAACAATATAACCACAATTGGAAGATCTATAAAACTGCTCAAGAAATTAATATTTTTTGGACTCTCTGAATTTTGCTATTCCTTTGCAAATGGCTCATCATATGATAAAAGAACAGTCATGCTTCCAGGTAGGCCTCACAGGGCCCTGAAAATTCTGCAATAATAGTAATATTATGCTATTTGAAAAAGAAAATGTAGTTTGAATGGTAGATACATTAGATTTGTTATTACCTTTGAAATAAAAATGGTTCTTTCTCCAAGAAAAGAAAATGTTTCTCCTTACAGGTTCATTTTAACATCTAATTACTCCTATAATGTGCATAGTGTGGACCTTTGAACACATTTCTTTATCTACGTGCAACACAGTGTGCATGCAACCATTTTTTTTTTTTTTTTTGAATGGCATACAACCATATTTTTACCATACACGTGCTTATACATGTGTGTAATTGTGTGGCCACTTGTTATGTACAGTTGCAAGCATACATGTGCTTTGTGGATGTGGTATCTTGCTATCTTTATCTTTGTATGTATGTGTATTCATGCATGAATGTTTCCCATCATGGTTCATAGTTATGCAAAGAAACATCATGACCATTTGCATACCATAGAGTTATCTTTCTGTATGTCTCTTAGCATAAATTATCAAATTGTAGTCTAATTAGTATTTATTATTGCTGGTAATGGAGACAAACACATGCAAGGTCTGATTTTTCCCCCTTATAGTTGGAGAAAAGTGCCATGCTCTTTCGTCCAAAACTAATTGTTGCTGGTGCAAGTGCTTATGCACGCCTCTATGATTATGCACGCATTCGCAAGGTAAATCCCAAATTTAGTTTTACAACTTCTCACAACATAATTCATCTATTGCACATTTTCATTTTCATGTTTTTCCATTTTAAAGATATGTATATTACATGGTGACAGGTCTGTGACAAGCAAAAGGCTATCCTTTTGGCAGATATGGCCCACATTAGTGGGCTGGTTGCAGCTGGTGTTATCCCCTCCCCCTTTGAATATGCAGATGTAGTAACCACGACTACGCACAAGTCACTTCGTGGGCCACGTGGAGCCATGATCTTTTTCAGGAAGGGAGTCAAAGAGATTAACAAAACAGGGCACGAGGTGAGGTTACAGAAAAATAACATGTTTCTCGCTACTTACCCGGCCTTTCCTTTTACTCTGATGTTACTACTTGAGTTGAGTGTTTGCATCATTAAGTACCATTTTGATTGAGAAACTGAGGTTTGATTTTGAAATATGGTAACTAAAGTTCTACTTTCCATTCTGTTCTGAAGGTCATGTACGACTATGAAGAAAAAATTAATGCAGCTGTCTTCCCTGGGCTTCAAGGGGGTCCTCACAATCATACAATTACCGGCTTGGCAGTTGCCCTCAAACAGGTTGGTTCTGCATGGTGTACACTTGGTAAAGGATTACTCGTTTGTTTGTTTGCGCAATTGTAGTCATGTTGTCTCAACTTTATTTATGTTGTTGCATCATCATTTGCAAGGGTTTAAAAATTGGACTTTGTGGGAGATTGGTCACCTTCAAGTCAAGTTGCTCGGCCGAATTGGACCAAGTCTCGCCCTATATCTGAAAAACCTTAAAAGAACATGAAAGATGTTTAAAAAAATATAAAATTAAAAATATAATGTCCTGACTCCTAATAATGTATTTTGAGACATGTTTAATTATTAAGAATAACTTTTAGTATGATAGGCATCCACGCGTCCTCTTTCTTTCTTTTTTTTTTTTTTTTTGTCTATTCATTGAATAACAGTAGATCCAATCTATGAATGCTTTTTTTTTTTTTTTTTTTTCACAAATGGTGATTTTAATCTTCCAAAATTGGTGCAAAAGCTTCCCAAAGATTCTCCTTACAAGAAACATGGGAAAACAAAGTATTTAGGCTTTCTCTAAGAGGACTCGGGGAGAAAGGTGACTTGACTAGGTAGATGCCGAGTCAACTCATATTCGAACTTGGCTGATTTTTAAAACCATGAACCTAGGCCACAGTTTCTGTTCTTTGGTTGAGTCTAACATGGACCCTTAATCCCTACCTAGCCAAAATACTCCTGCTACGACTGTGATGAGCGAATTGTGTATTAAATTGTATTATTATTATTGTTTTTTTTTTTTTTATGGTAATTCTAATTTACCCTAGTTTCCTTACAATGCTGCTGGCTAATTCTTCCCCGTTCCAACTTGGGCTCAAACCTAGCTACCCTGCCTCTCCCTAGAGGACTTTGATGTCCCTTACAAGCTGAGCTTAGCAGCATGGTTCTATTGTTATTGTTTTAGGTTATGTTTGAACCTGTCAAAGATGTCATTTGATTTTAATATTTTGGCATAACTGTTTGGTTATATTTTTCTCTGTTCATTTGGGGTGGTGTGAAAAATGGTAATTCTCAAGTTGCTAACCAATACACCCAAAATGCCTAGGCGTTAAAGGTGTGTCAAACTAACTACTTAAAACCCCCCATTGGGGGGGTACACCGCTCAGACTCGAAGCACACGCCCGCACAAGACGCGGCATGGGTCCTCCTTGTCCTGCGCACATGCGCCCGCCCACAAAACGTGGCATGGGGCCTTTTTTTCCCTGTGCGGATTCATACCCGGGACGTGTTGGCCCTTATTCCATATTAAATTTCCTTCAGCTAACCATACCTACCTAAACCTTGACGCATTAGTAGAGGCAGCATAAATACTTTTCAATACTTCCACCCCACTCCCCTCACCAGTAATCATGTTATGTGGATATGCTGGAAATTATTATGATTGGGAAGTCCTATTTTATATGCTGTGAATGGGAAACAAATAATAAAAATAAAGAGAATTTTTGTGGACATGACTAAATTTTTTATTATGGACTAGCACTCCACCTTTCTGTCATGCAGATTAGCACTTGATTAAAGAGATCCAATTAACTATTACAATGTTTTTAGCAGTACCAATTTAAAAATGGCATCTGGTTCTGGTTCCTCGAGATGTGGGCAATATTGGAGAAAGCAACATATAAAGCTTAGCTAATTTTACTGATTCAGTTAACGTGGACTGTATAACTGCAGGCCACTACTAAAGAGTACAGAGCCTATCAAGAACAAGTTCTCAGTAATTGTGCAAAATTTGCGCAGGTATTAGATGTGGTTCCTTTTATACACTTGGGCAACATTTTATTGACTTGAATGTTATTATCTCAGTATGTTTCATTAACTGAGGGGTCTAGTCTCACTGAATTTTTTTTATAGCAATACCTGATTTTCCTTTTGGATGGTTTTGAGTTTTGAAGTGGATTGTTTTTGCAGAGCTTGTCAGAAAAAGGCTATGAGCTTGTTTCTGGTGGAACAGAGAACCATTTGGTCTTGGTTAATCTGAAAAAGAAGGTTAGGGAATATACTTGTTACTTCTTATACCCTTCTTCATTGGAAGGCTTCACGTTCTCACTGTAAACAATGATTTGAGCAATAGCATAAATCCTGACCTTTTACTGTTCTGAAAAGAACCCGAACTTTCATGACTTTTTTGGTAATTCTACTAAGAGAAGAAGAACAAAAATTACAAAAGAGTTTCTTCAGTTCCTAAAAGAATCTTTTATTTATTTTTCTTACCATCATTATATACTGGTAAAAGATTCTAGTGGTATGCCGCATCAACATCATGTTTTTTTTTTCCTCCCCTTTGTGCTGGGTAAGTTATGATGTTGCAATATTCTACAATATTTTCATGTTGATTATTTTCTAAAATTAATGGAACTGTAGGTTTTCGATTCAGAAATGCAAATTATAACTGCATGTTATCATACATTGCAAAATAAAAGGTATTCAGCTCTGATCTGTTGATCTTAGAAAATAGTGCAGCAGTTAGAGACCTTGAAAATTTAGCATTCTAAACAAATGCAGCATAAGGTTGCGTACGGATGTGCATACATTGCAATATTCCATCATCGCCGTCTTACCCATGTCACATCAATTTTGGCTCTACTTAATGTGTTATTTTCAAGAAACAAGCTAAGATAGCAAAATCCTATCTTTCTAACTGGCTTTACAAGAATGATCTCTCTCTCTCTTCTGTTTTCCACTTGACCTTATATGAGACATATTATCCATAATCCACAATCTTAACATTCATAATGTCTTAATTGGTGTCTCCCTTCTAGTTTCTTGTACTATTAACCCTTGGACACATTGTTTAGTGGTTATTTTAGGCCATCTGTGCATTTGCCCATACCATCTAAACTTGTATTATTAGTATTATTTTTTTTTTTTGTGTAGGCCTGTCAATTTAGCTTGTTGAAATGGGTACCCGGCCCGTTCTAAGCCCGAAAGCACAGGGCTTTTAAAGAAATTTGAGCCCAGGGGCTGGGCTTGGACAATTATTTAAAAACCTGGCCAAAATGGGATTGGGAATGGGCAGAGCATGCCCAGCCTATCTAGGCCCAGCTCAGCCTGTCCGCAAGATTATTTTACTAATTTTTATATATTTCAATGGGAACCCTCCAAAAACTCCCTCCAAAATATCTCTTCCCTCCACCATTTCTCATGATTTCAAACCCTTCCCACTCCACACCAAAAACCCACACCATGAATTGGCAGTGGACTCAATTTGATACTTGGACTGGATCCAATATTGAGTTTAGGTTTCAAATTTTTGATAGATTTATCACCCTTCATTTTGAAGACTTTAATATCTAGTATCTAGACCTTTTGAAATTTGATCAAGCTGAATTTGGTCTACCCCTTGTCCGGCCAACATTATCATCTTTATTAACAGAGCTTCACCCATTAAGAAGAAAAAAGATGTCTCCATTGATGAACATGCTAAAGCCTAGGCCCGGCCTGAGCCAGCACAAGATGGGATTTGACATAGGCCCGCTCAATTTAGGGCAGGGATCGGACAATCCCCGGCAAGCCCGTCCAATATTCTGGATGGGATTGGACAACCCAGGCCCGGCCTGGCCAGTCCCATTGACCTGGGGGTGCGTGGTGTTTACCATTGAAGCTTCTAAAAAGTTTCCTCTTAATGTCTTCATTCCTAGTTCTATATTTTCTTCTATATATATATATATATATATATATATATATATATATATATATATGAGCAGGGCTCTCCTAAGCTAAAATTGTGCTGGTCCCGCAAATCAAAGTGTAATATCCTTGTTTTTGGCATGATGATCTTCTCTAAAATCAAGATAAATCCAATATATATATATATATATATATAGTGGGGCTCTCCTAAGCTGCAGCTTAGCTTATCCTAAGCCGAAACAGTGCTGGTCCCACAAATCAATGTCGATTATCTTTGTTTTTGGCATGATGATCTCCTCCAAAACAAGATAAATCCAATCAAAACTAGATTCTCTAGTTTCAGCTTAGGATAAGCTAAGCTGCAGCTTTGGAGAGCCCTCTCATATATATATATATATATATATGTGTGTGGGTGTGTGTGTGTGTGTGTAATGCTTTATTGATAATTTCCATCAATTTTTGTCCAGTCAGCATAAGTCCCTAGTAATTAGGCCCATGTGGCAAGTGTGACGAGTGTCGTAGTCTTTTAATAAGTGTTTTATCCTAAGCAGTCAAATAGTTGTGACAAAGAGATTCCTCCAAAAATCTATATAAACATGTAATTACTAATACTAACATTAATCGAGTTTATTTTTTTAAGAAAATTTTGGATTTCTCCATTCTATTTTGTGGAGTTGGTGTGAAGTATTGAAGTCATATATGCTGAAGAACATTGAGATGCAAAGTTAAGTGCTCTTTTTGCATCACCCTAATTTCCCCATTAGTTACTCCATCCAGATTAAATTTTAGCCAACTAGTAAAAGTGGGCAAGGGTTGCACTTGTCACTTGAAACTCTCTCCCCAGTCCCCTCACCCTAATGTGGCAGTTCCCAGTTCCCAAAAATATGTGACAGAAAACCAAGGTTTTAAATCTAGCTCATTCTTTGCACCAATTGAGATTGGGATGAAGTGGTGCCAATTCCTATGCATGCTGGTGGCGTCAAGCTGGTGCAAGTGCCGCTTATGAAAAATCACACTTAATTCCCAAAGATAAGGAAAATAAAGAAATAATAGGAAATTGATAAAAAAAACAATGTGTAAATATGATTATTTAATTGTCTCTTAAATCAATTATAGAGATTTTTAGAAGTATCAAATTATCAATATGTAATAGTTACTTAACTGAGGTGGAGCTGTGGGGCAACCAATTCTTCAGTACCACATTCAGTTTCGACCCAACTCAAACCGTCTTTCATCATTGTCTTGGAAAATTAGAGGAACTCAAGTATAGAAGACCTATTATTCAAAAACTCCTTTGGCTCTGTTGTCATATACTCATATTGATGACTCTGCATTGACCATTGATCTCGTACTATATACTGCCCATAGGCTGAAATAACTACACTGATTAGGATATGAATTTGGGTACTGTAGTGATACTTATCCCTTCCTCTTAAAGAGGAAAAGTGAAAAAAAAAATGAGTTCCTATATATGCTTTTGGTCAAGTCACTTTGTGATTCGGTTGGCGCCTATTTCATGTAAGTTCATACCAGCATTGTGCCGGTCTCATGCAGATCTCACATTGGTCCATGCCACCCGTGACCTGATTGAACTGAGTTTGGTACTGACTCAGTCAAGTCACAGCCTTTTTAGTATCAGTTCCTAGACTCATGTTGGCACCGACCGGCACTAACCCTCCCAGTTTAATTTATTGAAACTTTGTTCTGGCAGGGCATTGATGGCTCAAGAGTTGAAAAGGTGTTGGAGTTGGTTCATATTGCAGCCAACAAAAACACTGTTCCTGGTGATGTTTCTGCAATGGTTCCAGGAGGCATCCGGATGGGTAAGGGGCGTATCCTGTTTCCTTTCAATTTCTCATTTTTTTTGCATATTTATTTACTTCGAAATTTGGGTCATTAATTTTTGCTTCATGTATGGGACAGCAAGGAAATAAAAAATTGCATTAGGTTCTGATATTTTCACCCAATGCCATGATAGTGATTGGCTCTGATGATGATTGGGATTGGAAAGTGTAGAAGCACATTGTTCATAATGCTTTCTTTTCCTACACAACCCAACAAATATAGGAATGCATGATCATCCTGACGTGGAACAATGGAGGGGAGATGCGGGGTGCGTAAGGGAAGATGGAGGGATAGGGGGGATAGGTCAGACGTCACACCTGAAGTGAATAGGCCTCATGCCCATGGCCTTATGACAGATCCTTTCACAGGAGAGATGAGCCAGTGCACTGCAATTTTTCTTTCATTAATCAAAGTCTAAGAAGCCAAAGAGGCTTTACATCATTATATAGGCAAATGAAAAACCCTAAAACTAATCTTGACCATCCTAACATATTGACGGTCAGTATTAAAAGATCCAACATAAAAAAAAAAAAACTACTTAAAACATAAATAAATAAACTCTAAATAAAATAAAAATAGATGGGCTGGGCTCCAGAGGCTAGTCAAACTATGGATCGTGGGTCTGTCTTGCATCACATCCTTTCTACCTAACTCAAACTGTACATCTGAATTTGTTTGCATTTGATTTGATGATTTCCTTTGTGATGAACCAGGAACCCCTGCCCTCACATCTAGGGGATTTGTTGAGGAGGATTTTGCAAAAGTGGCAGATTTCTTTGATGCTGCTGTTAAAATAGCATTGAAGGTTAAGGCAGAAACCACAGGTTCCTTCTTTGAATCTTCATTTTACAAATACACTTACTTTGAATCTTCATTTTACAAACCACAGGTTCCTACATAAAATATAGAGAGTACATTGATACGAATTTGCATGTTCATATGATTAATTGCTTCCTTGAATGTTCCAACACTGGTTGTAATGTACCATTTACTCTATAAAATCAGGTGGGACCAAGTTAAAGGATTTCTTAGCCACACTCCAGAAAAGTGGTTCCATACAGTCTGAAATTGCAAAACTCCGACACGAGGTAGAGGAGTATGCAAAGCAATTCCCAACCATTGGATTTGAGAAAGCAACGATGAAATATAAGGACTGAGAATGGATCTTTTCATAGAGGTATGTGTTTTCTTTGTTGCAAAGTGTTCAAAGATGTGCGTTATTCCATGAACTAGAGCAATTCCACCTTTCAATTCTGTGCCCAGTTTCTTTTATAAGCCATATAGCTAACCAGCTGTTCCTTTTATTTCTGATTGAAGATTTTGGATGAATCATGTGATGATCTATAGTTTTCTAGAATTAGCCATTCTTTCAGTTGAGAATTTGACATTATCATGGTGGTTTTTTTTTATTTTTTATTAACTTGTATTAATCAAAGACTTAACAGTACATAAGAGAGAGACTGGAAAGCCAAGAAAAATACCAAAGAACGAAGACCCACAAAACAGGGCTGAAAACCAGCCAAAACAAAACAGCCCTATACAAAAAGACAACCGAAAGCCCCCCAAAAAATTAAGATATCACCTCCCTTCATTTGATGAGGATAATGTCTATAGGCAGACCTCAGAACTCCTTAAGAAGGGACACCCCGAGAGGCTGCCATAAATCTGGACCTGAAGATAACAACAGAGGACGGATAAGACTTTCCTTGGAAGCATCTAGAGTTTCGTTCCTTCCAGATAGCACATATGCTTGCAAAAAAAGATGCGCGCCAAAGCAGTTTCCTTTTGCAGGAACCAAACATAAACTCCAAGCTCCAAAGAGGTCTTGAATAGGCAAACCTTATATTTTCAACTGTTTCTGGGTCAAAAGTTTGGCAGGTCCAATCATCAGGTGAGCCACTTTTAAATGAAAGTAAGGCTTGTGGAAAAATGCCTATCTATTCCTTTTTCAAAATAATAATAAAAAAAGCATATCTATTCATGTGCAATGTTCTTGTTATGTGGCCAGCATGAGAGCCTATTGTTGGAGCATGGTATTTTCACGGTGGTCCCTCCTTGCTGAAAAGCCTAATAATGTAATTTGGATTCACGTGGGTGTCAACATTGGACTGCAACAATAGGTGTCAGACAAGAACCCGAGAATCTTATTTCATTGGCATGTCCAAGTAGATATATAGTGAAATAAAAAATGTTTTCTGTATAAACCCAAGTTTATAAATGCAAAAGATGCATAAAATTGCATTTGCTTAAATATATGTTAGAGCTGTATCTACATATGGAGGATAGTTCCACTACAAACCGATCACAACTCTCAAAGCTGTGAACTTGGTTGTGGACCCAGTTTGATTCATGCTTTTCATTTGGGTAGGGTGACATTGGAAGTTCTCATTTGGATTACAGGTGGCCCATGTGGTTGTTATCATTATCGTAAACATGCATTTAAGGGCTGCAATGTTTAGCAGTAATAAATGCACTTCTAAAACCATTGAACTTTGAGGTCCTTAAACAAATAATTGAAGTGTTAATCAAATTATGCCCATGTGGGGTCCACTCCTTATCCAGGATGAGATCTTTCAATTCGAGTCTAGCCTACTAGTGATTCACATTAATTGAGGTGGGTCATGCTACCAGGTTTGGAACTTCAAGAGTTGCATCAGGTTGTAGCTGAATTTTCCTAGAGTATGTACTTCTAAAATAGAATAAAAGATATATTGATCTTTTCCCTGTCTCTCTTCTGGTACAAGTATTGACATCCATGTTGAACTCTGCAATTTCTCACAAGATGAAGTGAATCTTTTTATGCCTTTTTTAATAAAGAATTCAATGCCTTTGCTATATAGCTCAGAACTCTCACACTCTTGCCACTTGTCATACTCATGCGTGCCTGTGAATGCAATTGCATGTCTTTTTAAGGTTCTGGTTGGCAAAATGATATAGAAAACTTTCAGGTTCCTTAAGAAACCCATTATAATATGTTAAAGCTGAGCGTTCTTAATTCAATTTTGACCGAATTCCTTCAATTTTGACTTTTTTACGGAGCCTTAGTAAAGGAAAAATTCTATAACTTGTGAGGTTTGAACTATGACCTATTGCCTTTTAAAATACCTAACCAAAATTACTAAATCACGTTAACACTTTTACATAAAAACTTACTAAAACAATGTTAAAAGTAGTTAGATGGTGGGGGGACCCTATAAGTTTTATGTTGACTCCTATTAATACTGTTGTTATCATTTTTTTTTTCTTTTATTAATTCATGCTTATGTGTCATTGTATGTCATTTACTAATTTAGTTTTAGTATATGATAAATTATTGTGTTTATTTTGCAGTGATCATTTACTTATAGTTTAATTATATAATTTTATAATCTTTGAATATATGGAAATTTACTTAAAATTAATCTTTATTTATATCTTTTTATTTATTTTGTATAAACATTACTGGTAGGCATGCCCGTGCTAAGCACGGGTTATTGTGCTAGTCTTTATTAAAGAGATAAAACCACTATAACAGTTAAAAGGATCATCTTGTTTCAACTTTTCTCTTGTAAAAAGTTGTTCCATCTTCTTTGGATTTTCTCTTGGTTATTAATTGATTTTCTGTTTTCACAGGCAGACGAACATGGCTTGAATGAAGGAAGATATTGAGTTGTGGAGATGAGTTTTTTTTATGGGGATCCCCTATGATATCATGGTTCGACAAATGATAATGGTGTTCTTTTACAATCAAGCAGAACCTTTGCCTTAACTGTAATGGTTTTCACTGTAATGTGTATATTCAACTGGTGCCCTTCAGTTAATATGTAAACTTCAATAGAATATGAGTCTTGAGCTCTATGGTATGATTGGTGAATGATTATGATAGAGCCACTGCAGGAGTAGGAATCTTTAGAACTCCAGAGTTGAGAGCCTTACGACGAAGGCGCATAAGAACATGAAAAATGAGGGTTTTTTTTTTTTTTTTTTTTTAACTATTGACTGATCAAAATATTTCAGAAATTTCATAAGGATGAGTGAATTATTTGGCGAATACATGGAAAGTTGGAATGAGCAAAAAGCAAGTTTAATGCAGAGCAATGCTGTTGGTTAAATCTACCATTTTGAGTCCCAGACACCCTGGACAGAGAATTTTAACTCTTCAATGAGGGTGCGTTTGTATAGGGCCGCGGAAGTGGAATCTGTGACACCACAATTCCGAACTGGGATGGTAGGATTTTTGGACCCCCTCTAGCATTAGGAAAAAAAAACACACACCTACAATTGTAGATTTTTGAGTTATTTTGTTGCTGCACCAAATGCAACGAGGAATGTCTCCTCCCCTTTTGATGGTAAATACTGCTGCACAAAAGACCCCTTATTGAAATAATGCACCAAAAAGGCTGATCAGAATAAATACTGCAACAGAAAGTTCTCTTTGAATTGTATGGCTAGTTTTCCATTCTATGAGAATTTTTTAATTCATCCTCCAACTGCTGTGGAGCCCGTCTTATTAACTGTTTTGATCACTGATGTGTCCTATGGAGTATTTAGATCAACCTGAAAACTGTGATTTTACTGTGGCCAGGACCTAATTGGTCAAGCTGTGAAAAATGGGTTTATATTGTATGATTGTGCAACGCATTTTTTGCAGGAAACAGAAGTAGAGTCTGGCTCTGAGCAATTTTCCATTGATCGATGTTGACATTTTCAAAAGTTTTGATTTTTCGAAGTGAAATTGTTTTCATGTTGACATTTTCCATAGTTTTGATTTTTCGAAGATCTGGATGTAGATGCTATAGAAGTCATTTCCATGGTTTCCACTGTGATAGAAAAATGCATTTTAGTCGGAATTTGTCCTCCAAAGCAAACATTGGAAAGTAGTTTTTCTTGTTTTTATGGAAAATAAAATCATTGTGAAAACAAAAATGCCCTAGAAAATGATTGCTTACAAACAAAACCCTCTTCCCTAAACCTAGGTCACACTTGGCAATTGGTGAGGAATTCTTCGTTGAGGATTTGTATGACTGAGGATTCCTTATCTCACTTTACCAACAGTTGAAGAATCTATAGATGTGAGGATTTTTCACTCTCCCCATTTAGTCTAGAATTTCCACAACAAATGAGGATTTTAGATGTCCCAAATTCTCGAGAAGTGGGTTTCTTGTATCTTTTGTAAGAAGTGAAAATCTTTTTTCCAAAGATTTGGTTGCAAATGTGGCCTAAAAGCTATTCTCTCTTTGTAACATCTTTGGTGCGTGTGTCCAAATTCGTTTAAGGCTTTTTCCCATAGTGACCTTGAATTGAAGACCTATCACGATCCACCACGTCCACCATGGGAAAAGGCATTAGATTATCCCAATTCCTTTAAAGCAAGAGTTTGGCTTTTACTGGCCTACCCGGCCGCTCACCCAATCTACATATTCTAATCAGTGATCATCTATACCATCCAATAGAACATGATTCTCTTAAACACCAAGTCTCATCAGACACCCCAATCAGCTGGTTTCTTGTAAGATGACCCATCTATAGCATTGCCCCATCGCATGAACCTCGATCTGCTCTGGGTGGCCCCCATATTTTCAATGAAAATCCCGCGAACTACAGATTAAGATACTCCTTCGACTTACCTGCCTGCCCCCCTCCCCATTCCATTTCACACACTTTCACATCCCATTTCATCTTGTTCTTGTGGCTGCTGCCCAACTCTCTTATATGTGGAGACAGAGAGAGTGAGAAAGAGGATAATTTCATCTTGAAAACAAAACAAAAGCTCTCTCTCTCTCTCTCTCTCTCTCATGGCTTCTCTGCCTTCAGTGGCGGTTAACAGCACCATCAAGCTCGAACATGAAGTCGGGAAACTCTCCTCGAATTCTTTCTCGAACGAAAAGGTACTTACTCACTTTTCCATGCAATTTCAGCTGAAACCCATGAATCTTTATATGATAAAAGTATGCTTCACTTTATAAAGCCGGCTTAGAATCGTGATTATGGGTTGGCCCAATGTCACTCCCATTGGATGATCAAAACCCTTCAATTGAAGCCTCGAAGTGTGACAGTTTTCAGTATATTCTTGAAAGAAAACATGCTCGATTCTCTTTGGAGAGAATTGCAGCATACTTTTCTATGAAATTAAACAGAACCCAGAAGCTTATTTCAAGAGAGGAGATTGGAAAAATGCTTCCTTTAATTGCTCAATGGCAGTCGGGTAGGGATGTTATGGTCCGACTAGCCAATACATCCCAAAAGCTTAAGCTGTTTAGAAGCGGAAGACCAATCTACTTAACAAAGAAATGCTAGATGATGAGAGTCTTAAGTGGGTGTATGCTTAGGCCTTAGGTTGGTGAATTTTGAAGTAGATGGTATTAAATTGCGAAGTGGGGGTGTAAATGTCTTGACATTTGCATTGTGGAAGTCACTCACACCAATCCCATTGAATTGGCACTCATACAAATTCGACGCTGATCTGACCATTATCTACAATTGGTTTGAATTATGATATCATGTAGATTACTGTTGGACTTTTGAGGCTGTAATTGTGAAGGGTTTCAATCTAATGGGGAGTGACATTTGGCTCTGCGCCTACCCTTATCTCCCTAACTCTGTAATGGCAAGATTCTAAGTAGGCTTTACAAATGAAGCATGCTTTCAGAAAAGCAAACCCAGGTTATTTTTATACCACTCCACTTGTTTAAGTTTTACTAGCACAATAACCCGTGCTTAGCACGGGCATGCCTACAAATAATGTTTGTACAAGATAAATAATATGATATAAATAAATATTAATTTGAATTAAATTCTCATATATTCAAAGATTAAAAAGTATATAAGTAAACGAGAACTACAAAATAAAGACACTTAATAATTTATCATAGATTAAAACTAAATTAGTAAATGATAACTACAACGACACATAAGCATGAAAAAAATAAAATAAAATGGTTACGTATTTTAAAAGGCAATAGGTCATGAGTTAATATTTTATAATGGGCAATATGTAGGCTACATATTTCATTTCTTATTTCTATAAATCTACTATTCTGAGAACCTGGCAAGTTCATGGATGCTTTCTGTAATATTTTTTTTTGTCTGAAATTATATTTAAAAAATTCATGAAATCTTCTTATAATTCCCTTTTCATATTTAATTGCTTGTTTTTATACCCTTTCTCTATCTCTAGTCTGATTCATCTTAGTATTTTCAATATTAGAATTTGAGCATTTCTTATCAGAGAAGACTCCCAACTGCCCCAGCGGAAAAAAATCCAGATTCTATATCTCTGGATTTCCAGGAAGCACTCTCTATCCTAAAAGAAGGCACAAAAATCGAGACAGCCGCATACATCCCTCTCCTGCAAGAATGCATAGACAAGAAATCAATGTCAGAAGCTCAAATGCTTCATACCCATATACTGAAAACCGGATCACATCAAGATCTGTTTCTGTCCACATTCCTCATCAATGTTTATGCAAAATGCGGCATCATGGAATATGCTCGCAAGATTTTTGACAAGATGCCGAGGCGAAATGTCGTTGCATGGACGTCTTTGTTGACAGGTTACATTCGTAACTCGCAGCCTGAAATCGCTGTCCAAGTTTATCAAGAATTGTTACAAGCTGGGTGTTGTCCGACTAACTACACACTTGGTGCTGTTCTAAGTGCGTGTTCTTCCTTGGGTTCGGTTGAACTGGGTGAGCAAATTCACGGGCATGGTATCAAATATCAACTTGTTTCTGATACGAGTATGGGAAACTCCCTGTGCAGTTTTTATTCCAAGTTTCGCAGCTTAGAATCTGCTGTAAAAGTTTTTAACGTAATTCCAGAAAAGAATGTGATCTCGTGGACGGCAATCATGTCAGCATGTGCCGACAATGGAGACTGTGAGAGGGGTCTTAGATTTTTTATTGATATGCTTTTAGGAGATGCTGAGCCTAATGAATTTACTTTGACTAGTGTGTTGAGCATGTGCTGTATAATGCAAGCTGTGGATTTGGGAGAGCAGGTGCATTCATTGTGTATCAGACTTGGGTTGGAATCAAAATTACCCGTCATGAATGCAATTATGTATTTGTATCTAAAATGTGGTCGGGTTGTTGAAGCACGGAGGCTGTTCGATGGTGTGGAAACACTCACTTTGATGACATGGAATGGCATGATTGCAGGCCATGCTCAGTTAATGGCTAACGAGAAAGACGATGTGGCGGCACACCGTAGTGGTATCGAGGCTCTAAATATCTTTCTTAAACTGAAGCGTTCCAGCATGAAACCAGATTTGTACACGTTTTCAAGTGTCTTAAGCATTTGCAGTGGCCTTGTGGCCTTAGACCAAGGGGAACAGATACATGCTCAGACCATCAAGACTGGGTTCTTGTCTGATGTAGTTGTTGGAAGCGCACTGGTGAACATGTATAACAAGTGTGGAAGCATTGAGAAAGCGAGCAAAGCTTTTGTGGAGATGTCCACGAGAACTTTGATTTCTTGGACATCAATGATTACAGGGTTTTCTCAGCATGGCCGGTCCAAGGAAGCATTGCAACTCTTTGAAGACATGAGATTGGCTGGAGTGAGACCAAACATGATCACCTTTGTGGGTGTTCTTGCTGCTTGTAGTCATGCGGGTATGGTCGATGAGGCACTGGCCTATTTCGCAATGATGAAGAATGAGTATGGGATCAAGCCCATCACTGACCATTATGCATGTATAATTGATATGTTTGTGAGGTTGGGACGGTTGGATGAGGCATTCGATTTCATCAAGAGAATGAGTTTTGAGCCCAATGAATTTATTTGGTCTAATTTAATTGCTGGGTGTAGGAGCCATGGGAATATGGAATTGGCTTTTTATGCAGCAGATCGATTGCTTGAACTCAAGCCCAAAGATGCAGAGACATACATCTTGTTATTAAACATGTATGTTTCAGCAGGAAGATGGAATGATGTCTCAAGAGTGAGGAAAATGATGAAGGATGAGAAACTGGGAAAACTGAAAGATTGGAGCTGGATTAATATTAAAAGTAGGATATATTCCTTTGGAGCTGATGACAGGTCAAACTCTCAAAGCACACAGATATACGAGTTATTGGATCAGTTGCTTGACAAAGCAAAGAGTTTGGGATATGTTTCGGAGAGAACCTCTGAAGTGATCAATGATGAGGATAGAGAAAATGAATCTTGTTCAACTACTTATCATAGCGAAAAACTTGCCATTGCTTTTGGGTTGATAAACACACTTGAAGGAGCAACGATCAGGGTCGTCAAGAATATTAGCATGTGTAAGGATTGTCATAGTTGTGTGAAGTTCTTTTCGTTAATGACTGACCGGGAAATCATTGTTCGAGATAGCAAGCATATGCACAGATTCATTAATGGCCATTGTTCATGTGGGGGCTTTGGTGCTCTTCTATGATATAAGGCTTGCTTTTCTTTCTTGGATCTGTCTATTGAAATTTGAGAATAATTCCTGGAGAGCGAACAAATTTGCACTTTTCCGCTAACCAATAACAAAACCATGCTACTGATGCGTTTGCTGCTACTGACCAATTTTGCACTGGAGCCATACTGTATTGTATAGTGGAACATAGTCTTTCTGGAGACGAAAGTCGAATGTGTAACTATGGCTAAAAGTTGTTCATGTCTAGTATGATTGCTATTGAAATATCAGGGATTGTAAGCTGATTTGCAGTTCTCTAATTGCATGAATATATCTGTAGAAAGCCTTGTAAGTCTTATTGTGTCAAATACTCAATTTTTTTTTAAAGCCTAAATGTGGCTTTTCTTCTTCTTTCTTTTTTTTTTTTTCAAATGTTGAGAAGGTTTTCACTGAGAAGGATTCGGATGCACAAATAACGATCTCTATGAATATTCTGTTTAGAACAAAGGTTCAGTGTTGGGCAATGAAGAAAAGGGAGGGTGATAAGCACATGACTCTAAATTGGGCATTTAGAGTTATAAGAAAGAAAAATAACAAGAATTAGTATATAAATTCAAATCCACATTTTGATAGAAAGCTTTGCAGCCCCAAAGAAAGTTTAAAAAAAAATCAATGAATATCATTTGAGATGGTTGAGGTGCAAAAGTGTTGCAAGTGATATAAGTTTTAAATATATATGAAGGGAAAAACTGACAAACACTTCAAATGAAGTGTCATGAAAAGACATGCTAGAATGTGAAGTTTTAAAGAATATATATATATATATATATATATATATATATATATATACACACACACACACAGAGCTCGGGCTGGGCCCAGATAGATGATATAAGGCTTTGGAGATGATATGATAATGATGATCACCAGGTGGAGTTGCATGCTTATGTACTTTTTTTCTTAAATCAGTTTCATGGAAGCTTTATATATTGGGTAGAGGCAATTGTTGGTGCAGGGATGGTAGGAAGAAATGGAATTTGGGGAAAAAAATGATGGCATAATCATCATGGCAGTTACCCACTAGTATTCTAGAAACATACACATGGCAGTTACCCACTAGTATTCTAGAACATAAACATGGCAGTCGTCCATCATGCAGCCCACCTGCAAAAACACCTACAATCCCATAACCAGCAGCAATTTCTCATAACTCATATCTTCATCAATAAACCCTACCATCAACACCCACCTGGGAGTTGGAGTGGTATTAGGCGTGAGTTTGCTCTCATGTCTTGTGCTTGGACCACCCCTGCTTTGTCCATGTGTATATGTGCGGGTTTAGCTGGTCCCACCTAGGGGATTAGTCTTATTGGGTCAAAGATCCCAGGATACCCATGTCAACCAAAAAAAAAACTCATCAGCACCAGTTACCCAGCTCCATCTCTCGACATTATTAGTCAACAAAATCACATGATCACAACCCATCAACCCTAGAAATTTGACCTTGACCTGCAAATCTTTCAGTTATTTTTCTTGGAATAACATCCAGATAATTTAGATAAGCTGAAAATTTGAAGATGTATATTAAAAAAAATGCAAATCAGTCTATTTTCTTTCATAAGCACCATGCCATCTTTCTTCGAACAGGAACAATTAAGGAAGCACCTAGATTTTCTTTTATGGCCATGGCCTACAGTTAGCAAACACTCATTGATGAGATTCATTGTCCTGAAAGATCTGAAAGAAAGCCATAGGAAAACCATGTTTACCCGGGGCTTGATCACCATCTATCTCAAACACTGCAGCTTTGACTTATTTACTTGCTCTTCCATCTCTCTCCAGAGAATATACACAGCATGTCTCAATTGAATTAAAGTCCAAACTGTTCAAGCTCATGGCCAACTAATACTTTCCGATGTAATAGAATTGGAAAAATCCACAATTACTATTCTAATTGGCTCCAACAAAATAAAGCAATACAAGGCTTTCATCTGTTCAAAGGCTCCAACAAAACCAGTGTTAATACAAGATAACACTGGTTTTTTAGAAGTTTCAGATGTTGAGAAGGGTTTCACTGGGAAGTGGGAAGGATGTATTTGGGTGTGCAAATCATGATCTGTATGAATATTTTGTTTAGAACAAACAGTTAATTTTCCTTGCTGTACATTAATGGTTTGCAATGGAAAAGGGAAAAACCAGTGTCCATTCTGTGAAAATATTGAAAGGTCTTGCAGCCTGTGATGTTTTCAAGCGCAAAGCTAAATTTCTTTTCATATTTTTCTAGAGACATTGTTAATTATAATGAAAAAGAAAATCAAGGAAGATCTTGATTCAAGAAACTAGTTGAAGACCATTAAGATTGCCACCTTCCCAACCATAAAATTATCCCTGGTTGATAATGCATCTGATATCTGGCTCTACTAAATATAAATGTAATTCTGTAACTTAGTTGTATATAACTCTTCTAATTGTATATAATTACCAAAACCATTTGCATCGGCTCCTATCTGGACAGGGAAAAGGAGTATGACAAATATTTCATTTTATTGATTTTAGATGCAGTGCTGTTTCTCTCATGCGACTATTGTAGTACTGATGGGTGGGCTTCTTCTACAAGCTATGATACTTGGATACTTGTATATGCCTATCGCACTTGTATTTGAAGTATATGATATTGTTATTGGTGCTCTGCAGCAGTGCACTTAAGACTAATAGAAAAGCTATATTTACAACCTTTACACAAAACTGGATTAAGAATTAAAGCATCTGTTGGCTGTTGCTATAGCAATTGAGGATACATGATACATAGAATTGGGGTATCTTTTACTTGGCCTTCATCCAGCAGAGTCTTTTATGTTTTTCTTTGTATCCCAAAACATGTCTTTTCTTATGAGGCTGAATGTAAGAGAAAAATAAATAAATAAAAAGGCTTATTTGTCATGATATTTACTTCTTTTTTATATAGAATTAAGTCCTGTGGGAGATCTTTTTTCATAAGGAATCACATAAAAAATCCTTGTTTGTAAGGTAGATACCAAAGCCTAAATCAAGTATGCTTTAATTTATTCTGTTGAGGCTAATTGCCTAATTCCTGTTGAATTCTTAGGATTTTTGTTACGCCCCACCCTTCACACATGCATGATATTGTCCGCTTTAGCCCACTGGCCTCACGGTTTTGCTTCTGATTGGCCTCAACCCATCAAAAGGCCTCCTTTCACTCCTACCCTTGGGAGAAAGCTCCTTTATTATATCATCACAGAAAATCAGGTTACCAAGAGGAATGGTTTAGCCCAACTTGTTGGACTAATACTAGATGAGGGGTTTTAACTGTTAATCCATGTTTTGGGGCCACCTTAACCCATAGGTATTCATTATTGACCTCTTATTTCTGCTTATTTTATTCTTTTATGTTTTTAATTTTTAAAAAAGTATCATGTTGCCAAATCAAGTTAATCTCTCTCTCAAAATGGCCCTTATAAAAAAAAATAGATTGCTTTGAAGATAACTGATGCAGTGTCAATTGAAGAAGATTTAGAGCGTCGAGACTCGCACCCAAAACAGCTGCGACGGTTCGACCAGGCAGCCAAGAAGCAACTTAGCCCAGACTACATTTACTTTTAAATCTGAACCTTATTTCCTTTAAAGTTCTTGATATTCTTGCTTCTTTAATTAGGTATTCTTTTCATTAAATCTCAGCCATAGGTTGTTTATAGATTGGATGGCTGAGATCATTTTTATCATTAGGTTTTTATTTATAAGTATCTCTATGTGACAACAAGGAGGCAGTTTTTGGTGAAATAAATTTATAGAGAACATTCTCTTTCAGGAGCCTTGAAGAGCTTACCCTTGATACCTTGAAGAGTACCATCTTGTGCCTTGAAGAGTACCATATCTGCATGTGTTTGTGTTTCTTACATGTTCTCGTTCATCGTTGCGTCAATAAGCTATCTAAAAATACAAAGTCAAGTGAGTAAATGTTGCAAACAATCCAGTCTAAAGACTGAAATAGACAATGAAGAAAAGGGTTAATCCTGAAAGCTCTCTTCTAAAAGTAGGCCAATGGGCATGGGCTAAAGCTAAATAGGAGGCAGAGAGTGGTCAACTGGTCATGCCTTAGCAAACTTTGAAAACCTTGAACCAGCTTTAAATTACATATGCCCCCTTGAAATAAAAAATAAAATGCACGGTGGGCCCTTGAGGAAAATTTCCTAGTTTCACCCTGACCTCTGTGTAGAAATAAAAAAAGTGTATAAAGAATTTGCAACCCTGCAACTGATACAAGTCCCCATCATGCATTGGGCATAGGGAATTTTTTGATTGTACCATGCTATATATCTTCGACCAATTCTCACTCTAGTCAATTGGGACCATAGTCAGATTGGTTGCCAGTTTGACTGAGGCGCCACTTGAATTGGACAATGGCATGTAAGGAACCACCATTTTGAGCAGTTTTGATTGTAGAGCCATTCCTATTCATAGAGTTGAAATTATTTGTGTTTGTTTTTTTTCTTTTCTTTTTTATTCACATATGATATATGTAAATCAAATGTAGCTATGTAAATAATTTTTTGATTGATTCTACATATGTAAATATTAAGTATATAATTGAGGTTGAAAAGTTATCCAAGTATTTTGCATAAGATAGGTCGGCGGGGTGGAGAAACAACATTTATGTAGCCAACTCCATTATTGTCTGGACTGGACTTGGATGATGATGATGGAACAATAGAGGTTAATAAAGTTTTAGAGAATGGATGCTTTCATTGCTTTGCAATGTTGGTCAACAAATGTCATTTTCATATATATCATTTCCACAAGTAATTATTGTTTTCATCTCTGTTCTGAATAAAAATACAATGATACGCAAAATAACAAATATATTATGGAACCACATTTGTACCAGACAATGACATTTACTTGTCTAGTATTAAAACAACAAACTATAAGCTCATCTTACCCTTCCTAATCAAAAAATAAATTAAAAATTCAAACACAATAATTGAATCCAAATTAAACGTTCTACTTCTTTCAATATCTAGTACCATATACGACAACCAAATTCTTTGGAATTCCTCATTAATTTTCCCTAAAAACTTAAAAAATCAACATTTAACAATTGTAAATCATCGATGATTCGGGCCGATGGAAATCCATCCTCTTCATATTCAGACACGTTTAGTACCGAGTGAGGAATCCTTGTTGTTCGGAATTCCCACAATATCTAAAAATCTTCGGGTTTGTGGATTTATTATGCACCAATATCAATTTTTCTTAACTATACACACTGATATCAAAGTGAAACCCTCAACTATAGTCTCCAATGTAGGATTTTAAAATCTGTGGTGGTAAAGAATTCTTAAATCCACAATTGTTTTTTTGGACTCCTCACTTATACCAAACATGCCTAAAATATATATATATATATATATATATATATATATATATATATATATCTAAGTAGAGCAGGACTCTCCTAAGCTGCAGCTTAGCTTATCCTAAGTTGGAGTAGTACTGGTCCCACAAATCAAATTTGATTATATCTGTTTTTTGCATAATGGAACTGAAAAAGCCAGTTCTGATTGGATTTATCTTGATTTTGGAGATGATCATTATTTAAAAAACGATATAATAGACTTTGATTTTGTGGGACTTGCCCTGTTTCAGCTTAGGATAAACTAAGCTGCAGCTTAAGAGAAGTGGCCCCATCTAAATATATTGTAATAGTACAAATATATTTAAGTGACCCAATTTGAGTACAAATATATGAAAGTGACCCAATTTGACGCCACCCCACCCCACCGCACCCCATCTGGATGGACGTCTATACTCCTTTTCTAACTTCATTATTTTTCACAAGAGACCCAAGATGCCTAGGAAACTACCAACAAAGTATCACCGAAAGAGGCTCTTCCAATTACTAATAATGTTACTGCTGATGGCTACATCTCCGGTACTTTCCATCTCTCGCACTTTTCCTTCAGCTCTCCGTAGCATTCGCTCTCTCTGTACTCTCTCATCTTCCTCCTTTTGCCCCAAACATCTCCAAAAATCATATCCCTGTCCACTCTGGTCTTCTTCCTTCTCCTTCTGCCTCTCTCACAAGTCCCTCCGAATATCCACACCGCTCATCTCTCCCTTGTGCAAATCTTCCTGCTGCTTCTCATCAATGGCTACTGAAAGCCCTGTCCTTTCGGATGTAGAAGCACTTGAATCCAACCCTCTGTTGCAGGACTTCATCTTTCCTCCATTTGATGTTGTGGAGCCCAAGCATGTTCGACCTGGGATTCGAGCCCTATTGAAGAAACTGGTTCTCTCTCTCTCTCTCTCTCTCTCTCTCTCAAGATGTTATTTTTTTTATATGGATTTAGTGTAAAGATTGAACTTTTTTCGCAAAAAGGATTGATTTTTTTGTGTTGATTTGCTGTAAAGATTGAACTTTTAACGCACCCCAGTTTGCAATCGGATTCGATATGTGGGAGGTGTATGATGGACTGCCAGGGTGCGGAGTTTCAATCTGGGTTGGGGCATATCTGACCGTTGATGGGTGATGGGGTGGCCCACTAAGTCATTCTGATTGGTAAAGATTGAAATTTTGAGTTACCCCAGTTCGCAATCGGATTGCATATGCGGGGAGGCGATTGTGTCGTGTATGATGGAGGGCTCTGGTGTGGAGTTTCGATCTGGGTTGGGGTACATCTGACCTTTGACTGCCGATGGGGGTGGCCCACTAAGATATTCTGATAGATTTGAGTTTTTGAGGTACCCCAGCTAGCAATCGGATTGGATATGTAGGGAAGCGCTTGTGTTGTGTATGATGGATTGCCTTAGTGGGGAGTTTCGTTCTGGGATGGGGCATATCTGACCGTTGGTGCCAGATGAGGGTGGCCCACTAAATTATCATATGATTGGATGAAAGATGCATCGGCATTGGGAAATCTGACCAGCAGATTGGATGGGGTTCTCCCGATGTGGGTGGTTTTGGGGCTTCTGCAGACTGTAGGTAGCTTTGTGGCCCACCCAATTGATGGTTTGGATTGCAGAGATATAGGTAGAGATCACTTGTGGGGGGAATGATGGCAGAATGGATGGCCCGTCAAAGAGGATGGAAACTAGTTCACTGGATGATTGGGATCTTCTGGGTTGGACCATCCTAAGTGGGGCCCACCTCTTCAACAGTTGATTGCATAAGGAACCTGCATTTTCTCCTTGGCAGACTGGAATACTCCATTTTTCCCTTCTGCCCAAATGTGGCCTACTTCTATTTTTGTTGCTGACAGTGATTAACTTCATAAAAAGGCATAGATTCTTTATATGCAAACTGACTGTAATTTGTGTACATTCTAACAATAACACTGTATCAGGTTCTCTGGCTGGTTTTGACTTAGTGATTGGACTTGCAGGAGAGCGATTTGACTGAATTGGAGAAGACAGTGGAGCCGACGTGGCCAAAACTGGTTGAGCCGTTAGAGAAGATTGTAGATGGTTTGCACGTAGTTTGGGGAATGGTGAACCATCTCAAGGCCGTGAAGGATTCCCCTGAACTCCGGTTGGCAATTGAAGAAGTTCAGGTATTTCATTTTTGTCCTTTGAAGAGTATGAAGTTCTTGTTTATGGATTCTTATTCCTTTGTTTTGTATAGTTGTAAAGTTCTACTGGAACGTGTCAGTTTTTGTGGATTCTTATTCTTTTGATTGTGGGTTTTTGTTCCTTTAATGTTTGTATCACCATTGGTGCCCTTTGCATAGGTGAAGAGTGCTACTAGGATATATTAGGCTATGTAGGTTTTTATTCCTTCGAATGTGGATTCTTATTACTTTGAAATGAATTAAAATTAGAATTTTCGCAGTTAGTGCCTTCTTTTTTCTATGCTGTTAACGTGAGATGGAGAGGATTCTATATGCACTCTAGTTTTTGAAATGGGAACAGTACAAACTCTTGAGTGGTAATTTGCATACAGGACTTTATTTCGGTCAGAGGTATTGTGTGTAAATGAAGAGTGTCGTACAAAGGCGGTCATGGGTAACCTACATAGTGACCCTTATACAAAATATCTGCATACTACATCCAAATTCGCATAAAGAATTGAGCACAAGACTGATTGTTATTTGCATTTACCATCAATAACCTGGGTGCCATTTCCATCTCATTATTGCAAATTAACATGGTTGACCTGATGACAGTGTCCTGCATTTTTCTCTTTTGAGTCTTTCTTATCAGTATCTCTATCTTATACTGTTCAGATTTTCTAATAAAATCTTTTACCATTCAGAAAAAAAGTTGTCCAGCATTTTCACATTTGAAAGTGCTGATTAAATAGGGGAACCGATCATTATAATTCTTTCAGCAGAAATGCATTTGAGTGTAAACATTTTGATCACAATAACTCCCAGCATTCTGCATTTGCTGCTCTTTGCATCGTGACAATAGTGAGGTACCTTGGTTCTGCAGATTCCATTGCCCACTTTGTGATATTGTGGCAAAGTAAGATGCCTGGTCTCCCATTCTTGCAGCTGATAGTGCTAATGCTTGTTTTGCAGCCAGAGAAGGTTAAATTTGAGCTTAGATTGGGACAGAGCAAACCCATTTATGAGGCGTTCAAGGCCATGAAAGAATCTTCATGCTGGCAGACAATGAGTGATGCTCGTAAACGCATAGTAGAAGGTATATTATGCACTGTACTCCCCGCTAATTACACTTGCTGTTTCTTAGATAGTGCTGTTTGATATGAAGCCATTATGCTTTGTTTATTAAGTTGTATGGTTCATAGTTACCTGATTCGCAATTTGATTGATTCGTATAATTCGTAGTTTGTAGTTTGATAGTTACTTAAATTCAGAAATTTGATGGAGTAGGTTTACTTAATTCGTTTTTCGATTCGCTTATTCGTGGTTGGAGTTCGATCAATTCGTTGTACTAATATGAGCACTAATTTGAGCATATAATTTGATATCATTCAAGATAAGGTAGAATTTAAATATATATATATATGTATATACACACACTAATTTGAGCATTTAATTCATGTGTATATGTTGTGTGTGTATATACATATATATATATATATATATATAAACATCTTACTAGAACTTTAAATAATTTAAGAAATATGATTCTTTACGTATCACAAAGAATACCAAAAAAAAAAAAAAAAACATTTAAAGACCAACCATTGTCATCATCATCTACATGAATTTTTTTTTTTTTTTTCGAAATGGTAACTTGTATTAAAAGAGAAAGGAGCAATACAAAAGAGCTTTACAGTATAAAAGAGCTATACTGAGAAGCGGCCGGGCAGAAGCCCCCAAAAAACAGCCACCTCCCAAAAGGAGGGGAAACAAAAACAAGGAGAAGGGAAAGGAGAACCAAATCAAGTTGAAGTGATTTCCCTCCAATTGAACATGATTGCAATAAAAGGTAAGCCCCAAAAATCTGGGAGATAGGAGACCCACGAGGCAACGCAGAATTTCAATCTAAGGATTAAGTCTTCTTGGGAGGAAGATAACCCTTCAAAGCACCTTCTGTTTCTCTCTTTCCAGATAGTCCAGATGCAAGCCAAGAAAGAGAGGCGCCACATGATCTTCCCTTTGGTAGCCTACATGAATTTTGTTTCTCCATTCCAATCTATCCCGAGCCAAATCTTCAAATAAGTTGCACTTCATCACATCCATTTTTATAACATCCTTCGATGTCCTCTTCGGCCCACCATTTTCCCTTAGTGGGCCATCAACTTGCATGCCCAAACCTTTTCTTATCGGCACCGTTGTCGGCCTGCATTGGATGTGCTGAAACCATCTCAAACAGGTTTATTTAATTTTATCTCATATTGATGCTACCCCTAAATGCTCTTGAAATCGCCCATTTCTAATTTTATCCATTCTAGTTTTACCACACATCCACCTTAACATTCTCAGCTCTCTGTTACTCCATTTTGTGTATATATTGCTTTTTGATTGGTCAACATTCTGCTCCACATGTCATTGCCATTCTAATCATTGCCCTGCAAAAAAATTCTTTCAATTTTGTTGACATTCGTCGATCACAAAGCACTCCAGAAGCAACTTTCCACTTCAACCATCTCGCTTTGATCCTATGTTCAAAATCTTCATCAATCTCCCCATCCTTGCTAATTATTGAGCCTAGATAACAGAAAGAATCTCTTTGTTGTATCTCCATTAGTTTTAGCTCTTTGTAAATGGCTAATGCCCACTAAAGTTGCAATTCATATATTCTGTTTTTGAATGACTTATTTTAAAACCTTTGGATTCTAAAGCTTTCCGCCATCTCCCAAGTTTTGTATTCACACTATCTCTTGATTCATCCGCGAACACTATATCATCTGCAAATAACATACACCAATGTATCTCCTCTTGAATGTGAGCAATTAATTCATCCATAATCAATGCTAAGAGGTAAGGGCTTAGGGGTGACCCTTGCTGCAAACCTATTGTCATTGGGAACTCACCTACCTCTCCACGAGTAGTTCTCACACTCATTACTGCTCTTCATATATATCTTTAATAATTTCAATATAGCCTCTTAGAACATTCCTTCTAATTAAAACCCACCAAATTAAATCTCTAGGCACCTTATCATAAGTTTTTTCTAGATAGGTGAAAACCACATGCAGATTTTTCCTTTTCGCTCAATATTTTTTCATTAATTGCCTAAGTGAGAAGATAACTTCCATAGTTGACCTTCTTGGCATAAAACCAAATTGATTTTCAGATATCTTGGTCTTCTGTCTAAGTCTTTACTCTATTACTCACTCCCAGAGCTTCATAATATGGCTCATTAGTTTAATCCCACGGTAGTCGGTACAATTTTGTATATCTCCCTTGTTCTTATATATTGGTAATACAACACTTCTTCTCCATTCATTAGCCATCTTCTTTGTCATTATTATCTCATTGAAGAGCCTAGTTAACCAAATCTCCCCAGGTGGAGATAGATCTAACCTTTGGCAATTTTGCATTAAGTGGTTGCTCGCAAGTCTCTAACATGCATTATCACACATGACACCTGGGACTTTTACTTTTGCACCAAAACAATGACCCTTAAAGACCAACCATACAAAATATATATATAATTCCTCCATACCAAAAAAAAATATATATAATTTTATCATAAAGCAATAGGCTTTACACATTTAATTACCAATGCAAAATAAATCAAATTTCAATCTCCAAAGAAAAAACAAGTGGATTAAAGTATGTGCTTAATATTTGATCAACTTAATGGTGGCACAATCTTCTCAGATTTTTAAGTAATTTGACCATTACCATGTCACTATGGAATACAAATTTTGAAGGGTTTAGATTTGATAAATGGACCCCATTGATAGATTGATAGAGAGAGTGACATCAACTATTATCTTTGCATCCAAATAACATGATAAAGAAAAAAAAAAACTCTCTGCTAGGAGAGACAAACGAAAAGAGTGGGATGGGAAAGTTGAAAAGAAAGATGGGTTTAAAATTTTTGAATTTTCCAATGATCCCATCCACTAACTCTAAAAATTCATAGTGGCTCACCTGCAAATAATCTGAATTGATGAAGAGAAATGTCTCTTGCTTGTATTAGTGTTGGGAAATTTTTACTTGAATAAAAGAAGGACCCACCGTCAGTTTTAGTAAGTTAAAAAAAAGAAAGAGTAAACTACTTTCAAATTTTATTCATTAATGTTCTAAGTGATTAATCCTATGATGACCCTAATTCTTGTTTACAGTGAAATTATCACAAATCATATAAATGATGAAATGGAACCCGTCCTATGAGGACGGTCCTCACGGTCTTACTATATGGACCACCTAGTGGGGCCCACCCTGGGACCCCACTGATCATGGGGTATAGGGGGATCAAAAGATCCAGGTGGGGCCAGCCTAGATGTCAAATTTGAAGTCAATCTAATACCTCTAACCCCTTCATCCGTGGTCCGCAAGTTTAACAACTTTATAATAAATAACAAAATTTGACCTTCAATCCAACGGTCCAGTTCATTCAAATCCGTGCAAATCCAAGGGATTCGGTGACTATAGGGGGTTGTGCATGTGTGGTCCATTTGGATGGGTGTTAAAGTGGGCCCCGCTAGGCCTATCTCACCGTGAGGACCGTCCTCATAGGATTGGTTCCCATGATGAAAATATTTATTTTGATTGGTTTAGATTTGTTATAGGTGGGACCCACTATAGTTTTTTTTACAAATATTTATATTAATATTTCAATGAGTCAAATAGAGGAAGAAAAGACAACAGTAAGTTTTAATTTGTTTAGAGAGTGGGGTGGAAGCTTTATTGCTTGTAAAAAAGACATGATATGACCGAGTGGGGGAGACTAGGAGGGAAAGGGAGATAGAGTATAGACTACTCTTTTCTCCTTTCATCTTCCCTTCTCATCACTGAACTGTGATGAACTAGGCCATTACAGACGTTCGAATTTGGGTGAATCGAACTACGAATTACTTGATTCGAGTAGCACGGAGTTCGGAGCCCCTTTCATCGAATCAGGTAACTATGGTATGGTTACCTTTTTAAATAACTGTTGGCATCTAGTATTTTATATCGTATTTTGTTTAATGATGTGTTTGGTTGTCGATGAATCTGTCAATAATAAGGATGGGGTTGTGTCTTTGGCCTTTTGATTTTTTGCAGAGGTTTGTAAGTCCAATTGACCCCAAGATTGGAGCTTTTCTAATTGATGAATGGGGAATAAAGGCATACACATGAATGGTGCATGATCCATGAGTATTGGTGCAACAACTAGAAAGTGGAACTCACACTGTTTGTGGCTGATACTATGTAGTTTGTCTTGTGGTTGAGCATAACGCTCTGATATATGCAGGGTGTTTCTTGCATAGTAGTCAAGTTCATTTCGTTTTGGGCAAAACTCCCGATTTATTTCGGTACAGTCTGGAAACCGAACTGAACATCCCACATGTAGATGTTCGGTTCATGTCTCGTTTGATCTCGGCCGAAATCATGTAGTTTGGTTCGAAATCCCCAATTTTGGGCGAACAACAATCGAACACCTCAATTCGAACGAATCGATGGTTGGACGATTCAAAGAAGAAGAGGTAAAAAACAACTAAAGGATTAACATTTGGAAAACCACTCATTTCGAGTACCTTCATCGATGAGTGTACCTTTCTTCGTCGACGAGTGGGTAATTTGCAGAGGTACCTCTTCCTCTCATGCAGCCCTAAATCTTACAGCCGTTTTATAAAATGAAATCCAAAATGTCATTACTAGCCACAAAATCTTCAATTTCCACATTTCCCCTTTCCCTATTTTGAGATTCCTCCCTTGGCGAAGAGCTTGGAGATTTGCCCTCGCTGAGACCTCTTGGTGACAGAAGTCAAGTACCTTGCTGAATTTAGTCGCTGCTGCCAAGAGCCCTTTTCCCTAGCTACATATCTTGCAGAACTCCTGGTACATTCGGCTTCTTCCATTTCTTCTTCTTCATCTTTTTTTTCTCTGTATTCGGTGATGCATTCCCTTTTATAGGAAGGGATTGTGATGTGATACAGATGTGACCCCTCTTATGCGAGTGGTTGATGAGATGCAGATGAGAGGCCCACTTATTTTCATGTCGAGGAATCTTTATTTAGTTGAGCCGAGCACTGTTTCTACATATCTAAAGAGCTCTACTTATGTAGGCCCAGCCTCATAATCTGTCATATCATCATGTGATTTTTTTTCATTATTGACCAACTAATTTTGATCATATTTTTCAATAAATTATTATGTAAAAATTATCAACCGAATAATTTCCTAAAATCACGGTTATCATGAACCATAGTAGCATTATATTAATCAGTAATAATTATCAACATGGAGTGACACTTAGTAGAATAATTTTTTTAATAAATGTTAAATATATATATATTTTTTATTTTTTATTTATTTTCTGAAACGAATTTCCGAATTGGAAAGCCGAAATGCCGAATCGGCCGAAATGTTTCACTTTAAAACCAAACCGAAATGGGGTCCGAAACGAACTTAACAACTATGGTTTCTTGTCTTTTACCGTATCTTTTGTTTTGTGTCTCTTGATCATGATTTATGAAATTTACTGTTATTGATAAAAAAAAAAAAAAAAAAGACAAACTGAACCTGACAGAGACTCAGATTAACGCACAGATTGTATTAAAAAAACATCAATAATAAAAGATGGAATACGGCTGTTGAGCTCAGCCTTTTATTAAAAGATTCCAGACTTGCGCAAGTCACTCAAAGACGATGTGTTCCCCTCTTTCTTTTCTTAGATTGTGTGTGTGCATTAGTGCATACACTAATTATAATGGTTTTTGCATGATTTATACCTTGTTTTGCCCTCCTATTGACATTCAAATTGTATATGGAGGATTGTGTTTGGTCTAGAGATTGAACAGGCTCTGGATTTGAAAGGAGTTACTGCAGTTGGTCCGATATTTATTTGGATAATTTTTGCAGAATTGTAGCTCGGTTCATTCTTCTGGTGTTTGGCTGGTGTTCGATATGGAAATCTTCATTTCTTTTTGGAAATTATCTTGTGGTTAGCAGTTCACATTGATGACAGAAAGTAGAAAAAAGTACCCACCAAATGTGAATACTAGTTTCTGTGCTACTCCTAATGCTAGTAAAAAAGGGAAAAAAAATAAAAAGAAAACCTCTCTTACAAAACATTAGAACTGCTTACTACTAGGGGAACATTGAAATACGCCCTAAATCCGTTGTTTTGTCTCTATGAATTATGATAACTTTGTTGATGCGAACTTTGAGTGAAGAAACCACTTCTTTTTTGTTTCCTTATTGTTTCTTGAAGCTATTTATGCAGATTTGACATAAATTGATCTAATAAATATTTCCAAGTGAACCTGATAAACTTATTTTGATTAAGGTGGCTTCTTCCTCAGCTATTTTTTTTTTCAATATTTCCAAGTGTACCTAATAATCTTGTTAATGTGCATTACTATGATTAAAATAGTTGGTCATGTTTTGTAACTAAAAAACACATGCTAATGGACTGGAGTTTTTCTATTGGCTCACAAAAATAGTATTACATCTGCGCAGCTAAGATAAAGGAAGCGGTTCTGAATGGCGTTTCCCTTGAAGACGATAAAAGAGAACAGTTCAACAAAATCGAGCAGGTTAGTGCATATTATTCTGCCAGTTCACATCTTGATTAGGCTAATGCCGCAATACTTTCATAAAATTACCTTTATAATGTGAGGAACTAACTACAAGAATGCCAATTACTGAAATTACTTTTACCAGAGATGCTTCTCCATTTTTGAGAAAGTGTCAGTTCTGAATTTGTTATGTGACAATATAGAGGTCTTCATGCAGATGTTTGTCATCTCCATGTTAGTAATTTTTTTCCTCATTTGTTACTCTGTCTTGTTCTGTAGGAACTGGAAAAAATATCACAAAAGTTTAGTGAGAATGTATTGGATGCTACCAAAAATTTTGAAAAATTAATTACAGATAAGGAGGAAATTAAAGGATTGCCTGCTACTGCACTTGGGCTGGCGGCACAAACGGCTGTGTCTAAGGTAACTAGTGCTCTTGAAGTGCAAGATATTTGAGTCTCTCTCTCTCTTTTTGTGAAAATCCCTTCTCTTGTTTCTTCTTGGTACTTATATATATATTTTCATTCTTTATAGTTTATATGACTTGTAACACTCTTTTCCTTATCAGGGACATGAAAATGCTACTGCTGAAAATGGGCCATGGGTAATTACCTTGGATGCTCCAAGCTATATGCCGGTCATGCAACATGCACAGAACCGATCTTTACGTGAAGAAGTTTATCGTACATTTGTAACGCGTGCCTCTAGTGGAAATCTTGATAATACGCCGATCATCGATCAAATTTTGAAGCTTAGATTGGAAAAGGCTAAGCTCCTTCAATACAATAACTATGCTGAGGTATCATTATATGTAACTGCAGTCCAAATTTTGGGGGTGCTTCATATGGGGAATCCTATATGTGAAATTGCAGTCTGGATCTCATTTTCCTTTTTGGTGTTGGGCTTGCTTCATTTCGGGTGAGAGGGAGAGGAGGGAGTGGGGAGGATAGGAAGGGGGAGGGGAGGTGGGGGGTGTGTGTGTGGGGGGTGTTGGGGGGTTGGTTTGTTCATTGCTTTGTTGCTTTTCTTTGACCAACTCATGGAGAAAATTTTCTTTGGTCAAGGTGAGCATGGAAGTCAAAATGGCGACAGTTGAAAAAGCAGAAGAGCTGTTAGAAAAGCTCCGCGATGCTTCTTGGGGTGCTGCTGTTCAAGGTACTATTTGGCTTCTCTCTGGACTGATCTTAGTCTTCTTGTTGTTTCTTCTTCTATTTTGAAATGGCATTGTGATTTGCGCACTCTTTTTGAAATGGTATCGTGCACTCTTCTGTCTATTCAAACAAGAAGCTTGCAATGAAGGTTTTCTTGTTGTCTAAGTTGTTACCTGTATATGCAGATATGGAAGACTTGAAGAGTTTTTCTAAAGAACAAGGGGCTATAGAATCTAATGATTTGAACCATTGGGACATTAGCTTTTGGAGTGAGAGGCTTCGTGAGTCAAAGTATGACATCAATGAGGTAGGCTTTCTCTCTAGTAAAGATTAATAGTGTTCATGAGTGAATTGTCATGTATCACCTACTCTCTCTCTCTCTGTGACATCAATGAGGTAGGCTTTCTCTCTAGTAAAGATTAATAGTGTTCATGAGTGAATTGTCATGCATCATCTCTCTCTCTCTCTCTCTCTCTCTCTCTCTCATAATAACGATTATATTTATAAACAAGTATCATGACACATACAAATGGAAAGTGTGAAAATTGTAGAAATGTAAACAATTACTAGTCAGTAGTCACCAATAAATCGATCCTAATTTTTCCTGTGAAACCGCTGATTTTACTAGACTATTGGTTCCGCTATCATTTATTCCATTAAAATGTTTGAAACATCAGACATTTTCTTGAAGAGAACAAGGGCTGATTAGGTGGGGCATAACACATAAATACACACATTGAGAACATTCCTAACGTCACTAAAAAAATTGCAAACTAAATCTGCACAAATGAGTGAGTAATTTATCTATGAAAGATTTTTCTCTCATGCCACTATCTGTGCAGTGTGCACTCAACATTCTGATTCCATTTTCCAGACATTGTCACTCATTTTTATTAGTGGATTGGGATGAAAGAGAACATTGGAAGTGTTCTCAAGAATTTTCTCCTCAGTGGAACTAGTGACCAAGATGCAACAGAGGGTGCGTTGTTCCTATTCCTTTTATTGCATATCAATGGTAGTGAACCTTCGTATGCACAGAAAAGAGAGACAACCACTTTTATATCCATGAAATTTTCAATTTGTCCCTGCACGGTCCTTTCATATTAATCCAACGTCAAATGCATGCAATATCACCCTGGTAGCAATTTATGTTTTCTAGAATTTTCTTCTGCAAAATTGCTTGCAGATTCAAAAGGGTAGCATATTTATGAGTGAAGGATTTCTCAAGGTCATTGTCGGCTGTTGTTAAATTTGTGTTTTATTGTCTCTGGGTACTTCTTCAGTAATGTGTTTATTTCTAGGTCCAAGCACCAGAATTGTCACTAGTTAACTCGAATGCTACTTTTGTGGGGCGATCCTTTTGTTTTATTTTTTATTTTTTATTTTTATAGTGGATGTTCTAATTTGGTGAGTAAGAACTGCAAATGGATGTTTTCTTTTCTCCTCCTTATGGTATCAGAACTGGCTGGGCTGATTCTTTAGTCCCATGCTGTATTTTGGGTAATGCGAATTGCTATAAAGTCATTATCTGGTGTGGTGGGATCGATGTGGGCTAACTGGGCTGATGCTAATTCATGGGGGGTTTATTTGGTTGTGAGCTGTGAATGGGGTTTACAAAATCAGCCAAGTTCGAGTCAACTCGGCTGTTTCAACTCGGACTCGGCACAAACCAATTCACTTCATCCAAGGCAAAAGGTTTGAAAGCCTTCCGTTTGACTGTTTTCTTTCCCATTCCCTACACTTTTCCTCATTTCTTTGCCCTAAACACCATTCCAAGACGATCAAGAAACCAACTTTGAAAAGGTCGAGGTTGAAGAAGGTTGAAGATTGTTTAGTTCCGAAGAGGGGGTTTTTGGAAAGGTTCAACAAGAAGGGTAAGATTTCTCCATTTCCTCCACTTTCCCCCTTTTCTTTCCCATTTCTTTGCCCTAAACACCACTCCAAGATCAAGCTGCCCAATTTGAAAAGGTTAAGGTTGAAGGAGGTTTCGTTCCAAGAAGGGTTTTTGAATTTCGACAAAAAGGGTAAGATTTCAAGCTGCATATGGATCAATCCCAGAAAAAAAAAAAAAGTGGAAGATAGCGCGACTTGGCCAAGTCAAGTTGCAGTGACGTGACTCGGCTCAGGACAAATTTGAGTCCGATTCCGCCATTTTAAACTCTGGTTGTGAGGGGTCCTTGCAGAAAGGTGGTTTGTCTAGTTTCACATACACCATCAACAATCCAGAATTTTGAGTCCGATTCCGCCATTTTAAACTCTGATTGTGAGGGGTCCTTGCAGATAGGTTGTCAGTCAAGTTTCACATACACCATCAACAATCCCGACCATGGTGTTGCAATTGCTGGATGGGTGTAAAACTTGAATTACTGCAAGCGTGTGGTCCCCTTTCCATACCCCTCTGGACCAGGTTCCCCAGTCAGGCGCCACACATCAACCGCACCACCTTAACAGAATATATCTGAAAAAACCCCAGTTCTGAAATCACAATTTCTTACATCTGTTAATCATTTTGTGTGTGCTTGCGCATGCATGTGTCATGCTTGCGCAAGTGTTTCATGTGCATAGCAAAATGCCCAGTCATGATGTCCAATTATTTGTGTTATTTATTTTTGGAAAGGTAATTTGAAAACAATATTTTTTTTTATGCAACTGAATGTATAGTTATTTCTTTTTGTTTAATGATTGTGATGCATGAGGTCCTCTGCAGTACAAAGTGGCTTCCTAAGCTTTCCAATCCAAATCTTCATTTTCTTGTTTGCCTCTGCTCTTGATTGTGCAGGAAGAGTTACGCCCATACTTCTCATTGCCAAAAGTTATGGATGGTCTTTTTAGTCTTGCAAAGATGCTCTTTGATATCAATGTTGAACCGGCTGACGGTGAAGCTCCGGTATTATCTATGAAATGACATCATTTGAGCCATCTATTGGTTAATGTTAGAGTGAATTTTAATGGTTGTTATTTCCTACTTGTATTCAGGTTTGGAATAAAGATGTCAGATTTTTTCGTGTCAAAGATTCATCAGGAAACCCAACTGCATATTTCTATTTTGATCCTTACTCTAGGCCTTCTGAAAAACGTGGTGGGGCATGGATGGATGAAGTGGTGGGCCGAAGTCGTGTCCTTGCACGTGATGGTGCACCTGCTAGGTTGCCTGTTGCCCACATGGTTTGCAATCAAACGCCCCCGGTTGGGAACAAGCCCAGCCTTATGACCTTTCATGAGGTATATGTTGCTAGCATAAATCTTGTTAGTTTAGATGACGTGTCATGTGTATACTTTAGCTAAGAGGCCTAATGATCACGACATGACATACTTAAAGCATGAGTTGAATAGAATTTGTATTTAGTATACCAAAGTGGCACATTCTCCTGAGAACAACATCAATTGCAATCAATTCCTGGATTTAGCATTTCATATAGTCTGTAACATAAAAAAAAGAAAAAAAAATTCTGTTTGAGTTTTCTGTTTAATCTGGTTCTTCCTCTTTGTTTTTCTATTATGCTGCCAGTTAAATAAAATTGGTTCTTTTTCCAGTAAAGGAAAAAAAATGAGTTGAGTAGAAACACTGTACATTTGGTGTTTTGGTATAATGTATGTACATTGGGAGCTGGCTGTCCACTTGATATTTATTTCTTAGTACGTTGAAATAATTTGTTGTGATGAAATAGCTGTACTAGTGACCATATGTTGGGGTTGGCCCAGTCTGTCCTACTATTCACACAGTTGACTTGTAATATGGTTTTGGGAGTTCTTTTATGGTTGATTGCTTGTCCTCACCCTCTTTTTCCGGGCTTAGGACTGGCACATGCTTGTACACACACAACACATGCTGAGAAATAATTTGAACTATATTTTTAATCCATTCACACATAGCCATTATATCAAAATGGGCATAAATTATGTTGCTATAAGGTATTTCCATGTTTTACTTATTAACATATATGTATATATTTTTACTTTTAAATTGTTGTTTTTACTTTTTAACTGCATGAAAGATTAAAGAGCAATGCTACAAGGTGTCTTCATGGGAGCTGTTCCCAAAAAGCACCTACTTCTAGTGGGATTCACTAGGTCATTTAAGTTTAATAGCTAAGCATCATGCAAATTCACTGGCTAAGCATCATTCAAATTTACAGTGACAAAAGTCAACAGTGATCTATGCGTGGATCAGTGTCAAATTAGGGTCCATGCCAATTCAAGTGTGGTAGATGAATATGAAGGGATTATATCGATCATAAGAGGATCCCTACATTAAAAAAAAAAAAAAGGGGGCGCTACTAAAGGGGTTGTTAGGAAAATTTGCCGTTGGCAAGATTACTCATGTATTCTTCCCCCAATGGAATTATAATAGCTGTAGCCACAATCTTACTTGTTTGTAATTTTTTCTTTCTTTCTCATTAACATGTCTTCTGGTGTTCGCTTTTTGTAGGTTGAGACAGTCTTCCATGAGTTTGGCCATGCACTTCAGCATATGCTCACCAAGGAAGATGAAGGTCTGGTTTCTGGAATTCGTGGAATAGAATGGGATGCTGTTGAACTGCCTTCCCAATTTATGGAAAATTGGTGTTACCACAGGTAGTATTTTCTAACAAAAACTTTTTTTTTTTATGTAACCAATTTTACAGTTTCCAATTTAACGATCTTACAATCATAGCTTTGATTTTTGGAATCTTGGTTGGTATTTATTTCTTTCTTTCTTCCTGGTTTGAACTTCATGTTCTCTTCTTTGTTTTAATCAATTAATAGGCTTCCCTCTGTATCATGTAACTAGGAATTGGGTTAGCGGGAAATGACTCTTCTTTATCTTGAAAAGAGGGTCTGATTAATTCTTCAATTGTGAATTGGTATTTTGTGCAAATGTGGGTAGGTACCATTTCCACTCTCTGCATTCCCACGGTCCCACCCACCACTACAAACATTAACTGTAGACAACCTAAGAAAGGGGAAGAAGATTATCGTTAATCCTTCCCTCCTTTGTCTTGGTGATGCTAATCAGTGAACCATGCTTTCCTTGAATGTTCAATTGCATTTAGGATTTGGAATGGGTTGCTCTCTTGGTTCAAGTATAGGTGGGTGCTTCTGAATAAGATTTTGTTGTTGTTGGAAGCTTGGCAAATTACATGGAGACTAGATCGTAAGAGGACTTTGTAGTCTATCTCTTTCATGGATATGATTTGGTCAATCCAGAAGAAGTGGAACTCAAGGCGCATTGAAGATGTAGTTGGTACCTGTCCAATCCTTTCCTATTAAATTTTTCCATATTGTGATTTCATGTACAATGTCCTTGAGTGAATTTTGGGAAGGCAATATTTCTCTTTCAGATAGATGTTGAAGAGAAGTGACCGATGAAAGCCTTGGGGGCGCCCATATTGTTCATAGGTGGACCCCCCATTAGTTGGAGTTTGTGAGCTTAACTTGGTTGGGAGTTCTTGTTGAAAGCTTGAGTTTCCAAGATTGGGTTTCTTTTTTCTTTTAATCACTCAAAAAATAAAAAAAAAAAGTGAGTTTCTTTTTTCTTTTTTTAAGTTTTTATAATAGGTTCCATGTCAGGAGTTGCACACGATCTTCCTCACCAATTCCAGTGATTCTATGCATCCAACAGTTAGCTTGTCATAGCCATGTTACTGTGTTAGACTGTTGGTGTTAAAGCTATAAATGATGCTAAGCATATGGGTGCCAAAGGTAGGGCTCAAGGCCGGCTACTGGTGCATACCCCTCCACATTTGTTGCAGGTGGTTTGGCTTGTTTAGCTATGCAATGGGCCGATTCCCTGCTTCATGGCGTTTGGCAAATGTTGTAGAAGTAAATCAGGATTTGCTTCAAAAGACCGATGCTATGATCGAGGCTTCCAGCAGGTCCCTTTGTGAAGGAAATGGGCAGCAAGTATTCTTGTTGAGTAGGGATTTCTAGACGAACCTGGTGTAGGGGATATGTAGCTCAGTTGTCATTGTAATTCTGATCATTTAATTGTTCGCCCCTTGTCGAGGGACAACATTTGTAGTCTTAAAGTAAAAAGAAAAACATGTGGAACATTTGAGCATATTTTCTTAAATAAAATTTTTGGAACATAGCACGTAGGGTTTTTGCTGTTGTGACTATTTAATTTGGGTGCATGGATGTGCGTTTCAACTGATTATAGTGCTCATTTGTAGACTGTAGCATTCATCTCTGATGCCATATAGTTATCTCCACACTTTTTCTTTTTTTTTTTTTTTCAAAAAAATATCCATATGTATGTTTATATTTTTATTTTTATTTACAAGATGCTCAAACTCATGCGCACTACACTATGTCCCTAACTGGCTTGGGAAAATATGTGTCTATATGCCTGCATGAATGTGTGCATGTCTCTCTGCAACGAGTTTTTAGTCACCTGTCTTTTTGTTGACATGAAACAGCTCTCTCTGCCATGTATTGTCTGCATGGATATGAGGCTGATGCTGATAATATGATAGCTTTGACTTTATTTAATTATTATTTATTTTTTATCCACCTTAATCAGTTGATTCATTTGTATTCCGTCTGCAATATATGAACATATTGAATTGCATTATTCTATCAATATTAATCTTTTATTTTGACTTCAATCATTATTTAGCACAGTTCTTTATTTTATTTATTTATTTTTTCCACATTGTGCAGGGATACTCTGATGAGCATTGCAAAACACTACGAAACTGGAGAAAATCTCCCAGAAGAGGTTTATTTGAAGCTTCTTGCAGCAAGGACTTTCCGTGCAGGTTCACTAAGTCTCCGTCAGGTTAGTTTCATGCGCTGATTAATTCCAGAGCCAAGCATGAATTTCACTTTTTTCTTTTGGGTTATTAAAGAACAGCTATCCTGTCACTGTGAAAGGATAGAGAGAAGAACTAGAGCAGGGGACTGCTATCCTTCATAAGCTCACCCATACAAACAAAAGATACAAATAGAGGAGAAGGCAAGAAAAATCAAACCTCTACAAGAGATGCTCACTATAAATAACCCATGTCCAATCTTACTCCAAGTTTAGATCAACTCCTGCAGAGAGCACCTAAGAAAATCTTTTCCATATAGAGCCCAATGCAATGCTGTTGCTTTAATTGCTCTGGACCTCTGGTTGCTTTGGCAAAAAGACAGAAGGAGAGACATCGACCTTGCATCATGGTAGTTCGTTCGCTTGGCTATTGATGCCAATTCGAACGTGGATGAAATTCTATTATAAATGGTTTATATAAACCAAATCTATACTGGTTTCAAGGGCAGTTTCTGTCATCTCCAATATGGGTGCATCTTTCTCATCAAAGAAGAGCTGGCGTCTAAACCAGAAAGGGGGAAGAAGCAAGAAAAAAGAAAGAAAAGAACGAGATCTCTATTCTTCCTCGCTCCCACTGAAATAGCAACAATAAAAGAAGAAAAGATTTATCTCTTTATCGTAGCTATTTTGGTTGGTGAGAAAATAGATCCTAAATCATTTACTCCTGTCTGCAATCCTTGTATGTTAATGTTAGGGGTCAATCAAGTTGTCAGTTGCAAGGGGTTTCATCTAACATAGTCAGACTAATGCTGTTTGTCTCTTTATAGATAGAGATAAGACTGAACAGGCATCACTGTGGTTACCTTATGTCCACATCATTGGCAAGAGAGAGGGCTTTCTAGATTTGGATCATTCTACCATGGTACCACCAACCTTCTAGTTCTTTTTATGAGGAACAAGCTGGATCAATTCTCCTGCTCAGGTAGCCAGCCTACTAGAGTCTAGTAAGTAGTCATCACGTAAAATTCTTCTACTCCTTGCCAGCCAAATGCATGAGGAGTTGGGGACCAATCTTCAAATAACCTCACCAATTCTTTTGACATTGACAGCTTGCACTGTCAAAATTTGGAGAGCCTAATGGTATCAATCATATCTAAGAAGTGGCTCCAAATTTGGATAGCACATGAAATACATATTGCCAAGTTCACTTTCTTTCTAGGCTACAGGTAGAGATATTGTTCTTTGCTGCAGAAAAAAAAAAAAAAAAAAAGACAAGCTTGTGGCACAGTGGAATGTGCTCACTATTGCAATGCAATCTTGAGGTTGTGGGTTCAAGTCATGTCTGTAAATTAATTGAAAAAAAAGGAAAGGGAGAAAGACATACCTGATAAATGCCATTCTTCAAGACTTCCCATATCCAAGCATATTGGTAATGACATTAAAATTTGTGGGTCTCCTCATATGAAATGAAAGCACAAAAAAAAGCCCCCAACTGGACTTTATGTTCCATTATGTATAAGACCTTAATCTCAACTTATTAAAAAGTTCCCTTAACCCAATAAATTACTTCAAACTGGGGAAAAACAAAAGAGAATCCAAGAAAGTGACGGATTCCCAATCTTACTGAAGTCACTAGGAGACTGACTTTATATGGCTAGACGTGGGGACAATCATTATTGAAGGGGATTCCCAATCTTACTAAAGTCACTAGGAGACTGACTTTATATGGCTAGACATGGGGACAATCATTGTTGAAGGGGATTCTAACAAGATGTTCAATCTGGTTGGGTGCAAAAGGCTTATCCGTAGTGTTTCACCTAAATGAGTGCAATAGGTTAATGTGCTTCTGAGCAACGTGTTTCTTTAACTGTGCATAAGCCATCATAGCAGGAATCTGACTGTGCTTCAAAGCCATTATTTCAGGGGGAAAAAATGTGTTTTAAGCCATGGAGTGGTAACTGGAGACAGATACTCTAGTGAGAAGCGGAGCATCTCACTCCATTCTTGCTGTATCTTCTTCCATGGTTTTGCTGCAATTTGTTTCTTTTTAAAAAAAATAGATTCTTTTATCAATGAAAACAGACTTTTGGATACTTATTCCTGTCATAAGTTGGTACCTTGTCTGAAATTGATTGTATCTTATCTTGTGCTGAGCTGCTTTTGGGCTCATGAAATGTTAACTCTGTTAACTTCTCAAACAAGACTATTTTCACTTCATCCTAGCGTTATTCACTGCTAAAAACAGGGCTTTTATTTTTGGATCGGAATGCACTTCATTTTTAATGTTCCCATATTTGTCTGTACTAACTGATTATCGACCTTCCTCTCAAATACATTAACGAGGTACATAACGAGCTGTCTCTTTGTGATTGTTTTATAGTTACGATTTGCAAGTGTAGATTTGGAGCTGCATACAAAGTATGTTCCCGGTGGTTCTGAGACTATCTATGATGTCGATCAAAGAATAAGCAAAAAAACACAAGTCCTCCCACCATTGCTGGAGGATAGGTTCCTTTGTAGTTTTAGCCATATATTTGCTGGTATGTCCATCAATCTCTTATAATTAAACTGAAGATTTTGGCTGTGGTGGTGGTGGGCTCTTTGTTGTTGTTATTGGGGGCATTTTCCAACGTTTGTCCTATGGTAGAACCTCAAAAGCAGGGAGAACTTACTTATGAAAAGGAAGAGGAAAGATTCTCCTCAGGAAAAGAACCAAAAAAAAAAAAAAAAAAAACACACACAGAGCCTAGCCATTAAGTCCATAGTTTTCAAAATCGCAATCGCATCGTAAATCGTTCATACCCATGAATCGAATCGAATTGCGAACCATAGGAATTTTTTTATTTTTTTAATAAAAATGAAAAATAATTAAAAGTTTTTTAAAAAAAGTAATTATTCATAATCATCCATTTTCCCAATTATAGTAGTATAAATATAATAACAGGTAAGTCTATCATACAATCATATCAAGAACATCATGACATATTTATATGTGGGAGCTAAGAAGCACGGACACGAACTCGAGACACGGATACGGACACGCCGACACGGCATTTCTAAAAAACGTAGGATACGGACACGTCGGGGACACGTTAATATTTAATAATAATAATAATAATAAATCTAATCATATCTAATCATATACACAGACACGAACATGCCGACACAGCATATCTTCTTTTCTTCTTCTTTTGTTAGGGCTGGACGGACGAATGAGGTTTTTTCTCTTTTTTTTAGGGCTGGACGAACGAATGGGTTTTTTTTTTTTTTTTCCTCTTTCGTTTAGGGCCGGAGCTGGATGGACGAATTAAAAGAGCCCCCTTTTCCTCTAGAGTTATAACTTTTTACAAACAACCCCCTTTTCTTTTCTTTTTTTAACTCTAATTTTATTTTTTTTCCAATTAAAAGAAGCCAGTGTGTCCATAACGTGTCCCTAGCGTGTCCCTAACGTGTCCGGAATATAAAATATAAAAAAAAAATATGATACTCTTTTTGGCATGTCCGACATGTGTCCAAGCGTGTCCGTGTCCGACACGTGTTGGACATGGACACAACAGCCCCGGAGAGGTGTCCGTGCTTCCCAGTGTGGGAGATGCTCCTATGAGAGATATCTCTCACCTTATATGAGAGATAAGGGTGGGACCCTCACATTTAAGTTGTTGGCATTGGATATGGATGTGAGGGCCCCCACACAATCTCTCATTTAAAGTGAGAGATATCTCTCGTAGGAGCATCTCCTTTAATATATGTGTGTGTGAAATAAATGATGTGTAAAATTGTTAAATAAGTTAAATTATCAATATATATATATATATATGGGGCATCTTCATGTGCATCTATCCCTCACCATTTTTGGTGAGGGACACCCCTTTTGGGGGTGTTTCAAGTACAAGAGGGAGGTATAAAGTACCCCTCTTGTACTTGAAACACCCCCAAAAGGGGTGTCCCTCACAAAAAATGGTGAGGGATAGATGCATCCCTTTTGGGGGTGTTTCAAGTACAAGAGGGAGGTACAAAATACCCCTCTTGTACTTGAAAAACCCCCAAAAAGGGTGTCCCTCACCAAAAATGGTGAGGGATAGATGCATATGAATATTTCCCTATATATATTTATTATCTTTAAATCAAAACATAAAAATAAAATAAAATCCAAACCATCAATCTTACACAGTATGATATCTCTTAAAGTTAAGAAAGTGTTCATAAAGAGAAAAAACCAAAATAGATTAAAAGAAGAAGAAGATATAGACAGGTATCATACGAACAGCTGAATGTTTTAGTTAAATGCATGTTCTTTATTCATTTTAAAACCTTATCAAAGCTACAAAAAATTCTTACAAGGTTTCAGTAACTACTAAATAACCTTTTAAAAATACAAGTGATAAAAGAAAGAGAAAATAAAGAAATAAAAAAGGTAAAAGATTATTATTATTAACATATTGGCCATAGCCATTCTCGCTTAGTCGAATCACTTGAATCGTAAGATTCGATGAAATGAGTATTGAATCGTAGGATTCACACTTGAATCCCGAGATTCATTTGTAAATGAGATTCATTACATAGATACGAATCGTTTTCCTTGAGATTCAAGATACGAATCATAGGATTCTGATAACTATGATTAAGTCTACTTATTTATTTATCCTTTTTTTTTGTGTGTGTGGGGTAATCAGGTGGATATTCAGCTGGATACTATAGCTACAAGGTACTGTTTATTTCATTTGGTAATATGATACTGTCTTTCTGTTTTTTCTTTTACATTTTGACCTTATATCTTGGTCATAGTAATTGGACACTATATCCATCTTCTTTTAGACCCTGTCATTGCAGTAAATTCTTTTTTCTTTCTTTTTTTTTTTTTTTTTTTGAACCATCACTTTTTCTTAGAAATTTTCTATCAAGTCCATAATGTGTAGAGCTTCTCTATAATGTGTAAACTATTTGACTTGTGAATGAAAATTAGATTGATGGAATCTCTAGGCATGCAAATGATTTCTTTCCATTGTTTACTAACATTTCTAAGATTGGAATATATCTTAACCATACAGTGGGCAGAGGTATTGTCAGCTGATGCTTTCTCAGCATTTGAGGATGCTGGATTAGACAACAATGAGGTATGACTCAAAACTCCCTTTCACAATATTATTAGTATACTTCAATGAACAAGTCTCTTGAAATGATTTCAACTGATATTACTCTGAGGCTTGCAACAGGGTATTGTAGAAACTGGTCACAAGTTCCGGGAAACCATACTTGCTCTTGGAGGTGGAAAAGCACCACTTGAGGTTAGACATAAGTTGGGCATATTTACCCCATAAATTCTTTTTGGTTGATTTGATAGTTCTTCATCGTTTGAGCTTGAGGCTCAAGTGTGGGGGTGGCCTTTTCTTGTGTCCCTGTTCAGATTTTGGCATTTAACCTTGCTGGATTTTTTTTAGATGGCAAATTAGTATTCTGAATTTGGCGATTTACTTTCAGGTTTTTGTTGCATTCCGTGGGCGTGAACCCTCCCCAGACGCCTTACTTAGGCACAATGGCCTCTTACCAGTTGCTGCATCTGCCTGAGGCTTCAGCAATTTGCCCATTGAACTTTGAATAAGCTTATACGAGTGCTATTTGGTTTAAATATCAGTATGTGGACAGAGATTTTCCTAAGGAAAACTTAGATTTAATGAGCAAAAGACTAGCTTTTACATATTCCAGTTTGATCAGTATCAATCTTTAAATGATCCGGCTTACGTATATAATTGATGAGGACCCAATTTTATAGTTGAATGGTTCATGAGGGCCTTTGATCGAGCACAAGGGGTCCTAACCCATGTGTGACAGTTCAGGTCTAAATGGGAACCAAAACAGCCCCAAAATATGCAATGAACCTACTGCCAGAGGCTATTTTGAGTTAACAGAAAATACAGAGTGGATTATGTTATTTCTGAAATTCATTTCATAAACAGTAAGTGTGCAGGATTTGTGTGGGATTTATTTATCTCTTGAATCCTTTAGAAGCTTTGACTTTCCTCTTTACTATACCAGTGAGTGTCAATAAAGATCTTAGATCATGGAAATAATCATGGAATGAGTAGGATAATTGATTTGATTGCAATCTCATAGAAAGAAACCGGTTTCCTATAAATTGCAATGGTCTACTGTAGTGTGGCAGACAATGGATGGTGAGTAAAATGAATGAAGAGACATGGATTTTCTTGTTCTATTCAATATTTCAGTTCTCTCCATTCTCTGCCTAATAAGTTTCTATGAATTGCTTGTTTCTTAGCATCATTGTGGTGAACCTTTCTCTACTCTCTTACTGAGAAGTAAGCCCCAACTTATAGCCAGTTGCAACCTACTGCTAGAAAGCAGTATCGTGGCGAAATAGCCGCTGTCTTGGGATATCTTGTGGATCCCCTGATCGCGTCAATAATTGACCCTACCAAACAATTCAATCTACTCATTCAAAACTCCCACTTTTTAGGGTCTGTTTGAATGTTCCTGCTTTCATTGGTTGGTGAAAGGTGTATGTACAGACTAGTAACAGCTAAATGAAGATTTTTGAGGTCATTTGAGGGACATATGGAATGATGCAATTTCCATTTATGCAGCACTAAATCAAGCTGGAACCCAAACACTGGTTGAACAAACGCTATGCAGTGTTATTGAGATGGAGAAATATATACCAGCACAACCATCAACCTGAAAAAGGGGACTCCCGATGTGACGGTTTGGATCTTTGCAAATGGAGGGCAGGCAACTCAAATTACACATGAAACTTGGGTTCATAAACTGGATAACCAAAGTTAACTGTAAGTACCAGTTTTGTTCTTCTCCAACAGAGTTACAGGTGATTAGATTCTCAGATGAACTGATTGTGGGGTGACCAAATGGGGCCAAAGTTAGGATGCATAACCAGTGGTTTATTGGAATGCATCCCTTGCTGGATTATGCACATGTCCAGTAGGAGTTTAATTGCATTAGAGGTCTGCTTTTTGCTGCTATTTATTAGTTTTTTTTTGTGTGCGCGCGCGTGACATCGACAGCATATATACAGGTGAAGTTGGTGCATGTTTTTTTGTTGATAATTTACTAAGTAAATGATAAGCTGATAGGTGTAAAATTAGCATAATAAAGATCAAAATATATTAAGTGAGTGTGGATCATTGTGGGTAAGACTAGTTGGTTTAAATTGAAAATGACTGTCAGTGTGAGATTTGATATTTGGAATCAATTATTGTGCAAGAAAGGATGAATGAACTAGATATTGCAAATAGGATGGGATTGGAAAGGGAAGAGACAAGTTGTGTGTTGTGCAGTTATGAGTGTCACTTAAATCAAAGGAGCATTAATCATAAAAATGGCAGGCGTGCTATGTTGTATAGGACTATATGTTATGGCAATGAAGAAATGGCAGTAAATACATGACTCTAAATTGGGCATTAGGAAAGAAAAACAGGGGTTTTTACATCAATGCAAATCCTCATTTTGCCAGAAAGCTCAGGCCAGTTTGGTAACTCTACTAAAACGGTCACGTCAAGTAAAGTTGATTTTGAAGAAAGAGGAAAATATAAGTGGGTTATGATAGTATTTTATTTTTAGTTGTTTGTTATGGAGTCTTTTTTACTTTTTCTATGGAAAAATGGAGGGTTTTTTTTTTTTTTTTTTGGTATTTTAGTGGATAAAAGTAGTTGTTTTTTTTTACTTTTTGTATGAAAAAGATGGAGGGAGTTTTGAATAAAGTGCATTTGATGTTACATCTTGTCTTGGAAAATGGAAGCTTTACTTAACTTTGATTGTATTAGTAAAGTGCCAAACGGGCCTAAGAAAGTGAAAAAAATAATTTAAAAAACCAATGAAAATCATTTGAGATGGTTGAGGCACTAAATTATTGAAGTGATACAAGTTTAAAACCATATCAAAGGGAAATACCGAAGAAGACTTCAATTGAAGTAAGCATGAAAAGACATGCTAGAATATGAAGTTTTAGAGAATATATGGGTTTAAAGAGGGTAGGTTTGAAATACAGAACTCAGGCAGCCCAAGTGGATCCCTTAAAGGCTTTAGCGATAATGATGATTATCACATGTTGGGACTTCTAGGAGTTTTTTCATCTAAAATCAATTTCATGGCAGCTTTATATACATGGTAGAGGCAATTGTTGATGCAGGGATGGAAGGAAGAAATGGAATTTGGAAAAACAATGATGGCATAATCATCTGTGGGGGAGGGTGAATGTATAGAGAGGATGGTATATACTCTTGAAACTTCTTCACCCAAAAAGGGCCAAGACATGGAAGATATACTATTCAAAATAACCTTATTCTTATCAGTTCTTTCCTATGCCAAACACTCATACATGAGGTGACTCTTGAAGGCCCCAAACCAGATAATTACTATGAACTCAATTTACATGGCTTCTCCTTTCTATTTCTTCTTTCTTTTTTTTTTTTCCTGACTTGAATGGTGTAAATCCTTATTCAAGAACTTCAATACTTTTAGATGGTAAAATGTGGAAGAATTATGGGCCTCAGAAATACTGTGTGTGACAATGGACTCCTTGAAGAAACCTTTTTGGCAAACCATTAACCAGCTTAAAAAACTCTAGCCAATCCCACACATTATTTGATCCAACTTCTCCATCTTATTCCAAATCTCATTTGGCTATCTCTGGATCTAGCTTACAGATAATACTTGGCTTTCTTCACACTTGTATGCAACAAGCACACTATCAAGAATCCGTTTGCAATGAACAAACTCTCCTTGAGCAAAGGAAATAATCGGTGATAAGACTCTTTAGAGTCTTAGACCAACACTCTAGCTAAAAGTTCATACATGTCTCCATTCAGGTAATTCAGTCTACTTTCTTTCATGTGCACCGCGCCATCTTCCTTCAAACAGGAACAATTAAGGAAGCACCTAGATTTTTTCGGTGGTTTACGATGATTAGCAAAAACTCATTGATGAGGTTCATTACACCCTCATGAACGTCGTCTTGAAAGATCTGAAAGAAAGCCATAGGAAAACCATGTTTGCCTGGGCTTGATCACACCCTATTTCAAACACCGCGGATTTGACTTATTTACTTGCTCTTCTATTTCTCTCCAGCGATTGAATCTACATAATTTTTCTCAATTGTATTCAACTCCAAACTGTCCAAGATGACTGCCACCTAGTACTTTCCAGCAGACAGGGCTTCTTGCTTCTCTCAAGCCGTATCATTCTCCATCCCGTTTGTTTGCAGCAATGATATCAATCAGATTGCTTGAAGGAGTTGGGTTTAATTTCTTTACTTGTGCATGGATAGGGGAGAATGCATTCGTCAATTACTCATGTGGAGTCCATGTTTCATTTGATCGACCATGCAGTGAAAATCTTTTGGAAGGGAGCTTTAGCCTACAAGCAAGTTGAAGGTATAGAGAGAAATACTACTGTCGAAGAAAAATGACATGCTCAGATCTTCCAATCTGAGATTATTAGTCACAGAACTATTAACAAAAAGAATTTGTGGGGGAGCTAGAGCTAAAGCTTTTACCAACAATCAGTACTTGAATAAAGAATAATTTCTAAGAAGGCCTTCCCTTTTCGATGAGGCATGTATTACATCTACTGCTACAGCAAAGGACACCAAATTGATTATTTTGCCAAGTAGAAACAGAAATCTATTTGAAGAACTTTTGAGGGTAGGTAGTTCTATCCACAAGATTCTGAAAAACACAACCACAGTTACAAAGTAAGAAAACAATGTTTGTAGAGTAAATCCAAATCTGCCTTGCCTGATCTTCATGTCCTCTGATTCTTGGAGAAGAAGCGAAGGACGAAATAAAACAGTACTCGATAAAAAACCGCCCACCCCAAGAGATAAAAAACCATGTTCCACTTATCACCCTCGTCTCGGCTGATCGACATTTGCTGCAGGATCATATTTCCAGTCACTGCATTTCCATTGGGATCATACATGAAGATGTGTGTTGACTGAAACTGATTCATCAAGAGCCCTTCGTAAGGATACTTCATTGTTGATATATGGTTCATCCACTTCCAATACTTGGGAATATCGTGGCTACTCAAGAAGTACCCGCAGAACAAGAAGAAGAGCGCTGTGAAGGCGATAACGGCGGCATAGCCCAGTATGTAAGTAGGAACCACCGAGCTGACAAAGACCACAAAAGAGTTGGTAGACAGCAGTGATACATAGAGGATGAGCAAGAAGTAGAGGAACGGCCCACGTAGGCGCAAAGCAAACCATACTATCCCTGCATATGTTCCGGCTTGGATGGCTAGAAAGGGAAGGTAAGTAATGAGGCCTGCGATTGTATAGCAAGAGGCGCGGTAGGCATTATGAGAGGTCTCACGGACAAAGATGTAGCGCTCTTGAATGAAGGCAGGGACGGCGTCATTGGATGAGAAGAAGAAGAGGCAGACTGTGAAGATGAAGAAGCTGAGACGGTTGGTGAGCCCTTGCATGTCATCTTTCGGGTTCATGAACATGGTGGCCATCATCACACCCATGATTGTCAGCACCATTTGCCTTGAGAGGAAGAGCTCCGGTGTGCGCCGGATATTGGTGAAGTTGCGGCGCATAAGGATCCATATCTCAGAGAAGTAGGAGTTGGCAAATTTGGCTCCAAAGTAGTTGTGCCGGCTGCCAATGCTGGTGGGGATGCTGGGAGTCAGGTAGTCTATCTCATCCACACTGTAGTCACTGCTATGAGGAGTTGGGGTGCTTGAGAGTATCTCATTAGAGTATGCATAGTAACTTGAAGAACTGCACCAATCCACAAAAAAATACTACAAGTATGAGTACTTAAATTATGATATGTTCTCATCATGATATTAGAGAGAGCAAGTAACAACTTCAAGTGCCAGTAAATCGCTAGTGTGTCACTCCATGTCCTCATCATGATAACAGAGCAAGCAACACAACACTAAGTACATACCTAGGAGTGGGATTCTGCGATTTCTTATCACTGCGATTTCGCGAAGGAGTAAATCTTATAGTCTCCATGACCCCACTATGGGTTCCACTCCAAGAAGATTTGGAGGAAGCACCCCAAGGGCTCCTCAGACTGTGATCAAAAGCGTTGAGGTGAAGACGCTTTACAGGCAGCCCTCCATCACTGTGACCCGACGCTCGCTGGTGCGATGAAAGCGGCGATGGTGTCTGGGCCACAGTCGATATTGACATCTCATCAGTGACAGGCGGCGGCTTCATCCCAGTGAGGCAAAAATCGGCTAACACTTGGACACCCAGCTCAGATTGATCATACTCTCGAATCACATCTAGGAGGTACTCTATTGAGTTTCCACCTTTAGGGACTTTGCGGCCCATGCGTCCAAGGTGGCGTGCGACGTCTTTGGGCGAGCCCTGAAACATGAGCTCACCACGGGCGAGTACTATGAGGTGGTCGAGGAGCATTAGGATGCGATGCGATGGCTGGTGGATGGTGAGGATAACAGTGCTTCCGGTGCGTGCGATGTGGTGCACCTTGTCAATGACACTCTGGGCACTGGTGGAGTCCAGGCCTGAAGTGGGCTCGTCCAGGAAGAGCAATGAAGGCCCATGTATTATGTCCACACCAATTGATACCCGGCGCCGCTCTCCACCGGACACCCCTCGGGTTCCCTCATCACCTATGTATGTGTTTCTTGATGACTGCAACAACAACAAAATTAAAAATATAATAAAAATTAATATTAAGTTATAATAATCGAGTCTATTTATATCGTTCTTCACAAATCATGTTCTCGAGAAATTCTCAAGATTTTTGCATTTCTATTGAGATATAATTTAGAGGAAACTATGAAAAAAAGGACCCTAGATGGCCACTAACTCAAAAAGAGGCCACTAGTCAATATTACACGGAAGTGGTCCCTTGTGACCACTTCCATTTTTTTTTTTAATTTTTTATTAAAGATTTAAACGTGAGACGACGTCGTCGCTTAATATCTCATCTAAACGTGTGACGACGTCGTCGCTTAATCGCCTGAAACACTATTTTTCTCATTTTCCCCTTCTTCCTCCCATCGTTTTCCCCATTCATCCCAATGTGTGGTTGCCCTTGCACTTGATGGGATCATTTTCTGAGGAGTAGATGAGGGCTACAAACATAACGCCTGGAAATATTATGTACTGAAAGATTATTGCAAGCTTCGAGATCAGAGGCTCGCCTCTCAGAAACACCTTAGGGCCCGTTTGGCACTTTACTAATACAATTAAAGTCAAGTAAAGTCTCCATTTTCCAAACAAGATGTCACATCAAATGTACTTTATTCAAAACTCCCTCTATCTTTTTCATACAAAAAGTTAAAAAGCAACTACCATTATCCACTAAAATACAAAAAAACTCCACTTTTCCATACAAAAAGTAAAAAAGATTTCATAACAAACAACTAAAACCAAAATACCATCATAACCCACTTATATTTTATTCTTTCTTCAAAATCAACTTTACTTGACTTGACTATATTAGTAGAGTTACCAAACTAGCCCTTAAGGGCACGTTTGGCAAAAATCAACGTAGAGGAATCCCTGGTGATTTTCTGCGCAATCGTGGAAAATCCATGTTTTGTTCATACATGAACAGTGTATGAAGGATTCCTTGCATCAATAGGAATGAAGATAAAAGGGATCAGACCTCCCCCCATCGAACTCCTGGAATCTGTGAAATGTCGGATTTGCGAAGCTACAGTGAATGAACAGTGACGGAGACGGTAATGTGGTCTTGGCCGGTTTTTGCATTTTTAATGCATCTTTTGGGTCCCACAATCAAGATCCAAACCGTTAATAATGTTTAAATAATCCAAAACGGCCATGTCACCAAATTTCAGCCGTTGATTCATCTTAGATCTTGAGATATATGCAAAGCTGTCCAAACCGTTAGATGACCAAATTCTGAGATCTGTTGGGCCAAAACCAGGATGGAGACCAGTCCGTTTTTTCAATTTTCTGGTTCTTGTGGACGCCACGATCATGATCTGAACTGGTAGTTATTTCTACAAGGTCAAACACGGCTATTTGACCAAATTTCAATCGTTGATCCTTACAATATCTTGAGATATTTGCAAAAAAGTCCAGGTACTAAAATATTAATTTCTTATTCCTATGGGCCCCCTTTGCACGATCTGAACCGTTCAGAATTTCTAGATGACCACAAACAACTTTAAGGTGAAAGTTGAGGTCTTGATTGTTCATGGATTTTAGAAATTTTTATAAAACATATTTATAACCATTGAATCATACATTCTACAATTTATAGGAATCCTCCATCCATCCAAACATTGAACTTTCTTTGGGAATCCTACTTGAGGATTGTGGCCTTCTTTGGAGATGGAGAGAATCCTCTAAATAGCGGATTCTTCTGCTTTTACCAAACGTGCCTTAAGAAGATGAAGAAAATCCCTTGAGTTTCCGGTTTCTGTAGTTGCAGTGTAGATTTTTTGTAGGCCTTGTTGCAGAAACAGGAAGAACAAAGAGACGAAGAGGGTCGGGCTCTGTCGTTGTAGAAGACGACTGAAAAAGGGGTGACCTCATGCTGCATTTACAGATCAGAGAGAACTGGGCAGGGGATTTAGGCCACTGCATGCCTGTGCAACAATGGGGTTTAGGTATACAAGGCGATTTCTATGATCTATGAGAGATTAATTGTGATAGGGAAGAAGAAGGGGAAAATGACGAAAATGGGGTTTCAGGCGATTAAGCGACGATGTCGTCACACGTTTAAATGGGATTCGCATGTTTAAATATTTAATAAAAAAAAAGGAAGTGGTCATAGGGGACCACTTCTGTATAATATTGATTAGTGGCCTCTTTTTCGGTTAGTAGCCATTTAGGGTCTTTTTTTTCGTAGTTTCCTCAATAATTTAAGATAGGCTGTAAAACACTGTACGAGCTTCTTCTTATTTATTTATTTTTTTCTTGCTTAGGTGGCCCAGTGGCAGGGAGTATGGGAGCGGGAGTTACTTTCCCTGAAATTCCCGTATGAGCTCCTTTTATTGTTGTTGTTGTTTTAAAACTATAGAGGTTTTGTGATAAATTTCTCAAAGTATTATGAAGCTTTCTTATATGATCAGATATGTCTTGTTTCACAATCTTTTTTCATAAAAGATATCATGATATTTGAAAACATGGGCAAGAAGTGTAAGTCTGCTAATAGAATGAGTTTCTGGAAAGGAGTTGTTTAGAGGAAAGGGAAGGGGAATAAAATTGCATGCAACAATCTTCATGGAATGGGAGGGACAATGATCTGTTTAAACTGTGTGACCATGAGGAGCATATATATCTAGCATCCAATTAAGGCCCCATGAAAATATATTCTAGTCATTCTAACTGATGATGTCCAACCAACTCTTGGGTGCACCATTGCTTAAAAAGTCCTTGTGATTTGTTGCGTTTGAAAGGCCCCATGCCAATGAGATTCTACAAACAGATAAATATCCATTATCAAGTGATTACGATTATCTATCCAATCCAACCATTGAACCTAGTTTAAGAAAATTGAGTCCTATCTATCAAGATGATATGGTGATAAGAAATGGCCCAGTTCTAATCACAATCCAATCTTGATTGGATTGCAATTGTTTCTCATCGACGGAGATAAGAGAGTTTATGAATCACCTACCCCCAATCCAAGCTGTTCGATCAACTTCTCGACCCGCTGCCTCTTATCGGACGGTGAGATGGACCCTAGACGGAAATCAGCGGCGAACATCAAGGTCTCAAAGACGGTCAGCATTGGGAAGAGCCGATCATCCTGCATTATATACGCGGATGTCCGCTTGATCAAGCTGGGACTCATCTCTGTGCCATCAAGTGATACCCGGCCCTTGAGGCTCCCACTTGCGATCCGGCCCGCCAATGCATCTAATAATGTCGACTTCCCCGCCCCGCTGTGGCCCATGACCGCTGTGACACACCCCTTGGGCGCATATCCGGTGATCCGGTGCAACAAGTCCACATCTTGGGTGGTCCACTTATCGTCGATCTTCTCCTTCTTAGTGACAGTGTAAGTTAGGGTTGAGAATTCGAGCCCACCGGTGAAATTGGACGGTTTGATGATGTCGATCACCGCATCGTGATTGATGCCGATGCCATTGCCTCTATGATCAGCCATTTTTCGGATGATGGGTCCCTTAAAATTGATGGTGGGTGATCAATCACATAGAGAGATGGAGGGAGATGGAGAGTGGAGATTGAAAGGGAAGAAATTTATGGTCCTCCCTAGTTGGGGTTGAAGGGAATGAAGGGGGAATTAAAGAGGAGGGATGGGGTGCTTGGGTTAGCAAACAGCTGGTGGTTGTGGTTGAGGAGGTTGTTCCAAGGAATATTTGAGTGTCTTCATTGAAAGAGCCGTTGAAAGGTTGTTTCAATCGAAAATGTTCCAAGGCTTCTTGTTTTCTTCATCGTATGCCTTTGGCATTTCTGATTAAAAAACTCACCCTAAATTCCATTTATGAATGGGACTACTGGATGTGATGTTCCATGGCGTTTTGCTCGATTGGGTTTGGTTATATGCTTGTTTGGTGACTATTCTTCTTGTTTTTTAATGTGATTGCAAAAGATTTTGACTTTGATGTTTTGGCCCTTGGTGGTAGGATCGATATGTGCCATAATTATCTAGTTAGTGGGTTGACCAATTTGCAGTTTTGTAATTCGTAATTCAAGACTTGGTTTGATTGGAAATTTTTGATATAGGATTGATTGGTTTCTTTAATTTGGCTTTTGATTGGTCTGATTTGAAGTTCGAGTTCAAAAAGTTTGATGAACTTTTTTTTTAGGCAACGCTATAAATCCATCACTAAGGCTCATTTAAAATCCAAACCGGTCAAAAACAAATGCCCTCCTTATTTTTGTAGTAGACCGTTTAATTCGGGCTGAACCCATCATTATATTAGTTACATGTATTTTTTTTTTTAAATTTTATCACGGCTAAGGGGCTGGGACCTTGTGAAACTTGCACACACAAGGAAATGGGAGACACAACTCACACGTGTAAGGTGATTGGAAACTCGCACATGCAAGGAGAGGGGGAGGCCAGGTTCGAAGCCTGGACCTCTCAATGCCACTCCTCAGTCCTTACGACTGGGGTAAGGAGCCATTCTCGATTAGTCACATGTACTTAAAGGCGCAGCATACACTAATTAGAGTTACATTGGAACTAGTATTAATACACAGGCACACTGCTTTTGAGTTTCCTGGTTTCTCAGGAGTCTCCCCACACTGCACTAGTACCAGAACTCTCTCACTGTACCAGAACTAGTATTAGGCAAGTTGCACGTTTTGATGACTGGAGATGAATCGGATACGACATGGAGTTGGTACCTATTTGATGGACCCGAGGCAAGACCAATGGTTTAGATCAATTTTGAAATCCTGTTAAGAAAGCAAAGGTGAATTTGTGGAGTATTTTTGTCTGTTTCTCCTTGGCCTCATTTCTAGCACATTGGGTGGCAAGATTCGATCCGACCTACTAACCCGACTAGTCATTGTCATTAGGCAACTCGGGTTAATTTGACCCCATTTGAACCCGGCTCGACCCATTCGCCGCCCACAAATCATGAACCCTTGACCTCTTTTGTGTGCTTCTAATCATGCAACTAGAGAGACAAGGAAATTGGTACTATAGGCTTTATTTAGTTACTTACTAGGATGAGCATTAATCCAATCCCATCGTGGAAAGTCCTCCCTCATCAACCCAACTATCCCCCAGGGACAACTTTGCTTGGGGCCACGACCTCCTAACGATGTCGATGTCAGGTTTCTTCATTTTTTATGCTGAGGAAGAGAAATGGGCGGAAGCTTGGGACTTCATAGAACAGTTCACCGACACATTGATATAGTCCTACATCTACGCCTGTTGCGACTTATGCCGGCGTAGAATTCAAGGGCATTGTATTTGCCATGTCAATGGACATGAATGCTCTCGTTGCTTTAGGGCCTGTTTGAATGTATGGTGAATTGAAGGATGGTGAGGTGAAGCATCAAATCAAGAAAGAATAAAATATAAGGTGTTATGATGGTGTTTTGTTTTTAGTTGTTTGGTATAGAATCTTTTTGACCTTTTATATAGAAAAGTGGAGCTTTTTCGTATTTTAGTGGAGAAAAGATGTTGCTTTTTTAACTTTTCTTGAAAAAGATGGAGGGAATTTTGAAATTTGTACTTTTGATATGACCCATTATCTTTTCTTGTCCGGATAATGGAGGCTTTACCTCACCTCACCTCACTTCACCACACATCCAAATACACCCTTAATAATTTGGACGCCGGTGGGCACCTCAAGGCTCATTGGGTGCTAGATGAGCTTTCCGAGGTGGTCGAGGGTCCTGTGATACATCGTGAGATTCTGCTCTTTTAATCTCCAGTTATAGAATGATTATAGTCCAGTGATTGACTTCGTCTTCATGTAAGAAGCAAATATTTATAGCACCCCTACCCTATCTTGTCTTTGTATTTCGAAAGGAATTTTTAATTTTTTTTTACTATGGTGGTGGCGGTGAATTATCATCAGCATTATCTGGTTTGAAACTCCAATGAGATTGAAATTTCAAAGTTGCAATGGAGTTATTGTGCATCTAATGGACAATTTCGATTACCAAATTTTGGGCCCCATTGTCTGCATATAGTGAATTTACTCACACACCATTGTATGTAAGTGCTTTAATCACATTTATCTTCAGTCCAATGGTTGACATCGCTTTTATTGGAGAAGAGCTTCATCCTACCATAAGTGCCTAAATACGACGGACTTGATTAGGTGAGTGTTAATCTCGTGATATTGCTACTAAACTCCTTTGGAGCGATTGAATGCCTTAAACGTGAAAGGGGAAGGGAGAGCAAAGGTCAGAGACCCTGGCTACAGTCAGCCAAAGGCACTCTGATGCCTAAGTTAGTGCAGTCACTGAACAGAGGGAGAGTGAGTAGGGAAGAAGAGAGAGTTCGGAATGTATGCTTAAGGCGTACTTAGCCATGGGTCTTACCCATACACATATATAGGCGGGAGTCCCATCAGAAGCTCCCTTAGTGGAGGTAGGTACAGGTACAGTCCCGTCAGCCCATACCTCGTATCCTTAGTGGAGGTAGGTTAGAGTATTGTCCCATCGGATCATTCTTCAATCTCATACATAAATGTAGATATGATCGTCGGACATAGATAACCCCTTATCAATATCCGGCGGCTACCCTATCTGATAGTACGTTCTGCAAAGTAACCGTACCATTACATAATTGAGAGTTGACACTGAGTGTTCATCTCAGTTAATCGAACCGAATTGGAGAAGGCACCGAGTCAGATTTGGGCGAGTTCTGGCACTGCTGTCGAGATGCACAAGACCGAAGGCAGGAAAGCCGAACTGGTACTTGTACCGAGGCGAGCTCAAGATCGGCACTAGTTGGAACCTTTGTCGAGCTGGATATATCTTGGCACTATTGCCGAAGTGCAAACCGGGACCGAGTTAGCCAAAGCTGGTATAATTACTGAAGTCAGCATAATCTCGCTATTAGGGAAACGTCCCACACACCTTCCATGATGAAGAGGGTGGGGCCTCAAATCGAATGGTCAGGTCTATAGAAGGTCCACCCAACTTGTATTAATCTGGTTTGACCTTGAGAAATCATGGTTGAAGGAAGGTGGATCCAACTCTACAGTGAGGTCACTTATATTATCAATACAAGCTGTAAAGTTAAATATGTCCCCCAATTTTATCCCATTAGAAGTTGGTCCCACCATAAAATTGACTGTTTGATAAAAATTTGATGAACACAAGCTTATGCAATTTCTTTTTTTTTTTTTTTACTTTCTCCGAAAGAGCCCACACAAGTAAAAAGAAGATGCCCATAAAGTATAAGGGATAGCCCACACATATAGAAAGAATGGCGTACCTTGAATCGATTCTTAGACAGCCAGGTGATATGAGGGGCTGTCAACCAACTGACCAACCCCTTGTTGTTAATCTTATCTATATTCATTACACCCAAAAGGAAGGTCGATCTTAAGGTGCTACAAACTCCTATCTGACTAAAATATAGGGATACCCATTACACTACATGGACATTTATTTTGAGTAGCTCATATTTTTAAAAGATGGGTCCCACTATGGATTTCCACTCCTTCAACTCGGAAATTTTATATTTGGAAACCAGATCCTCAAAGAAAGATTTTTTTTTTTTTTACAAATCCATGAAATATTCGCATTTGGTCATTATAAATTCCTGAGGATTTGGACCATCTATCTCATATTCAACTACTACCACCTGAAAGAGAGAGGATATTCAGCCCTCAAATCTGTGGATTCTTCACCCATTACAAACATGACCTCAGGAGTCCTCCGTTGTACAAATCGTGAAAAAGAAAAGCCATGTTCTAAGGACAATGAGAAACCTTCAAATATGCAAATTCCTCATCTATTATCAAATGTGCCGTCACTCAAAAGTCCAAGCCTCAAAGGAGTTAGACTAATGAAAAATGAGTCTGGATCCCCAATTTCAACAAAATAGGGCAATACTATTTCGGCCTATTCCTAAGTGCCACTTATACAGAATGTCATCTTGTTTTTTTTTTCATTCCAATGATGCAATTGAGAGAGTGCAATTAGCTGAAATCACATCTTGTACAGGTGGTGCTCGGAGATAGGCTGAGATAGTATTTCTCTATTTCGTTGAAAAAGGGGATCCGGACTCATCAAAAATATATGCACAGAGTAATACACTGAGCACGTCCCACGGCTTCACGTTCTTAGGAGAATTTTCCCTTGTGGAAATGTTCGCATGTCCCCATTCACATTCTCAGGAGAATTTTCTCCGGTGGAAATGTTCGCATGTTCTACCCCCACCCACAAAAGAAAAAACATCGGGATCTCAACGTGAACAGATCGAGCTCTCTGGCTCATTGTATTTCTTCACAGTAGCACGTGTGTGAGGTCTGAATCTTCTGGACCTAGAGAGCCCTTGGGTTGGGCTTAGATCGATCTCTCTGGGTCCATACGTCTGTCATGTAGTTTCAGTCGTTTTAACCTATATCCAGACTATTGACATGGTCTAGGTCTAAAATATTACTGCTGAGAGAGAGCCCATGATCCTGATACTGGTTCCTACAGCAAAACCCCCTCTGTCCCAGTTGGGCCCTCTTAACTGCCCTGGCATTCATTACCATGCTTTCCTTTTTGGTCTAGGAGAAAACACTATTTTCTTCAATCAATGTCATTAATGCCGTGGGTAAAAAGGATACTCTTCAGATTTTATAGGCGTCTGTCTATCTGGGTCTGTGTATTTCTTTGTTCATTGGGCAGCAGCCAGGTAATATATGGGGTTGTGAACCAATTAAGCAATCATTTGTTTTCGAGAAATATAAGATCCCTGATTCACTCTACAAGAATGTTTATTTTCATCGGCTCTGATTTTTAAGCGGTGAGTCCCACTATGGAGTTCTACTCCTTTAATTCGGGAATTTTATGTTTGGCAACCAAATCCTCAAGAAAGATATTTTATTTTCACAATGTCGTGAAGTATTCTCTTTGGTCATTATAAATTCATGAGGATTTGGACTATCTGATCTTAGATCCAACGACAACCACCTGAAAGAGGGAGGATATAAAATCGTCAAATCTATGGATTCTTCGCCCATTACCGAACATGACCCAAGGAGTCCTCGGTTATACAAATCATGTAAAAGAAAAGCATTATTCTAGAGACAATGAGGAACCTTCAAATATACGAATTCCTCATCTGTTGCCAAATGTGTCATCACTCATAAATCCAAGCCTCAAAGCATTTAGACTTGTCAAAAAATAAGGGAAGAGTAATACATTGAGTGCATCCCACATATTCACGTTCTTAGGGGGATTTTCTCTTATGGAAACGTCTACATGTGGACATTCCCATCCATGAATTTAGGGGGTCTCGGCTGTTGGATGGCCCCCTGCCTACAGATCGAGCTCTCTGGGTCATTGTATTTCTTCATTGTAGCACATGTGAGTGAGGTCTGAATCTTCCGGACCTAGAGAGATATTGGGTTGGGCTCACATCGAGCTCTCAAGGTCCATGTCTGTCATAGAGTTTTATTTGGGCTCACATGGAGATATTGGGTTTTAACCTGTATCCAGACCACTGATACAGCTTGGGTCCAAAATACTACTGCTGAGAACCCATGATCCTGATAGTGATTCCTACAGCTTGGGTTGTAAACGGGTAGGTTATAGTCCGGGTCCATGGTGCACACCGTTAAGGAGAAGGTGGAACCGGATCCGGATCCGGACCAAGACCTAGAACCATTTTGGAACCTATTTATTGGCTCCGGAACCGGAGCCAGAACCATATATGGGGCGGGTCTGGATCCGGGTCTGGGTCTAGGTAGAGAATTATATTAAAAAAATATGGTTTTTAGGAGTGATTTTCGAAAATTGAGGTAATATGTCAGGTCTCGGGTCTACGGGTCTAAACCAAGGTGAAACTGGATCCGGACCCATTTACTTATCAAGGCTTAAATAAGGATCCAGACTCGGTTTTTAATCGGTCAAAACCATTGGATAATCAAAGAACGGGGACCATTTACATCCACACCTACAGGCAATGCTCCTCTGTCCCAGTTGGGCCCTTTTAATTGCTCTGGGTTTTACATTGACCATGCTTTCCTTTTCGGTTTAGGAGACACTATTTTCTTCAAACAATATCATTAATGCTGCGGGTGAAAAAGATACTCTTCAGATTTTACAGGTGTCTGGCTATCTGGGTCATTTTATTTCTTCACAGTAGCACATGTGGGTAAGGTCTGAATCTTCTAGTGATCTCCTTCCTTTTCTTCCATTAAGCTCTTGAAGAATGAATCAGGTATGAAATTTCATCAACTCCCTTCTCTGAGAAAGAAGAAGTAACAGGACTCATCTCCTACTTAGATGGGCTTGCTTCCATAGGTAGGCTAGTCTGAAATGGTTCTTTTGAAACTTCTTCACATGTGAATGGTAGCTTTTTGTTCTGATCTTGTTACAGGGGACTAATATAGAAAACCCATCAAATAACATCTTTTATATTATATATGTGAGAAAAACAAAAGACCAAAAAAAAAAAAGATCTTTTAGATTAGTTATGCTTGAATTGCTACAAATTTTCCTTCTTTCAAAAGACCAAAAAAAAAAAAGATGTTTTAGATTAGTTATGTTTGGATTGGTACAGATTTTCCTGCTTTCATATAGTTATTATATAAGAATTATGCATATTGGTTAACACCTGTATTTTTTCCTTTCAAGTGGGATTTGCTTATTCAAACTGATTATGTACTAATGTCATACAGTTAACTTTTTAAAAAAATCTAATAAAAACTTTTACAGTTGTTTCTTTTGGTTATTTGCCATTTTTGTCATGACTGGATTTCATGGATTTCACTGTTGATAAAAATTGATGTTCCACTGTGTGCAACACCCTGTTTTTTCCAGCTTCCTTTTCTGTTTTCCTTTTTCATGATGCAATTTGTGGATGGTACTTGATCACATGCAACATTGTATGTGGGTGTTTTATTTATTGGCTTTGATTATGTTTGATGACTATTCCTTGATGCTTTTTCACGTAACAGCTTTTTCACCTAACAGTTAAGATCAGGAAAGGTTATCGAATAGTTAGCATGAGATAGGCAAACGAGTGTAAAACTTTCTACGCTCAAGTATAAAAACCTTACAAAGCCAACTCCAGATAGAAGGGTTAACACTTTGATTATGATAATGATGAAGATCAACAGAATCAAAAAAGCATAATTATATTGCTTTCTGAAATCATAGTTCCCATCTACAGTATTTTCTCCTGCATCGATTCATGCGAAATCCAGGATATATCTTCATGTATTAGTTATTAAAGTACTACTAATTAGTATACTACCATTCAGTCTTGGTATCTTTTACATATCAACAGCACCTTTTTGATATGTAATTTATGGATGTGGACCATGTGGAGTGAGGGAAAAATATAGAATCCCTAACAGGTGGGGATTTTTTTTTTATTTTTTGCTTTTTGCTTTTTGCTAATGGGAGTGTCTGGCCTCTTCGATAACCGACTATTCTCCTGGACATGTGAAGTCCCTGGCTCCCTCCCTCCTCATGCAACAGTTAAGTTAGACTTTTGCCTTGGCAAGTGGCCCCAATGAGTCATAAAATTACTTTACATTCAAGTGAAAACCTCTATAGTAGTGGTAAGGCAATAACCTGTTATGCACGGATACTTCAAAATGGACTATGTATTGTGTTGTATCGTATCCGATACTTGACTTTTTATATGTAAAATATGTGTCCCTGCTATATCCATTGCATGTCCTTACCGTATCCATGTCGTGGACATCATAGGTAATAATCACCAAAAAGTCTAAATGGACAAACTTTTTTGCCAGAATATGGGACAAACTCTCACGTGGCACAATCCTAGAGGTGCAACTTTTGAGAGAGGGGGAAAAAGCACCTCTAGGATTGTGCCACATGGGAGTTTGTCCCAAATTCTGGCCAAAAAATTTGTCCAAGTAGCAGGGTTGAATAATCACTCCCTGAGTGTGAGAGAAGAGAGAGAGATTTCAACTACAACTCTAGCTTGAGCCTCTTTTTCTCCTGGAATATTTTACACATAGGACACATCCATGGTGAGTCCTTGGCCTCTATTTGCGGATTGGTAATGAGATCAAATCTTGAGCATCATCTTCAAGCGCCCCAATATCACAATCTTAAACAAATCATGAAAGGGTTCTATCAAATATAGATTTTTCAATTGTCATTTCTTCTCTTAATTTAGGCACAAGTACTTTGCTTCTAAGAAGAAGATACTCTACTTGGCTCTTCAAGCATTATTCTCTCTTATAAATCTCTACGAAGGAAGACATAGGTGTTGGAAAATTGTGTGGCCTGACTATAACGGAGCCCACTTCCATGGTTTTGCTCAACCTAAACGTGAGTAGAAACATACCCAAAATCAATCTTATCTTAATGAAATCATCAGCATATTCACTTTTTTAACCCATGGAAATGGGTCGGCTTAATTGTTCTACTCAAGAGTAGTTTGAGTATGAATTTTCAACTGCTGGCATATTTTTTTAGTCTATTGCTGAACTGACGCAACTACTATTGTCTTAACTTAGTTGACATGAGAATTTTTAAAACTATTGTGGGAACTCCAAATTCGACGTTGAAATATCCGAATATTAGAAAAGCTGATAATCTAGTACTAGTTAATTAATAGGATTGCATTTAGATCAACAACAAGAATGACTTCAAATTTGTTGGGATTTGATTCACCAATCTAGTGTCTGCATTTGCATGTCAGGGACCATTGTTTTGAACAATGACATGTGCAAATGATGCACACGTGATAAGTTACAATTACAGATGTCTGTTTGCCATTTCATTCATAGAAGTGAATCATACATGTGTAAAAGGAGGTGCTTACTTTGTGAAAATTCTTTGCATCTTATACGGTCTACCCCGGGTTAACTAGTCACTCACTCACTGAAGGTGAAGCTCTCTCTCTCTCTCTCAAACACAAAAGCATCAGACATGGTTTGAAGATATATCCAGACTCTAGCGATTGATCAGGTAACATCTTCTCTCCTCTCTTCTCATTCAATTTTTCAACATGTTGTGTGTGTTTTTTTCCACCTCCTTCTCATGGTTTGATGCATTGATCATTTTCAAATGGAGATTTCCTAGGCCTAACTCACGTCCTTACACAAATACACCCTAAAGCAGTTTTTGTTTGTCTGCTAGTTTGAAGCTTGAATTTGGGCTCTGCTTTGAATCTTTTATAGGTGGGCTTGGTTATAAAAATTCTTTCTGATAATGGTCATTGCTATGGATTCGATTCGTAGGAGTATAATCAACTTTAACAGATGTGATTGAAGACGATATTCAAACTAAATTATAATCAAACAAAAACACATTTCAACTTCAAAAGTAATTTCTTACTTGCACAAAATGCGCCCATTAGATGGGACTGGCACTGAGAATCTTGACTACAAACTGGAAGGAAGGAGCTTAATACATAAGACACTCTCTTTCTTTCTCTTCCTGCTACATGGAGGAATCAAATGCACGCCCTCTCGCATAAATGGTTAGTTTAATTGTGTAATAGAAGTTTGCCACTTGAAAAATAAGTCAGATTTAGACCCAGGTATGTTTCCAGATTAATTCAAGTCATAAAAAAAAAAATGCAACTAAGGGTTGATAACTTTAATGCCCTAATTCAAGGGCTACTGCCTACATGACAGTTTTGATTGGGACCATACTTTTTGTCCACCCGTAACCCACAAGTAGGTTACCCATCTCCTCTTCCTCATGATATACCTGAGCTTTCATGTGGGCCTCAAACAAACTTCATTGAGGAAACATGTTCCATCTTGAATATTCCCCTTCACACATTACATGATACAATTACCAAACTAATTCCAATCTGCAGACGAGGTTCATCCCAGATGTTTCCTCTTAATTATTTCAGGATAATGTGAAAAGCTGATGTCAGCTCACACAGGTTCTAAACAAAAACATCCACAGTTCTGCCATGAAGAGTGAGCTGTTATATTTCTTCACAGTAATAATAAATATTTACTTTACTGCTTTAATAATCTCAAGATAGTGGTCTTCATTTCAATAATAAATGAAAAGACAAATCAGCCTAGCTTTTTCACCAAACGCTGCACTGATTTGATTTCTCATGGAAACTATACAGCTGACTTTTCCTTTGAGCTAGCAGCTAGCTAAATTCCACGCACCCACTGCTATTGTTTTAACATAATCCAACATAAACCACATCTGGATAAAGAACATTCTCCCAAGGCTTCGTTCAGCTCAATGAAATGGTATGATTTATCCATACATCACCATAAAATAATTCTACCACTCTCTCTCTCTCTCTCTCTCTCTCTCCTTACTCTAGAATCGGACAATTTTTTTTTTTCTGACTTCCTCAGGTTGTAGTATCCATGCTCGTGAAAGGCGCTTGCTTGCGTAGGAAGGATGCCTAATTGACCTGAATCATATATACGTTTGTCCTGGTTTGCCGTTGATGCATAAACAGGGATTGAGTAGAGCACACTCCAGACAATACTTTCTTTGCCAACAAATGAAGCTCAGGAATGCTTTTCTTGGTCAAAGAGGTCTGGGCTCTATAAATTGGCGTTCTTAAAAGGTGAGAGAGGCTCCAATGAAGTTAGGGAGTTTAAATAGAACCATACCTTGTATTTATTTACTGTGTTCATATCACAAATATCAACTGTACCACAACACAGCAGCCCCAGAAGGAATTTTCCCTTCATCATGGACTTGAGAGAACTGCATTTGCTTGTTCACATAAAAAGGGAGCAAACACTGAGAATCTTGGGCAAATGCATTTCATTGCTGTCGTCGCAACAATGAAAGTTATGTGCAAGATGGACATTACAAACAACCTTGATTCAAGACACCAGAACATAAAAAAACAACCTTGATTCAAGACACACCAGAACATACAACTCCCCACCCCCAAAAAGGTAGATTAGTTGGCTGGAAAAAAAAAAGGGGTGGTTGAGGGGTCTTACCCACATTCATTAAAAGAAATAGGAGACACAACATACATTACTTGCCATCGAAGGGATTATAAAAGAAGGGATTATAAAAGAAGCCATTCCTTTTTTTTTCTTTGTTAGTTTTTACATGTTCTACTCACTGTATGCTGCTGCTGCTGATGACTGCTGTAAATTGGTGGTGATCAAAGAAGTTCTATACGCCCAACAACACATGAAAGAATCAAATTTGCCCAAATCTTCTGATGGGAAAAAAAAACCATGAGCCCAACCGTCCATGGTACAATATCTCTCTCTAAACCCTAATCTAAGCTACCTGTTTGCAGCCTTCTCTTTTTACATATGGTACACATTTACCAGCCACATTTCATCCCTACACTGCAACAAAAGATCAAAAAAAAAAAAAACCCCAAAAATCCTTAGATTTCTTCCACCTTTTGTTTTCTTGCCATCCACAGATATTATATTATCTTCTCAGCATGTCAAAAGATTAGAGACGTCATAAGCTCTCTCACCTATTCCCAATTTCAACCGCCAGTCATGTAAGCACTGCCATGCTTGCAACAGAGCCATTCGTGTTAGTTTCTGGGCGATGCTCCTTTCAATCCAGTGAAGGGAGACTGAGCCTCATCCCCATCAGAGTCGCTCCCTGACGAACTCCCTGAATCAGAATCTGAAAACAAAACCAAACAAATAACTATCAGATAAGAGAAAATCATGCGCATCCACAATCTTGAAGAAGTTCCTTCGCTGGGGTTTACCACTTGATGAGGATGAGTCGCTGCTGGAGCTGCTGGAGCTACTTGATCCGCTGGCGCAACCACCAGTGGCATCCTTCTCTATCTCCACAGGAGGGAAATTCATAGAAGGCATCTCTTCGCCTATGTCGACATCTTCCTCACCTTGGTCCACTTTCTTGCTGCTCTTCCTTGAAACAGAGGCTTCAGGCACCTCACCACCGGGACTCTGCAAGCATTCAACAAGATCACACCAATAAGCAATTACCCAGTAATCAGATGGATTTACTCCAATTACAGGAGACTTTGCAATCCCCCACAAATCAGTTGATGGGGGTAAACTTCAGTTCGCGCAGAAATTGCAATCAACCACAAAACAGTTGGTTAGGTACTTCCATTCATGCAGCAATTGAAATTACTTAACAAATCAGTGGATTAGATACTTCCATCCATGCAGCAATTGAAATTACCCAACAAATCAGTTGATGGAGTTCTTCAATTCCAGGAGAAATTGCAATTACCCACATATCCATTAATGGGGTTCTTCAATTCCAGAAGAAATTTGCAATTACCCACAAATCATTTGATGGGGTACTTCAATTCCAGCCGAAATTGCAATTACCCAGAAATCATTTGATGGGGTTCCTCAATTCCGGAAGAAATTTTAAATTATTCACAAATCAGTTCTTCAATCCCAACAAAAACTTGCAATTCCATTACCTTGTTTCCATCAGTAGCAGTTTCTGTTGTAGCAACCTGACTGAGAAGAGCCTGCCTCTTGATCTTGCTCATCATCTTCTTACAATTACAGACAAAACGATCAAGCTCCCACAGAGTCTCTGTATCAACCGCCTCAATATCAACCTCAATCTCGTCCCCATTCTGGGCCAAGTTCGAATTCCTCCTCCTTATGATCTGTACAACCTGATCCATCTTCTCCTGCGGAAGACTCAGGAGGTTCTGACTCAGCTTCTGCTTCTCCTCATAGCTCATCTCCCTCTTGTTGGGGTCCTTCGCTTTTGGCTTTGGCTGCTTCCCAATGGATGGTCTCATTCCAGCCGGCTTCACAGGAGCCTGGTGGCTACGGGGCGGAGAGGGATGCCGAACAAGGGGAGGAGATGGATGCCGCACAAGGGGAGCCGGAGAAGGATGCCGAACAGGAGCAGGGGGCGGTGAGGGCCTCTTCTGTTTCTCCGGCGGAGTTGAGGCAGGGATCTTAGATAATGAGTTTCTCTGCAAATGGCCCACCTCCACCGTCCGCTGCTCCGTGTCATAGCTCCGGTGGACGGGGCTGAACATCTCCTCAAACCGACCAAGAAGCTTCTCGGCCATGGTGTGGACATCATGGCCCCTGGGGTTGTAGATCATCGCATTGTTAAATGTCAGCCGCACATCGGCTGCAAAATCAAGGGGAGACGAGTACAGATTCTTCTTCATCTTGGATTTCACAGTGCCTAGATCCATCGGTTGCTTGATGATCTGGCGGTAATCATGGAGACCCAATGCAACAACATCCACAGGTTTGTTGAAAACCCAATGCGGCTTGTGATTCATCAGCTTCGCCAGGATCTGACTGCAGCGCTTCATCATGCCGGAAGCCACCTTCCCCACCGGGGACTCCAGCATCGGGCGCTTTGGATCTCTGGAAATTGAGACCGCAGGGGGCGGCAACGGCCGCTTGCTTCCCGAGACCTTCGCCGGAGGCGGCATCTTCTCCCTCCCGGTTGGAAAATTTGATTTTCCATAAGGCGAGCGTTTCTCCTTATCCGATCCAGGATCTACAGCAGGCGGATTCAGACCGGGAGGCGGACGGGCCCTCGGCGTAGAGGACGTGACCTCCCTCACTCCGGCGCCGGCACCGAGGATGTTGCTGGTGCTGTATCCGGATCTGGTCTGGAATTCGCGCTCGATCCGCCGGCTGAGGCTGCGAACCTGATCAAGCTCGGCAATCAGACGGTTCTTGAGCTCCCGGAGCTCACGCCTGGACAAGGCAGCGATGTTGTACGTGACATATCCTCCGGCTACAACAGCAGCCGCAGCGGACGATTCTCTGCGGCCGAGACCGACCGATTTCCTGTTGAGCGACGAGGAATCGTCCGATGCGGCGGCGTTAACGGCCGCAGATTCGTCAGCCTGCCGGACATGGATCCGATCTGCAGAATCAAATATCGCCTTGCCAGGATGGTTAGGATTAGGGTTAGGGTTCGATCTAGGGTTCGAATTTGGGTTTTTCCTCATATACACCTTCCGTTCTCCCCAGTACGGCTCATTCCGGCTGGCGAGAAGGGCCGACGCCATGCACGAACAGAGACTCCGTCAGATCGGACGGAATCCGGCAGATCCACTTCGGATTTTGGCCGGAATCCGGCTCGTGAGCATGAAAAAAGGAGAGAGTCTCGGGCGCCGGAGGTCAGAATCTTGGCCGGCTGAGATCGAAATCGTCGTTGCCGGAGAGAGGAGGACGGCCGGAAAGGAAGGAGGACGAAAGCAAGGCGAGGGTTTGGAGACACCCTCTGAAGCGAGGAAGGAGAGAGGGGCATCACCGCCTCTTAAAGGAATCCAGATCTGCCCGGTGGCGAAAAGGGTAAGTTCTGTACCGTTGGATCTCTAGGGCAACAGATCTGACGGTAAAGACAGGTTCTTCTGCTGCCCGTGCACGTGCCCGTCCTAGCTGTAGCGAACGGTGAGGATTTGAGGGTATGGTGCACGTGGCGGGACATGAACTGTTGGATTTAACGGGAGTTGTTTTGGGGGGATTCGAATTTGGGTTTGCGTTTGGCGTGAATTTGGGGCGCATGACTCGTGCATTTGAGGGGGTTTCCCTTCTCCGTATTTTCTTTTGCCTTGTTATTACTTTTGATCTTCTCGCGATATTTCAAAGATATTTTGGGTTTGTTTTTAGTGGGGCCCGATTTAAGGGCTGACGTGGACGAGGGAGATGGTTGTGCCAGCTGGAAGGCCCGCCCGGCGAAAATATCTTTCGTTGCGGAAGCTTCTCCCGCCAATTGACGAGGATTGCCAGGTCAGCGAGCCCCTGCTAGTGAGAGGACGACACGTGGAGAACGGTACGTGGATGAGAGATTGCAGTTTGGAGGGGGTTGACGCCAATGTTTCTTTTGCAGGGAAGACGAATGCATGGACGAAATTATCTAGAAATTATCAAAAAGAAATTATTATTCATATATAGAGGATTTAACCGGAAAAAACACTTAATGCGAACGTGTTACGCAATGAAACACTTTAACCATTGGTGCACCAATTAGAGCAATTGGGCTCGATTTTTTTTTTTTTTTTACCAATTTGTCACATCGTCGGCGCCGACCTTATTTACACTAAATAAGGTCGGCGCCGACCTTATTTGCACTGAATAAGGTCGGTGATGATCCTGTCCGCGAACTCACTATCTACTAACACTCCTTCCCTGCTGGGTTTTTTTCATCCCAATAGGAAGAATTTCTTCAATCCCCAAATGGACATATCCTTAGAAACCAACTCCAAATCTTCCAATTCCTGTGCCTCTTCTTCCATCCTCAGAATCCAAAACCCAAACGACCTTCGCATGGTTTTTGAAAAATTCGACTCAGATGGAGATGGGAAGATGTCATCTTCAGAGCTGGGATCCATGCTGCAGGGCCTGGGGCGCCAGGGTTCTCTGGAGGAGGTGGAGTTGATGATGAGGGTGGTCGATTTGGACGGAGATGGGTGCATCAGCTTGGAGGAGTTCTTGTCTGTGACAACTAGAGAGGGATCCGGGGTCTTATTTGGAGGATTTAAGGGGTGCTTTTGGCATCTTTGATAGAGACAAGAACGGTTTGATCTTTGCTGAAGAGTTGCACCGAGTGCTGGGGGAGATTGGGGAGAGTGCTTCCTTGGCAGATTGTAGGGTAATGATAGATGTTATTGATCAGAAGGGTGATGGGGTTGTGAATTTTGATGAGTTTATGGCAATGATGACCCGATCATCACCATAGTCAGATTGAGTCTTCTCCTTTGATTTTTGTCACATTTTTTTTTATTTTATAGTAGTAGTAGTATGTTGATTAGACTGTAAAAATTGAAGTGAATGAATGCATTCCTGTCTGGGTTTTTTGAGTTTTTACAGTAATGCAAGATTTTAAAGTTTCAATAATATAAAATCATCAGCCACTCACATACATAGAGAGATCAGACCAGACCATGCTAGAGTCTTCTCCTTTTCCACATTCTCCTTCAACTCAAAAGGTACATGCCCATTTCATATGGCCCAGATCAAATCAATCTTCTCCTCCTCCTCCTTCCTCCTTCTACTTCTTCTCTTAGTACTCTCATCACCGTGCATCAATGTGGCCCAGCACCCCACTTTCAATCTCAACCCTTCAGATCGCCAAGCCCTCCTCAAGATCAAGACTGACCTCACTGACCTCCCAGGCTCCGACTTCTTCTCCACTTGGGATGTTTCCTCTCCTAACCCCTGTGCATCGTTTGCAGGCGTCTTCTGTGCTCCCGATCCAGATCCAACGTCTCCTGCTTTTCTACGTGTCTCTTCTCTCACTCTTGGAACTGGCCTCGCGGACTCCTCGGGTCACGGTGGGTCCCTCTCTGCTGCCATTGCCAATCTCACTGCTCTGGCCCAGCTGGTCGTCCATCCTGGCCGTATATGTAGCCCCATCCCTCATCAAATTGGTAATCTCCACCATCTGATCTTTTTCTCCATAACCAACAACCTCATCTCGGGTCCCATACCGGACTCTCTCTCTGCTCTCCCTTCTCTCCACACTCTCGATTTGGGCCATAATCGAATCTTCGGCCCTATCCCGCCTGACATTACACAAATGCTGAGTCTGAAAGTGCTGATCCTCGCATCTAATCGGATCTCGGGCCGTGTCCCATCGATCCGATCCCAGCTCCTCCACCTCGACCTCCGTGGCAACGCCCTTTGAATCTTCGACTCAATGACCCTTTCTTCTTCTTCTTCTTCTCCCTCCTTCTCTTTGAAAAGTTACAACTTTTGGTAAAAAAAAAGAGAAACCTGCATCAGTGATGACCTTATTTTATAAAAGGTTAGGTCATCGCCGACCCGTACTTGGAAATTTTGCCACAAGCCTCTTTGAAAAGTCACAACTTTCGGTAAAAAAAAAAATAAAACCCTGCGTCGGTGATGACCTTATTTTACAAAAGGTAAGGCCATAGACTTCGCGGACAGGGTCATCGCCTACCTTATTCAGTGCAAATAAAGTCGGCGCCGACCTTATTCAATGTAAATAAGGTCGGCGCCGACGATGTCACAAATTGATAAAAAAAATGAAAATCGGGCCCAATTGCTAAAGTGTTTCATTGCGTAAAACATCCGCATTAAGTGTTTTTTCCAATTAAATCCTCTTATATATATTAAAGCAAAAGGGAAGGTGGGCACCAAATCATTCTTCTTTCAAATAAATATGGAAAAAATATAGAGTGTTCTAAGGTGCAATGTCATCACGTGCCATTTTTTTTTTCAAAAAAAAAAATCTCTTTATCAATATCATCTATCTCATAAAATCTCTCAATCAATATTCCCTAAAATATCTCTATTTTGTTACAGTTATTCTCTCTCTCAACACAATCTATCTTCCATTATCTCAAGATTGTCATCTGTTTATTTTAATATTTGGGGCCCACCTTTCTACAATTTATACTGATAAATTATATATATTAAAGCAAATGAGGAGGTGGGCTGTGGAGGGTGTCACGTCAGCATTGAAAGAGTTCTCCTTTTAAATAAATATACATAAAAAGTTTTTCTTTTCGCTTCCATCAAGAGTTCTCTTTTTTAGTAGGGACTTTCAACCCATGCAATTTTTCAATTTACAAAGATTCTATAAGTGTGATATTAAAAGATTTTCATTATTATTTTTCACGATAATTGCTTTCTTTTATTATAAAATCTTAAGATCTTTTTCCACTTTATTTTCTTCTAAAAATTCTTAAAAATAATAATAGTGGATTCTTCTTTTATAATTTTAATTATTATAATAATTTACTATATCTTTATTTTGGGCACAGGCGTTTGTTTTTATATAAATATGCATGAATATATGTTTTTATGTTTATAATTGATTTTGATACTTTAGAAATTCAAAATGTAATATCTTACTTTTTGTTCCGGGGTAAGCATGGGGCGTTGTTGCTAGTTTTTTTTAATTAAAAATATCATTTTCTTTTAGTTTCCAAATACAGCTCTACTCTATTCAAAGATTGTCACATGTGAGTGAAAATCAAACCCGACCTTCTAGTAGACAACCTCTTTGATGGGCTTATAAAAATATTTTGATGTTGGAGTTTTTTTGTTGAGTCTTATAGGCATCCTTTTCTGATTTGATTATATAGACACATGATCCTAGATTTGGCCCACCATAAATTACACTTCCATAGGCCCACATGGATTCATAATTAAGAGATTATATATATTGACCCCACCTCACAAATTTCTTTCATTGAAATTATTTCACCACCCCTCCCCCCACAAAAAAAAAATCCTCATTTAGCAATTCAATTTAATCATCATCACTAATATCGGTTAGACGACGAAATAAACCAAGAAGGATTATCAAGTAAGATGAAATCAAAATCCAGGCCATTCGTAATTTTGAATTGTAATCAAGTTCGACCTATCGGACCAAACTTAATTATACCGATTGCCAAAACCAATTGTATTAGGCTGGACTCTTTCAAATTCTGGCTCTATTTTGACACTTTTGTTGGCATAAGTAATGTGGGACCTCAGTGATATCAAACATAGTTAATGGGTTTGCCCTAAATAATAGATAATATGCCCCACTTTGATTTAGTTAATAGGTTTGCCATTTTGAATTTTAGTTCCATTTTTTCTCTAAGAGAAGTTTCCTAAATAGTGGAGAAAATCTCTATAGAGATTAGTTTTTTTAAACGACACAAACTTTTCATTCATGCATCTTGGTAAAAAAAAATTGCATTGCCTTTTCTATTAGGGTACAAAAATTTGTTTGCATTTGTTTAATTTGATTATGCCTAACAATCCTTTGACTTTTAAATCACATGAACATCATACGAATGGAAATACATTACCATTCCATATTGTCGCTATGAATATGATCATCTAAATTTGTTGTGTGGCCGCACCATTTGATTGAACACATAATAGTGTTGTTAGCATTAATATAAGGGTTAATATATTATTATGCATATGTTTAGTGCTCCAGCAGAAAATAAAGTGTTCTTAGGAATAATTTTGGTATATTTGCTATTAGAGTACATATTAAAAACATGTCATTTTAAATTATTGGCTAATCATTTTTCAAATAGTATTGGAGATGACAATAATATTATATGTGTTTCCAATTTTTAATATATTTATCTTTTGTAAGTCCGGGCGTTTGTTGCTAGTTATATCTTAAATCTCAACTGTCTCCAAAAGATACTTTTTCTTATTTTTCTCTTGGTAGAGAGGGATCCTCTAAATGTAAATTTTAGATATACAAATTTAGAAAATATATAATATCATCGGAAAATAGTTTTATGCTATTAATTTTTAGGGCCCGTTTGGTAATTTTACAAGTAAAATAAAGTGTAGTAAAGCATCAAATTAAGGGAAAATAAAATATAGTAAGGTAATTTTTTTCCTAGGTCATTTGTTTGTAGTCATTTATATAGGTAAATGATTCGCTTTGTATAATATTTATTATTACCATAATTTTTATGTGTAAATTTGTGTGAATGATTATACACCTACGATTGCAAGAAGCGGCGGTGAAATAAATCCTATGCTTCATTGTCTGTTATTATATGTTAAACACCCTAAAACTGTTTTTCATATATTTTTTAGATCTTGTGGGCTCTAAATTCATGATCCAAACCATTTATTCTTTTTTTATTAGAATTTTTTTTTAAATATTTTAAATTTATATCTTAAGACTTCCTAAATTTTGATTAATTTATAAAACATCAAAAATGTTCTAATTTATAGATCTGGTTTTTTTTTGCACTTTCGTGTGCTCAATTCAATATTCAACTATATTGGTGTGGAGCCAGGTTTGATGATTGTTGTTTGTTTGCATGAGGGGGTGAGATGAAATTAAATTAAGAATTTATTAAACATAAAAAATATTCTAATTTTTTAGATATGATTTTTTGCACTTTTGTGGGTTCAATTCAATATTCAACAATATTGGTGTGGAGCCAAGTTTGATCGTGGTTATTTATTTACATGAAGGAGTTAAATGAAATAAAATTAAGTAGTCAAATCAAAAAAAAAAAAAAAAGATTCAGAAAATAAAAGCACAAAGTGACAAAGCTTCTCACCCTCCACAGTCCTCCTCCCTATTTGCTTTACTATATATGATGTAGATCATTGTTCTTTTTACTTTTACCCTTTTGATATCCCAACTACAATGGGCTGGGAAACCCCCTCGGGTCAGGGCAGTAGACCTCGAATGAGGTCACAAAGCTTTTTGGTGAGGGATGCCAAGTAAGAACTGATGCCTCTTACCGATGAGGTAAGGGGTCATTCTCAATGCAGATCATTATTTTGGAAACCATATTTGAATGTCCGGGTCGACTAAGTGAGTGCCCTAAATGGTTTGGCTCAACCTAAACTTTTTTTTGTTAGTCAAGAATTGAAAGAAATAAAAAATAATCTAAATCTAATACGGTAAATAACATGTTCTCCCAATATCAAGCTATGATTTTGCCATTTTTAACTTACTTTATTATTTAATATTTCTTATTATTCTTGTTTCTATAATTATCACATTACATTACATACTAACCCGATTGAATCAAGGGCTGAACCAATTTGTCCTGAATCATTGAGCCAACCGTTCAACCTTACATATCCTTGAGGCCTTTTATGCACAGTTGAAAGTTCGAATCATGCTTTTTACACATCATAAATCCAACTGTTCAGATCGCTCCAGCTGCTGTGGAATTTGGAACAAATTTTTAGAGATTAGGACAGAAATTATGAGCGGTTAAGAACAATAAAAGTTGGCCGTATCTAGTTCAAAATTCAAATCAAACCATTAATTGATGTCAGCAATGGATCATTGTCAAAATTAAAAACGAGGTTTACTAGGAAGTCTCCATCTGAGAATCTTCCTAGCAGCCAAATCAACTAGTCTCTTGCACGTGTGTGACATCGGAGCCTAAAGCTTGGTGGGCCACGATGTAGATCAGATCCTTAGAAAATGAATGGCCAGGAATGAATCAAAATTCTTAGGCCATAATAATTAAACAAGTGTCCCATCGTTAGTCAGGTGGCTAGCCCCATCTTTTGTCCAAATTGACCCAAATCACATGTTGGGCCATCTTCCCAGGATCTGATGTGATGTGACCCAAGCACACGGATAGCATTTGGGCTAGGGATGTAAATGGGTGTCTGATTACCGACCGTTAAAAATGCGGTTTGGGTCCTTATTTAGACCTCCGATAAGTAAATGGGTCCAAATCTAGTTCCACCTTGGTTTTGACCAATAACCCGACATATTAATTCAATTTTCGAAAAATTCTCTAAAAATCATATTGTTTTTTAATATCATTCTCCATCCAAACCCGACCTGAATCCAGATCACTCCCATTTATGTTTCTAGTTCGTGTTTTGGAGCCAAGAAACCGATTCCGAAATGGTTTCGGGTTCGGTTCCACCTTCTCCTCAACAATTCTGATTCAGGGTCCAACATGAACCCGGACCGGAACCGACCCGTTTAGGGTACCTTTGATGATGGAATTGGGCCTGCCTTGATGGTCCACTCAATTATTTTATAAATACTTTTTTAAAAAGGTGTTGCATAGAAAGTAATTATTTTCATTTCTAACCATATAATCTGAAATAATAAAATAAATAATTAAAAAAATTAAATTAAAAAATTTCAGATAATAAAAAAATAACCGGATGAATTTGGCCACCTGTCCTTAACAATTCTGGTTCCACCTTCTCCTTAACAATTCTGATTCCGGGTCCAACATGAACCTAGACCGGAACCGACCCGTTTAGGGTACCTTTGATGATGGAATTGGGCCTGCCTTGATGGTCCACTCAATTATTTTATAAATACTTTTTTAAAACGGTGTTGCATAGAAAGTAATTATTTTCATTTCTAACCATATAATCTAAAATAATAAAATAAATAATTAAAAAATTTTAAATTAAAAAATCTCAGATAATAAAAAAAATAACCTGATGAATTTGGCCACCTGTCCCGGTGCCAAAGGTGGGGCCCACCTTTGCTCCATGTGGTCTAAAGTGGGACCATAGGGAAATCAACCTCAGGGCCCTACCAGGTCAATTTCGAGCATGAAGCTACCCAGCCTAACCATTGACACCTGGAGGCTTTCTTACCACGGGTTAGTAACTCACTTTGACTCACCCTTACTCGGCCGAGTCAACTCACCTGTCTTTCCACCTGTTGGGGTCCATATGGCATCAAGTGGGACCATAGTGGAAACAAACTCAGGGCTTGACCAGGTCAACTTCAAGCATGAACCTACCCGGCCCTAACCATTGACACCTGGAGGCTTTCTTGCCATGGGTTTGTAACTCAGTTTGACTCGCCCTTATTAGCTGAATCAACTCGTCTTGGGTGGCCACTGAGTTGGGCAAAATTTAAACCTTAGCGTGTTTGGATATGTAGTGAAGTGAGGTGAGGTGAGGTAAAGCCTCCATTATCCAGACAAGAAAAGACAATGGGTCATATCAAAAGTACACAATTTCAAAATTCCCTCCATTTTTTTCAAAAAAGTAAAAAAAGCACCATCCTTTCTCCACTAAAAGACAACAAAGCTCCACTTTTCTATATAAAAAGTCAAAAATATTTGATACCAAACAACTAAAAATAAAACACCATCATAACACCTTATATTTTATTCTCTTTTGATTTGATGCTTCACTTCACCATACTTCAATTCACCGTACATCCAAACAGGCCCTTATAGAATATAACCATTGTGGGCCACATACAGTTCTCCATTGTGTGCCATAAAGTGGGCTCCACATTCTATGCTTGGATGTGACACACAAAGCACTGGGCCCACTGATCATTCAAAATATAAACCAATGACTCCTTTCTGTTGATATGCTGCAGAAGAAGTACATAGATTTAAACCATACATATTACTGACTGACAGTGGATGGGCCAGGGTCCAAATACCACATTGATCAAACTCGTTGAAACTATGAGTAAAAGATGAATGGTTCATGTAACCATGTCTCATTTATTTGTCAAGGGTTTAATTTAATTTAATTTTTATTATTTTTTCTTTTTGCTATTGGAGGGTTCCCAACCCTTTGGGCTGAATTAATCCATCTGGGTCCAGACGAAAGCTGGGTAAACACTCCTGTGGCTTCAAGGTGGTAGAACTAGTGGACTTAACCTTCGATTCCTGAAGAAGGGGGAACCAGAGTCGACACCAAGACCTCTAACTCCGAAAGAGGAAGGAACTACAATCCTGACTACTCGGCCAACCCCTTGGGGTTAAAAGGTACACTTTCATTCCATATGTTCCTATAAAAATGAGTAGATGGATTCCATGTTAATTATAGGCAATGGACCACTGCACCAGTCAAGATGGGTGCTGATGGATGTCCTGATCCAATTAGGGTAGATCAAATTACAATCTCAATCAAGATTTTTAAGTGTGGTCCATTTTATGAAGATCCTAACCATTGAAAAGATATAGCCAATAGAAGGAAGGTCTTGGCTATGATTCATTGCAAACATTTGGGAGGAACTAAGAAACATGCCTTGGGGGAAACCACTATGTTAAAAGAAAATGGGTGGGCCAATATAACTTGGATCCAAATTGTCAATTCAATTCTCACTCTATGCATCAATACTTGACCCAAAATTCAGGTTTGTCATTGTATCATTGGGTTTGATCAGTGTGAAAATGTAGTTAAATAGTGTTTGTCTGATTCTAGGCAGAATTTAAAACTGATTGGGCTTGAAGTTAACACATTACAGGGGAAGATATTTTGCATCTAATGGACAGTTGGGGTCACCAAAATGTGACCCCATTGTAACATTGAGTACAGAAAATAAATTTATTTTAAGAATCATTATTAAAAAAAGTTGCTTTGGGCCTTTTTGTTTGCATAGAAATACATAAGAATTCATAGTATTGTTGGTTAAAAATGAAGATCAAGTGTGAATATACAAAGATGAACATCAAATAGCCCATCATTTAATGGAAAGATAAGATAGGGAATGAATATGAGCAATCATCTCAGTAATCAATACCTAAGAAAGTTAAGGTCTCATCTACATTCCCTCCATTAATGATGTATTCTTCACCCCTCACCTTCCTTCACTCCATAACATTCACACTTCACCTTTTTACCAATCCTTGGGCCTGTTTGGATGTATGGCGAATTGAAGTATGGTGAGGTGAAGCATCAAATCAAGAAAGAATACAATATAAGATGTTATGATGGTGTTTTGTTTTTAGTTATTTGGTATGGAATCTTTTTTACTTGTTGTAGAGAAAAGTAGAATTATTTTGTCTTTTAGTGGAGAAAGAATGTTGTTTTTTTATTTTTTTTTTGAAAAATTCGGAGGAAATTTTAAAATTATGTACTTTTGATATAATCATTTGTCATTTCTTATCTGAATTCACTTTACTTTACTTTACTTTAAGGTGGAGCCCATTTGACCATGAATTCCTAGGTAGTGAAATGAAAATGAACAGGCCCTTAATCACATTTTCTCCCTTGATATAATGGTTGATATTGCCAACTTCGAAGAAAAGCTAAAGCCATCTATTAAGAAACAAAGTTGGACCTCAACTTGAGCTATATTTATATATGTGGTCAGCCTCGTATAATCACTCTCCATATTATTGTGATTATAATATACTAGTACATTTATATGAAGTAACTGCAAGGGGTAGCTCAATTGGTATAGGACCACGATTTACATACAGAGGTTGTAAGTTTGAAATTACACTACCACACTAGGGCTACAGGGGAGTTTACCCAGCTTCCCTCTAAGCTCAGAGGGATTTATTCAGCCCAAAGGGTTGGGAACCCTCCGATAGAAAAAAAAAAAAAAAGTACATTAATATTATGTTATTTGGGTTCTACAACATGGACTAGCAAATCGATATGCTAGAAGACATTAATCTAGACCCTTTTTTTATGTTGATCTTACCAAAAAAGCTATATGGTTAACCTCGTAAAATCACTCTCTATATTATTGTGATTATAATATGCTAATACATTTATATTGTATTGTTTGGGTTTTAGGACATGGACTAGCAAGCAGGGGCGGACCTACATGTACCTATGAGAGTGCGACCGCACCCACGAGGTTCGAGAAATTTCTTAAATAACACTCTAAATTTTTTATTTTATTATTTAATTTTTTAAATTGACCATTGCTCGCACCACCTAAATGAAAATCCTGGGTCCGCCTTTGCTAGCAAGATATGCTACTAAGACATTAATCTGTACCTTTTTTTTTTAACCCCCAAATTAGGGCGCTGGGATCCAAGAAAGCCCACACAAGTTGGAAGAGGAAGCTCACATCAAGGGAAAGAACGCCCACAAAATGGAAAAGATATCAATAGCTCATACATGTGGAAAGAATAGTATATCAAATGATTGATCCCTCAATCCGTTGTAGAAAAGTTAGTGCGGCTTGAGTTGAAAATTTGGGGTACGACTTCAAATAGACCCGAATAAAATTAAGGTCCACTCTAGTCATTTGATACGACAACCGTATATTATTTATTATTATGTATAATAAATCTTTATAAGTACTTTCTCCTAGTATACAAATAATTGGGCCTTGATATGGGCTTGGTCCAAGCACTTTTTCATGCACATAATAGGGCCCATATTTTGACAATCTCTAGATGAGTCTAATTAGAGTCGGATGTCAGCGCAGACACAAACAATTTAGTCACTTTTTATCACATGCTGTGTTTAACTTTGCATAATCATTGTTCCTTGCTCCATATAGGAAGGGATTGGGGAACAAAAAGGGTATCTAAAACTCAATGAAGATGGTTTTTTCTTATACTATGCGCTATGCTGTTCATTTGGATCGGTGCTATCATCATGACAGGACTGCCTTTAGATGCAGTCTAGATGGTTATGTGAAGGACCTAAAGTGAAGAAAAACAGGGATGTAACGAACTCACAGACCGATGTTAATTCGGGTTTACTTACACACTGCTTTAACAAGTAATTTTCAGGCCCAGCATTTGGATCGACAGGTTTTACAAGAGGATTCAAGAGACCCAATTCCTGTTCAAGTTTGCTCATCAAAACACCCAATTCCGCAACCATATGTTATAGCTATATTAAGTACATTCTTGCAATGACAAATTGTCTAAAATCTCCCTTTTTGTTTGCAATGATCTTTAATTAATTTTTCATATCGAGAGCCCACTACCAATCCAATCTCTTCACACACGCGCACACACCTATTCCTCTCGAATCATATTACTTATTGTAATTTAATATTGATCTAGACTTTACCTACAATCTATAGCTGCCATTAAACTTTAAGAACAAAACCACACACCCAAGCATCATTTAATTTGCTCTATTACCAAAGCCAATGCTTGGTAGTACTGTTGGTTGGGTCACTCCATAACCACCCGTAGGTCTCAGCGTCGAAGCCTGGCAATGCGTTGGGCCCCAGGCTATTCTAGCCCGATGTAACAGCTAAGTAGAAACAGGGGAAGGCCACCACCCTGAAAAATTTAATCAAGTGCTCCACAAGACCTTGGATACCTGCGGTTATCCAAAAAGAAAAATTCTTTCTATCACTAATTTGGGCTCGGTTCCTGATAGACTATGGACACAATTAAAACCTGACTTCTGTCAAGTCAACCCTTATAGCCATTATGGGATCAAATAAATAGTGAACCACCTAACATTCTCATGGTCATGGGCAATCCAATCCCACCATAGAGAAGGGAAGACCTTTTATCGACCGAGTTGTGGGGGTCCCACAAAATATTAGGTGGCCCATTATTTTCTAGTATTGAGGGGAAGATTTGTTGGGGAGAACTAGGTTTGGAGACCGGACGAGTCCAAGTCAACAAATTGACGGCAATGTTTGTGAGGCTTGGAAGTTAGACATGAACAAGTCAACATAGCTGTCCAGAGGTGGATGTTTTGGTGGATTGGCGTTTCTCTGTCACAGGACTCACCACTCACCACATGATATAAAGTTTTCTACTTCTCTTTTTTTTTTTTTTGGTCAATAATCACATGAAAAGTTGCATTGGATGGTATATTTCTCTTTAAAAAACAAGGGGAAAAAAATGGAAAATATGTTTCACTTGGGTGGCCACTAAATAGTCCTCCTACCGGAACGGTTGCATGGCTCTAAAGGGGGAATAGTCGGTTCTCAAAGAGGCCAGATACCCCAGTCAGTAAATAAAAAGAAAATTTTGTTTTGGATGCTTCAGCTAGTGGATCGAATCCTTCTCTCTCCCCTCCAACCTAGCGAAAAGCGCACTTCGGCTTTCGAGCCAGATGGCTCTCAGCCTTTGTATGCTAGGATATCAGAAAATGATTTTCTACCTCGTAGGCATGAATCTTATCATAAATCATGAGAAACTATCAAATATTTTGGATTAGCCCAATTCTTGGGCCCACTTGGTGCCATTACTATACAGGGAGGGTGTTCATACTTAGGGCTAGTTTTAGATTGATTATATACAATTTTTTTTGTTTTTTTGTTATACAACAACTAACCCAAGATTTAGTGAGGCCAGCTTTTGTAGCCAACCAAGGGCCAGGCTTAGATGATGATGATGATGATATAAGGCCCGTAGGCTCTACACAGCCCACAGGCATAACTTTATTTCCCAATAATTAAATAGTCCAGCCCGGAACATCCGTGCTTAAAGGCCCAGCCTAACCTCATGTTGTAGGATAGACCTGGGCCTCAGAATTAGGCCCAGAAGGTTAAAAGTAGGCTTGAACAAGGGCCCAGTCTGGCCCAATATACTACTGCACAACAGGAGTGTAAATGTAATTTTGAAAACGGGCTTGGCTGGGCCTGACTTCAGGCTGTGGCCTATACCTGTGATCTCAATATTAGGCCCTGTAGCTAAACAAGCTAGACTTGAACAAGGCTTTAGTCCATCTCAGAAATACCCCTGCCATTGCCAAAACTGACTGGAATTTGGTCAGCCCACGTGGGCCAAATTTTGACCAACCAATTGCCAGCCCTGTGTCTACACAAATTACTCCAACTAAAAGAAATAGATTGACAAGATCTTGAAAAGAAAGTGAATTAGAAAGGGAGAAAAAGTAGACAATGAACATTTTAAGATTACATGGAAATCAAATGAAAAATCTCCATTATCTTCAAAGCCAATTATCTCCTTATTCTAAGGACTACTCCATTGCAGCCCTTCCAAACAGCATTATGTGTTGACAAGGACTGGAGCAAGAGAATCAACTGAAAAATATGATGGAGGGATCACAGCAGCAATCATCCAGGAAGCAGCAACAGCAGAGGGCTGCAAGGCTGTCCCATTCATTCAAAAGGAATGTTATAAGACAATTAGAAGCTTATAAATACAAAGAAAAAAAAACACTAACTGAAGTTTTAAGAAGTATTTAGAAATTGGGTGATGTATACCATCCATAAAGAAAGCCTGATTTTTTTTGTGGTGGTGGAGGTGCATAGTATTGAGGTGGTGGCATCACAGGAGGCCCTTGATAGTATCCTACATACAAAGATGAGGGAGATATAAGTTAGAAACAGCATTAGAGATTTTAGAAAATTAATTTAGGTTTTAAATAAGGTTAGCTTGAATATTGAATAATATTTCGATTGGGATAAGCTTCTTAGTCTGATTCTATATAAATTAGGATCTTTCTATGAACGAAGATGTAGTATCTTACACCCCCATTGAACTACTACTTATCCTAAAATCAATTGGCGATGGAAAACGGCACAACAATGACTTTATGGTGAGGGCGAACGATCGAGCATAATTATAACCGATTAGGGTGGACGTTGACCTCAACGAAAGATATGTTGAAGTTTATGAAAAATGTAGGTCCTCAAAAATTTACCAAATAGAAAGGCCTTAAAACCAAACACATGAACCTAAACAGTGATGGGGCCTTGAATATTAGAATGTGAACCGAGCCCTTTTCAATTCGTTGAAATTGGAACAGGCCCCATCAAGCATATCACATCAATCAATGATCCTTTGATAAAACGACAGTAGCACTACTTAATCAGACCAATACCGTAAAAAAGAGGATGCTATGATGAAAAATCAAAAGGGAAGCAATCAAACATCATGATATTTCTAAAATCTTGTAAAGTAGCAAAATTATTCATTCTCACCAAACCTTGAGAAGGGTAATTATCAATGATCAGAGAAGCTGCAAATGAAAAGAAAACAAACCCATCATAGAGACTCTTTTGTATGAGGTTCTGAAAAACAGAACCATCCATATGACAAAACTTCAGAACAAAGCCCCATCAAACATTTACAACAAGAAGCTATACATCTTTAATTAAACTAATAGGCCAGCCAGTCAGATAAATGAGACTAAAACAATAACACTACCTACCATCATCATATGGACAATTAAAGAAAAAAAAAATGAAAAACAGCCCATGATAGAAAAATCAAAATGAAACCCATCAAGCATATGCAAATATAATGTAGAGGGAGGTGATTGGTTTGAATGTTACATACCTTGAGCAGGGTAAGGTTGGTAAGCTTGAGGTGGATATTGTGGAGGAGGGTAAGGATAAGCCTGCTTGGGATCACTCATTTCCTAATAGAAGAGAATAAATAACAACTACAAGAATATGGAAAGTTGAAAAGAATTTACAAGGTTGATCAAAGCATTGAGGTTCTCTTGGTTTTTTATGTTTTTGTAAGGGAGGAGGATTTCATGAAGGTTCTTGGAATCTATGACTGAGAAATTTTTTTGGAGATTTCTAGGAAAGTAAATCCCTACTTGTAAAGGGTTTATAATGAATAGACAAAAGAAGAAGATTGTGGGTTCTCTCTCTATCCTCTTCTTCTTATGATGTTGTTTTTTTTTTTTTTTTTTGGATTTTCTTTTCTTTTGAACTTTTTCTTCTTTTTAAGCTTTTTAACTCTCTCTTTCCATTTGGTGGGGTTGAGAAGAATAAGAGGAGAAAGGAGGAGAGAAAGAGAGAGAAAAGGGAGAGAGCCGGGTCTTTCGACATCAACGCGTGGTCCTGATTTGGTGCAAATTGTCTTGAATTCTAAAACCAACTCCCAAAATGCCATCTCTTACTTTGCTTTTAGCTCACAAAAGATAAAACTGCCCCTTGCATGTAGGAGTGTGAGTGGGCCGGGCCACCTGAGCCCATTTGAAGCATTTTTATTCTCGAGCCGGAGTCCGGCAAAGGCTGTAGATGGACCCCTAATTGCTTGGTTACCAGAAGTACCAGACTGAGAAATGCTGGCATGAACTCCTTTTTTTTTGGCCCAACTGATAACTGGTCCCAAGTCAGAGTCTAAACAGGTCCATGCTCAAACTCTGTTTTTGTGTGCGCGCGTGTGTCCACCTGGGTCTAATTGGGCCCATCAGATACACCATGTACCCAAACCAATTCCAACCAGTTAATTTGTAGCCTTAAGTTGGGCCGTGTCTTCTTAACTTTAACCATTTCTAATAGGGTTGTTATGAATCAGGTTTTTTTTCAGGCCCACATAAGTTTAGCCGCACTTTTTCGTTTTTTTTTGCATGAGATTGGAATTATGTGGTGAAGGCTATCAGTTTATTCTTATGGACTGTTTTCAATATGCCTTTTTGAGGTACTTGAATTCTTAGCCTCCAATTAGTCTATTGTGTACTTACGAATTGAGTGTACTTGAGATAATGGGATTAGGGTATAAGATGATGATGATTGGACCAAACCCTAGTTTGGATCTAAACTTAGTCCCATACTGCCTCATGACATTCATTATTCTCCTGGTATTGGGCCCTTCTGGGTCTGCGTTTGGGCTTTACATGTTAGTTTGTGTGGTCTCAATCTATCAATTGATATAATAAATTGATTAATTTCTTTATTTATCAATAAGATCATGCTTTCCTTTTCATGAGATGAATGGTATTTTTATTACTTAATGCACATGGCCAATACATATAACACAATGGTTCATGAGTTGAATCGGATCTCATTAGTATATTAGATGTGATATATGTGTATGGATGAGATCCACATACGGGAGACATGTGTCACAAATTTTATACTTAAATATCTTCACAACTAGTGATGAGACTGGGCATCTCATCTGATAAGGTTGCAGCACTTTGATCACTATAAGATAGTGTGATTTGTCTCGATCATCAGAATGTAAGATTCTGGATCACGATGCTGATGCATTGGATATATTGAAGGACCATGAGAAGCATCTTATGGAATACTGTCTCAAGTTTAAGGTCTGCTCTCATAATTCCCTAGCAATAGGCTCTCAATCTTGAGACATTGATAAACTCAAATTTCTATCTATTCATTTGCTTTGAGTCACCAATGAGTGAAGTCAACTGTAAGTCAACACCTCGGTTGTGTGGGCAAGCTTTCTTCCCACATGTATGGGCTCCCTTCCAGAGTATGCGGGCTACTTTCCTACTTGAGTGAGGGTGCCTTTTCGCATGTGCGGGCTTCCTTCCTGAGTGTGTGGGTTACTTTCCTACTTGATCGGACTGCTTTCCCACGTGTGCGAGCTCTCTCTTGGGTCCCAACCGTCCTGGCTGGAGTACTGACTTTTTTTTATAAATCCAGACTTGCATGCAGAATCTTTAGAGGGTCACCTATAGGCGATTCTTGCTTCAACATCCCACCCCAACCCAAAAATGCTGCTTTCATTAGGGTCTGACTTATAAATGTGGCTTATTTTATTTTTGTGATACCCCAACTTAGGGGCTGGGACTCAAGCGAGCCTACGTAAGTTGGAAGAGTAAGCTCACAAAGTGGGAAGAATAGCTCATAAAAGTTGAAAGAAAAGCCCACATAGGTGGAAAGAATGGCATACCTAGGGATCGATCCTTGGATAGACAAGTGACATGTCCAACCGAGTAAGCCCTTATTGTTGAACCTTGCTATTCATTGCACCAACTTACCCAAGTAAATGTACTATGCCCCTATCAACCCAACCTAAACCCAACCTGTTAATTAAGAGTTCAGATCGATCCCTTTTTACAAAAAAAATCCTTTTTTAAAATTAAATTAAATCAAAACCAGACCCCAACCTCCCTTCCCGTGTAATTGCACGACCCCCCATCGACCCAATTTGTTAATTAAGAGTTCAGACTGATCCATTTAACTTCTCGGTCACATTCAGGTTGACTTTTTTCGTGCTAACCATAGATGGGTCGGGTCGGTTGGGCCCGTACATGTTAACATAGTGCTCACCCCGACCAGAACTTGACCCGTCTTTTATTCATATATAGTCAGGTCCATGTGGATGACCTCCACTATGTATGCATACATAGTGCTCACCCCAACCAGAATTTGACCACCAAAGTAGACACTATATTTTCAACTCATTTAAGAAAAATGACCCAACTCTTTAGGTTGAATTCATTCAGGCCCATGCACTTTCGATTCAGGTTTGTAACAGGTCTATCCCATAGATTAGATCACTCCACATTCGAGAGTCAGTATCTATAGGGTCTGGCTTTTCATCCAATTCACCAATTTTGGTGAGCCCACCAAATATGGATAATATGAAACACTGTCATCTAGCCAAAACAGATCCACAGGAAATCCAGGCCTGGCCAGCCAGAGGCTCAGATTAGGATTGAAAGGATTGACATCTTATAACTGATCTCGAGTTGGATCAGGACTGACATCTTTATAGAGAAGAGCCTGAGCCTGGTTCTAGAGACCTGATTATTCTTTTGTGATTGTAGATCTGTTTTAATCTCACCTAGGGCACAAATATACCTAGGAGGTTCTTATGGGCGTGGGCTTTGATTAAGTGATAGAAAGCTTGAATCCCGGCCCGGCCAGGCCTGAACAAGTTGCTTGTAATATAGTGTTAATTTGTACAAACAATTGTTAGAAAGACAGTAGAAATGATAAGTAGCCCAGTTAGGCCCGCCCGAGCCTGATTACTAAATGGCAGGCTTGGGCTTGACATTAACATCCAGTTTGGGCTTGGGACGTATACAGACCTGCTTTTCTAAGGTTTGGCTGGGCCTGGATATGCTTTAGGGCCATGATACTAGTGGATCACCAATGACCCACTGAGAAAATGAGACATGGGTCATCATGTGGGCTGCATATATAAGTTTCATATGGCCCATCGATGAGAATTTTGGTTCCAGATCATCATGAAAGTGGGTCCAACTTTTGCACACTAGGATATCTTAACATAAAATCCAGGTCCACTGATTTCATACCAGTGACCTGAATATTCAATCCCACAGCCATATATTCTCAATGTAAATAATGTATGATTTATAAGTAAACAAGTATTTGGGTCACTTCATGTCAAAGTAAGGGGCCCTTCAAGGTCTGGGTCCAGGTTTACATTCTAATATTAGAATTTAGGCATGAGTACAGATCCCCTAACCTGTAGCATAGTTGGGTTTTGGTCTGGGTATGGGTTTCATGTTAGTAATTCCAAATGCATAACCAGTCACACTCCAGACCAATGCAAACCAACCCATTTCCATGTTTGGGTCTGCAGTACAGAAATGATCGGTTATTTCTTTCTTTTAACCAATAACGACAGAAAATTAAAAATGTAAAAAAACCATGTACCAACACAAATGTTTAAGTTGATAGGTTGAAGGCCCATACAGATATATTAAGACATGGCGTGTGGGATGTGGTACTTTCCAACAAAAAATACATATAGCTGCGAGTTTGCTTAAGTTGGGCCGGGCAATGAATCCGTAAAGTTTTCATGGGTTGATGGATCGAATTGGGTTCTGGCCTATTTGCAATACTTGAGATTGGTGCAAGCTTGAATTCTAGTCCAGCTTATCCATTTAGAAAATGGGCCACTTTTGGACTGATCTTGACTGACCCATTAAAAGTCCTATTTGATGAATCACTGTAGTAATGATCAGGATTTTTAGAAGAGGAACTGATCACAGGACTTCCATTTCTGGACTTCATGTTTTACATGCTCCCAGTGTTGTTTGTTGTGGCATTTGGGTTGATACTGAATGTTGTTGGAAATTAAGGCAAAAGCAATCTCTCTTTTCATTCAACCTTTGATTATTTAATTCTATTGTAGCTCACCTCCCTTACTCTTGCAGAGTGGGCATTAGAATATTCTATACACCAGCCTCCTAGAATATTCTACACTCATACTAAAATTAGAAGATAACTTCTTGCTTAAAAGTTTGAAATGTATATTTAATTTTAGTTGAGTAGGTAAGGATTAAAGAGAATTCTAATGGAATAAAGTTTGTAGTGGTATCAATTCAATATTAGATTGGGTGAGACTATGATATTTAGATTCCAAAACACAAAGATGAGAAAGTTAAAAGTTAATCAAATAGCCCACCTTGGCTAGACCATGGAGCTATAATATACACACAGCTGCACACTTTATTCATCATGCTATTATCACCATCATCATGGATGCCACTCTTATTGTTATAGTCATCCTTGCCGTAGCCGCCATCATCTTAGCCTTATCACATTGTATTAACTTAAAAAAGACAAATGATTACAAGGTCTCGAACCAGGGGTGTTGTTCAAGCGTGTATCCACAATGGGGCTGACAAGACAAATAGTATAATGCAACTATCCACTCATGCAGATGCATCAAATTCCTGTATGGAAACCTAGCACCCACTCAATGCTATTGTGCAGAGTAGACCTCACCTTTGTTAGGATGGAGCCTCATTTGATGCCATCCACATCCTATCACCCTTTATCACATTGTGGTCGTGGTCATAGCCTTATCACATATTCACTTTAAATCTCAACCCTCTATTTAAGGGCCTCAACATGTGCGGTAAATTGTATCAACCGTTGATTTTATATGGCTCTTAATGTTGATCAATGTTGACATTCATCTAATCATTGCTAGCAAGTTGGCCTCCCACAACAAATTTGTATGCATAGACAACACTATCCTATACATATCTCCACCCGGATTAAATCATTTGATAGAAAGCAAATGATTATGATGATGGATCTAAGCATTGACCTGATGACTTCATTTTGGGCCTGTCCCACCACCACCACCTGATCGAAAGTGATGCTCCCAGACACCATTGCTGACCAATAGTTGGGATCCAAACTCCATGCCCCCACGGCAGCACATATAATCCGAACCCTACTTTTTTTTAGGTTAGCTTGACCCACAATGGGTTGGAATGTCAGTATATGAACCCCGTTAGCCTGGCAAAAAAGTGATACAATGCGTGTATACATTCTCTCTGTCGGGACCCGAACCCCTGATTGTCTACCCCACACGGCTTCAATTGAGTGGGGGAAGGAGAGGAGCTCCACAGGCCTCACCTACTGAAAATCCCAAGTTCAAAATGCAATGCCCAGAGCCCATGTAATTTATCATACTATGCACACACAGCACGCATCAAGTCCCAACTCCTAAGAAACCTTTTAAGCCCATGGCACACAATTTCTGTGCTTTTGGCGATATAGAACGAGTTTTCATGAAATCCCTATTGTTTTTACTAATAGATAGATATGAAAGATTCACTTGGATAAAGAGAAAACGACAGGTGCAGAAATAAGGTGGAGAGTTTCCTAGCTGAAAATGACAGGCGGAGAAATTAAGGGTGTAAGAAGGAAAGTTTTGAATGAAGAAATTATAGAAAGTCACCACATTCTTCTCTACTAGTGATTGTTTACTACGTTCTGATTTGAATGAAGAAATTAGTTAGGAGAGGAACATTTTTAGTATCCAAGGCTTATTTGGATGTAGAAAGAATAGAGGAGGAATAATGAGAAACCACAGGGGAAGAATCCATTTTCTTTTAATTGAATAGATAAAGAATTACTTTTTTCTCGAAACTGAAAAACAAAATGGGTTTTTTTTTTTTTTTTTTTTTTGATTGAAAGAGTGGTTGTAAAGAGAATTACTTTGAACTACTGGTGCTAGAGTGATAGATTGAGTTGAGGACCCAGGGTTCAAATCCCCCGTATCTTACAAAAAGAAATTAAAATAAGGAAAGAATTAGGATGTGGAGAATCCCTTGCTGAAAATCACCACTTTCCTCTAGCTCTGATTCTTTATGTTTGGATTTCAAAACAGAAAGCTATTGCAAAGAAAATCATTTTGAAACTTTTATTTAAATAAAAATATTAAAAAGGTTATAGTATCACATCTTAGACAACACAATGGTGTTTTGTCCACTCCTTCAAAGAAAGAAAAAAAAAAAAAAAAAAAAAAAAACTTATCCAGAGATGATGAAAAGAGTTCATTTTTGGAGAAAAGCTTTTCTCCTCACTTTTTTATTTGCATTTGTACTAGCCATTATAAGTATATATATAATATGAGGTACGCTACAAAACTCCCTAAGAGTTTTGCAAATAAAAACTCTCATTTTTTAGCCTATCAAAGTTTAACATATGTCATCACTATCATAACCTTATCTGACACGGCACAACCGCATGACATGGCATAATCTAATTGGATAACTTCATGGGACAAAAAAGGCCCCCTTTAGAATGGGGCAGTTTAGAGAATATCCATATATATATATATATATATATATGAATAATGCTACAAAACTCCCGGGCATTTTTTTTTTCTTTTGTAAAAAAGGCCCATATTTTAGCCAATGAAAGCATGACACGTGTCATCAATGGTACTTATTCATTCTCTCTCCTAAATATTCTCCTAAAACTGTAGATATTTTATAGATGGGGGATCTTCATATGCATCCATCACTCACCATTTTTTTTTGTGAGGGACACCCTTTTTGGGGAAGTTTGAAGTACAAAAGTGTATTTTGTACCTCACACAAAGTACACTTTTGTACTTCAAACTTTCCCAAAAGGGGTGTCCCTCACCAAAAATGGTGAGGGATGGATGCATATGAATATTATCCTTTATAGATTATCTTAAATCATTGGCTAATAGATAAGGGTAAAAACTCTGGATAATAGATAGAGGTAAAAACTCCCTTTTTAAGATAGGAGAGTTTTTGAAAATTTTCCATATATATATATATATATATATATGGGGGGTCTTCATATGCATCCATCCCTCACCATTTTTTGTGAGGGACACCCCAAAAGGGGAAGTTTCAAGTACAAAAGTGAGGAAGTACAAAGGTGTACTTTCTCACTTTTGTACTTGAAACACCCCCAAAAGGGGTGTCCCTCACCAAAAATGGTGAGGGATAGATGCATATGAACATTTCCCTATATATATATATATATATATTTTTAGGCGCAATCTTTCCCCTCATTTTGTCCAAAGAAAGAAGCTTCCAGTTGGCAATGAGCACAATACACAATGTTATAGAGGTGCGCCGGCCCCACCATAAAATAAAAAGAATGATTTTGAGGAAACATGAAATGAAATCACATCCTCTCAAATATCCCATTCCCACCAAATCTTATCATTATCATGAAGCTGTCCTTTTAAGGAGGTCAATTCATGATGTTTCCTTTGACGTTTCCCCTCCCGCTCTCCTGCAATCTCACTGCACATGCAGTCCAGCCCTATGGGCCCACTTGGCCCCACCTATGATAAGCATATTCATATAAAGGTGTCTATCACATGCACTAATTCTTTCTTTAAAATCCTTTTTTTTTTTTTTTCAGATTTAGATTTTCATTTTCATTTTTATGAGAAGATACACTTTCACAGGTAGGGCCCAACAGTTTATAATTGTTGGAAGGAAAAGAAGAGACAAAAAAACACCTAACCATCACCCATCGTTTTTCGTTGTCTCTTTCTTTTTCTTTTTTTCCTTCTACAATAGTGGTTGTGATTCCTGTTGCCACCCGTGGTCTCTCAACCAAGTTGTAATAATTATAAATGGACTAGATTCATGCCGGATCATTCAGCTGGCAACTGGCATTCTGTCTCAAATCTAGCCTTCGTACTTAGTCATTTGAACCGAGCTTTTATTCCTGCAGTTTTTGGGTCATTCGAATCCAAAGTTCATTTCATCATTTATGTCATGACATGGGTGGTTCTGTGCATTGCTCTACTAAATACCATTAAAACATTTTAAGCATGAAGAGCACATAAAGGATAGAGGAAAGAATAATAATAAGGACAAGAAAAAATTAATTAAAAGTTCCATGAACCTTATAAAAACTGATATATATTTGGAAGAAAAGAAACCTATTACATTGAGAGGATATCAATGGTGAACACAAGCCTCTTCAATCAACTAAAAAGATGATATGAAGTGGTGGTGGAAGATGACACATGTTCCATGAGCTTTTCACAAGAAGACAAGTGGCGGAGATATAAAATGAAGAGGAAAAAAAAAGCTACATTCATATTTAAGGGATAGGGAAAATCTAAAGATAACTCAATTGGCTTAGGACCATAATTTAAATTCGGAGGCTGTAGGTTCAAAACTGCATTGCCACACTAGGGCTACAGGGGAGTTTACCCGGTTTCTCCCTTGGACCGGAGGGATTAGTCCAACCCACCAGAGGATGGCAAAAAAAAAAAAAAAAAAAGAGAATATCCTAGGATATCCTCAAATAACCCGATACTCCATGATATCCTGGAATACGGATAGAAGAGTTTGGGTCCTCAATCATTTTACACAAATCCATGAGGATTTCTTTTTTCTTTTTTATTGTGAAAACCTCAAAATTCTATCATTCTAATTTACGACCTCAAAAGAGAATAAATAAATAAAATAATAGTGTCAGTGTCCCAATGACGAGCACTAATTTTACAAAGCAATGCACACAACTATAATAAGAGTGTTATCTTCTAGAAAATGAAAATACTATAGGAATGTAAAATCTATGCACATAAGTGAAAGGTAATTACAGGTTGTGGGCTCAAAATGTAGTTAATCTCTCAAAATATGAGTTTTACATTTTTTTTATTTGTTTCTTATTTTTTTTAACCATTGCAAAAAATTAAGGGGATACACATCATCATATTTAATTTACACCAAATCCGAAAAAAGGATAGGGCTAAAACCTTCCCCCATTCCTGTAATCTTATGTTAACACCATCTGACCCGACCATCCTCATTCTAAATAGCACCTACAAAACCATACCAGAAAATAAAAATAAAAAACCATTAAAAAATCCAAGCCCTAGAAATTCACGCTTGACTGGATATTAGTTGAGAAGGATTTGTGGGAGTCTTCAGTTACTCCCACAGTTACCTTCACACAGGTAGAGACATTTACAATGGGCTGTCTGTCAGTCAACAAGCCAGCCTTCAGAATAAAAAGGTCAACCTTAAATACCACAGATTGTGCACAAATAACAAAAGACTGGGAGCTTAGAATCATGAAGAGGGCTTAAAAGATTATGTATTGCATAGGGTTCCCAAAAGGGGTACATCCATTTGCAGAGGCACCCCATTTTAGTATCAAACAGAGTAGGGTCTTCTTAAGGTGAAGTAAACAAATGTGAACACAGTCACAGTCTCTGCTGAAATGTGAATCACAACAGACAGAAGTAGAACCAACCAAGTCGAGCCCACTAGACCTGACTTAGCAAGGAGTCAAGCCTGATCAGAGTTGGAATGTCCAACAAGTAGGAACATTTCAAATGCAAGTTTCCTCAAATGATTCAATTTACAACAAATCAAAATCAAATTGGGAATTCAAATTTCATAGAATCAACAAGCACCAAAATTATTATTCTAAAAATGAAGTTACTAATAACATTTATCTATAGAGAAGGAGAGTTTTCCTTTTTCCACATATACACCCCCCCCCCAACCCACTACTAACAGCATCCACACCCATGACCCAACCCAACATACAATCTAAACAGAGAAGCAGAAATTAAACCAAACCACCAACAAACACCTTTTGATCTTATCTTCTTATCTTTTTAATCTCTATCTCTAAGAGGGCTGAGGGGGTTTTGAGACCTTACCTTCCTGACTCAGCACGGCTCCAGCTGGCATCTGTCTAACATCCACGCTGGACCCCTGGACCTGATACGGGGGCACTACGCCCCCCGGCGCACTCGTGTAGTAAACCTGCCTTCCCGCGCTATCGTACGCCAACCCCGTGTACCCTCCGCCACCCGCCGAATCTGCCACCTGCGGCCGCACCAGTCCGTCCCCGTATGCCGACAGCTTCTGCGGCGGAGGCGGCCCCATGCTGTACATCTGAGGCGGAGGCGGCTCCCGGTACATCTCCGGCATCATCCTCTGCATGTAGTAACCCTGTCCGGGAACCTGAGGGCGATAAACTGGCGCCTGAACGAGGTATACCTGCTGATCGGCACCGGTCGGGGCAGAAGGAGAGATTGTGACTGCGGTAGGCTGTGGAGCCGGCGGCATCTGTCTCTCCGACCAGTAAGAAGGAGGCATCGGCATAGGAACGGGCATCTGAGCAGCCTGAGGCGGCGGCGGCGGCTGCTGCTGCTGCTGCGGCGGCGGAGGAGCCGCGGCGGCCTTCTCCTGCTGCTTCTGAGGATAGTAATCGCCTTGATAAACCCTAGATTGCTGCTCCTGAATCTGCAGCCTCTGCAGCTCATGGATCTGGCGCTGGATCTCGGCGGATGAGATAGGATCGGCTGCGATCTGCCGATCGGACTCCAATCTGATCGGCGCCGGCGCGGCAGGCGGCGGACCCTCCGGAACGGGCAACTCCGGCGCAGGCTCCTGCAGCTTGGCGGACTTGTCGAAGCCGAAGAGGAAGTCGGGATTCGACGCGGCTGAGGCCGCGGCGGAGGCGGGCGGAGAGGGGACCTCGATGGATTGGATCGGCGGAGCGGAGTTGAGAGCGTCGACGAACCACTGGCGGTCGGACTTGGCCTCCGGCGAAAGGGCGGAGAACGAGGCGTTGGTGACGGCGAAGAGAAAGAGGCGGAGGCGGGCGGGCTTGGCGGAGGCGCGGTGGAGGCGGTCATATTCGAGCATCATGTGGTCGAGATCCTCGTCGTTGGTGACGGAGATGAGTGCGTCGAGATCCTCGCCGGGGAGCTGGTACTTGAAGCAGATGTCGGAGGAGTCGACGAGGGAGGAGAGCTTGGACATCATGGCTGGGAATCGGATGCTGCGATCGACGGTCAGGATCTTCGTATCGCCGCCCACATACGAGAGCTGGTTGTCGTGTGGGCGAGGGCTGATTTTGCCGCCGTAACTGCACATGAACTTGACTCGGTAATTAGCGGGTTCGTCCCATGACGCGTTCTCGCAGTCGATCTCGCGGGATCGTGGGGAGGAATCGCCCGAGTCGGGGTAGGACGAGTAGGTGTAGTTCTCCATATCAGAAGCAGGAAATAGGGTAGAGGAGGGCAAGGCAAGAAGGTTGTAGGGTAGGGTGGGGTGAGGGGAGAGAGAAGGGGGGTTTGTTTTGGGTTGGGTTTTACAAGGATAGGGTTTTGGGTTGGGAATGGGATTTTACAAGATCTCCTTCCATGGGAGGCGATTTTTGAGAGAGGAGTCTTGATTGGGGGAGTGGAGAGAAGGGGGAAGAACGGTGAGGCTGGAAGGTGGATTTATATAGGAAAGGGGGTGTGGTGGGGCCCAGTGCATTGATGGTGGGAAGGAAATAGGAGAGCGTGGAAGGGAGGGATTGATTAGGATTAGAGTGACGTGAGTGTATTACATTTGTTATTTCTCGGCAAATTACCGTGGTGAGAAAATGGGAGCAGGATTTGAGGATTTCTTGGTGTATACCATCGGATAGGATATGGTAGAATGTCTAGGACGCTTATAAACTCACGACGAATAACACAATAGCACTAAAAAATAAATAAATAAAGGATATGTTTTGCAACCACTTTTCCACAAAATAAAATAAAATATGAAAAAGCTTGAAACTACATATTGAGTCTTGGGGTTAGTCACCCTTATCGGACCTTTTGGGCTTGTACGTTTGCAAAAGATTAAAGTAAAAGAAGATTGAAATGAATCCCAACGGTTGGATTCAAATGGGAGCAATTTTAAATCCTTTATTGTACACCAATTGTAAGGTCATTTTTTTGAAGAGATGGGTAAGATGAAATCACTTTTGATATCTCTTTTTTCTCCTCTCGTCGGATCTCCTTCTTCAAATTGGGCATTTGTCCAAGAAAAGAGAAGCATAGTGAAACTCAATCGGATGGCCCGATTGAATTTTCTCCGATGCTTAAATCAGCCACCAAAGTTGGGAATTTCTATGATAATCAAATGTTGGGATGATTTTTCATACCTTCCCCTTCATCTCTTTACCCCTTTTATTTCCTTCTTTCCATGGATCCTTGGATCTCCTCCAACCTCCCAGTTAATTGTTGTTTATGGCGAACGAGGCCTGTGCGTTTCTGTTCATGTCCTTCGTTGTGGGGGAGTGCATCGCCCCACTTCATATTGCTTCCCTCTGGTTCTGTCAGTTGCCCCCTATCTATCCATTTCCTGCATCAAGCTATTTTGGGTTAGTTAGGCCTGATCAATTTTATAGTTCCGATTGGCCTTGCCCCAACCCGTGATTGGTTTTGTAAGTTGGACTGGGGTCACGGGTTGAGTCAGCTTCGACTCAGACTTGACTCAGATCCAAAGTCCTCACACCAGTCATCCAAATTCATAAAAAGTAATTCATTTAACATCACTCTGCTTTAACTTTATCCTAACGTGGCATCTTATTTCTCCCCTAATACAAACAAACAGCCTAGAAAAAGTATTAACCTCTTTTAAATTCGATCAATGATCGAATTTCATATAGTACATCTTTTATATAAATACGACTAAGGCTCACATGGGTGGTTTGGATCGGTTTAGCACTAAAATCAACCGCCAAACCGAATCTATCAGTTTTTTAATTAACCAACTCGATCCGACCAATGGAGAGGGCTTAGACCGAACCGAACCGACCCGGTTCGGTTTGATTGGTTAAACCGTTTAATTCTTTTTCTTTAAAATCATAAATTAAAAATTGATGACACACTCAGAAGAGGCGCATGAGTTGTCGAGTGCCATCCAAATGAAATCCTAAAATCTAAATAGTCAAATACTCAAATTACATAATATGCCGGTCGGTTCAGTTTAGACAGTGAACCGAGGGTTCAAACCGATAACCGACCGATCTAAGCGGTTTCTACAATTTTCAAACCTTAGACCGAAATCGATCTACTATAAAACCGATCCAAACCGCCCTGTTCGGTCCGATTTAGTGGTGATTCTTGATTTTCTATGTAGCCCTAAGTATGACCTTCCATTTTTTTTAAATTCAATCAATGAACTCTATCAAAAGATTATAAAGAGGTGGGGAGTGAAAGATATAAGGTGGAGATGTACATGACCTTCCATCTTTTATCTTATCTTTTATAAGAAATGTTTCTTTGATTTTTTTTAAAGTTCATCTTTGATCTTCATTTTTTTATATTTAATTCTTATATATTCTTTTGCAAACAAATACGTCCAAAAAGCGCCAAAGAAAAATATTTTCATTGTGTGCAAAGGGCACACAAAATATTATGCTAATCAAGTTATTCAAGTCTTTGATCTTGGGTATTTAAAATTTGAAAAAAAAGTTTATATAAATGATTATACATTAGCTAACATGTGAAATAGGCAGACCCCAAGAGAGTAGGTGGCCTTACCTTCCTCTTAAAATCTTTACCATGTAGCCAAGGGCAGAACTAGATATGGGCTAGGGGTAACCATTGGCCTCCCCAAAAATTTGAAAAAAAAAAAAAAAAAGCCCTTGGTGTAAAGAAAAACTTCATTTGAAAAAAAAAACCTAAATTTATTTTATTTTATAGTGGCCCCTCTAAGAATTTTTCTTTCGTACATAGTGATCTCCTAAGTTAAATTTTCTGGTTCATTACAACATATGGCTCCTTAAAAAAAAAATTTATTTTTGAAGCATCATCTCTCCTGGTGAAAATTTATTGTGCCTGTGGGTCTCAATTTCAAACAATACTAAACAAAGACCTGGAGACATAAAGAGATTCAACGTATGTGGGAGGATTGGGCCATTATTAGCTGGGTCCTTGGATGCAAAATTTCCCTCTTTTGACAAGCTCTGGCGCGATATATTGTTTGTAGATAGTCTTAAAACATCTCATAGAATATCGAGATATATACTTTATGTGGCCGATATTTGCGGTGTGGAGCAGGAGGGGTTGATGATTAGTTGACAGGAAGGAGGGTGTGTAGTGTGTAGTGTGCAGTGTGTAGTGTGTTGTGTATCGTGTAGAGTGAGGTCGTTATTATAAAGAGCAAGAGCGTCGGGTGCGAAGAGTGAAATAAACAGAGCGCGCACATAGGAATGTGTGGCCGTGTAGGTGCCGCACCGAGTTTTTGTATTCAAAGAGCACCATGCATTGGAGCGGGAGGGCCAGTGATCAGAGAGCCAGTGGGGCCCTCTTTCGGCCAGTATTCTCATTCGACTGTCTTTGGTTCTTGTTTTTATGGTATAATGCCTTTATTTCTTGTTGGTGTTCACTTTGGCCTGTGGGATTCTTCCATGAGGCAAGCATTGTCTGTGCTTGTTGTAACCAATCCACATTGCATACATGCCGTGGATTGCAAGACCTGACCCTTTTTACATTTTTGTGGACTAACAGTGGACGAATTGAACATCAGTTTTTCTTTAAAAAAAAAAAAAAAGGTGGGTCATCAAAATCGACACTTGGTGATGAAAGTTTAGAAGATTCTCCAGACATTTTATGTAATTTTTTTGTGATAGTTTAATTAAATTATGCGATATTGCGGAAAACCGGTTTGTTATATGATATCTCATAATTCATTTAAAATTTTATGATATCGTAAGAAACTGTTGCAAACAATAATAATAAGAATAAATTTCTCAACTTCTTACATAAGGCGCGTGGAATCTCACAACTAATTGTGATTGTCCAGGAAAAGTCATAAAATAAAAAACTAGACCAACTGCATTTCATCATCAACAGTGTGTTTGTAATGTAAATAGGATTCTAGAAAGTGACATTAATTTGATCTTCTGTATGATCCACTTTCTTTTTGTGTTGTGTTGTGGGGTTTTTGTGTTGTCCCCTAGGGAAGAATTCTAGGCCCGCCTTTTTCTAGATAAGGAAAATGAAGAATTGGTTTTTCTCACGAAAGAAGAATTTTTTTTTCTATAAACATAAAAAAGTAGGAATATAGAATTTCACCTCTCATGTGAAAATTGAAAATCTTGAAGAGTCCACTCCTCTCAATGCACAAACAAGTCATAAATCCAACATAGACACATAAGAGCTAAAATCCAATAATATCGGATTTGAGTTTTCCAATATCTCCCACAATCTACATAGGAACTTAAATTTGAGGCATGTTCGATGACATCAAAATCCTACGACAGTTCTAAAAAAACAAAAAAAAAAATCATTTCCAGTCCTATATGAATTGATTTTCCACGAACTTGATATAAAAGGTAAAAATGATCAATTCTTTATCCTTTTTCCGGAAAAGTACAACAGTAAATTGCGAAAGAGGAACTTGTGCAGAATAGCATGTCCTTTTCAACAGAATTAATATTAAACAAAATGTATTCTTAGAGCCCAGGTTTTTTTTCAAGATGGAACCCACTCTTATTTCAAATTTTATAGGCTTGAGCCTATGCAGCACATGCTTTGGACTCTAGCCCACTATGGGGTGGCTCAAGCTCAAGTCAAAGGATTAGTGTGGACTCAAAACTAATATTTGGACCTCAAAGAGAAGAATGAGCCCTCTATAGTTCTGCCCACAGACCAAATTTCTATGCTCCTAATTTAAAAAAAAAAACCTAGTCAAATGGTTAGGATAGCTGATTATGAAGTTTGTTGTTTCTTCATTGGACAGCAAGCTAATGTTTTGAACGGCAGAGATTGAAGTTCATGTGTGGTATAAATGACACAATGCCAAGCTGAACTTTCCTTCTCATGTGTATATTTGACTTTGGCATATTGCTGCAAATAGCTAAAAAAAAGTCTCCTTTCCTTCTCTGGATGCGTTTCCCTGCCTCCCTGTTCAACTACAAATGTTATCTACAAGTTGAAATTGGTTGCATCCTACAACAGGGCAATATCATAAAAAAGTTCCTGATAGCATCTCTTGCTTCATGATGATAAAGCCTTCCTTCTAATCATTTGATTCATTCATCTAAAATGAAGCCCTTTAAGTTTGTTTAAGATTGTGATCAATTTGATTCGAGTAACACTCAACATTTTTCTTTCTTTTTTTTTGCTATCGGAGGGTTCCCAACCCTTTTGGCTGGACTAATCCCTCCGGGCCCAGAGGGAAGCCGAGTAAATTCCCCTGTAGCCCCAGTGTGGTAGTGCAGTTTCGAATCCACAACCTCCGGGTGCAAACCGTGGTCCTAAGCCAACTGAGCTACCCCTTGTGGATTCGTAACACTCACCATTAGATAATAGATAATGCATGTATTTTACAGGATATCTTTATATAAGCTTTTAGAGTTATGCAAATTTTCTTTTTAACTAAAGGGTTTTATTCCAATGGTAAATATCAGGCTTGAATTTAGATGATCAAGCCAAAGGTGGGACCATCAAAAGGTCAAAACGCAACTAGGGAAGCCCGATGAAAAATATCTCATCTCATCATTATAATTATCATCCTCAAAGCCTTATTTCAACTATGTTAAGTCAAGTATATTAATTCTATTTCACCATTCTAGTTTTTTCTTAGCCGAATACTTAGGTTGTGATGAAAGAAATTCTAATAATGTTTAAATTGAACAAAAGAAATCAATTCCAACAATTCATCGCGTCTGCAATTTATAACCAATAATTGTATATATTTCTAACAAGAGATTTTATGTTGGAAAACTTGGCGAGTGGAATTTAAATTAGGGGTGAACTCTGTTATGTCAAGTATAAGTAATTAAATACTTGAGATTTGGAGTTAGCATTTAATAACGATTGATTGAAATATAATAAATTAATAATTTAAATTTATTATGGTTATTATACATGTAAATACATGTGTTATCTAAATTCTATAAGCATTTGATTTAATCTTTTTTAAAAATACTTTAAAAAACATGACTTTTTCGAGTCGTCGAGTTGATTTTCTCCAATTAATATTTTAGAGTTGGACGAGACAAGGTCTGAATTATGAGTTTCCCAACTTTAATATAACATATAGGAGCCAGCTCTCATAAGCTGAAGCTTAGCTTATTCTAAGCTGAAACAGTGCCGGTCCCACAAATCAAAATCGACTATTATTGTTTTTTGCATGTTGGTCTTCTCCAAAATCAAGATAAATCCAATCAAAACTGGATTTTCTAGTTCCATCATGCAAAAAACAGATATGATTAACTTTGATTTGCTATTTCAGCTTAGGATAAGCTAAGTTTTAGCCTAGGAGAGCCCTGCTCTAACATATAATATCTAAACCACTCAAATAATGCCCATCGTGTATTGGCTCTACTTGTGTAGAACCAAATTTCCAAATCTTAGCCAATATTTTCAGTTTTGTTTCTTAGTTATTTTAATTATGAAGAATTTTGTGGGCAAAAACCCCTAAAACGGTCGGCGCACAAGAAAGCAAATAATCAAAACATTTAAGGTAAAATCCTTTAGATTATATAAATGGACCTCATTGATCAACATGAAGGCATGTCCATAGCCTCTCTTTTAATCGAAACATCCGAGGATTCAACCACAAGGGGTTGGCTGAGTGGTTCTACGGTTCCTTCCTCTTTCGGAGCCAGAGGTCTTGATATCGACTCTCGGTTCTCCTCTCTTTAGGAATCGAATGTTGAATCTACTTGTGCTACCACTTAGGAGCTACAGGGATTTTATCTGCCTCTCTTTGAACCCGAAGGGAATAGTCTAACCCAAAGCGATGGAAATCTCCATTAGAAAGAAAAAAAAAAAAAAAAAAAAAAATCCCAGGATTCAAACTCAACCCATACAATGATAAGCTAATAAATGTACCAATGGTGGAGGCCTGTATGGAAAAAACACCACACACACACACCCCAAATTACGGTGGTCTGTCTAGCAAACCAAATTCTGACTTTACTTTCTCATTACTATATCTGGACACGGTGCGTAGTAGGCACGCTCCCTGGCCTGGCCTCTCCTCGATGACTTTGCCGCGCATGTTAGCAAAAGGGAGAAAGTAGTAATACATCTGTATTTGATACTTATACTGTTGTAAAGAGCATATAAACCTACGTATTCCAGCTGGAAAGCAACAGTGCTAAAGTGGCCCCCACCTGGAATGCGGAAACTCTCGGTCATTTTCCCCGTTTTCTATCGTGCTCCAAGGAAAAGACGAAATCTTTCCCTATCCCGTGCCGTGATGTGGCAGGTGCTGTTACATCGCCACGCCAGGCTGACGCCTTCCTTTTTATCTCATTATAAAACCACGTTAGTCATCTGCCCATGCCTATGATGATCCTGATCCTGATCCTGATCATCATTATCTGGGTGGGCCGCATGCAGTTGATCATCTCCTCTTGGGCTCCATCGTTTGCTATTTATTAGATCATCAGCATTAATCTGATTAGACTCAATCCACCCATCCAATTCATGGGATAGCCACTATCATTCAAGAAGAGTATATGCATCTAAATGAGCATCTTACTACGCTTTTCAATGGAAAATTTATAGGGGGTTGCCATTCAATCACCATTAGTCATGGATATACTATTTTGCAATTCTGCATAAAATTGATTTTTTTTTGGCTATCGGAGGGTTCCCAACCCCTTAGACTGAACTAATCACTCCGGGATCAGAGGAAAGTCGTGTAAACTTCCATATAGTCACAGTATGGTAGTGCAGTTTCGAGCATATAACCTCTGAGTGTAAACCGTACTATCATTGGGGTTCATAAAATTGATTTGATCTACAAATAATTAAAAGATAGCTTCATGCGATATCACATAATTCAATTAAAATTTTATTATCTAGAAAAAAAAAAAAAACACCAACGGCGTCATTAATAACTAATTGTGGGCGTACATACAAATAGAAGATGTTACCGGGGTCAACAAAATTCAAGAGTTTCTCCCTTTATTGATAAGCCCTTTTCAAGGTTCAGATTGGGACATCCACCCTGTACTATAAATTTGTTGATTAACATTATGATTACTTAATTTTAAAGTGGGCCTAACTTCTAGTCAAATAAAATCATTAAAGAGATTATTTAATTTCAGACGGTTCGGATTTATAATAGGAGATCCCGACTGACCGATCCCAAAATTCTTATGTTCAATGGAGCTTTGTAAAATCCAGATGGGGCCCAGAGAGAGTGACCCCAACTATGCAACATTTATCATCAAGCAATTGTGGCCCATCGATATGATAGCCCAACTGTTGAAAGGACGGCCGAGATCATTAGACCTTGCAATTATTTGTTGCGTGGTCTCCACTTCAATCAATCCACGCGAACCCAATTGGAAATGATATCAAGCCATCATTAAGAATAAGAAACCAAAATATTATCTATCAATCTTATGATGATGAAATGCAAGAGATTAAAAAAAAGGACAAGTCACAATTTGTCCTTTTCTTGACTATGGTGGTGTCTGTGGGGCCCGGCGTTTCAAAACTCGACCGGTTTCTTTGACACGTTACAGGTGATGGGTCCCACCTTACAACAATTGTCAATGAAAGTGAAATTGCCACCGGACCAGCTCTCAGCGTCAAAGGTACATCTGGCAAGGGCATGACAGCTTGATAGGGGAAGTGGGCCACCAAATGGGACACTTGGAAGCAGATCATTCATCATGGACTTAAAAATTGGATGATCTAAACCTTTGATGGGACTACTGTTTTTGGATGTTTTTGGTTCACATGGAACATGCCGCCCAAACTGTTTTATCTGTATTTTTTTTTGTCTTTCTTATTTCCAAATGAATTTTGCAAAAAATAAGAACTAAGGATGTCCATTTTAGCAATAATTTGAGAAATCTTTATTTGAAATAATCTAAGTACTTTCAAATTTTTGTAAGAGTTTATTTGTCTGCATCGAAATGAATTCATAAAGTTTATTTGGTCACAAGCATCCGGAGGTATGTTGTTAAAGCTTTTAGTGGAATCCAAATTTTATTCATTAAGGTAGAATTCCAAAATGCTCAAGGTAAAACGGCATTATAAAATTTAGAATTATAAGAATTCTATAGGCCTAAAGTAACTTTTCAATCGATTAGATGAATAAGCTTTTATTATCTAAATTCAATCAGATAGAAAATAGAGAATTCCTAGAATAACCACTCCATTCTTATAAGGAATTTCCAACAAAAGCGATTTTTGTCTAAAATGGTTTAAACCAAACAAGCCCATATAAATTCATAGTAGAATGGGTTTTAAAAAAAATATTAAAAAGATGTGGGGAGAAGAATATAATCTGGACATATACATACTTGACTTTTCTAGGATTTGATTTCCTAGTGATAATTGGCCCGGATATTCATTTTTTTTTTTTTTGCCAAATATAGATTAGTGATTCTTCACTTGCTTTATTTTAAGCCACATTCATAGGAATATATTATTTTCATGTTCCTATGAATTCAACTTCGTTTCGACAAAAAAGGCCTTAGAAATTAAAAATGCCAAATTTCATCAAATAAAAAAAAGAAAATAATTTAATTTTTAGAATTCAAAGTATCAAATGGCTGTTCTAATTATTGTTTAATTGTAGTTGAATTTTGAAGCTTTCCATATGAAAAAGAGAATTCGAAAAAAAAAAAAAAAAAACACAATTTGACAAGTCAAAATCATACGAAATTTCAAAAAAGCCTAAATTTTATCTGTGCATGCTAAATAATTTTTTCATGTCATATTTAGAACCGTTACATCCATGTAAAATCTTGCATACCAAATAATGTGTAACCATTACAAGCGCAATGACTACTGATTCACTTTCAAGCTGGAAAAGGTCTCTCAATCCAACGGTTCAGATCATCTTGGATGTATAAAGTGGAGATTTTAGGGTTTTTTAAATTTCTCAACGGCGTATTAATTAATCCAGGTGTACTAAAAGCTAATTAGTACATAATCTATTCATTAAAAAAAAAGAAAAAGAAAAACAGTTGTTACTCGTGAGCTTTTTCTTGGGAGGAGTTTTCTATATATATTTAGGAAATGCAATGTCCTTTGCCATATGAATAATTAATATTAGTTTAACAATTATTAGTACAACAAGTTGTATGCTTTTCTTGGAAACCGTTTTCAATGGAAACTTATAAAAATGCAATGCTAGTACTGGAGAAGTAAAAGCGACAGCCATGTTCCCAGGTCAAAAGGCACCAGTTTGGCTTCTTTTTCTACTAATGAAAAAGGTCAGTATTCGCCGGACTACCAAAGTGAACTCCTAATGATAAACTCAACTACCAACTGTATGTCTATATGAAAAGGACCCATTTGGAGGCTTACAATGCTTTGATCAGTTTGTCTCAAGAGGGATTGATTCTTCACAATTTGCATGTTGGTGATATTTGTGGTATTGATCTTGGGGCCCACTTAATAGGATATACCCCACCATAGATGGATTTGAAAGTAAGGACGTAAATGGGCTGATTTCGGATAGGAACTGTATTGGGCTTGTTTCTACTCGGAATCTGTTTTGTTGATTGGAGACCCGGTTTCCATAAGGAGACCCGGACTTGGTTTCAACTAGATTATTGAGATCTAGCTCTAAACTTAGTTCTAACCTTTTTTTTTTTTTTTTTTTGTATTACTTAAAATAAGTATATTAGTGAACTTTAAAATGTTATATCAAGTCTACCACCTCAAAGATTAAATATAAAAGTGATCAACTAAAATTGATCTTAAACAACTATTTACAGCATTAAAGACTTATATATTGAGTCTCGAGTCCACAGGTTGGAACCTATATAGATTTGGATTCAGACCTGTTTATAAATCTGAACCTAAACCGAATTCTAGACCTATTTTGCGGTCATGATATGATAATTCTACCATGAGAGTACGATCGCTCTGTGATTCTGCGGACCATTAAAAGGATGGATTAGAAAAATCTCTCGACCCACTCCCCCATGATTGGCAACCTCTTGGTGACAGTATTTTTTTTCGGTCTAACCTCTTCAGTGACAGTTGGAAATCAAATGTTCTGATACAAAATATAATATGAACCCTAAAAGAAAAACCTTTATCTGGTAAGGGCCATGACTAAAACTTTGTATCTGGTATGAGCTGATTATATGTTTTAGAGAGTTTTAAAAGCATCAGTCCCACTGTCCATTTTCAAACTCCAGGTGGTCATGAACTCACTCTTTATCCCATTTTGAAAGAGCAATAAAAGTCAATAGTCAGAGCATGACCAAGTCAATGCTAGCTCATAAACAGTAATAGGTATTGTTAGTTGAAGCAGCAGTGCAGCACCATTCTCGGCGGCAACAACTCCAATGCATGTGTTCTACTTCTAACTAACTCACCACACTTCACTCACTTTAAAAAAAATTTGGACTATAAAAGAATATGCCCTGCTTCATTCATGCTTGGGGCCCTAGAGAATCCACACTATTGGGCTTCTATCCATACATGTGGTGTGGGTCATCTTCTGTTGATGAAGTTAGATCATATATATGGTGACCACAGGCAAATTTCCCATCCAAACCAATCAAGGCTTTTGAATCTTCACTTTAATACTGAACTTTTGTCTACTACTATATTTTTATTGTTTGTCAGTTTTTTTTTTTTTTTTAATTTTAGAAATGGCCTCCACATTTTTGTACAACCTCAAATAGGCTTCTATGTTTTGTGTTTTATCTAGAATCTCCCCTAACTAAATGTCAAATTGTACAAAAAGTTTGCTACACTGGCCAATTTTTGTTTGAGAAAAACTCAAATAACAATTATGTCTAAATGATCATTTTCATAATCGCTCCTTTTTGGCCTTCATATAGGAGTGCACCTTTGATCAATCCAACCCATTAACACACTTGAGACCCTTGATTGGAGCTTATCCTATTCCACACTATTTTAGATATTACATCATTTAATTTTATCACAAGAAATCTTTGTACAATGTATAATATTCATTAAACTTTTCGCAATAAAACTAAAGGCTAAGATTATCTGATGCCCTTGATACTACATATTTTTCTAATCCATATCTAAGCCTTTTCTGTCATGCTTCGGTCATTATGCATCTAGGGGGGGTTCCACCTAACTTGAGTTAAATTGTTGAGATTTATATTGTCATTTGTCCATAAAAGTATCATTTATTTGTTTCACTGATGGACCAAGGAGGTTTTAGAGGTTGTCTAAAAACATAGGGGACTATTTTTAGAAATCTCTTTTCTCAATCTCCATTCACCAAACCAATAATTAGGAGGCTCTATGTAGCTACATCAGCAATCAAACAATTTCATAGATGGGGCCTAGAAAAATGGCTACCAACCTTTGGATTTCATTGGAGGGAAAAACAAGATTTTCAAAGATAAGTGCTAATATGATGTTTTGCATAGAAATATTTTGTAAAAAGTTCTTGAAGAAAAATCTATAATCTATTGTATATTAAAGTCCAAGGGGCAAAAGGTCAGACTTGTGACTTCCTCCATGAAAAATATGCACTCATTCTCCCTCCTATCTCGCCACCACACACAGTAAAAGTTACAAATTTCACAGGAATGAAATCTGCACCCAAAGATGCCCACATAAAAGCCCATCTCTACCTTCTCATGAAAAATCTGCACTCATTCTCCCTCCTGTCTCACGTAGTTGCAAATGTGATGAATGAAAATGTAGAACTTGTGCCCCTTGGCCACTGCAAGGCAAGCTAGGAATATAAGTAGTGTGTATGAGTGCTTGCGTTCGAGTCTCTTACCACTTACCATGTTGCTGATTCCTCAACCCCTAATCTCTGTTTCTTTTAAATAACATTTTATTTTTTCTTTTCCCAAGTTAATAATGCATTTCTTTCAATTATTTCCAATTTACTTCAAATCAAAAAACACATTTTCTATAAGTTTTAGATGAGTTTATCAAACATCATCATTGTGTACATATAGTCAGAGATGAGGAAAGACACCCTTTAACAATAATTACTATCATTTGGTATGTACATCCAACTTCAAATATGGGGTTATTTTTAGGGGCATTTGGACGGAGGTCCCTCAACTGTGATTTTTATTGCTAGCGGTCCACAATACTTTATCATACCGACAGCAGTCCTCTTGTAACTGAAAAGGACAAAAACGCCCTTGTACATGTCAGCAAAAGCAAAACTCAAACAAATTTATTTGAGTTTTCGAAACTCAGATAAAACTCAGATAAATTTATCAATCTTCTAAGGCAGTCTTCTCACTGTTTAAACCATGGTTATGATCTGATATGTAGCCTGTGGACTGTGGTCCTGGACCATCCTTTCACATGTTAAAACCACTTACAGATTGATTGACTTGTGCTTTCTTGAAATTAAGACACATGATACCTTGTGAATACAACAACCAGAACATGTTTGGTTTCTCCCATAGTTCCCTGTTCCTGCTCCTTCTTCTCCTTCTGTCTACTGGTTGAGAAAGAAAACGCGAATCATAAATCACAACCACTGAAATAAGAAAGGAGAGATGGATGTGGGTCGTCGGATGACATCACTTCACATAACTATTTGTTTGAAACTCAGAAAAGTTCTTCAAAACTCATATAAATTTGTCTGATTTCTGCCAGAAACTCAGATAAATTTATCTGAGTTGTGCCAGAAACTCAGATAAATTTGCCAAAACTCAGATAAATTTGGCAAATTTATCTGAGTTCTGCCAGAAACTCAGATAAATTTATCTGAGTTTCTGACAGAACTTCAACAAATTTATCTGAGTTTCTGTCCAGTTTATCAGAGATTCTAGGAAATTTATCTGAGCTCGGCGACACCAAAAGTTAGAATACGGAAAATCAGATTCTAATAAAAATCGAAATCCAAAATAAAAAACACTTGATGACCACAATCCAATCGAGAAAAGAGAGGGAGGAAACAAGAAAAAATGCAAAATGCTCTCTTTCAAATCAGTTGTAGAGAGAAAGAGTGATTTGGAAGAGACTTCAGATAAAAGAGTAAGATAAAGTAAAACTGTGTCTATTTTTAAAGAAATGAAAGAGAGAGAATCGGAAGTCATGGTGGCGACGGAAGGTGCTCTGCAACGATATTCTACAACTATGGAAATGAATGGAAAATGGAAAATGAGAGAAGAAAAATAAAGGAGTTTTCTGGCACAGTTGAATGAGGCAAATTAGTCATGAAAATACATGACGTGGCATATTAGGGACCTCTCACTAAAGTATCTCCAGATGTCTGGACTATAGACATTAGAGAAAAAGTAGTTGTCCTTGATGCCTTAGAAGACCGTGTTCAAGGACTTTTGGCTAATTTACCCTTATTTTTAATATTAATAAAGAGTTACGCTACAAAACTCCCCATGTGTTTTTCTAAAAACAAACGCCCCTAAAAGTGTGACACGTGTCATCAGTGATATACACATCCGATTCTCTCTCCTAAATATTCTCCTACAAAGGTGGATCTCTTAAAATACTAACAAATCATTGGATATTAGATAGGGGCAGAAACTCCCCTTTTGAGATAGGGGAGTTTTCTAGAATTTCTCATTAACAAAAGGGAGAAGACAAGGAGACACATGAGTACATGAAGAACCTGAATGGTGTCACGTGCACATAGATTTGAACGTGCATCCACATGACTAGCTAAATTTGATGCCTGAGTAGGGGAACATGGGCTGAGAAAGACAGTAGCTTGATTATAAATGCTTTTCTTTAAATGGGGCTTTTGCCCTCACCTGGTTTCTTAATTTTAAAATTTAAGTTACTGATTTCATCTCAAGTTCATCTGAGACCAAGATTTTATTTTGAAAAGAATCAAGAAAAGCAATCCCCCCTCTTTTTCTTTTTTTCTTTTTGGAAAGATAAAAGTAAACCCTATTTCTGTTGAATACAAATCTACCATTAATCAAGATCCTTACATGCCAAAACACTGTCAAATGGTTAAACCCATAGTGGTTTTCAAAAGTTTTCGTGGAGCCAAGGCCACCCTCTGCCCCTTAGTTTTATGAAGAAGCCAAAATCAACTCAAACTAAGGGTTTGTTGGGTAAGAATACTTGTAAAGTGAAGTAAAGATTGAAGATAAAATAAAATATTAGGGGTCTAATCATAGTATGATAAAATTTTATTTTTAGTGGCTTGATAAGGAATCTTTTTTACTTTTTGGGTAAAAAGTAGATGGATTTTTGTCTTTTAGTAGCTTGTAAATGTTGATTTTTGACTTTTTTTTTTTTTTTTTAAATGATCCAGGGAATTTTGAAATTTTATACTTTTGATATAATCCCTAGTCTTTTCTTGTCTTGTGAAAGGAGGCTTTACTTCACTTCACCTTACTTAGTGAAGTGGCCAAACAAGCCTTGCGATGGCGATGTGTGATTTCAAATTATTTCAGGTGGTTATTCGAAAAAAAAAATAAAATAAAAGAAACTGAATAGATGCATGTCATTATCAGTAAAATCATAGGCACATAGGATAGAGTTATCTCATCAGAGCAGATTTGGCTTTTTGAGATTCTTAGCTAGATTAGTACCACAAGAAAGGAAAAGCCACTTAGGCCATGAATGGTGGGTGTATTAGCACGGGGCAGGAAGTCTGGCCCTCTCAGGCCATGAATGGTGGGTGTATTAGCACGGGGCAGGAAGTCTGGCCTTCTCCCTCCCTATATAAACCTAAATGAGGTGGAATCATGTTTCAGTGATGCAATTTCCAGGCTTCCATGTTCCATGGGAATGATTAGGCATAGTTCTTGTGTGGGCTCACAATAATAATTTTTAAATTTGGGTGCACATGTGATAACATGCACCAGAAGTAGTACCCTCTTTTAAGTCCCACGCTCCAGCCTAGAAACACAAGGACTCTGCTAGAATTCAGTAGTTTCAAGACATCTAGAATCCTTCAGAATTCAAGTGTTCCCAGGAATAAGAACCAAATCCCAGGTCTTTCATACAATGGAGGTGTATGCATGGTTGAATATATATATCCACAGAACCACCCAATCATGATTCATTGTATCAGTATGGACCCCACATCAGCCAGTCAGGAAAATGATGTCCATAGACAGAGCCAACATGTATCGCCGGTATGTTAAAAATTATAGTTCAATAGATGTCACTTGATAAGTTATGGGCCGACCCTTTGTGCTCTCCAAAAATTGAATTGCCCACAACTTTTAAAATCCGTACATTTGGCCCACCAATTTTTGCTACTTTTTTGGGGTGGAGCATCTAAAAGGTAGGACCCACCTCACTGGGTGGGTATGATCTTGTGCCCATACACCACTTGCACGTGCAAGCCACTTGGAAGCTTATCAAGCATGCAAACCTTCTAGTCGGGCTTGGGCCTAATTTTCATGGTAGAGGTTGTGCTTAGGCCTATATGCAGACTCAAAAAAAAAAAACAGGGCTTAAGTTTTTAACGCTTTTGCTTGACAGCATTTCTGTGGAGGACTGGCCCATAGTGTAAAAAACTCTTAAAACTTTACCCAGAGAGGGTCACCGAGCACAGTAGCCAGAGTCTGGCCGCACGGTCAGAGTTGTTCTACTCACCTGACCAAGTGACCTGCAAAGCCAAGTCGACTATCCCATGTCACGCGAGCAAGAATGAGATTTAAAGTATGGCCCAGCCCAGGCCAAGGCAGTATCTAGCAATGGATCAGAACTTGACCAGATGCCTTTCAACATTGTAGTGTTCATATATTGCAATTGTTATTTTAGGCATGCACAAATTCAACCTTAAGCAATTGTACATGGAACGGATGGCTTTTTAATGAACTTTGTACATCATTCTTCAACTGAATTTCATAAATTTGATTTGAGTAAACAGATTTTCTGGGACTTTAGGAAAAAAGAATCAACGCGCAAAAATAACAATTTGAGTCTCTTTGATTAGTTTAGGAAACAACAACAGCAGAAGCAGCAGCAGTATATAGTAAGGAAGTGTGAAACTCAGTTAAGCCAAATATTCGCAAGGATGAAATAGTGAATGCTAATAGCTACACTCTTTCCCACTGTTTGACTAATGGTAATATGAAATGCAGAGACTCTTACACTGATTTGGGCCCCATCTTCTCTGGGTGCTTCTCTTGTGCGACATCGCTTGGAAGATCAAGCTCACAAGGAACGATAATTGGTTGTTGAAAGATCGTGTCCAATCCCACTGCACATAGTGCAGGCAGAAGTCATGATGAGAAGGTAACAATGTTGAAGAAGTCCAAATGCATATAGAAAATGCACTGGAAAAGGTTAAAGATAAGTTGCTCACCTTCGGTCAACCAACACCATAGAACGGAGCTCACAGTTGGCAAAGCTGTAGTGAAAAGAGGAAAACCGCTGATTAGTTAGTACTTACAATCATGACTAAGGTTACATTTGGATGTAAAAAGTGGAAACAGATTACTATCTATAGTGTCAATACACTAGACTCAATTAACTATTAATCTACAACAGAAATTCATCTTAAGTTTTGCTCTGCTTCAAGTTCTTGGAATGATAGCAAGAACCATAAAGGGAAATTGCTAAAAATCTAGATCACCTAATGCTTTTGACTCCCAAATAAGTTGTGGCTTCCAATCAAAATTGCACTATTAACAACCAAGTGAGCTTTGAAAGAAGGCAGATATTTTTTAAAGAAAAATGTTAGAGAAAAAAGCATCTCTTGCTGGCTGCGCATTTTGGAAGCCCAGCTTTTTATGAATCGGGGTATCCGGAAATCTGGACTCCACTTGTTAAACTGAATTTCATAATGCAAATACACGAGAAAACGAACCAACGGTAATACAGCTCCCAAAAGATAACTCAGCAAACATGCAATAGAGATAATAACTTGGGATGGCATTTGGGAGTGCCCCAGGTCCAAATCAGAGTAAGAAAAAATAACTGCATCAGCAAATATTTCAATGTAGGCCAACCACCTGTGGTCCAACATGACCAAACAAACGAGACACACTTGCGTGTCCTTCTCTTTTGGAAATTCATGGGCTTTCACATTTCGGTCGATCCTAAATACCATATCTTTCCTGATTGGGGTTAAAATATTATTTACAAAGGGGCTCTATTCAAAACCCAAGAGTCCTTGATGGATTAGGAGCAAACTAAGGATTTAAAAATTCTAGTTGGTCCCACTCTTATCACTGCTTTGATCCTGGAAGTATCTCCCAAAGCAGCGTTAATGCAAACAATAGGAGAAAAGCAGAGATTGATGAGGTTATCAGCTCAAGCATTAGTTTAAAACTCAGAAACAAGACTCCAATAGGAAGGTCAATGAGCCAAAGTAACACGAGTGAATCTGGCCACTGTCAGAATTAGTGAGACTCACCTGACTCAGTGACTTAGTCAGATTGGCCGTGTCAGCCAAGTAAAATGGATCTTTAAACTATGTCCCAAAGATTTACTTAGCATACATCATCATCAAAGCCTTGTCCCAACTATGTTGGAGTCAGCCTTCTATTTCTTCATTCCGATCCATCCCGACCCAAATCCTCAAATAAGTTCCATTTCTTTATATTTATTTTTACCACCTCCATCCATGTTTTTCGGCCTGACCCTTCTCCTCGGTGGGCCATCATCCTGCATACCTTGGCTCTATAATTAGTAAGGATGGAGAGATTGAGGAGGACATTGAACATACTGGATAAGAAATTGAACATACTGGATAAGAAATCTTCTTTAAATTGTTTAAAAATAAAAAATAAAAACATAGGATAAGAACTTGATGGTTAAAGTGAACACTTGCTTCTGGAGAGCTTTTTGATATGTGGATACCAACAAGATTGAAAGAAAAATTGCATAAGACGGCAATTAGACCAGCTATGAGACTATGGCTTATAGAGCAGAAAGTTGGTCAATCAAGAAACAACATAGGCAAAAAAAAAAAAAATGAAAAAGAAAAAAAAAGTGTAGAAGAGATGAGAATGTTGAGATGCATGTGTAGTAAAATTAAGAAAGAATATAAAAAAATGGGTGCATTCATAAGCATTTAGACGTAGCATCAATAGGTGAAAAATTAAAAGAAACTCGTTTGAGATGGTTTGGATGTGTCCAACAAAAGCGAACAGCAGTGCTGGTTAGGAAAAACTTTCTATATAGGTTGATGGCCCTTCAAGGAGAAGGGGTAGGCCGAAAAGGACATTGATGGAAGTAGTATGGATGGAAGTGGTGAGAATAGATCTAAAGAAGTGCACCCTATCCATGGATTTGGCCGAGAATAGATCAGAATGGAGAAATAGAATCCATGTAGCTGACCCAATATAGTCGGGACAAGGCTTGATTGTTCAAAGATTTATTAAGTACTAGTAGAGATCTGTTTAGACTCAATACATCACTTTCCTCATGTGTCAGGTATGGTTTTAGACGTGACTTTCGAATTGCAAAAGTCTGACACCCAAGCAAAGAAAAAAATTTACAGCGACAAGGGTACCCCTTATATACCTTCTCTACACAGATCAATATCCAAAACATGTCCAACCTATCTAGAATTCAATATATGTAGCAACAACCTTTGTAAGAAAGATCTCAATGTAATCTTAATCCGATGAAGCAAGAGTACCTTTTATTTTTTACAATGAGCTTTTTTTTTCAAAATAAAATTTCAGCATTTCTCATTAAACAAATGCCAATCAATTGACTTTTTTTAATTATTTTTTATAGGCAATTTGACTTGAACTTGCAACGTACCTCGTGACTACAGCAATCAGAACCTTCCAACTATGCTACCGGCAGTGTCCTTGTTCTATCAAAATATGGAATGAGGTATCTGACTGAAATACTTACTGTTCGCTGATTTCTTTTTTGACTGAAGGATGGCAATCATTCCCAAAACCCTCCAGCGTATCAAACAAGAATCCGCTGTGAGTGACAATCGCAATCTCTTTCTCTTTCCTTGTCCACAACCTGAAATTAGAAAATTACAATATAACATAAATTGATAAAAACATCCATGATGCACCCATCAGATATCTCTCTCATAGCATTAACATACTATCTGAACGAACTTTGTAAGCTATTCAACAGGATGCTGATGTAACTGTTGAACTTGATGTTTTTAAGCTTTCGGCCATTCAACGCAGAGGCAAAGTGCACAACACCCATAGTTAAAGGTTGTTTCAATTTGACAAGTAAATGATTTCACTTAAAACTTTTATGTCGTAGAAAGTCAAAGGCAGCATTGCAAGTGATATGGTACCTGTCAACCAGAGGACACACATAGTGACAGTCTGATTTTACCCTAAACTGCATGCAGTTTGAATATTTTGGCAGATGGATGCTTTTTATGTGTTTAGGGTGCATATAAATCACATTGGATAGAATATTACTCTGCTATGGCTGCTTCAAACAAATCTCAGCCTGTGCCAACTGTGATATTAATTAGGGTAGAATAGGTGAAAAAAATACAACTAAACATGTTTTCAATTTTTTTTTGTTGTTCCATATAAATAGCAGAATGAATTAACATGCATTCCACCAAAACAGTCAAACAAAGCTGACTCCAGATTGTTGGGATAAGGCATGGATGATAGTGAAAGATGACAATGACAATGATGACAAAAGAATGTAAAGAGACGTCAGTTTCTGATTCAATGGAAAGGTCTCCACTAGAGCATATAACAAACTTCTAATTGCAATCAGTATAGGGTGCCTAATTAGCTAAAGGTACCAACCCAGAAATAGTTGATCGGTGCACATGGAAAAATATCTAAATTCAGTTGCTATGGTAGCATCAGCACTATCCGTTACCCAAAATCATGCTCGTTGGAAATTCATGACCATCATCATATTTTTCCTGGGCTGAAGCACCTCTTTTGCACCAAGAGGCCTAACTATTTCAATGTAAATCTCGAAGACAATTTTAGTTGCAATTTCATCAGGGATTAGGTACTTGCCTTTGTTAGTTAGATTTCTCTCATTTTTTTAGAAAGTAAAACTCATTGTAAAGTTTGTCAAATTTTTTATACCAACTTCCAACCTGATGCAACTCTCCTTCTATAACCAGGGCTTAACCCAATACATGGAATACCAACAAGTGACGTAGTTATGATAGTGAAAATGGAATTACCAATTAAAGAACCTCATTCCCCGAGCAGCTACTTCTTCACGTGCCTCTCTTTTTTCTGCTGTCCATAAAATGTCTCCATCACTCTCTATCTGCATGAAAACTCAATAACAATCACAAATATATTCTCAAGTGTAAACCATGACAAATTGGTAAATGAAATAGAGAGGATTTATTGGGTCCAATCCTTATGCTTCAAGAAATGTAATAGAATACAAACTGCGGATCTGATTGGCCTCATATTGGACAAAGGATGATCCAAAAATAAAAAGATACAGATATCAGATAAGAGGACTCTTAACGATCTGATACTAGGCCTTTTTTATTTTTCTGAATGTTGCTTCTTAACTATCTATTTCCGGGCATCTGTTGAATGTTGAGATCTTCACAATTTGGAATTCTTTCATACCATCTTTCATCCAGCAGAGCCCTTTAGTACAACAGAGTGCAAATAGAACTCTCTCTATATGTATAAAATGCAAGCATAAGGTACTTGCCAGTGAAAAATCTATTGCAGGAAAAAGAGGACGGTATTCAGTTATGCTTCTCCTCTTATCACATGGGTGAGCTCCCTGTGTCAAACAAAATCATTAAGAAAACAATACCAAGACCAAACACAAAAAGAAAAAATGACAGAGTCCTCTAAATTACTGCCAATTTGCTTACATTAATGGAAATAAAGATAGAGCAAAGGCACAAGGAGATCAAAAGTTTTACGAATCACTGATGCACAGATAAGCTCCCCTTCAGGTAGCTGAATCAATATGATGCTTTTCTACTTTTCATGCAAATGGATGGATAAAAAGAAAGAGCGACCAAATATTGTCATTTTAATAGTTTATCAATGATGACACGCACTAGATAAATGGCATCATAGAAATATGGGCCCCATGTATACAGAATGCCATGACTAAACAAACCGTAGGCTGTATCTGGCAATGCAATTCATATTACCACTTCAATACAGTAAAAGCAGAGGTAATAAAATGCATTATGAAAAATAGCCTCAAATATCTGTAAGATCATCTGGCCAGTCACCTTTCACAAGCCCATTTTGTTGATTAAAAAAATCCCATAGTCCTTTAAAATTTTTCGATGCTCTGGGATGTTCTATATGTTCCATCTAAAACAAGAGGTGCCTTTGTATTTCAGCCACTAATTTTAGGACGGTATAGAGCAGTGAGAGGAAATATGTCTAAGATACAATAAAGATCCATTCACCAAACATTTACCATAAACCCAGTCCTGAGAATGTTCTACCAGTTGGTCGTTCGCATGTACTACTTAATGGCAATTGACAAGCACTGGATCTGGCATGGGCATATTTTAGCCCTTGTAGGAATACAAAAGAGCAAAAAAGAACACCCTAAAAGCCTTAACAAAGCAAACAGAGATCTTGAATTAGTAAATGGGCTTCTCCCATGCTCTTGTTTGTTTTTTTCCCACAGATTATCCAAACATCCAACGTCTCTTATCTAAGGAAAAGCGGGTATTTAGATCTGAAAGAAATTTGGATCCAGATTCATGCGTATGGATACAGGTTTTTAGATCCAGAGCCATGCATATAGGATTCAGGAGTTGTATCTAGATCTGGATCCAGAACTCATTTAAACCGTAATCTGAAAAAGACAAATTTTAGGAGCCTACGAGTGTTAAGCTTAAATTTCTTGCCATGTAAGAGTCCCATTCATATGCTTAAAATAGATCTATCTCTGGCCCGTCAATCTGAGTATACTCATATGAGCCCCACTTCCTGTATTGGCTCTAGATCAGAAACCACATCTCCAATCTTTTTAGTTGATACCTGATTTAGATCCTACACAAGGGATTCATTTTGGATCTGGATCCATCCTAAAGAACAGATCTGGATCCAGATAAATGCTGGTGCCACCCTAAATGTGACTAGTTTACATCCCTGAGCCAACTCTTATGTGGCTAAGACAATCCAGTCAAGGTCCTTTTGGGGCACGGTCCATACAGTAGAAGCCTTATGTAAATCTTTTATTTTATCATGACTTGAACTTGTTTCTTTCATTCATAAATATCGTATTAAAATATTTCAAAACAAGGTGTTTCACATTCATATACTTCGTCCCATCATGCAACCCTTTCTCTGTCTGGATCTATACACGGTTCATCATCAAATATTTTGCCGAAAGAGTAATAGAGAGGGAGCATGAAGCCCCACAGGTAAGTTTAGTAGGGGAAAGGAAATGCCATTAAAGACTAAGCAAGAAAATAATAACAACGAGTCTGTAGGTTGTAGAATAATAGAAAATTTAGCTTTAAGAAGGGATGAGTGGAGAAGGAGAACTCAAAAGACTGGCCCCATATAGATAGGATAAGGCTTCAATGATGATGACTAAATAAATTTTCACAAGATGGTGCATGTTAACTTAAAAATCATAAATTCATGGAAGAAAATGTACCAAACGCTCTCGACAAGTCTCCACCGCTAAAAATGGTGGGCAATTCAAACTTGAAATTGCAGGATGCTCACTATTCCAGCATTTGCTATCATCAGAGGAGGTACATCGACCCCATCTACATAGTCCTCACCACCAAAGACTCCCACTGCTGTTTGTATCGTCCTGCAACATACATGTAAACAAGCATAACTTGAATAGTAACCATCTTATAGCATCTTCCAGTACAACATTTTCCATTTGGAAATGAATTCAAAGAGAGGGGAAAAAAGTCAATAATCAAAAGCATTACACATCCATCAAATCCATGTTTTCCTGAAATGTGCAAACTATTTGGCCATCTATGATGTCTAGATAAGGATAACAAAATGATTACAGATATGGGCTGTAGATATAAAACTTTGGCTTTCCTAAATTCTCATCCATCGATAAGATTCATATGAAGAGAGAAGGTATAACCCTGATTTCCCAAAACATAGAATACAAATTTGGAGATTGGAATTACGATACCACATTTTTGGAAATCTAGGACATGGATACAGATACGGGTGTCATATCCATCCAATACTTCAAAGCCATAAGAAAGTTATAATTTTTTTTTTCAAAAAACAAAGGTAAAATATATGTGTATGGAACCATTAGACCATTTCTTACAAACATCCATGTAGTACGCGACGTTAGGCTAAATGCCCTATCATGTTAATACCAAACCCACAACACATATAGGTACTAGGGTATTTCAGGAGATTTTTATGAATTTAATGTATGTTGTTGATCCAGGACTTGGTGGTAGTTCCTCTCAAGGGGGCGATTCTCCTACCATTCATACTGTGCAGTAGCGTAGTAAATTGAAATACAAAACCCTTCCAAAGTATGCTATGGAATACCAAATTCTTGATATGAAACTTTTGCAAAAGCATTGAAATCTGACAGCAAGAACATATCATCTAATGTTCATAATTGACTAGTGTTTCTATTACTTGTTATCATAGTGACTGAAACACATTTGTTAATGAAAACATGGCTTAAATAGGGTTCGAGTAAAAAAGTAGTGCTCATAAAGCCAACCCAAGAGAGATTGGATGAAGCTTCGTTGTACACACTTATTAGTTTTAAGGGAGTGCGATTGATCCAAATATTAGTCTTTCAAGAAACATGATAGTTCAAAAGACAAGAAGTTTCAAGTCCTCAAGTTTTCTCAAACAATAAAAAACTATATGATCTTACAAGAAAAAAGGAGGAAAAAAAAAAAAAAAAGATGTGCCTATGATAAATTAATAAAATGCACAGATAGTCATCCATCCATTTCCCATTGCAATAGAATGGATGAATATAAAATAAAATTAATAGTTCATGAGAAGATGAGATGTACACTTTGCAACCTTGAGGTTGTGGGTATAGTTCACATTACCCCAATTGGAAAAAAATGACATGTGTACAAGGACAAGGCTGTTAGTAGGAACATAACTTATTGGGAAGTTCATACCTTAGCAAAGGAGATACAATGACTAAATCAATCCTCCGAGTAAGCCCACATTCTTGAACATGCTTATGCAAATTACCAACCTGTCACCGTACAACAATATCTTAATTAAGCACTTCCTCATATGGGAAGACACCACCAATTTATGTTCAAAACCTGTGCACAAATCAGTACACTATAATATGCGACAATGGACATAATCTATGAAGACCATTTGTGGGTTTAGGAGGAGTGGATGGTAGAATGCAGCTCGTTTGAATTTAGTACCAGTAAGAGAAATTATCTTGGAAGAGGAAAGAAAGCAAGTGGATATACCTCTTCCGAGAGGGACAGGAGTGGCTACAGTATGAAATTCGCTTCCATTATTATGATACAAACTCAAAAGGATTCAGGTATCAACTCATATATTGATACACATATATATGGTGCACATAACAAACAATAGATTACTTAACAGTTTCTAAACTCAATAAAACAATTTATTTCAACGAAAAATGCAAGAGGCATTGGCACAAAGACAATAGATGAAATGCAAGTTCAAAATACTAAATACCATTAAACTTAGTTGAAGCAGTGCGGAGAAGTGGAGGATAGCCAACAGGCTAAACTCCAAGCAAATGGCTTAGGGATAGGGATCCATGGATCCAAAACGTCTTGGTCTCACACCACAGACAAATTACCAAGAGAAATTCTCAGGAGAAGAAATTTTATTAATCAATGCATTGTCCCTTAAGAGGGATTACAATCCTTTATATAAATTCACACTCTAACCTATTCTTGTTAACAACTCTAATTAAAATAAGCACTAAATCAAATTAGAGAAACTTTCTAATTAATCTCCCAATCCTCCAATGAGCTGCCAGACCAAGGATTTGGCCTACATCAGTTCCCCCCCTCTTGGAGGGAACTCGTCCTCGAGTTCAGTAGATGGCCTCCTGGGTCAAAAATCAATCGCACAAATCTTCGATGTTCAGCTTGACCTAATTATTGTTTAAATCATAGCAATTATTATAATCTAAGAAATCTATAGAAGTAGGGGTGTAACGGTTCGGTTAACCGGTTATGTTAAGAAAACCGTTAACCGAACCGTAACCGCGGTTTTCTATTTTTCAAAACCGTAACCGTATGCATAAAAACCATAGAAAACCGAACCGTGGTTAACCATAGTAAACGGTTCGGTTACGGTTAATAACCGTGGAAAAAAAAACTGTGGGAAGGAGCATGCATGAACAAAGGATAAACTTTTTTACAATTTATGAAGTTCAGATAGTCTGTAACAAGCTCATTGTATCAAAACCCTCAAAGATCACTTGCCAAGATGAACAGCCAAAGAACAGAAAACAAGCTCAAGCTCCAAAACCAACAAGTTGGCACATTATCTAAGTGGTCCGTCAATCTCAGGCCCATCCTACCCATTCCAGGACTCAAGTGGCCCATGAGAAACCCAAGTGTGCACCCAAATCCAAGACCCATGAGACCCATGAGACCCATCCTAGAAGGCAGAGGCACAAGTTAGCAAAGAATAACACTAACTACGCCAATCACTTGCAGGTGAATCTCCTCCGTCAGATCAGACACCCCCACATCCTGACCGTCCTCGGCACCTGCAGTAATCCAAGATTCGTCGTCTACGATACACACACAACTGCAGCCTCCAAGACATCCTCTTCTCCACCAAAAACACTAGCAAAAGATCTTCTTCTTATTCTTATACGAAAAACCCTAGATCCGAAGAAAACGCCCCTCCCTCCTCCTCCCATGGCACGACAGAGTCCGCATCGCCTCCGAGATCTGCTCCGCCGTCGCCTTCCTCCACGCCACCACCCCCTGGCCTACCACTCAAGGCCGCATCCGGCCGTCGAACGTCTTCATCGATCGGAATCTCGCGGTGAAGATCGTAGATTTCGAGGCGGATGATGGGGGTGGGGATGTGGGAGAGGAGATGAGGAAGGATATTTGTGATTTGGGGGTGTTGATGTTGCAGATGGTGACGGGGAGGGAGGATGTGGAGGTGGAGGTGGAGGTGGAGGTGGAGAGAAGAGGAGGGGTTTTGGTGGGGGAGGCGGCTGAGAGGGTGGGGGAGTGGCCGGTGGAGGTGGCGGTGAGGTTTGGGGTGGTGGAGATGGTGACGGGACACCCGCAGCGGCTGCTGCGTGCGTGCGTCCGGCAGAAAGAAGAAGATGGAGGTCCGTCTGGCGGAGGAAGATGAAGATGGTGGTGCGTGAGATGGGTTGTGGGGAGAGGCGAGATGGGTTGTGTAGGATGATGAGTGTCGCGCGATGGAGGAGGGGAGATGGAGATGGAGGTGAACGGAGCAGGAGATGGAGAAGGTGGTGAGCGATGGAGAGATCTGATGGAGAGGCTGAAAGGGAGAGATGGGAGATGATGGAGGCCGGTTGGGAGTTGAGAGACTGAATGGGGCTAGGGTTTGGTTTTGATTTTTATGAATAAGATAAGAAATATTTCATTTAGCCCCCCCTTTTTTTCTTTTATTTGTAAACGATACGGTTAACCGCATACGGTTAACCGAACCGTATTATACGATTCGGTTCGGTTAATAACCGTGAATTATTACGGAAAACCGTAACCGAACCGAACCGTGCGGTTTTTAGATTTCATTAATCGTAACCGAACCATGAAATACGGTTATTAACCGCGATTCAATTCGGTTTGGTTCGGTTAGACGGTTTTCCGGTTTTTTTTTACACCCCTAACTAGAAGAGAAAATTTAGGAACTACCGTAGGAAAGAATCCTTCATGGATTTGCTGTTGGAGAAATCTTGGGAATTCATTGATGGGCATCGATGGGCCTTGTGGGCTTTGGGCTTGATAGACCTTTAGGCTGGGCCCGTTAGTCTGGCCTGCATTAGCTCTCCCCCTCTTGGAGGGAACTCGACCTCGAATTCAGTAGGTGGCCTCCTGGGTAGAAAACCAAGCGTACAACTTTTAATTGTTCTTGATCTTTTTGCTTTTGACATGGCTTCGAAGCTTCACTTGATCTTTTGCAAAAAGAAAATTTCAGATAGTGCTTCTTTTGATGGTTCGAGCTTGCTTGAAAGAATGACCGTAGAATTTGCAAAATCAAATTGCAATCGCCAAGTGTCCATTGTTGATCTCAAAAGATAAAGTCAATGTGAGAAACTTCAACTAATGGATCTTCTTCTGAACGATTTGGAATAATGGACTTGTTTTCCAATGATCCAATGGGCTTGTCTGGAAGTAGCACTTTGATTAGATCCATCGGATGTTCATTTTCCTTACTAACCATATCCAAGTCTTCAATGCTTGCCTCTGATTCTTTTGTTGTATGCATCTTTTGATCACCACTATTCACAAATAATTTGGGCTTCTTGTCTTCGAATTATTTTGAAGTATCATCCATTGTAGGAATGCTAGGTGATGTATCATCTAACTTTGTCATCACATCTTCCTTTCTTTGATCTTGCTTCTCAATGTCAAGCTTAATATCCTTGTTTTGAGCTTTCTTTGGTTCTTCAATTGAAGTTGATGGTGTAGACGGCGACATTGTCGGTTGCAATGGAACAAGAGAAACACGCTGTCCTTCCCATGAGAAGGAATAGATGTTTGTCTCTCTACTGCCCAATCAACAAGCCATGGTCGTCCCAAAAGAATATGAGTGACATTCATAGGGATCACATCACATCAAATCTTGTCTTCATAACCACCAATCTTGAAAGATACCGGACATTTACGAGTCATAGGAATGACAGAACCATTAAACCATGTGACTTTATAGGGTTTAGGTAGCTTCTCAGTTGGCCACCGAAGTTTGTCAATAACCTCTTGGGCAACAAAGTTTACATCACATTCATTGTCGATAACCAAATTGGCTAACCTGTCTTCACACTTTACGCGTGTCCAAAATATCACAGTTTGCTTCCACTCTTCTTCATTCTCATTGGTGGTTAAAAGTCTGTGCATGACAAGTGTGAGATTATCCTCTCCAACAAAATGCGATTCAACAACATGAACTCTTTGTTTGAATTCTTCCTTTTGAAAATTTGATGGTCTCCAAATAGGCTTCAAAACAGCGTTCTCTGGCGGGAAAAATGGATCTCAACCATGTATATATTTATCCTCTAGTAGTAATTTCATCTCATTCCATGTCGGTGGATATTGATACAACTAGCATCCTACTTCTTTCCACCATGCTTGGGCATCTCCTAGAAGCTTTCTTTTGGCATTAATCTTTGCATGAATGACCTTTTAATTGACGCCATGTAAATACTCTTCAAGTACTTTAATCCAATTCATGAAGACATATGGATCTCTATTTCCATAAAAAAATGGAACTTCTGGAGCTTCTCTATAAACCGAGTTTGAGATATAAACCATGTTTCAGAAGTTACCTTGATGATCAATTGCTCAGTGATGGACTCCTTGTTGCTTGGTAGTGCCGGAAGAAGTGGTGGAATGGGCTCAACTCTTAGGATGGGTTGAGTTGAGATCACTGCTGGCTGGGCCCATTTTTTTTTTTATTTAATGCTGTTGATGTCTGCTTAACCAGATTCCAAGAAATTCCTTCTTGGGCCTTTTTTTTTGTTGGGTCGGATTGGGCTTCACCGGATCTAGCCTGCAAAGAAGGTAGGGATAGAGTGTGGGTCAGTTGGACTTGAACTGTGGGCTGCAGTTTCTGGCCTGTGGGTAAGTAAGACTCCTTTTTTTTTTTTTTTTCCCACTACGTGATCAGATTTGGGCCTAACTCAAATTCAGGCCAAGATGATGGTTCAGTCCTGTCACTTGAAGTGGGATACGTGGGCTGGGCTACTCAGGCTCGATGCTGGTGAAAGAAGAAAAGGGACCTCTTACCCTTTCGCTGCTGCTGGAGTTTTGGAAGGAAGAAGATGTGGAAGGGAAAGCTTCTGGCGACTTCAGTGGAGTGGAGGCTGACGGCGGCAATGCAAGTGGCAGGCGACGATGACGCAGACGGTGATGGTGATCGGCGACGGCACAGGTATGTACTTTTCTTCTCCTTTCTCTGTTCTGTCTATGTTTTTTTTTCCGGGTAGGGAAAAGGGCTGGTGATGGGGCGGGGTGGCTGGATGGGATAGCTGGGATAGGTTGTGGCGAGGGACGTACGGAGTGGGTGCGGCTGTGATGAAAGGGGAATGGCGATGATGGATGACGATGGCTTGGATGGAGTGGCAGTGCGTGTCGATTGTGCTGGGGAGGATGATGATACCACTCCTCTTTCTTCTGTTTTTTTATTTTTATTTTATTTTTTTGGTTCAGGTAATGGAAGGGCAAGGGTGGGGTTCAGCTGGATCGTGCGAGGCAGGGACAGGGACAGTTGGGATGTGGGTGGTGTCGCTGGCTAGCTGGATCGTGTGATTTGGGGATGTGGCTGGCTGGGGTCATGTGATTTGGAGTTGGCTGGGTTTGGTCAGTGGCTGTTAGGGTCTAGGGATTTGGGGATTTGTGGGTTGGGTTTCAGTGGAGTAGTTGAAAGGGCTGAACGGAAGGGTTGGATGGGTTCTGAAATAGATGTGAGGGTTTCGACAGTCAATGGATGGATGGATGGATGGGATTGATAACGATGCAGGGATGGTGTTTTGACAGGGTTGCGATTGTAAAGAGAGTGGGTTTGCTGCTTTTTTTTTTTTTAATTGGATTAGGGATGTGATGGAAGAGGATGAGGATGACGATGATGATGATAATAATGGATGATGATGATGATCGGTGGGGATGATAATGGATGGATAGAAAATAGAATGATGGGATACGGGCTTACCTTGGACCGGCGATCGAAATGGATCGTCGGCTCTGATACCAATTGAAGCAGCGCAGGGAAGAGGAAGATAGCCAACGGGCTAAACTCCAAGCCAATGGCTTAGGGATAGGAATCCATGGGATCCAAAACGTCTTGGTCTCACACCACAGGCAAATAACCAAGAGAAATTGCCCGGAAAAAAATTTTTATTAATCAATGCATTGTCCCTAAAGAGGGATTACAATTCTTTATATAAATTCATACTCTAACCTATTCTTAGAAGCAACTCTAATTAAAATAAGCACTAAATTAAATAAGAGAAACATTCTAATTAATCTCCCAAACTCTTGCACGATTTGAAGATCTTTTTATGGGCTTGGGCCCAATGGGCTGCCAGACCAAGGATTTGGCCTGCATCATTAGTTTTTTCTTTTTCTGACATTAGAAGATGCAACCATGGTTGCACAAAAGATGATAACAGAATGATCTCCACAGCACACTACAGTATGCGAGCCACTCATTGGGTGTTCTACTGTGAAATTGCTTAGCCAAGAGTAATTACAATCATTGCAATGCATCACACGCGTGAGAAAAAAAGGAAAGTTAGAAAAACATGGACATAGGTTGCTATCTACATACAAAAATCACCAAACTGATGAGCAGACAGTTTTTCTCATTAAAAAGAAGTACCTGACAACCTTATTCATCAAGAAGTAGTTTCACATGGACTAATATTCTCCAACATGCGTAAGCTATAGTCTCTGACCTTTTAACAAATACAAAGATCTATTGATGCAGCCCAAATGTGGGCTACAAAAGGAGGCCTAATCATAGTGGGCCAAGCCCATAGATGACTGATCCATTGACCCTAACCCAATGTCATCCAGCCCAATAAAGATAATCAACTTTCCAATGGGCTTGCTTTCCTAATAAATGACTTTCCAATAGAGTTTCCTAGATATACATAAGTTAGATCAAATCTAGCATGAAAATTAATAGATATGAAGTATAATCAATCAAAGTGAGGACAAGGGTGGCATGTAATCAATTCATGGAGGGAAAAGGGAAGTCCTATCTAGGTCCCTGACTGGCAGAATTGACCTTCCCTCTATAAATACGTTATAATCTGTCATTTATGAATCAATGGAAATTCTCTCTTTCTTCTCTCTATTGTGAATGGAAAGTGTTTCCCCATGTGTGAAGACTCTAACTCCAAAGCGGGTATCCATGGTGAATGCTTGAAGCATCCATCCATAATTAGGTTCCATCATATTTGGTATTAGAGAAAGTAAGATCCTCCGATTTTTTCTTGTTTTGGTTCCCCTATCTTAGATTAGGTTCTCTTTTGTTTCAAATTGGCACTTTTGAAGGACAAAAAGAAGCAAAAAAAAAAAAAAAATCTTAAAACTCAGAAAGAAAAAAGAAAAAAAGAAAGATAGGAGATTCTCTGAATTTTGACCGTATCTTGTTGCCAAGATCTGCATAAATATTGTGAAGCAGAAATTCCAAACTGTTTGAAATTTCCCCAAAGCATAGAACTTTTGCCCTACCATATAATCCTCTCCTCATTCCAGATTTGACCCCTACCATAGTCTAAAACCCGAAAACCAGGCTACAATTCTGTGTGTGTGTGTGTGTGTGTGTGTATATATATATATGTGTGTGTGGGAGGTGGTCTTGTAAGGACCATCCTTACGGTCCGCACCGTTTGGAACGCCCACTGGGACCCACCTTATAACCCATCCAAATTGACCACTCATTCATAACCCCCTTATAGGCACTGAATCTCATGAATTTGCATGGATTCGGATCAAATAGACCGTTGGATTGAGGGTCAATTTTTCTTCTTTGATATAAAGCTATTAAACTTGTGGACCATGGATGAAGGGGTCAGAGGTATTAGATTGACTTCAAATTTGATATGTAAGTTGGCCCCACTTGGATCTTTCAGTCCCCCCCGTCCCATGACCACTGGGGTCTCACGATGGGCCCCAATAGGCGGTCCACACCGTAGACCATAAGGACGGTCCATACAGGACCGCCTAGAGAGAGAGAGAGCTATTAGTCACTGTTCCAACCCAAACCAGCCCCTAAAATGAGTCAATCAGCCCCAATACTTTCACCAAACATCAATTATTAAGAGCTATTTTAGTTCCCACCCATTCAGCCTCAGGCTCATCTTGTTACATAGCATATATCCAACAAAGCAGAGACCTCAATCAGCATCCATACATTCTCCAAAAACAACCCCATGCTGAACCTAAACCCATCACATAACTATCCAACTGCAAACTGTCCTATACTGTCCGCCCCATCAGGAATAAGCACCAGTTCATTTCTTATGCAGTCCACCCTTTCATTTGATATATATTTTTTTAATGGTCATTTGTTTCATGCACTATCTTTGTTATGTTCACTTCTTAGTGACTATATCGTATACCAGTCATTTGAAGTTGAGTCAGGATGTGGGCAACATTGAAAGCCTATGAATGTAATTCAAGCATTACTTAAAAATGAGGAGCAAAGGAAAGAAGACGAGGCAGAAAAGGTCACAGTTAAATCAGAAAAGCCAAAGCCCTTTCAATTTCGATGGAAGATCAAGGAAAGGATGAAGCCATTGAAGAGGAAACCGAAAAAGTCATCAAATCATTGTTTCCAGAAGCAAAAAATCCAGGCACCATGGATGATCAGATCGAAACACCTGCAAAAATATCAAACGATAGAACATTGGCGATGATGAACCTTGTGGCATATTCCACCATTGATTTGTCCCAGATTGGCTTTGTGTTTGGAGATCGATGGTGGATACCTATAAAAGCTACTTTGATGGGCATATTATACTCTTTTATGGATCCACTGCATAGATTTAAATCTTTCATTGATCCAACAGTTCCATGGCACCAATGAGCCTATCTATACCATCAAAAGATAGCCCCTCCATTCTAATTTTACATGCAGAAGATTATAGGTATCACCAAAGAAGCAACAAAGGTAAACGGATCAAATAACAAATCAAGAGATGATACGGCTAATCTTTGATCCAAGAGGACCCTAACAAAAACTTGTCAGAATTGAGTTCTCTCAAGCCGGGGAAAACTAATCCATAGGCCTGAACACTACAAAAGGAGGCCCAAAAAATAGGCCCACATCCAGTCAGTCAATTGTGCCAAGCCTATAGATGACTGATCGATTGCACTAAACCAAATGTCATTTAGCTGGAGTGCAAAAGAAATCTCTCATCTCTTTTCCTATTAAAAACTGTATGGTATAGCTGAAGAAAGAAAAATACCATTTATAGGGGGAGGGGGGGGGGGAGGAATTTTCTTGTTGAATAATGTGCATGAAGGACACTCAAAGTTGTAGCTTCTTGTTGTAAAAGGAAACTTGCAACATGCATATACATGTTTGCATAAAATAGCATGAATCCTTTTCTAACAAAAAAATTATATCCAAAGTAAAAACCTGTTTTACTTAAAATAAGACACCTCTGAACTCTTTCTTAATCTTAGGCTCCTAAAAAAAAAAACAAATAGTTAATATATATCCTAATCTAACAAGATATTCTCCACTGGCCCGTCCTCTTAGACAATGTGTCCCAAGTCAATGAAGACTCTCAACAATGACAGTTTAGGAGAAGAGATGGATAAGTATAACACTCAAACAAGCATGAGAAAACATTAAAGCTAAAATAAACATTGGATAAAAACTTGAATCAATTGATTCCAAAAATTGGATCCCTGCACAAATCAAATTCCATATCTCTCACTCATGAACTAGAAAAATTAAAGGGAACTAAAGGGGAAAAAAGATTCTATTTCTCCAAAAACGAAACACTCTAATCACATAAAACACAAGAACTAAAACATGAAAACAATACAGAAGTGCAATATATGTCAGGGGCGGCAAAATTATTGCTTGAGAACACAAGAGCTACCAACTATTACCTGCTCCCACCCTAGGGGACTAAGGTGTGCATCAAAAAAAGCTGGAGACATGTATGCATCATGGTTCTTTTCTCCATCAACATTGTGAATCCCTTGTGCATGTCTCACCTGGACATGGTAACCATTTCATACGACTGCAATACTTTGAAGCTTGTGAGGATAATAAAATAGGAACAAATGCCATCTTAAGGAAACTACTATGGGAGTAAATGTGAAATAGATTGATCCAAATCTTGATGGACCAATAGTAAAACAGAAGCAAATGGAATTCGCACAAACCAGGTGGAGAGTTTTGCAACGGTGTGAAGGAAACAAAGTTGTACTTGTGTTGCTCTCCATATCTGCATTTGGAACAAACAGAAAATAATTATTCTATAGGAATGGCAGGAAATAGATGGAGTAAGATACGTGTTCCTAATTCCTATGTCATTTCCTCTAAAAAAAAAGGCTTTTCAATGGGCCTTCGTCAATAGAAAACACACGAGCAAGGTCTGAAGACCCACACTTGGTCTTCAATGTGGTGTCATATAGCTACTTTCGTAATTAAAAAAGAAATTCATTGATGTTAAAAACAAGTAGGGTTGCAAAAGGAAGAATATAGAGATCTGAAAAGACCGCCAGAATCATGTTAGAAATCATTTCTCATCCACAAAATGCTATAGAATTTTAAACAATAGAGCCAGGTTACATGTGCAATTTATCATTTGCAAGTAATAAACTAATAATAACTAAATATACCATTCAAAAAGAGTAATTATAGCTAAATTGTTCATGGTTATTGTAGAACAAGTCTATACCAATTTCAACAGGCAGTGGAATACCCAGCAACATCTATAGATATTGAGAAAAACGAACAGAAAAGAACACCTAGAAGGATTTATCCATATTAATAGGCAAACCCAAGAATAAAAACTGGGTTACTAATAAGATGATAAGAAATCATAAAGAAGATTTGTTAGTTAGGCAACTCAGCCTATAATGCGAATTGCTCTTTTTTCTTGGTCCCCCATTTCCCTTCTTATTGTTCCTACTTATCCGACTCATCTAGAACCTCACCATGGGTGTTGATTTAGAAGACTTCAATGCATCCTACACATACACAATGTGAAACCAACGAGATATAGCACATGCATTGAATCATCTAAAACTATATCGTAATGGATGGTTAGAGACGGCGGATAATTAGATTAGGGTTGGCTAGTAGATATCCTTGATTCAATTAATGTATTTGCATTTGCATATTGAGATTGATTTATTTAATGCCCTCAAATATTCAGTTACTTGTTATATGCATTATTCGTATTATTCTACAAATTGTACTACAATTGCCTTACAAATGTTATCGTACATTGATGCGATATTAGAACGGAGTAAGCATATGATTCGATTCGAAATTATGGAATGGAAATAAATGGATTTGATTAGAAATTATTCGATTCGTCAAGTCTTACTCCAGTTCATTGTTATTCGATTCGAATGGTTCGGCACCACTTAGCTTTGACCTTGTGATACCCGACGGAGTTAGAACTTTGTTCATTTATTCGAGACTACTGCAGTATGTCATCTGGAGCACCGGAACTCCAAAACTGGGTAGCCAGGAGAACCTTTGGTTGGGTCACTGGTGACAGCCCAACTAGATTCGCTCTCTATCAGAGAGGATGAGCAATATGTAGTAGCCAATTCGTAAAGTAAGTATTCGATTCTTGATTCGATAAAGCATGAATTATTCATAATGCACAATTTGCCTAGTTTCCGATTATTTGACATATTTTAATCTTCTATCAATAATTTAAATTTGATATAACATGTGATATATCTTAATTGCACATACATTGTTGAATAGTCGTATTCATGGTGCTACACTTGGTGTCACAGGGAGCTAATAACCCTTCAGATTAGAGACTTGATCAGTAAGGTTAATGATTAGCTTTGACCACCGGAGTACGTACAAGTGTGGTAATTATGAGTTGAAATTAGATAGTTAATCTTGCACTTAGTTTAAGTATGCATTGAAGGTTTAAATTATTAGCTTTGTTATAGACTAATTGTTATGTAACGGTTTGGTTAATGGACTGCTCATGGCTTTGATATTGATATTGCACATGCTTCCGCAAATTAAATGTTCATTGACAGGTGTCAGTGAGAATCCTCACATGTGCAAAGTGGAAATTTCTCCTTCGTGAATTCGGATTGGCTCCGGAACAAGTGCGAGTTCACGGGATTATGCGTGTCATGCCTCGAAAACCACCCTAATCGGGTCGGGTCCGGGATGTGACACTACTTTTTCAAATATGATCCAAAATTTATATCTTCAGGCAAAAATATATATATATATATATTAATCGAACACTAATGCCTAGAAAAGCACAATTTTCTCTAACTCATATCCATCCTACCAACACATTAAAGTTTTAAATCCACTCATGATCATGTCAAGATCTCCACAGCGAGATAAAATGAAAAACGCCATTATGAAAAACGCCTTTGGTGATGGTTTGAATGCATGCTCCTACAGGAGTGTGTGCGTGGGAGAATTTTTCTTATCGAAGAACTATTTTTTATAGCTTCCATAAATTACATAGAGCATAAAACATTTATCCCACAACATGTTATGCTTGCCGACACAATGCACACCCTTTAAAAGGTACTAGGTCCTCACAAATTTAAAAGTCAATAACAGTTTACTTTCAAAGCCACTTTGCAAGTTCACCATTGCCAAAAGTGAAATGGAAAGTGAGTGAAACCATTGCCAAAAGTATTTTTAAATCTACAATTAGCATTGAACAAAGACTTTCTTCAAATTAATGTAAATCTTTTATTAGAAATGGCAAAGACCCACTAACTAATTGCCCACAAGGTTTGACCACAGAAAATAAGGTATAGGCTAGCCCATGAATTTGGGCCTCTTATCTATTAATTCCAAATCTTGGTCCACAGTCATGGCCCTTACTATATCCCTATATATATATATATATATATATATAGTCCCATTCGGTGATTGGGTCACGTCTAGTTTTATTTGGGCCCATGACCATTTGACCAAATATTTGAATGAAATATAAGTTATTATAAGTAATAAAGTATAGGCTTATACAGGTCTAATTGAGTTGAGTCAACCAAGTTTTGATTGACTCTATAAGTTGATTTGGCTGCTTAAGTCATGATTTTGTATAACCAACACTGTCAACCCTTAGATGAAATGTGTGAACTATAGGGTTCAACCATTTAACCTTTGAACCGTACAAAGTAGCTAGTTTTTCATAACCAGTCAATCAATAAACAAAATGAAAGTGAACAAAATTAATTTAAAACTTAAAATTGTAACAAGTTGATTGAAACTCTAATAATGAAAACTTAAAACATTTGTTTGAGATGAACTAATTTTAAAATTTATAATATTTGTTTGGTTTTTAACTTAATAAATATATTCAATTATATATTTTCTTATTTATCTATCATATAATTATGATGTTATGTTAAGTTAGAGGTATGTTTTTGTTAATCACTATTTTAGTAAAAGGCACATACCACAACAAACAAATGATTGGTGCACTTTTAAGGATGGATCCAAACCATTTTACAAGTGGACCATCTCCTCCCAACTCACATAGATTGCATCTCCTTATACCCATTGGGGATGGCCCGAAACTTGGGATCTAGATCTTTTTATGAGTGGCACTCTTATCCTATTTGCTAGTGTTAGAAATTGATACAAGAAAACAATGATGCATGCTCCGGAGAGAGACATCTTGACTGTTGTAACAAATTAACTCAACTCAACTTTTAAATTACTAATAATAAGGTTAAGATGGTACAGAAACCTTACTCAACTTGCCCAGACTGTTGAATATCTTAGATCACCTTTGGCAACAGAATCCTTGGGGATTTCTCAAAATCCATAATTGGTAATTGTAAATCCTCAAGTATTTGGGCTAGTTAAAATCATCTTTTTTATCTCGACAAAAAAAAAAAAAATCCTCATTTTAAGGATTCTCAAGTCCAACCCTTCCTCATAGGATTTGAAAATCCACCCTCTTGCAGATATACATATCTCAGCTATTGCATTGATAGGCAATGATATCAATGTAAAATCTTCGGCTAATACAAATCCTTGGTGAGGATTCCATGTTTCAAGGGCGGTGAGAAAACCTCAAGTCTACATATTCTCATGGATTCCTCACCCGTATCAAAAATGTCATAAAGAAACTTGTCTTGATGGACCCATCCCCATGCTATAGTGCTGGGTTCCTCACCTTCCTCTGTGATTACATTTTTAGGCAGAACAAAAGTTGGACAATATCTCATGTTACCTACTGATTTTCCAAATTTTCTGCCCCCAAACCGAATTGACAGAGAAATAGTTTAAGGCACGTTTACGAGCACCAGTTTCGCGGCATTTAATTTCCACAGTAATTCCATTATCTACAGAAAATGAAAACTGAAGCCCGTCTTCTACGATTTTCAGTTTCTATTGTTTGGCATCGCAAAACATTTTTCCACGACAAAATATGTTCATGCCTCTTGCGTGAGACTTTGAAAATGGTTTCATAACTCTTGGACTTGATCTAATTTCTACAAAATCCGCAAATAATGCTTTCACCAGGGATAATAAAAATTGCAGAAACTGCGAACACTGAACAACGGAAAATGATTCTCCCTAGGAAACAATTTTCATTTTCCAAGGGAAATGCTCCAGACAAGGCGCCCTTAGGCATGACAGTTTTCCACATTGATTTCATTTTAATTTTCTACAGTTTCACTTGCTATTGTTTGGCGCCCCGGATCATTTCCAAGGAAAATGCTCAAGATAAAGTCGATAACAGGCTAACATCGTAAAATTGAGATAGAATGAACAGCAAACAGAACAACAAACAAGCAATTGCATACCAATCTCGACGCCAAGGCCTTGCATTCCAGAAACTAATATATTGGACTTGAAGAGCTGCCGACTATGGAGATCCTCGTCCCCGTCCATGGCGTCGGTGGCAACGTTTTCACTGTCGTTCGAGCAATCAACCATCCGCTTCTTACGCGATGCCTCCAAGCCATTGCTGGCGGCGCTGGCGCTGCTTTTGTCAGCTTCATCAACAGCTGCTCTCTTTCTACGAATCATAGATTGCAATGAACTGCTCAAAACCCAGCCGCAACCCATGGCGATGATCAACAACAGCGAGAGATGCAAGAAACTGAGACGGAAATCGTTTTCCCCAAAGTGAATAGATGCGATTGCAATTGAAATGGGAAGGAAAAGCCCTAAGCATAACCCTAACCCTAATCTCAACTCCATTGTAAAAAAAAAAAACGAGATTAGGGAGGATTACAGCAGCGGCAGAAGGAAATAAGAGAAGAGAAGGAATAAAGAGAAAGAACGTACCGATGAAGAGAAAGCAAGGAATGGGATTCCAACGAGTGAGACAAGGATTAGGGAAAGGGATTTTTATTACTTTCTGGTGCAGCCCTGCCGCCCCATCTCCCTCCACGTCGGCGGCTGGGAGGGGGAGGGGGAGGGGAGGAAGGGAGAGATGGAGGGAAAATAGGGGAGGGAGGCCGGCCAGCTGCCGCCGCCGGCTGCCGGCCGGGGGTCCCTCCCCGCCGGAGACTGGGAGGCTGGAGTGGGGTGGGGGAGAGGAAGAGGACGCAGCGAGAGAACGAAAGGGAGGATGGGGGCGGGAAAATGAATTTTTTTTTCTTGCGGGTGCGGAGAGAAGGAAGCGTGGCCCCAATAGAAGCTTCTTGGTTTTTTTTTTTTTTTAATTATGAATGCACCGTGGGTTTTTTTTTAAACACACTCGTAATTAAGTTTTTTTTAATTATCAAAATGCCTTTAAGTGAAAAGACGAAATCGCCCTTCGCCATCAGCCTCCTCTCCTCTTCCTTTGGTTCTTCTGTAGTTTAGCTTTCCAGTATCTCTACTCTCATCTCCTCTTTTTCTTCTTCTCGTTCTCCTTCTTCATTCTCCCTTTTATCCACTGTTTCATCACTATTCCTCTGCACTCTTTCCTCCTCATTGATGTTCATCTCCTTCCTCATCATCGTCTTCAACTCTTGGAACCTCAAGTCTCCTCCATTTGTTTAACGATATTGGATTTACTCATTTCCATGCACCACATTGTCTATTGAAAGTAGGCATTTTCAGTATGGACAAGCAATTGGCAATCTACCAAGAGGAAGTATACGTTTGATATATTTTTCAGGTGGTTATTTATATTTCTCGCGTCCTCCTCGGTATTCTAAAACCGTGCACATTAAAGATGTGCAGCTCTTGAAAACCGTTCATTAGTATATTGCATGGCACAATACTACCAGACAAATATTTATTGCACGGCAAAATTATGTCGTACAAAGGGTTATTGCACGGCAACAGTAAACCAAGCATATACATGAAGAACAGCCTATATAAATCGTGCAGTATAATATTGCAAGGTTGTAAAGGCTCGTGCATTGATGAACTAAGAACTTATAATCATATTTTCAAGAGATTGATTCAACCGATGGCAATGAGTGCTCTTTGGACTTTACTAATGTCTTCACCACTGCTATGATATTCAGAAGCCGAGAGGGCCTAATCTAATGGACAATGGATGTTGGAAAGAAACATGACTTGGTAATTGAAATTAAAACTTTAAATGCTGATGGAGATGGTAGGAAGTCGAGAATAGTTTTATCTTGTGAGAGAATTGATAGTTACAGGGGTCCATCGAAGGTCTTCGAAAAGAAAAATCCTAATAAGGCAATGGGAACGAAGAAGTGTAGTTTCCATTTTGCTTTGAATGGCTGAAAGTTGACAACTAATGGTGATTGGATGTTAACAGTGGTTTATGGGGTGCACAACCATCCAAACGCACAACATCTAGAGGGGCACTTGTTTGCTGGGAGGCTTTTTGAGGAAGAAATCAATGTTTTGATTGATATGTCTAAGAGTTGGTGAAGCCGAGGAACATCCTTTGAACATTGTAGGAAAGGGACGTGCACAACACCACTACAATGAAGAGTATCTACAATGCTCGTCAGAAGTGGTGGGTGACTGAGATGGCCGGTCGATCACAGATGCAGAAACTCATAATGCATTTGGAGGAGAACAACTACATTGAATATCACATTAGCAACGACGCTACATATGCTATGATAGATCTATTCCGGACACATCCATCATCTATTCAGTTGTTACATGCATTTCCAGAAGTTTTGATAATGGATTCCACGTACAAGACTAATGGATATCGACTTCCCTTACTTGAGATTGTTGGTGTCACAGCTACTCAACCGATATTCTCCGTTGCTTTTGTGTACCTTTAATTAGAGAGGGAGGCCAATTATAGATGGGCTTTGGAGAGGCTTAAGGAATTAATGGATGGATGCATTCTGCCTCATGTGATTCTCACAGACAGAAAGTTAGCACTGATGAATGCAATAAATGTTGTTTTTTCGAATGCAGCAAACTTATTATGCCAATGGCATATTTCTACGAACATCTTAGCAAATTATAAAAAGTAATTTGAGACCAACGACGGATAGGATACATTTATTTCTTGTTGGAACATGTTGGAAGTCTCTCCCACTGAAAATGACTACATGCAACTTCTAAGTGCATTGGACCGAAATTACTGTGGGTATTCACACGCTCTTGATTATGTGAAGAACTCGTGGTTGAATAAGCACAAGGAACAATTTGTGGCTGCTTGGGCAGATCAACATATGCACTTTAGGAACGTGACTACGAACAGGGCTGAGAGTGCACATGTAAAATTGAAGAGACACGTAGGCACATCGAACTGTAGCTTTGATGCGTCTTGGCAGGCTATCCATGCCTTGCTTGAGTTGTTCTTTACGGAGATAAATGCTTATTTTGAAAAGAGTTTGAACACCGTGCAATATAAGTTCAAACTAGCACTGTTTCGTGAGTTGAGAGGACTTCTATCAAGGAATGCTATGGATATAGTGTTGAATGAGTCGATAAGAGCTGGTAAAATTGGTCCAAATTCGGCGGCATGTAGGTGCGTAATTCGATAGACCCATGGGTTACCATGTGCATAAGAAATTGCCGAGTATATAAGGGAAGGCTCTCAAATACCACTGGGCTGTGTCCACCACTACCGGCGGAAGCTCTATTTAGACTCCACTACAGTGAATGAAGCCCCTGAGTTGACCACAACTTCCGAATTCAAGTTGATCGCTAGGAAATTTTATAGTAGTGATCAAAAGGGTAAAATATAAATATTGAAAAAACTTAGAGAATTTGGGAGTCCTTCATCTACTTCTTTTCTTAAGCCGGATGTTAAATTGAATACTCGCAGTCGGTCATCCTCGAAAAAGAAAAGTTAGATTAGTCTACGCGTCGAGAGCCATCTGCTTTCGAGTATGCACTCTTGAGTAAAGATAACGTTCCAGTTAGATTAAGCAGTCCAGATGTAATGAAGAAGAAGGAGAAACTAAGTGTCCGTAGCACTCGGTCATGTACGTTTTTGGATTTGCTTCCTCAGTCTCTAGGACCCTATATTCAGATTGTTAAAGATGTTGCAGCTGATGATAACTGTGGATTCAGAGCTATAGCTGGTCTTCTAGGCATGGACGATGATAGTTGGATGCAGGTTAGACTGGATTTGAGCAATGAATTGCAGATGTATCAAAATTATTATTTATTGGTATATGGAGGAGATGATAGGGTTGGGGACCTGTATTACGCCTTGTTATACTATGAAAGCAATCATTCATTTGATCGTTGGATGACAATGCCGGACATGGGTCACCTGATATTTTCATATTATAACATAGTATTGGTCCACCTTTCTGTGTAGTAGTGCCTTACTTTCCTGCCTTTGAGATCATCTCCGATTTCACCAAAGTTTTCGCAAAGTTATCGCGATTGGCTTCTTCAATGGAAACCATTTTGTTTAGGTTTACATGACACCCGAGGCTCCCATGCCTCCCATTGCGACAAATTGGCATAGACACCACCACCCTAATGCAGACAGATGGCAACTCTCATATGCTAAGAGCATCGAACGATTCAAATATATAATTGGAGACAGTGTTGCAACACAGAGGTCGGTTAATATTGACAGCGATTAAATACTTGCACTCTCAATTTGATGTAAACAAACTTAATACTTGTTGTTTAAACGGATGGCTGATGAAATGGAAGCAATCTTTTTATGTTATTATGTTATGCGTTTATTCTTTAAGACCCCTGCTCAATTGCATACTGCATGGCAAACAGGCACCGTGCAAAATTTATTGCACGGCACACACGTACCGTACAAAATACATTCTGCACTACCAACAGTTTCCGAGCATAATGGATCTGCTCGGCACCTGTTGGCTGTGCAGAAAGTATCTGCTTGGAACTTGTTGGCCGTATAGAGTGAATATGCGCGGAAACTTTTGGCCGTGCAATGTTATATTATCACATACAAGTTCCCATTTTGATCAAAATCATACAAGTTCATAAAAAAAGTACACATATCAACTAATTCATAGAAAAAAATAAAAATCATACAAGTTCATACAATGCACCAACATTCATCAAAAGACCCATACAAGTTCATAGTACACATAAATCATACAAAAAAAAAAAAAAAAAAACATTCCTTCATACAAGTTCATATACATCCTAACAAAAAGACACATCCAACAACCCTCCTCTTATCACGGTTGCGCACGTCGGCGGTACGTCACCGGCAAGCCATCCAGGATCTCGAGGGTGGTCTGCAATGCTCGATAATAAAAATCAGCAGGTTGCTCCGTTCGCGCAAGCGTAGCATGAAGATGGTCCTTCGCTCGAAGGATCTATAAGAAACGATAAAATGTGTCAATATACTTAAGATAGTTTGAAAGAATGGATGCATAATGTTTGGAAAAAGTGGGAAATGCCCTCACTGATCTTGGAGTCGGGTCATTTCTACCCTCATTAGGGTCATAGTGGGAATGACGATCGGGGTTCTGTACTTGAGGGCGTGAAATCCTACTAAACCACTCAAGGTAGTCGGATGAACACTCCCATGCATGTTGCGCTTGATGGCCGTGGTGCGCTAGAGATAATTCATGATCCTCCTAAGTAACCCAATACTGGTCTAGAAATCAGTAGGAGACCTTGTATTTTCCCGCAGTAGATCCCCGAGATGCACGAATGCGGGCGAGTAGTGCTGGTGGGATGGTCTATATATAGCCAAACTGTCGGAGAACCCTGTGTGGGTGGTAGGGTTCAATGACATCTAAGGATCTCAAGCAACTATAGAAAACATATATCTGTTGGAATGGATGCTGAGCCTTGGCACCAGTATACGAATCTCAGGCCACCTGTGGCAAGTAAATGGAACAACTCATTAATATAATAAAGCGTATTCCATCGTAAAATATATATCAAGGACTCTATTGTGTGCTCACCTTGCTCGGACGTAGGGCATCCAACCTGTCCCACAGCAGCTGTATGTTCTCTCTCGCATTCCCGGAATCCTGACCGGGATTCCAGCGGCTCGCTAGAGGCATTCCAGCAATATATCCCCACTGTGCAGGAGGACGGGCAAATGGGAAGTGCTCGTATACCAAAGACTGCAAATGATACCAATTATTAATTATACAATCTAAAGGATCAATTATGAGGGAACATGTATAAAGTGTACACATTTATCGTGAGCAGTGTCAGGTATCCAGCAATCTACCGCACATCTGCCCTCGTGGCGGTCCCCAATTGGCGATACAGATAGGCTAGTGCGGCAGCCCCCCATGCATAATGACGGACCCATGGCAAGTCCATCAGTAAAGATAGGTAGTAGATGGGGACTCGACTCGAGGACTTATCAGTGAAGAGTGTGCAGCCTAACAAATAAAAAAAACAGCCTCTAGTTACACACTCTACCTCCTCAACAGATGACGCAGGAGTCACATAGCCGTAAACCCGTTTGATCCACCCTATCCTCACTAACCCACCACGCGCCACTCTCAACTCAGTTGACGCAGACGCCCTATTCACACTCAGTCCGCATTCAAGTAAATCTACTTGATCAGTAAATCCCATACTAGTCGATGCGTGGAAAGGAAGTCCCGTTACTAGGATGCCGAGGAGAGTACCCACATCATCTAAGGTGATCGTCATCTCACCAAATGGCATGTGGTAGGTATTTGTCTTAGGCTGCCATCTATCTACAAAGCTCAATACCAAAGGGCAGGAGATATATTGATACTAGAAACGCTTCAAATCTGCCAATCCATACTTTTTTATAATAGTGTGAACCGAGGAACATGAAGATCAGCACCATTTCCGGGCAAAGGTATGTACCAATCATTCAATTGATGCCAATGATTGATACATTTTAGCGGGCCACGTTCCTGCACATTACAAGTATAAATCTTTATTAATAGCTATTATTATAGATTATGAAACATCTTATTTGAAAAACGATTACTTAAAACATTAAAAGAATGAACGTGTACCTCCTCTCCCATATGGATATGGCTACGTGCGTCCTAACACTCGTAAGGACATATAGCTCGGCCGGACCGCCGGGAATAGGACCCTCCCCCGCTGCTACTTAAAACATTAAAAGAATGAACGTGTACCTCCTCTCCCATATGGATATGGTTACGTGCGTCCTAACACTCATAAGGACATATAGCTCGGCCGGACAGCCGGGAATAGGACCCTCCCCTGCTGTTGCTGCAGGAGGACTGGATGGCTGTACCTCATCGTCTGAGGAATCATCCTCCCTTGCTGTCGCTATAGGAGGACTAGACGGTTGTGCCTCCTCCTATGAGGAATCATCCTCTGAAGAACTGTCAACATGCTCCTCAACCGGCTCGGGGAGTGGATCCTGCTGTAATTTTCGTCTTTGTTCAGACGCCGTTGGCCGTTGACGGCCGGCGGTCGAAGAACTCGCATGCACACCTCGGTGACGCGGTCTAGCAATGCCAATATTGGTCCGCACTCTTGATGACTCATTAGAAGAACTAACCCGTCCACCTGTCGGGTGCGAGTTGCTACCAATACGGCGAGCTGGTCTTTTCGGCATTTCTTCTAATCTGTTAAAAATGAAAATCAATAAGAGAAAATAACGTAACAAAAGATATCATGTTTCCTTGTACTGCTCTGTTCAAGTGGATAGTGCAAAATGATTCTACACATCACAATTATTCCGTGCAAAATGTTTATGCACAGCTCAATAATTCCGTGCATATTTGATGTGCACGGCTTATATGTGCCGTGCATATATGTTATGCATGGATTATATGCGCCGTGCATAAATTCTCTGCACGGCTATCATGCGCCGTGCAAAAATTCCCTGCATGGTTCTGCAATGCGGAGCAGATCGCGAAAAATGAATGAACTGAACCACCGGTTTTTTCACAATGGACAGGGATTATGCTGTTCGAATGTGAAAATATATCCAGCAATGATATTGCAAACGTCTATAATCTCTAACGCATAAATTACGACCTAAAAAGAATGTGAAAATGATAAACCTATGAACAAGAAGAAGAAGAAGAAGAGCTAACATTGTTTGAAAGTCCTATGAAGAAGAAGAAGAAGAAGAAGAAGAAGAAGAAGAGCTGGGCAATGGAAAAGAGGTCGACGGGGAAGAGTTCGTCCCTGCCGCAATTCAAAATTTTGAAAACTATCGACGAGGGAATGGAGAAGGAGATGAAACGGACGACCTGGGCTTCTCGCATGGGCAGTTTGGGTATTATGGTGGGTGGGCTCAGCAAAATGTTTTTAAGAATCCATGGGGTGTGGTGAGCTCAGCAAGTGGGTGTGCTCAACACTTCATGTGAGTGCATATAGAATTTCCCTTTTTTTTTTTCTTTCTTGCTCTTCGCTACAAGAGATTTTTCCACCAAGAAACAAAATTGCAATATCGCAACAATTGTTGTGATATCGTAAATAAATGTGTAGATTGCCCACTTTGATAACAAGTGAGAATTATCGATGAGTTTAAATTACCGTACAGAAAAGATCCTAATTAGAAAACCAGGTTAGTTTGTCAGCCTATGACGATCCTGATCATCATCATTATCAACGTGGGCCACATGCGGTTTATCATCTCCTTCTGGGCTCCATGGTTTGCTATTTATTAGATCATCAGCATTAATCTGATTATACTCAATCCACCCGTCCAATTCATGGCATAGCCACTATCATTCAAGAAGAGTATGCATCTAAATGAGTATCTTACCATGCTTTTCAATGGAAAATTTAAAGGGGTTTTGCCGTTCAATCACCATTAGTCATGGATTATTCCCCACCTAAGATAGTTGAGAAACTTTTAAGGAGGTGCCCCTCACATCTATATTTAATGCCAACAACTTAAATGTGAGGGGCCCCACCCTTATCTCTAATAGTAAGGCGAAAGATGCTTGATGGAACGCGCTCCGAGGCGCCTGCTGGGGCGGCTACCGGGGTCGGCGGAACGTGGGAGTCCGTCGGGTCCGACCCTTTCGCGCCCTGGCGGGCCCTGAAGCGTGCATCAACATTTCTTTTATGTGGGTGTGCCAGATTTTCTATTTTACTTGGAATTGCAAGTGGTAATCCGGAGATCAACCTTCGCAAGTAAAAAGGAAATCAACTTCTTTCAAGTTTTCCATTGCACAAATATTTAAGAAAAGAGACATTTTCTTGGTTTGTCGTGAAAGGCGATTTTGTTTGGCATTTATAGCCGATTTTGGCGTTTATAGCCGATTTACAATTCTCATCAATAATGAAAGACAAGAGTTGTGATTTTTGTCTCTTTTAGAAAAATACAAACTACAATGAAAAGCAAGAAAAGGAAGATCTAACTTTTCAGGAGATTGTGGGGGACTCGTTCAGATTGACGGTCGCAAGCCATGTATGGGCTTCGCCATCATCCATGCAGATGAGAACAGAAGATGCTCTTGATTCGCTTGGCTTGGCTATAACCTCAGGTTTTTAGAGGACAAAGACCAAGAGAAGGTCCTATGTCCAATAAAAAGCTAAGTAGACGGGCTGAAAAGCCACGTCTAAGCCATTGGAGGCAGCAGGAGAAGGCAAGGACCTTGGGGAGGGGTGCCCCCCAAGGGACTTTCGTCACCTTGTAGTGGTGGCCGGTGCAGAACTTCAGCAGAGTTTTCTCTCTTTTTTCTTTCTCTGGATTCTTTCTGATCCCTTTTTTTCTGATCTTCTGATTTTCTCCTCTTTTTTCCGATCTTTCCCGATTTCAATTTCAATGGAATGCTCTCCTATTTATAGGCTTTTGGTAGCCATTTAGGAGGGTTTATGAGCCTTAATGGCTTTAATGGGAGGAGTTACAAGATTTATTTCTTGATTTTGTAACTCCTTTTTCCTTGAATCTGATTGGCCGATGGAGATTAAGGGCTTTTAATCACCTTAATTACCATAATGGGAGGAGTTTCATGGTTTAAATGCCATGAATCAATTGACTTGTAACTCCCAAATGCTTGCTTCTGATTGGGCCGTCCAAAGAAATGAATTAATGACTGCAATAAAGCTAGTCAATTAACCACATTAATTGGTCGCCGAGCAGTTAAAGAGTCGCGGGCCATGCCGTGTCTTCTGGAATTCTTCTGGCGACGATCATCGATGGATCTACATGCTGATCGACATCGGATGAACATGTAGCTTCAGACATTGATAGCTAAGAGCGGGCCGGTGACATCTGTCTTGTCGATTTCACGATCGGTCGGACAGAAAGTGCACTTTCTTGGTCAGCCGGTTGGCGATCTTGGAGCGATCACTGATGATTTTATGCTTTTGGAGGTTGACCCGTGATTTTGACGGATGTCGTCGGATATGAGTCAATTTCAAGCACTAAAAATCACATTTTCAGGGAACCACAGGGGCCAAAGTGCGCGAAACGCGAAAAAAGACGGAAAAACGGGTCACCGGCGGAAAATCCGGTGACCCGGACCTCCATGGTCGCCGGCGACCATGGGCCATGGTCGCCGGCGACCATGGACCGGCGACCATGGGCCATGGTCGCAGGGGCCTGCGACCATGGGCCATGGTCGCAGGGGTCTGCGACCCTGGGGGATTTTTCCCCTTCGGAGCCCGTTTTGCGGTCGTTTTGAGGTCTTTTTCGTCGCCGTTTTCTTCTGTATTTTTCTTGACATTTCTTCTCATTTATTGGCTTGATTTCCCTGTAGAAAACTTGATGAGAATCCTTGCATTTTTAGAGTGCAAAGTTTCCAATTTTCCGGGAAAGCCGAAGACTTTGTCGCGTAGAGCTGCTGATTTTCCGCCAGAAGCTGAAACTTGGTCAAACGATGTCGGAATGACCTGAAATTTGAGGTGAAGCCTCCTGAGCAATAAATAAGACCAACCATAGGCTTTTGTTTGAGTTTTGAAGCCGTTTGGGGTCCCGTCGATGCTTCACTTGATTTTGCTGCGGGGAAAATGCCGAGCTTTGATATGTGGTCAAACGATGTCCGATTGACCTGAAATTTGACGGGGAGCCTATTGGAGTCATTTTGAGACGTTCCATGGGCTCCGTTTTGGATGTCATGGTCCCGGGTTGCTCCGCCGCCGGTAGGCTTGATTTTCTCTCGGAGCATCGAAACCTGGTCAAACGTCTTCGGAATGACCTGAAATTTGACGTGCAGCCTTTTGGAAGCATGTTGAAGCCACTCATGCACTTGGTTTGATGAGCGAAGGATTCGGTGGTTCCCGCCGCCGGGAGGCTTGATTTTGCTGCTCGAGCATTGATGGAGGGTCAAACGTTGTCGGTTTGACTTGAAATTTGGAATGGAGCCTTTTTGGGACATGCTGGAGTCATCCGTAGGCTCTGATCGAAGTTTTGACGTCTCCGATGATGTCGCCGCCGGGAGCGCCATTTTAGCTGTCGGAGAAGTGAAGTTAGGCCAAATGTTGTCGAAATGGCCCGAAACTTCATGTGTACTCTTCTCTTGGCTATCTTGAAGGATCTTGCAGTTTTTGTTTGATTCTGACAAGATTTGATTTTTTGGAGAAATTGCATTGCCTATTTATGGCAGGTTGCAACTTCATGCAGCTTTCTTGATGTTGAAGAGGCAAAGTGACATTTTTGGTGTCAACAAATGCCCCCTCGAGGTACAGCGACGAGTTGCTTGACTTTTGTAGTCGATGTGCCTCGAAGAGATTTTTGAAGGAGAGCTTGTGTCTTGACCAAGAGTCTTTGAGCAATCTTTCCTTTGGTAGAGTAGCCTTTGAGCTTCCAGGGGAATTTTATGGTAGTGAGGGGAATCACACACCATCTCGAGGCAAAGTTTTGAAGATGACATCAGGGATATGGATTTGGGTTTTTGTTTTTGATCTTGTGACCTAACCAGCTATATATGGCAGGTTAGGGGATCGGGTTTTGGTTTTGACCTTGTGACCCAACAAGCTGTATGTGGCAAGTTGGGGGATCATGATTTGGTTTTTGGTTTTGGTCTTGTGACCTAACAGGCTGTATGTGGCAAGTTAGGGGACCAGGATTTGGTTTTTGGTCACTCTTTGGGACTGTGTGGGTCCATTGGAGTGGTTTGGATTTTTTTTTTTTTGTGGAATGTCAATTTCAAGATTTTGGCTCAATTTGGTTTATGAGGCTGGATGGTTTGATTTTTGGAAGCTCATGGGGCTTGGAATTTTTTGTATGGTTCAATCAACTCAAAAGCGGCATGGAACCATTTTTGTATGCTCTTGGTAAGAGGGATTTTTTTCCTGACTAAAAGCCCTTTTTTTTTTTTTTTTAGTGCCTAGGTGGTCAAACCTGGCTCATATGGGCTAACCCATGGGACCTTAAGCTTTTTAGGATGGCTTAGATCTCATGTGGGGTCATTTTTTTAAAGAATATCTAAAGATATCTCATTTGGATAGAGAATATCTAAAAATATCTTTATGGGAGAGAATCTCTCATATTCCTTTAATTTGGGAGAGAATATCTCAAGGTATCTTTCTTTTTGGGAAAGAATCTCCAATATCCTTTTTTTTGTTGGAGAGAATCTCTCATTGATTGATTTTGGGAGAAAATCTCTCAAAGACATCTTTCTTTTTGGGAAAGAATCTTTCTAATTCCCTCTCTTTTGGTAAGGTTACTAATTAGTAGCACTTACTTTTCTTCTTTGTTTCCTTCTTTGATTTGCTCTCTCCTATAAAAGCAAAGGAAGGTAGGATCTCTTGCTCTTATTGCTTTCTTTTGCAACAATCTCAAGAGAGCTCCAAGACCAAGAGTTCTTCTTCTTCAAGGATCTTCAAGCTTTTTCCTTCTTCTTCTCCATCAATGGCTTCAAGTAAGTTTTCTCTCTTTTTCTTTCAAGAAAACTCCATGTAGAGAATAGGATGGAAAAAAAGTGTCTCTTCTCTTTTTTTTCTTTTTTTTCTTTTTTTTTCTTTTCTTTTTTTTTTTTTTTTTTTTTCACGTGATTTCTGTTTTTTTTTTTTTTTTCACGTGTGTCTCTTTTCTCTTTTTTTTTTTTTTTTTTTTTTTTTTTTTTGGGAAAGTTCCTTTTTTTTTTTCTTTTCTTTCTCCTTTTTTTTTGAGAAAGTTTCTTTTTTTTTTTTTTTTTTTGCCTGCGACTTGATTTGCTAACATTTCTTCTTGTCAGCTGACTTGTCACAGGATTCCGATGACTTTGAACCATCAATGGACGCAAATGTCGATGATGCTTCTGATGAGTTCATGGAGGAAGAGAGTGTTCCGCCAGTCGTCGAAGAAGGTACTTTGTAGTGATGACCCTGATGATTTTTTTTTTAACAGGATCATATTCATACCTTTTTGTGTTTCATTTGCAGGTTTTGAAGTGACAGAAGAGAGTCCATCGCTTTCTTCAGAACCAGAGCAAGGGATGCCAGAGGTCGATCCGGAGGTAGAGACCAGTTCTGACATGATTGAGGAGATGCCTCGTGTTGAGATTCCCTCTCCAGTGGCTCCAAGTGAAAAGAGTTCTTTTGTTACTCTTCCAATGGGACATGACATGAGCAGCCGATCAGCGGAGAAGGGTGAATCTTCATCCAGTTCGTTTCTTCAATTTGCGAAGAAGGTGCTGGCTCGGGTTTTGAGTTCTTGGGTCAAGACTCTCCTTTCTGGACACTTGGAGGCAGGATTTGGCATGATCCCACATGTACAGGAGATTCTGACCGACACCGAAGAGGTTGGTCTGGATGTCACAGGTGCCAGGGCGACCGTTGATAGGATCATTGCACTGGGTGACAAGTGGTTTGAGACCATGGGCTTCCCTGACGACCAATTCTTCAAGGAGATGTTCTTGGACCCTGCTGATAAGGCTAAGTCTGACCTGAATGAGGCTACACAAAGCAAGAAGCAGCTAGTTCGGGAGAGGAACAAGGAAGAGCTAGCCATCATCGGATTGAGGCATGACCTTAACGTCCTTGATAGGGAAGTTGAGGAGGCCAGGAAACGTCTTGAGCATTTGAAGGCACAAGTCGATGCTAAGTGGGCTGCTATAACAGAGGCTCGTGACAGGGAGAGTACTCTGATTCGCAGGGTTGCAGATGCCGGTCAAGTTCTCGAGAGGAGGACTCTAGAAAACGAACGATGGCAAACTGCTGGGGAAGAGCTTCCCGGTGTAAAAGAAGGGTTACGGCATTCGCCAGCATCTCATGGCAAGTTCCTGAAGAAGCGTGCCTTGGAAACTCTGACGGATGAGGCCAAAAGTTTGCTTGAGGAGCTGAAGCTTTGGCTGGAGACCATTTTTGGCTGAGCTCCTGATTTTTTATAGCAGAAACCATTCTTCTTTTTTTTTTTGGTACCACATGTATTTTTTGGTACTTCTTTTTTTTTTGCAGTGCTTGTGAACACTTTTTTTTTTGGTACCACATGTATTTTTTTGGTACTTCTTTTTTTTCTTGTTTTCCCTACGCTCACTCAAATCTTTTTGTGATGAAAGCAATTGCTAAATGGGATTTGATCAAAAGTTTTGTCATTTTGTGAAAATCTTTTGTCAAATGATTGTTTTGGTAGGGGAAACGAATTCGGCATGAAAGCCGGATTTTTGTGGCATTTGCAGCCAGTTTTGACATGAGAGTCAGGTTTTTTTTTTTTTTTTTGTGTGGCATTCATAGCCGATTTTTGAGATGGCATAAGAGCCAAAAATTTTGTTCGTGGCATGGGAGCCAATTTTGAGATGGCATGGAAGCCGAAATTTTATGGCGTAAAAGCCAAAATTTGGGTTGGCATGAAAGCCGAAATTTTATGGCGTAAAAGCCAAAATTTGGGTTGGCATGGAAGCCGGTGTTTGTTTTGTGGCATCTATAGCCAGTTTGGTGGCATTGATAGCCAATTTGTGGCATTTATAGCCGGTTTGGTGGCATTGATAGCCAATTTGTGGCATTTATAGCCGGTTTGGTGGCATTGATAGCCATTTTTTGAAAGCCAAGTTTTGGTTTGTCGGCGTGAAAGCCAATTTTTGTGGCATTGATAGCCGGTTTGTGGCATTTATAGCCGATTTTTTGGCAAAAGAGCCAGGTTTTGGCATTTATAGCCAGATTTTTTGGCTTTCAAAATGCAGGTATCGACTAAATGTCGCCTCCCCGCTGAATGGTCTTGCAAGTATCGATGGAATGTCGCTTCCTTGCTCATTCGGTTTTGCGAGTATTGACGGAATGTCACTTCCTCGCGGGTTGGGTTTTGCAAGTATCGATGGAATGTCGCTTCCTTGCGAATTGGGGTGCAAATATCGACTAAGCGTCGCTTCCCTGCTTTTCCCAAGACTTTTTGGTTTTGCGGGTACTGACTTGATGTCGTTTCTCCGCGATTTTTGAAATTTGAGGTTTTCTCGAACCATTTGTAATTTTGGGTTGTGGATAGCAACTGATATGTTACATCTCCACGATTTTTGAAATTGGGTTGTGGATATCAACTGGTTTGTTGCTTCTCCACGATTTTAGGTTTTCTCGAACCTTTGAAATTTGGTTGTGGATATCAACTGATATGTTGCGTCTCCACGATTTTTGGGGTTTTGGAAGTATCGAATGGGGTTCGCATCCTTCCGATTTTTTGAGTTTTGCGAGTATCGACTAAGTGTCACTTCCCCGCGGTTTTTGAAAAACCATTTTTTTGTTTAAAGACACGAGGGTCGTAAATTTTGACCTAAAACCATTTGGCGGTAAAAGGTAAGGTGGACTAGGGTGGAAATCCCTGGATCCGAATTTTTGTTTCAAACCATGAATTTTGGTTCAAGGATCGAAAGTTCTGGTCAAGTCAGGGAGAGGCTCCTAAACTTGGATTTTTTTTTTGTTTTTGAACAATGAAACAATGAAAGTAAGCATTGTTTTTGAATCTCTAGAAATTTTGACATTTGATATGAAAATTCTAAAGAGAGTGGGTTTGACGAGCGAGTACCTGAGAACAGGTTTTGGCCATACATGCATTGCTCTTACCCAGTTGGGTAAGTCTTCAAGGGTAGTATCGCTTCAAGAACTTGCCGTTGATAGGCAGCATACATCTGTCGCCTTCCATGTTTAGGAGGGCATATGCGCCATTGGAGAAGACCTTGTCGATGACGTAGGGTCCCTCCCATTTTGGTTCAAACTTGCCTTTGGACTTGTGAGCGAAGACCATTGGTCTTTTTACCGCAAGAACCAAGTCACCCTTCTTGTAGGCGCGTTGCCTGACCTTTTTGTCAAAAGATCCTGCCATACGTGCTTGGTAAAGTTCAATGCTTTGTCGAGCTTCGAGCCGTTTCTCATCGAGATTGTCCAGCTCATGAAGTCGTAATTTCGCATTGCTTTCTTGAGTCATGTCATTTTGTAGAGATACCCTCAGAGAAGGAATTTGTACCTCTAGGGGCACGACAGCTTCGCATCCATAGACCAAGGAGAATGGTGTGCTATGGGTTGGTCCTCGAACGGTGGTTCGATAGGCCCACAAAGCTTCAGACAGTTTATCGCTCCAGTCTCTTTTGTGACTAGAGACCATTTTCTTGAGGATTTTGCAGAGTGTCTTGTTGAAGGCTTCTGCTAATCCGTTTGCTGCCGGATTGTATGGAGTCGAAGGACAGCTTTGAATTTTGTATTTGTCGCAAAACCTGTAGAATCGATGATCCCGGAATTGTGGTCCGTTATCATGGACGAATCTCTTAGGTATGCCGAAACGACAAATGATGTTGGTGCGTAGGAATTGAAGAACTGATGAGGTCTTCATTTCGTTGAACGCAAATGCTTCTGACCACTTGGAGAAATAATCCGTTGCGGCGAAGATGAAGCGATGACCTTTGCTTGAAGGGGGAGAGATAGGACCTATGATGTCCATGCCCCATGCTTCAAAAGGCCATGAGATTGCTGTAGGATGCAGCCATTCCGGAGGCATGTGAATGTAATCTCCGTGAACTTGGCATAGCTGGCAACGTTTGGCAAATTGCATTGCATCAGCAACCATGGTAGGCCAATAGTAACCTAACCTTTTTATCTGATCATAGAGCTTAGGACCTGCCTGATGGGCTCCACAAAGACCAGCATGAACTTCTTTAAGTGTTTCTTCGGCCTCTTGTTGTGACAAGCAGCGTAGAAGTACTCCGTTGAAGGATTTCCTGTAGAGGATTTTTGAAGGAATATCCAAATGAAAGTTTGGGGCTCGCCTTTGTATGCTTACCCGTTCTTTTGGATCTTCAGGTAGGATTCCGAACATAGTGTAATCAATGAACGGATCCCTCCAATCGCCGATTGAAGGTTGAAGGATAGAGATCCGACTTCCAACCACTCGGTGGCATTCGGCAACTGCTTGGTGTGTGTTAAGAGGAGGGAGGATCCTTCTCTCGCACACTGTAATTTGCATGTTTTCCCCTTCCTGGATCGCCATTGATGCGGCAAGTCCGGCCAGGGCATCTGCACGGATATTTTCACCTCTACGAATGTGGGTGATGTTGCAGATGTCAAACTTTTGCAGAAGCGATTGTGCCTTGTTGTAATAAGGCAGCAGATCGGGCTTCTTGACTTCATATTTCTGATTCATTTGGTTGACGATCAGTTGAGAGTCTCCAAAGACTTCCAGCATGGTGATACCGGATTCAATGGCGAGTTCCAATCCTAGGATCAGAGCTTGGTATTCAGCTGCATTGTTTGTGCATGGTTCCAGTAGCGAGAAAGCGTGTGGAATCATGCATTTGTCGGGGCTAACAAAGAGGATGCCAACTCCCGAGATCAGCTTTCTGTTTTCATTTGTCCTGGTTGCACCGTCAAAGTACATGTCCCAGGAGGCATTTGGTGAGGAAGTCTCCACGTTGTAGACAGGTTCGTCTGGGAGATCATCTCTGAGTGGTGAATCTTTAGGCAATGGATGCTCTGCAAGGAAATCTGCTAGAGCTTGGCCTTTGATTGCTTTTTGTGGAACATACCTAATATCAAATTGTGACAAGAGGATGGACCATTTTGCCAGTCGGGCATTGAGAGAACCGGCCTTCGTGACAAGGACCTTCAAGAGGTTGATCCTCGAGACCAGGTAGACTGTGTTGGAAAGCAAGTAGTGACGTAGCTTTTGTACGGCGAACATCACTGCAAGGCATTCTTTTTCGACTGGAGAGTAGCGATGCTCTGCACCTACTAGCATGCGGCTGAGGTAGTATAGAGCAGCTTCTTTTCCCTCACCATTCTCTTGTGCAAGCAGAGCGCCTACAGAATGATCAAGAGCTCTTGTGTACAAGATGAATGGTTTTCCAGTGGCAGGGGCAGCTAACACTGGAGGTTTGGTCAGGTATGACTTGATATCTTGAAATGCGGCTTCACAGTCGGCATCCCAGACAAAGTCTACACCTTTTTTCATCAATCGAGAGAATGGACGGCATTTCCCCGAAAGATTGGAGATGAACCGTCTGATGTAGGCCAATCTCCCTTGAAGCCCTTTTAGTTCCCTTAGGGTTCTTGGAGAGGGCATTTCTAGAATAGCCTTGACTTTTATGGGGTCAAGTTCTATTCCAGCTTTCCGAACAAGGAATCCGAGAAACTTACCCGACGAGACGCCGAAGAAGCATTTTAGAGGATTCATCCGCAGTTTGTGTTTGCGGAGTCGGAGGAAGACTTCCCGAAGATCTTTGAGATGGTCTTCTTTTCTTCTGCTTTTGACGGCGAGGTCATCAACGTAACATTCGACCGTTTTGTGCTGCATATCTTGGAATATTTTCATCATAGCCCTCTGATATGTGGCACCAGCATTTTTCAGACCAAATGGCATGACAGTGTAGCAATACACGCCAAATGGAGTCCGAAGTGAAGTGTGTTTTTCATCCTCGGGATGCATCTTTATCTGATTGTAACCAGAGAAGCCATCCATGAATGTCATTCGCTCGAATCCGCAGGTATTGTCAATCATCACCTCCGGTATGGGGAGCGGGAATTCATCTTTAGGGCAAGCGCCGTTCAAGTCTCTATAGTCAATACAGACTCTGATCTGCCCAGTTTTCTTTGTCACGGGGACAATGTTGGCCAACCATTCTGGATGTTGTTCCTCACGGATGAAGCCGACGCTTTTGAGCTTTTGAACTTCTTGTTCAATTTTATCCACCACATCTGGACGGAATCTTCTTTGGCCTTGTTTGACAGGCTTGATGTCTTCTTGAAGATTGAGTTTGTGGACTGCTACTTTGGGGTCTAAACCAGGCATTTCAGCATAGGACCATGCAAAGCAATCAACGAACTCACGAAGAAAAGCGATATACTCGGGTAACTCATCATCCTTTATATTCTTGCTTATGAATACAGGACGTGGGTTATCTGGTGTTCCCAAGTCTATCTTTTCAACAGGATCTTCTGTCGGAAGGTTCGAAGGTGGTTCCTCCACAATATTTTCAGAGGCTTCCAACTCAACGAAACCTTCTGGAGTTTCAACTGCATTACCAGACCAAGGCTCTGTTCCTTTCCATGGATTTTCTTGATTGGTGATCTCCTCAAGGCTTGCTATGAGATAGTCCCAATCGCCTGTTGAGTCTGGTATTTCTTTTGGAGACGAGGGTTCTTCTGGGTCAGAATAGCACAAGTCTATATTATCGGACGATTCCTCTTTATCATCAGAGAAATCGTACAAATTGGATGAGCTTCCTGGATCTTTGTCAGGTAACTCTTTAAAGAGATATCCAGGGAGATCGATGTCTTCGTGGACTTGAGATGTTGAGGCTTGGTCGGTAAAACGACTTTTAAGCCTTTGTGTCAACTGTCTCAGAGGAGTATCAGGATCATATCCTAACCCATATGAAGACTTTTCTACATGACCGTAGAGTCTCCAATCTTCCAGCTGGCTTTTGGTCAAGGCGGGCTCCAATGGCGTGAGAATACCGCGTCTTTCTCCCAAACCGACTGGGTTTTGAGCGTCAAAGCCCATTTTCTTCATGATAGCTTGTGCCACAGGACTATATAGAGATAGTTGAGGCATACCTTCGTTTTGGAAAGGTTCAAGCAAGGAACTTGATGAAGAAGCATCCGATCTATGAAAGAAGATCGGTCTTTGCTTTGGTGATGTTGCCGGAACAACAAAGGTAGCAGACGTAGGATCTTCTACATCAGCAGGTGTCTCCATCGGAGTGAGAGCAGGCTGAACTTGCTGAGTGTCAGCTTGGCTTGACGATGCATCGTCTTCTGGCTCTGAGTCCGAGTCTGTGTCTTGCATGATAGACACGAGAGAGACAACAAATTTGCCCTCAGGCTTTTGTTTCGCCTTCTTCACTCTGGTTGTGATGACCAAAGGTTTTGAAGATTTGAGGGAGATGACGAAGGGAGGTTGACTACTCTCTTCTAATTTGCCGGAGGGTTTGCTTTCTTCCGGTGATTTTTGAGGGGCCCTGCCTTTATCTTTCTGGAGATTTTCAGCAGGGGGTGCTATTTCCTCTTCTTCTTTTTCTCCTTCATACATTTGGGAGTCTGCGAAGTGGACTTCTTTACCTTTGAAGGGTTTCCTGTCCGCAAAGACTCGATGTACCATGCCGTCGTCGCCGACAAACTTGATGCATTGATGTAGAGTTGAAGGAACAACACCATTCTCGTGTATCCAAGGACGTCCGAGAAGGATGTTGTAGCATGAGGGGGTTTTTATTGCATACACAGTGACCTCAGAGATAAGATCACCGATTTGCAATTTGAACCTGATTTTGCCGATAGGCCTTTGAGTGCTCCCATCGTATCCAAAGATAGATACAGATGTGTGGCTTAGCTTGCTGGGTGGGATGCCCAACTCTTCAAGAACCGAAGTGGAGATAAGGTTGAGTGCAGAACCTGGGTCGATCTGAACTCTATGTATCGGCATTTCTTTGATGTACCCTGTGAAGTACAGGGGTCGGTTGTGCCTTGCTTCGCCAAGTAGGAGGTCTTCCTTAGTGAAGGCGATGGTTGCACTGGCTGCCTTTTGAACCGAGAGGCATTGGATGCATGATCCCTCAGTTTTCTTTTCTCCCTTTGAGGAAGTTTCAGAGTTTTTGACCCGGTAGTCCATTTCAATTTGGAGGACTTGCGGGGCATGTTTGTCGACATCCTCATTCAGTTTTTGTAATTCTGAGATGAGATTATCACGAGTGCGTGGAGACATTCGTAATAAATCCAGGATGTGAAGACGTGCAGGTATGTGTTTGAAGTGCTCAACCAAGTCATACTTGAAAGCCTCCTTAGGGCCTGCATGTTCATTGTTTTTGCCACTGGGGGCGCTTACAACATCTTTTCCCGAAGGATTTACATAAGTAAAGGAAGATTGGTTGTAATTCTTGTGGTAGTCCCGGCCAGAGCGGGTGCCTCTACCAACTTCGAGAGCTTCTTGAGAAGGATCTTCGTTTGGAAGATTGTCTTCAGGATCAAGAGGCTGTCATTTTTCATCTACTGGGGATGTATCTGCAGCAGAGTTTCCATCCTCAGTGATTGTGTTGCACGGAGCATTTTCCGGGAGCAAGTCCTGAACAGCATCCAGCAGCTTTTCTTCTTCGTTGACCCATCCATCACCCCAAGTTGGGTTTTCTTCATGATGATGAGTCGGGAAGAATGTGTATTCTGAAGTCACAGTCTCAGGAGAAGAAACCTGAGAGGGTGTCATCTCTGTGAAAGTCACGTGAGACGAGGTAGCTCCAGAGGATACATTGCTAGGCGTCGTCGGAGTGTAGGTAATCTCATCAGACAACGCTTCAGAAGAGCTATAGTCCTGATATATTACATTACAGGAAGCTCTGATAGGAGATGTTGCCTGCTCGGAGTCAGACTCATCCTCGGATGTAAGAGGATCGTCAATCCAGCAATGTTCTCCATTTTCAGGAGTTGAGGGAGGAGGTACCTGATGGGCTTCAGGGACTTCCGGCTCTGGATTGTGAGGAATCTCGTTGACGCGGTCTTGCTCTTGTTCTAGAGCGAGACGCTGCAAGATCCTTGCATATTCTTCAAGATCAGGCATGGGAGCCAGATCCTCTTCTTCATCTTCTCCGTGTGGCTCAACATAGTTGATTTCCACTGGAGCAATGACAGGTGCTGGGTTAACAGCATCTTCTTGTGCAGCCTCTTGGTCTTCTTCATCATCAGACCAGGATCCTTGTGGTTGCAAGGGGTTATACCAGATTACTGGCATAAGGTGAGTTTCAGGAACCCATTCTTCATCGGAGAGATATTCTCCTGTTTCAAGAGATTCCTCCCACTCGCCGGTGTAGTTGGGCTCGAATCCATCGTCGGTGTCGCTGGACTCGTATCCATCAATGGAGAATCCAACTACCGAGTTGCAAGAGTATAATGCCCCCTGCATGGCTTCTTTTTTGAATTGAGGTGGCATGAAATCACTGAGAGTGAAGTTTCTTACCGCCTTTGAAGTCCCTGGAAGGGACGTTTCTGTTGCCCCAAGTGAAGTGGTAGAGGAGGCCTCTGCCTTTTCATGAACTTCTTGTTTTGGCTGGGTCTTCTCTTGCCGTTTGAGCCTGAGGAGATGTTTCCTAGCCTGCCTTTGCTGTTGAGCGGTCGGCTTTGTTTTGACGATCTCCCAATTTTCATCTTCCAGGAGATCGGGATGTACCCATATGGGTTGTCCGTCTGGTGTCGGGAAAGGAACCAGCTTCTCGGACACTTGAATTTTGTTTATCACCATGAAGGAAGTAGTGATCTTCTTCTTCGGTGATTTTGGTGTTTGTCCACATGACACCATGTTGACGGAGGCAGTCCCATAGTTTTTGTCAAAGGTGATGACTCCGTTTTTCCACATCTCGTTTATCTTCCCTCTCACAACAAAGCATTGATTGAGAGGATGCGAGACCATCTGGTGGTATGGACAGTACCGAGGATCATTGGTTTTGCCAACGTCTCCAGGTCTTTTGGGCTCTGGCAAAATGAGTTTGCCATTTGCTAGGAGAGCCTCAAAGATTTCTTCAACGTCTTCATCGAATGGATATTTCTTTTCTACACGTTCTTTGAAGGCATCAGAGAGTTCAGGTCTCTTACCTGCAGCTCTATTTTCAGCTTTCTTTGGTTGCTGAGGAGCTGACTTAGTCTGCACATTGAGAACCTCTTTCTTCTTTGGTTTAGAGGTTGCAACAGCAGTCGGCTCTTTCTTTGATGATTTCTGACTGTTGAGGTCTTTGATCACCGTTTCAGCTTCCATGGAAGCTTCCAGGAGTTCTCCCAGGTTTTTTGATTTGTTGCCGATGATCATGGAGCGGATTTTAGCTCTCATGTTGTTTCGGCAGATGTCGACTAGCGACGCTTGTGGCAGTACATCTGAGCATTTGTACGCCATTGCTTTCCACTTGTGAATGAAGTCATAAGTTGACTCATTCTCTCCCTGTTTTAGGCTGCAGAGCTGAGCCATAGTAACAGGATGATCCTCACCTTGGAAGTGGGTCAGGAAGCGTGTCTCCAGCATAGCCCAGTTCTGAATGGAGTTCTCCGGCAGAGTGGAGTACCAATCGAAGGCCGTACCTTTTAGGGTACTTGCAAAGAGGCGAATCTTGAGTGCATCTTGATCCGCGATAGCTCCCGTCAAGATCTTGAAGTGGATGACGTGTTGTCTGGCCGATCCTTTCCCCGTATATGTTTGGAGAGTAGGATGTTTGAATTTTGTGGGGAACGGGACCGAGTCCATCCATAAAGGATATGGTGGCTTGATCCCATGCTCTTTGAGTATATCCTCTTCTTTAGCTTTGGCGAGGATACTGTCTACGTCCTTTTTGGTAAGGGCGCGTGACTCATTTTCTTCACAATTCTCCTCGTTATTGTTATGATTCGGAGGAGGCTCATTGTTCACCTGATTTTGGACGACAAGGAGAATGTTTTCCATCAGAGTTTCAATCCTCTGCTGGCCTTGTTCCAACTGCTGGATGCGTGTGAGCGCATCATCTCGAGGTGGATTCTGAGGTGGTGGCTCAGAACTTGTAGCCAAGACGTTCATCCCTCGGGATTCGAACGAAGAAATCGTCCTGGTGACCGAGCTGGGGCTCATTCTTTTTGATGAAGAGCTTGATGAAGGATTACTCTCCCGTCCTTGGCTTGAAGGGGCAGGAGATTCTTCAGGATGTCTTCGTGTCCCGGTGACGCTACGGGTCACCGGACGTCGGACATGGATTTTTGATGCTGACTTTTGGCGTCTTCTGGTTTTTCCAACCATATGGACGGCAGCAACTTGGTCGGGTCTTTCTTTTTCGACCTATTTGTGGGAGACTTGAAGTGTAGGAGGCTGGGTCCGTTGCTTCTCTAGTCTCTTTTGTCGATATGACGCACGGCGGCGTGCTCGACGAGCGATTTGAGCTTCAGTCAGCTCTGGCTGGGCTCTGACGATGAAGGATGTGCTCCCTCGGGCGCAGCAGCCGAGCTTGTCTTCTTTGTGGTTGGGCAAGGACAGGATCGGACCCGGTCCTTTGCCTGTTGCAGCGAAGCTTTAAACCTTTCGAGTTCGGCCCCTGTAGAGATGAAGGGTCGAACTGAAGGAGTGTAGGCCTTAGCAGGTGCTTGGAGAGGCCTGGTGATGCATGATCTGATTTTGGGCTTGTGGGAGCAAGCCGATTCATGCTGGGTCGACTTGGGAGTCAAGTTGGAGATGGGTCTCTCCTCTTTCATGTAGGCAAGAGGGTAGAACTGGTTCTCTTTGAGTGGGGCCAGGTATGCTGGCTTGGTGGATGTTTGAGACCTTCTTTGTTTTGGGGAAGGTCTTGGAGACCAAGTCTTAGGGTAGACCTGGTTGGTTGTTGGTCGAGGCTTCGCGGGGGTGCCGCGGGCTTCGGGCTTTTGGGCGCTCGCCTTTGGTGTCACGGGAGTGACACGTTGAGAGGCGATTTTCTGCCTTTTGGCAGGCGCAGTTTGTTCTTCGGGAAGTGGGAATGGTCCCAGTGTCCCGAAGACGATGGTCCGGGGAGTCGAGGTCGACCCGGAGTTCAGAGAGTTGCCGAGGGAGTTGACGCTTCGGCAGCTGGCAGGGCGCTTGTAAGTGCGCTCGGTTTGCTTCTGTTGAAGCATGAGTTGGTGCTTGTTCTCATCGAAGATAATGGTTAAGGCTGCCATTGTTAATTTCGAAAAAGTTCTGAAACAAGACCACATCCATTAGTAATCACAAGAGTATAATGATCATAAATGGGAATTTCTATGGTTGTCTTTTCAAATCGCTCAAGGGATATGACCCAAGCGACATGAAGAAGGCAAAAAGCCATAGATGGTACAATTGTTCTGACAGCGAACATGGTAGGCTCGAAATGAGCGTTCCAATGACTGCTAGAAGTAATTGTATACCTAAATTCGGCTTATCGAGAAGCGGAACTTGCTCGAGATAAGAAGAATATAAGGTAGGAGTTACAAATGTGCCGGTCACAGATACAGTAGACCCTGAAAGGGCGTACCAGTATTGCTATGCACAAATGTTGGAGATCGCATCCATGAGATGGGATTCTTTGTTTTTTGAAATGTCAAGATTGGATTCATCAAAGAGAGCAGATGATATTCCGATCCGAATACGGGCTCAACGATTTCCGCGAGCGCCAGTACCCAGAAGGGAAGGAACCACAATTTCTCGGATCTGAATCTAAAATGACGAGAGTTTTTTTTTTTTTTGAAGATTTTTTTTTTAGATTTTCATTTTTTTTTTTTTAAAAAGAATCTTTTTTTTTTGTTTAAGATTTTTTTTTTGAAAATCTTTTTTTTATTTTTTATTTTTTTATTTTTTTTTATTTTGATTTTTTTATTTTTTTAAGATTTTTTTTTTTGAAAATCTTTTTTTTTTATTTTTTATTTTTTTTTAAATTTTTAAGATTTAAAGACGAGAGAGTACACATAGGCCTCCTAACCCGGTCTTATGAAACCTCAATTGATAGAATTGCCCCCAGGTAAGGGTAGGATTACTTAATGAACCCGTTTGGAGGACCCTTGCCTAGAACAGTCAAGCTGTCTCCACACTCTGGACAAGGCTTTTCTTGAATCAATCGTGATCAAAGAACGCAATTGGTTTAACCTTAGTGGTCTATGTGCCTTTTTTTATAAAAATCCCAAATAGACTCATCGAAGAGAAACGATGGCCCAAAACCTTAGTCGAACGGGCTCAACATTTCTGCAAGCACCAAAGAACGATAGGATAGGAACAAAGTTTCTCAATTTTGAATCAGAACTGAGAAAACTGATTTTTTGATTTTTTTTCTTTGAAATCTCTAATGAACTCATCGAAGAGAAACGATGGCCCAAAACCTTAGTCGAACGGGCTCAACATTTCTGCAAGCACCAAAGAACGATAGGATAGGATCAAAGTTTCTCAATTTTGAATCCAAACTAAGAAAACTGATTTTTTTTTTATTTTTATTTTTTTTAATATATATATTTTTTTTGAAATCTCTAATGAACTCATCGAAGAGAAACGATGGCCCAAAACCTTAGTCGAACGGGCTCAACATTTCTGCAAGCACCAAAGAACAATAGGATAGGATCAAAGTTTCTCAATTTTGAATTCAGAACTAAGAAAACTGATTTTTTGATTTTTTTTTCTTTGAAATCTCTAATGAACTCATCGAAGAGAAACGATGGCCCAAAACCTTAGTCGAACGGGCTCAACATTTCTGCAAGCACCAAAGAACGATAGGATAGGATCAAAGTTTCTCAATTTTGAATTCAAACAAAGAAAACTGATTTTTTGATTTTTTTTTCTTTGAAATCTCTAATGAACTCATCGAAGAGAAACGATGGCCCAAAACCTTAGTCGAACGGGCTCAATATTTCTGCAAGCACCAAAGAACGATAGGATAGGATCAAAGTTTCTCAATTTTGAATTCAAACTAAGAAAACTGATTTTTTTTTTTTGAAAAGAGAAAGAATGGAAACAAACTCAAAGAAATAGAAATTTCCAAAAAATCCCATCTCATTTTTTTTGGGTGCAAAATCCAACATAGGCCACCAGCTAGAAAGTAGCCAAGGAATCCGGAAAAGAAGTATAAGCATAGAGCAAAAAGTATGATATGCAAATATTTCATTTCCAAGCACCGTGTTCTCAAATGAACGAGTCCCACCGGGTGTGCCAGCTTGATGGAACGCGCTCCGAGGCGCCTGCTGGGGCGGCTACCGGGGTCGGCGGAACGTGGGAGTCCGTCGGGTCCGACCCTTTCGCGCCCTGGCGGGCCCTGAAGCGTGCATCAACATTTCTTTTGTGTGGGTGTGCCAGATTTTCTATTTTACTTGGAATTGCAAGTGGTAATCCGGAGATCAACCTTCGCAAGTAAAAAGGAAATCAACTTCTTTCAAGTTTTCCATTGCACAAATATTTAAGAAAAGAGACATTTTCTTGGTTTGCCGTGAAAGGCGATTTTGTTTGGCATTTATAGCCGATTTTGGCGTTTATAGCCGATTTACAATTCTCATCAATAATGAAAGACAAGAGTTGTGATTTTTGTCTCTTTTAGAAAAATACAAACTACAATGAAAAGCAAGAAAAGGAAGATCTAACTTTTCAGGAGATTGTGGGGGACTCGTTCAGATTGACGGTCGCAAGCCATGTATGGGCTTCGCCATCATCCATGCAGATGAGAACAGAAGATGCTCTTGATTCGCTTGGCTTGGCTATAACCTCAGGTTTTTAGAGGACAAAGACCAAGAGAAGGTCCTATGTCCAATAAAAAGCTAAGTAGACGGGCTGAAAAGCCACGTCTAAGCCATTGGAGGCAGCAGGAGAAGGCAAGGACCTTGGGGGGGGGGGTGCCCCCCAAGGGACTTTCGTCACCTTGTAGTGGTGGCCGGTGCAGAACTTCAGCAGAGTTTTCTCTCTTTTTTCTTTCTCTGGATTCTTTCTGATCCCTTTTTTTCTGATCTTCTGATTTTCTCCTCTTTTTTCCGATCTTTCCCGATTTCAATTTCAATGGAATGCTCTCCTATTTATAGGCTTTTGGTAGCCATTTAGGAGGGTTTATGAGCCTTAATGGCTTTAATGGGAGGAGTTACAAGATTTATTTCTTGATTTTGTAACTCCTTTTTCCTTGAATCTGATTGGCCGATGGAGATTAAGGGCTTTTAATCACCTTAATTACCATAATGGGAGGAGTTTCATGGTTTAAATGCCATGAATCAATTGACTTGTAACTCCCAAATGCTTGCTTCTGATTGGGCCGTCCAAAGAAATGAATTAATGACTGCAATAAAGCTAGTCAATTAACCACATTAATTGGTCGCCGAGCAGTTGAAGAGTCGCGGGCCATGCCGTGTCTTCTGGAATTCTTCTGGCGACGATCATCGATGGATCTACATGCTGATCGACATCGGATGAACATGTAGCTTCAGACATTGATAGCTAAGAGCGGGCCGGTGACATCTGTCTTGTCGATTTCACGATCGGTCGGACAGAAAGTGCACTTTCTTGGTCAGCCGGTTGGCGATCTTGGAGCGATCACTGATGATTTTATGCTTTTGGAGGTTGACCCGTGATTTTGACGGATGTCGTCGGATATGAGTCAATTTCAAGCACTAAAAATCACATTTTCAGGGAACCACAGGGGCCAAAGTGCGCGAAACGCGAAAAAAGACGGAAAAACGGGTCACCGGCGGAAAATCCGGTGACCCGGACCTCCATGGTCGCCGGCGACCATGGGCCATGGTCGCCGGCGACCATGGACCGGCGACCATGGGCCATGGTCGCAGGGGCCTGCGACCATGGGCCATGGTCGCAGGGGTCTGCGACCCTGGGGGATTTTTCCCCTTCGGAGCCCGTTTTGCGGTCGTTTTGAGGTCTTTTTCGTCGCCGTTTTCTTCTGTATTTTTCTTGACATTTCTTCTCATTTATTGGCTTGATTTCCCTGTAGAAAACTTGATGAGAATCCTTGCATTTTTAGAGTGCAAAGTTTCCAATTTTCCGGGAAAGCCGAAGACTTTGTCGCGTAGAGCTGCTGATTTTCCGCCAGAAGCTGAAACTTGGTCAAACGATGTCGGAATGACCTGAAATTTGAGGTGAAGCCTCCTGAGCAATAAATAAGACCAACCATAGGCTTTTGTTTGAGTTTTGAAGCCGTTTGGGGTCCCGTCGATGCTTCACTTGATTTTGCTGCGGGGAAAATGCCGAGCTTTGATATGTGGTCAAACGATGTCCGATTGACCTGAAATTTGACGGGGAGCCTATTGGAGTCATTTTGAGACGTTCCATGGGCTCCGTTTTGGATGTCATGGTCCCGGGTTGCTCCGCCGCCGGTAGGCTTGATTTTCTCTCGGAGCATCGAAACCTGGTCAAACGTCTTCGGAATGACCTGAAATTTGACGTGCAGCCTTTTGGAAGCATGTTGAAGCCACTCATGCACTTGGTTTGATGAGCGAAGGATTCGGTGGTTCCCGCCGCCGGGAGGCTTGATTTTGCTGCTCGAGCATTGATGGAGGGTCAAACGTTGTCGGTTTGACTTGAAATTTGGAATGGAGCCTTTTTGGGACATGCTGGAGTCATCCGTAGGCTCTGATCGAAGTTTTGACGTCTCCGATGATGTCGCCGCCGGGAGCGCCATTTTAGCTGTCGGAGAAGTGAAGTTAGGCCAAATGTTGTCGAAATGGCCCGAAACTTCATGTGTACTCTTCTCTTGGCTATCTTGAAGGATCTTGCAGTTTTTGTTTGATTCTGACAAGATTTGATTTTTTGGAGAAATTGCATTGCCTATTTATGGCAGGTTGCGACTTCATGCAGCTTTCTTGATGTTGAAGAGGCAAAGTGACATTTTTGGTGTCAACAATGCTCTCACAGGAGCATCGCCCAATAACAATTATGTCTAAATGATCATTTTCATAATAACTCCTTTTTGGCCTTCATATAGGAGTGCACCTTCTATTAGTCCAACCCCTTAACACACTTGAGACCCTTGAATGGAGCTTATCCTATATCCTATTGCACACTATTTTAGATATTACATCATTGAATTTTATCACAAGAAATCTTTGTACAATGTATAATATTCATCAAACTTTTCACAATAAAACTAAGGGCTAAGATTATCTGATGGGCTTGATATTACATATTTTTCTAATCCATATCTAAGTCTTTTCTATCATGCCACGGTCATTATGCATCTAGGGGGGTTTTCACCTAACTTGAGTTAAATTGTTGAGATTTATTTTGTCATTTGTCCATAAAAGTATCATTTATTTGTTTCACTGACAGACCAAGGAGGTTTTAGAGGTTGTCTAAAAACATAGGGGACTATTTTTAGAAATCTCTTTTTTCAATCTCCAATCACCAAAACAATAATTAGGAGGCTCTATGTAGCTACATCAGCAATCAAACAATTTCATAGATGGGGCCTAGAAAAATGGCTACCAACCTTTGAATTCCACTGGAGGGGAAAAACAAGACTTTCACAGCTAAGTGCTAATATGATGTTTTGCATAGAAATATTTTGTAAAAAGTTCTTGAAGAAAAATCTATAATCTATTGTATATTAAAGTCCCAAGGGTCAAAGGGTCAGACTTGTGGCTTTCTCCATGAAAAATATGCACTCATTCTCCCTCCTATCTCGCCACCACACACAGTAAAAGTCACAAATTTCACAGGAATGAAATCTGCACCCAAAGATACCCACATAAAAGCCCATCTTTACCTTCTCTTGATGGTCTGAACCTTTGGTTTACATCATTACCTCTTGGGTTCAAGATATGGCACCAACAAAAAATCCCCACAGAAAAAGTACACTTAGATTCTGCTGGCTGTGGAATTACATTAGTTTTGAGCCTGCCCTGCTGAAAACATAGTTGCAAATATGATGTATAAAAAAGTAGAACTTGTATTCCTTGACTGTTGCTCAACTGGCTAGGGATGTGAGTAGCGCCTCACATAGTTGTAAATGTGATGAATAAAAATATAGAACTTGTGCCCCTTGGCCACTGCACAGCGAGCTAGGGATGTAAGTAGTATGTATGAGTGCTTGTGTTCGAGTCTCTTACCACTTAGGCACTTACCATGTTGCTAATTCCTCAACCCGTAATCTCTTTTTCTTTTAAATAGCATTTTATTTTTTCCAAGTTAATAATGCATTTCTTTCAATTATTTCCAATTTACTTCAAATAAAAAAACACATTTTCTATAAGTTTTAGATGAGTTTATCAAACATCATCATTGTATACATATAGTTAGAGATGAGGAAAGACACCCTTCAACAATAATTACTATGATTTGGCATGTACACCCAACTTCAAATTTGGGGTTATTTTTGATATTAATAAAGAGTTATGCTACAAAACTCCCAGGTGTTTTTCTAAAAACAAACGCCCCTAAAAGTGTGAATATACACATCCGATTCTCTGTCCTAAATATTCTCCTACAAAGGTGGATCTCTTAAAATACTAACAAATCATTGGATATTAGATAGGGGCAGAAACTCCCCTTTTGAGATAGAAGAGTTTTCTAGAATTTCTCATTAATAAAAGGGAGAAGACAAGGAGACACATGAGTACATGAAGAACCTGAATGGTGTCACGTGCACATAGATTTGAACGTGCATCCACATGACTAGCTAAATTAGATACCTGAGTAGGGGAACATGGGCTAAGAAAGACAGTAGCTTGATTATAAATGCTTTTATTTAATGGGGCTTTTGCCCTCACCTGGTTTCTTAATTTTAAATTTAAGTTACTGATTTCATCTCAAGTTCATCTGAGACCAAGTTTTTATTTAAAAAAGAATCAAGAAAAGTAATTCCCCCTTCCTTTTTTTTGGAAAGATAAAAGTAAACCCTATTTCTATTGAATACAAATCTACCATTAATTAAGATCCTTACATACCAAAACACTGTCAAATAGTTAAACCCATAGTGGTTTTCAAAAGTTTTCGTGGAACCAAGGCCACCCTCTGCCCCTTAGTTTTATGAAGAAGCCAAAATCAACTCTATCTTGGGTTTGTTGGGTAAAATGCTTGTAAAGTGAAGTGAAGATTGAAGATAAAATAAAATATTAGAGGGTCTAATCATAGTATGATACAATTTTATTTTTAGTGGCTTGATAAAGAATCTTTTTGATTTTTTGGGTAAAAAGTAGATGGATTTTTGTCTTTTAGTAGTTTGGAAATGTTGCTTTTTTACTTTAAAAAAAAAAATGAATGAAGGAATTTTGAAATTTTATACTTTTGATATGACCCCTAGTCTCTTCTTGTATTGTGAAAGGAGGCTTTACTTCACTTCACCTTACTTAGTGAAGTGGCCAAACAGGCCTTGTGATGGTGATGTGTGATTTCACATTATTTCAGGTGGTTATTTGAAAAATAAATAAAAGAAAAGAAACTGTCTATAGATGCATGTCATTATCAGCAAAATCAAAGGCACATACGATAGAGCTACCTCATCAGGGCAGATTTGGCTTTTAGAGATTCTTAGCTAGATAGTATCACAAGAAAGGAAAAGCCATGTAGGCCATGAATGGTGGGTGTCTAAAGTCTGGCCATCTGCCTCCCTATATAAACCTAAATAAGGTGGAATCATGTTTCAGTGATGCAATTTTCCAGGCTTCCATGTTCCATGGGAATAATTATGATTGATTAGGCATAGTTCTTGTGTGGGCTCACAATAATAATTTTGTAAAATTTGGTGCACATGTGGCAGGAAGATCATGCACCAGAAGTAGTACCCTCTTTTAAGTTCCATGCTCCAGCCTAGAAACACAAGGACCCTGCTAGAATTCAATAGTTTCAAGACATCCAGAATCCTTCAGAATTCAAGGGTTCCCAGGAATAAGAACCAAATCCCAGGCATTTCATACTATGATGGTGTATGCATGGTTGAATATATATATCCACAGAACCACACAATCAGGATTCAATGTATCAGTATGGACCCCACATCAGCCAGTCAAGAAAATGATGTCCATAGACAGAGCCAACATGCATCGCCGGTATGTTCAATAGATGTCACTTGATAAGTTATGGCCAACCCTTTGTGCTCTCCAAAACTTGGATTGCCCACAACTTTAAAAATCCGTACATTTGGCCCACCAATTTCTGCTGAATTTTTTTGGGGTGGAGCATCTAAAAGGTAGGACCCACCTCACTGGGTGGGTATGATCTTGTGCCCATACACCACTTGCACGTGCAAGCCACTTGGAAACTTATCAAGCATGCAAACCTTCTAGTGGGGCTTGGGCCTAATTTTCATGGTAGAAGCTGTGCTTAGGCCTATATGCAGACTAAAAAAAAACAGGGCTTAAGTGCTTAACCCTTTTGATTGACTGCATTTCCGTGGAGGACTGGCCCATAGAGTGAAAAATCTAAAACTTTACCCAGAGAGGGTCACCAAGCACAGTAGCCAGAGTCTGGCCACATGCACGGTCAGAGTTGTCCTACTCACCTGACCAAGTGACCTGCAAAGCCAAGTCAACTATGCCATGTCACGCGAGCGAGAATGAGATTTAAACTATGGTCCAGCCCAGGCCAAGGCAGTATCTAGCAATGGATCAGAACTTGGCCAGATGCCTTTCAACATTGTAATGTTCATATATTGCAATTGTTATTTTAGGCATGCACAAATTCAACCTTAAGCAATTGTACATGGAATGGATGGCTTTTTAATGCACATTTATATGTATCTCAAACATCATTCTTCAACTGAATTGCATAAATTTGATTTGAGTAAACAGAGTTTCTGGGACTTGAGCAAAAAAGAATCAACGCACAAAAATAACAATTTGAGTCTCTTTGATTAGCTTAGGAAACAACAGCTGCAGCGGCAGCACCATATAGTAAGGATGTGTGAAACTCAGTTAAGCCAAAAATTCCTGAGGATGAAATAGTGATGAATGCTAATTGCTACGCTCTTTCCCACTGTTCGAATAATATGGTAATATGATATGCAGACTCTTATACTGAATTGGATCCCATCTTCTCTGGGTGCTTCTCTTGTGCGACATCGCTCGAAAGATCAAGCCCACGAGGAACCTTGCCGGGATAATTGGTCGTTGAAAGATCGAGTCCGATCAGACTGCACATAGTGCAGGCAGAAGTCATGATGAAAAGGTGACAATGTTGAAGTCCAAATGCATATAGAAAATGCACTGGAAAAGGTAGATAAGTTGCTTACCTTCGGTCAACCAACACCATCGAACGGAGCTCACAGTTGGCAAAGCTGTAGTGAAAAGAGGAAAACCGCCGATTAGTTAGTACTTACAATCATGACTAAGGTTGCATTTGGATGTAAAAAGTGGAAACAGATTACTATCTATAGTGTCGATACACTAGACTCAATTAACTATCAATCTACAACAGAAATTCAGTCTAAGTTTTGCTCTGCTTCAAGTTTTTGGAATGATGATAGCAAGAACCATAAGGGCAAGTGCTAAAAATCTAGATCACCTAATGCTTTGACTCACAAATAAGTTGTGGCTTCCAATCAAAATGCACAATTAACAACCACGTGAGCTTTGAAAGAAGGCAGATATTTTTTAAAGAAAATTTTTAGAGAAAAAGCATCTCTTGCTGGCGGTGCATTTTGGAAGCCCAGCTTTTTGAATCTGTCCATCAGGAAATCTGGAGTCCATTTGTTAAAACTGAATTTCATAATGCAAATACATGAGAAAACGAACCAATGGTAATACAGCTCCCAAAAGATAACTCCGTAAACATGCAATAGAGAAAAAATAACTGCATCAGCAAGGATTTCAATGTAGGCCAACCACCTGTGGTCCAACATGACCAAACAAATGAGACACACTTGCATGTCCTTTTCTTTTGGAAATTCATGGGCTTTCACATTTTGGTCGATCCTAAATACCATATCTTTCCTGACTGGGGTTAAAGATTATTTACAAAGGGGCTCTATACATAACCCAAGAGTCCTTGATGGAATAGGAGCAAACTAAGGATTTAAAAATTCTAGTTGGTCCCTCCTCTTATCACTGCTTTGATCCTGGAAGTATCTCCCAAAGCAGCGGCAATGCAAACAATAGGAGAAAAGCAGAGATTGATGAGGTTATCAGCTCAAGCATTAGTTTAAAACTTTTAAACTCAGAAACTAGACTCCACTAGGATGGTCAATGAGCCAAAGTAACACGAGTGAATCTGGCCATGGTCAGAATTAGTGAGACTCACTTGACTCGTGGACTTACTCAAATTGGCCAAGTCAGCCAAGTAAAATGGATCTTTAAACTATGTCCCAAAGATTTACTAAGCATACATCATCATCAAAGTCTTGTCCCAACTATGTTGGAGTCAGCTACATGAATTCTATTTCTTCATTCCGATCTATCCTGACCCAAATCCTCAAATAAGTTCCATTTCTTCATATCTATTTTTACCACCTCCATCCATGTTTCTCGGCCTAACCCTTCTCCTCGGTGGGCCATCAACCTCCATACCTTGGCTCTATAATTAGTAAGAATGGAGATATTGAGGAAGATATTGAACATACTGGATAAGAAATTGAACAAACTGGATAAGAAATCTTCTTTAAATTAAAAAAAAATAAAATAAAAACATAGGATAAGAACTTGAAGGTTAAAATGAAGACTTGCTTCTGCAGAGCTTTTTGATTTGTGGATACCAACAAGATTGAAAGAAAAATTACATAAGACAGCAATTAGACCAGCTATGAGCCTATGACTTATAGAGAAGAAAGTTGGTCAATCAAGAAACAACATAGAAAAAAAGAAAAAAAAAAAAATAGTGTAGAAGAGATGGGAATGTTGAGATGGATGTATAGTAAAACTAAGAAAGAAGAAAAAAAATGGGTGCATTCGGAAGCATTTAGGCGTAGCATCAATAGGTGATAAATTAAAAGAAACTCATTTGAGATGGTTTGGACGCGTCCAACAAAAGCGAACAACAGTGCTAGTTAGGAAAAAAAATTCTATACAGGTTGATGGCCCTTCAAGGATAATGGGTAGGCCAAAAAGGACATTGATGGAAGAAGTATGGATGGAAGAGGTGAGGATAGATCTAAAGAAGTGCATCCTATCCATGGATTTGGCCTAGGAGGCTAGGATAGACCAGAATGGAGAAATAGAATCCATGTAGCAGACCCAATATAGTCCGGACAAGGCTTTGATAAAGATGATGGTTCAAAGATTTATTAAGTACTAGCAGAGATCTGTTAAGATTCAATACATCACCTTCCTTAGGTGTCAGGTATGGTTTTAGACGTGACTTTCGAATTGCAAAAGTCTGAGATCCAAGCAAAGATAAAAATTTACAGCGACAAGGGTGCCCCTTATTTACCTTCTCTACACTGATCAATATCCAAAACATGTCCAACCTATCTGGAATTCAATATATGTAGCAACAACCTTTGTAAGAAAGATCTCAATGTAATCTTAACCCAATGAAGCAAGAGTACCCTTTATTTTTACAATGAGACTTTCTTTTTTCAAAATAAAATTTCAGCATTTCTCATTAAACAAATGCCAATCAAGTGAACTTTTTATTATTATTATTTTTTATAGGCAATTCGACTTGAACTTGCAACCTACCTAGTGACTACAGCAATCAGAACCTTCCAACTATGCTAGCGGCAGTGTCCTTGCTCTATCAAAATATGGAATGAGGTATCTGACTGAAATACTTACTGTTTGCTGATTTCTTGTTTGACTGAAGGATGGCAATCATTCCCAAAACCCTGCAGCGTATGAAACAAGAATCCGCTGTGAGTGACAATCGCAATCTCCTTCTCTTTCCTTGTCCACAACCTGGAATTAGAAAATTAAAATATAACATGAATTGATAAAAACATCCATGATGCACCCATCAGATATATCTCTCATACCATTAACATACTATCTGAACAAACTTTGTAAGCTATTCAACAGGATGCTGATGTAATTGTTGCACTTGATGTTTTTTAAGCTTTTGGCCATTCAACGCAGAGGCAAAGTGCACAGCAACCATAATTAAAGGTTGTTTCAATTTGACAAGTAAATGTTTCACTTAAAACTTCTATGTATTAGAAAGTCAAAGGCAGCATTGCAAGTGATATGGTACCTGTCAACCAGAGGACACGTGTAGCGAGAGTCTGATTTTACCCTAAACTGCATGCAGTTTGAATATTTTGGCAGATGGATGCTTATTATGTGTTTAGTATGCATAGAAATCACATTAGATAGAATATTACTCTGCTATGGCTGCTTCAAACAAATCTCAGCCTGTTCCAATTGTGATATTAATTAGGGAAGTATAGGTGAAAAAAATACAACTAAACATGTTTTCAATTTTTTGTTGTAGTTCCATATAAATAGTAGAATGAATAACATGCATTCCACTAAAACAGTCAAACAAAGCTGACTCCAGATTGTTGGGATAAGGCATGGATGATAGTGATAGATGACAATGACAATGAAGACAAAAGAATGTAAAGAGACGTCAGTTTCCGATTCAACGGAAAGGTCTCCACTAAAGCATATAAAAAGCTTCTAATTGCAATCAGTATAGTGTGCCTAATTGGCTAAAGCTACCAACCCAGAAATAGTTGATTGGTGCACATGGCAAAATATCTAAATTCAGTTGTAATGGTACCCCCAGCATTATCCGTTACCCAAAATCATGCTTGTTGGAAATTCATGACCATCATCATATTTTTCCTGGGCTGAAGCACCTCTTTTGCACCAAGAGGCCTAACTATTTCAACGTAAATCTCAAAGACAATTTTAGTTGCAATTTCATCAGGGGTTAGGTACTTGACTTTGTTAGTTAGATTTCTCTCATTTTTTTAGGAAGTAAAACTCATTGGAAAGGTTTGTCAAAGTTTTTTTATACCAAATTCCAACCTGATGCAACTCTCCTTCTATAACCAGGGCTTAACCCAATACATGGAATACCAAGATGTGACATAGTTGTGATAGTGAAAATGGCATTACCAATTAATGAACCTCATTCCCCGAGCAGCCACTTCTTCATTTGCCTCTCTTTTTTCTGTTGTCCATAAAATGTCTTCATCACTCTCTATCTGCATGAAAACTCAATAACAATCACAAATATATTCTCCTTTAAGTGTAAACCATGAAAAATTGGCAAATGAAATAGAGAGGATTTATTGGGTCCAATCCTTATGCTTCAAGAAATGTAATGAACCCCGTTGTATCCACTTTGAAGGGTCTTGGTTTAGTTATAGAATACAAACTGCTGATCTGATTGGCCTCATATTGGACAAAGGATGATCCAAAAATAAAAAGATACAGATATCAGATAAGAGGTCTCTTAACGATCTGATACTAGGCCTTTTTTATTTTTCTGGGCATCTGTTGAATGTTGAGATCCTCACAATTTGGAATTCTTTCATACCATCTTTCATCCAGCAGAGCCCTTTAGTGCAACAGAGTGCAAATAGAACTCTATCTATATGTAAAACATGCAAGCATAAGGTACTTGCCAGTGAAAAATCTATTGAAGGAAAAAGATGACGGTATTCAGTTATGCTTCTCCTCTTATCACATGGGTGAACTCCCTGTGTCAGAAGAAATCATTAAGAAAACAATACCAAGACCAAACACAAAAAGAAAAAGGACGGAGTCCTCTAAATTGCTGCCAATTTGTTTACGTTAATGGAAATAAAGATAGAGCAATGACATAAGGAGATGCAAGGTCTACGAATCACTGATGCACTGATAAGCTCCCCTGCTGAATCAATATGATACTTTTCTACTTTTCAATCAAATGGATGGATAAAAAGAAAGAGCGACCAAATATTGTCATTTGAAAAAGTAATAGTCTATCAATGGTGACACCCACTGGATAAATGGCATCATAGAAATATGGGCCCCATGTATACAGAACGCCATGACTAAACGAACTGTAGGCTCTAACTGGCCATGCAATTCATATTACCACTTCAATACAATAAAAGCAGAGGTAATAAAATGTATTATGAAAAATAGCTTCAAATATCTGTAAGATCATCTGGCGAGTCACCTTTCACAAGCCCATTTTGTTGATTCAAAAAAATCCCATAGTCCTTTAAAACTTTTCGATGCTCTGGGATGTTCAATATGTTCCATCTAAGACGAGATGCCTTTGTAATTCAGCCACTTATTTTAGGACTATATAGAGCAGTGAGAGGAAATATGTCTAAGATTGAATTACAATAAAGATCCATTCACCAAACATTTGCCATAAACCCAGTCCTGAGAATGTTCTACCAGTTGGTCATTCGCATGTACTCCTTAATGGCAATTGACAAGCACTGGATCGGGCATAGGCATATTTTAGCCCTTGTAGGAATACAAAAGATGCAAATAAGAACAGCCTAAAAGCCTTAACAAAGTGTCTAATGTTTAAAGAGAGATCTTGAATTAGTAAATAGGCTTCTCCAATGCTCTTGTTTGTTTTTTCCCACAGATTATCCAAACATCCAACATCTCTACTCTAAGGATAAGCGGGTATTTAGATCTGAAAGAAATTTGGATCCAGATTCATGCGTATGGATATGGGGTTTTTAGATCCAGAGCCATGCATATAGGATCCAGGAGTTGTATCTAGATCTGGATCCAGAACTCACAAAAACCGTAATCTGAAAAAGATATATTTTAGAAGCCTACAAGAGTGTTAAGCTCAAATTTCTTGCCATGTTAAGAGTCCCATTTATATGCTTAATAGATCTATCTCTGGCCCGTCAATCTAAGTATACTCATATGAGCCCCACTTCCAGTATTGGCTCTAAATCAGAAACCACATCTCCAATCTTTTTAGTCGATACCTGATTTAGATCCCACACATGGGATTCATTTTGGATCTGGATCCATCCTAAAGAACAGATCTGGATCCAAATAAATGATGGTTCCACCCTATATGTGACTAGTTTACATCCCTGAGCCAACTCTTACGTGGCTAAGACATTCCAGTCAAGGTCATTTTTGGGGCACGGTCCATACAGTAGAAACCTTATGTAAATCCTTCATTTTATCATGACTTGAACTTGTTTCTTTCATCCATAAATATAATATTAAAATATATCAAAACAAGGTCTTTCACATTCATATATCTCATCCCATCATGCAACCCTTTCTCTGTCTGGATCTATTCACGGTTCATCATCAAATATTTTTCCGAACGAGTAATAGAGAGGGACCAGTAAACCCCACAGGTAAGTTTAGTAGGGGAAAGGGAATGCCATTAAAGACTAAGCAAGAAAATAATTAAAAGGAACATGTGGCTTGCAGAATAATAGAAAATTTAGCTTTATAAGGCTTCAATGATGATGACTAAATAAATTTCACAAGATGGAGCATGTTGACTTAAAAATCATAAATTCATGGAAGAAAATGTACCAAATGCTCTCGACAAGTCTCCACTGCTAAAAATGGTGGGCAATTCAAACTTGAAATTGCAGGATGCTCACTATTCCCAGCATTTGCTATCATTAGAGGAGGTACATCCACTCCATTCACATAGTCCTCACCACCAAAGACTCCCACCGCTGTTTGCATCGTCCTGCAGCATACATGTAAACAAGCATAACTTGAACAGTAACCATCTTATAGCATCTTCCTGTACAAAATTTTCCATATGGAAATAAATTCAAAGAGAGAAAAATAAAATCAATAATCAAAAGCATGACACATCCATCAAATCCATGTTTCCTGAAATGTGAAAACTATTTGGCCATCTATGAAGTCTAGATAAGGATAACAAAATGATTACAGATATGGGCTGTAGATATGAAACTTTGGCTTTCCTAAATTCTCGTCCATCGATAAGATTCATATGAAGAGAGGAGGGTATAACCCTGATTTCCCAAAACATAGAATACAAATTTGGAGATTGGAATTACGATACCATATTTTTGGAAATCTAGGACATGGATACAGATACGGGTGTCATATCCATCCAATACTTCAAAGCCATAAGAAAGTTATAAATTTTTTTTCAAAAAACAAAGGTAAAATATATGTGTATGGAACCATTAGACCATTTCTTACAAACATCCATGTCGTACACGACGTTAGGCTAAATGCCCTATCATGTTAATACCAAACCCACAACACATATAGGTACTAGGGTATTTCAGGAAATTTTTATGAATTCTAATGTATGCTGTGGATCCAGGACCTGGTGGTAGTTCCTCTCAAGGGGGCGATTCTCCTACCATTAATACTGTGCAGTATCTTGGTAAATTGAAATACGATACCCTTCCAAAGTATGCTATGGAATACCAAATTCTTGATATGAAACTTTTACAAAAGCATTGAAATCTGACAGCAAGAACATCTCATGTAATGTTCATAATTGACTAGTGTTTCTATTAACTGTTATCATAGTGACTGAAACACATTTGTTACTGAAAACATGGCTTAAATAGGGTTGAGTAGAAAAGTAGTGCTCATAAAGCCAACCCAAGAGAGATGGAATGGAGCTTTGTTGGACACACTTATTAGTTTTAAGAGAGTGTGATTGATCCAAATATTAGTCTTTCAAGAAACATGGTAGTTCAAAAGTTTCAAGTCCTCAATTTTTCTCAAACAATAAAAAACTACATGATCTTAAAAGAAAAAAGGAGAAAAAAAGACGTGCATGTGATAGATTAATAAAATGCACAGATGGTCATCTATCCATTTCCCATTGCAATAGAATGCATGATTATGAGATAATATTAATAGTTCATGAGAAGATGAGATGTACACTTTGCAACGTTGAGTTTGTGGGTACAGGTCACATTACCAATTGAAAAAAAATGACATGTGTATAAGTACAAGGCTGTTAGTAGGAACATGACTTATTGGGAAGTTCATACCTTAGCAAAGGTGATACAATGACTAAATCAATCCTCCGACTAAGCCCACATTCATGAACATGCTTACGCAAATTACCAACCTGTCACCGTACCACAACATCTTAATTAAGCACTTTCTCATATGGGAAGACACCAAATAATTTATGTTCAAAACCTGTGCACAAATCAGTACACTATAACATGCGACAATAATGGACATAATCTATGAAGACCATTTGTGGGTTTAGGAGGAGTGGATGGTAGAATGCAGCTCGTTAGAATTTAGTACCAGTAAGAGAAATTATCTTGGAAGAGGAAAGAAAGCAAGTAGATATACCTCTTCCCAGAGAGACAGGCGTGGCTACAATATAAAATTCACTTCCATTATTATGATACAAACTCAAAAGGATTCAGGTATCAACTCCTATATTGATACACATATATATGGTCCACATGACAAACAATAGATTACTTGATAGTTTCTAAACTCAATAAAACAATTTATTTCAATGAAAAATGCAAGAGGCATTGGCACAAAGACAATAGATGAAATGCAAGTTCAAAATACTAAATACCAATAAACTTAGTTTTTTCTTTTTCTGACATTAGAAGATGCAACCATGGTTGCACAAAAGATGATAACAGAATGATCTCCACAGCACACTACAGTATGCGAGCCACTCGTTGGGTGTTCTACTGTGAAATTGCTTAGCCAAGAGTAAGTACAATCATTCCAATGCATCATACGTGTGAGAAAAAATGGAAAGTTAGAGACATAGGTTGCTATCAACACACAAAAATCACGAAACTGATGAGCAGACTGGCCCATTTCTGGGGCAGACTGCCAACTTAATGAATACCCAAACTGCATGTCCCTGCCATGTTGGCATGTGCACACAGAAAATGATCCTTAGATTGTCTTTTACTTCCAATTAAGCGCAACTTAAAAACAACAACAACAAAACCTTCAGAGTGTGCTGTCCCCAGTCTGTAGATACTGCATCTATACATCAAAGCACAAGAAAATCCAACATGATGAGTGCAAGGGGTATATACGCATTCAGAAAACAGGGCCCTAGGGGAAGATACATCGACTTCCTATTTGTTTTGATCAAATTTCATTATTGTTCTCGTTAATTAGAAATGCATAAAAGGTTATATAATCATATCAAATTCACTTCAGTGAGTTTTTCTCATTAAAAAGAAGTACCTGACAACCTTAGTCATAAAGAAGAAGTTTCACATGGACTAATACTCTCCAACATGCGTAAGCTATAGCCTCTAAACTTTTAACAAATACAAAGATCCATTGATGCAGCCCAAATGTGGGCTACAAAAGGAGGCCTAATCATAGCGGGCCAAGCCCAAAGATGACTGATCCATTGACCCTAACCCAATGTCATCCAGCCCCGTAAAGATCATCAACTTTCCAATGGGCTTGCTTTCCTAATATATGACTTCCCAATAGAGTTTCCTAGATATACATAAGTTAGATCAAATCTAGCATGAAAATTAATAGATATGAAATATAATCAATTAAAGAGAGGACAAGTATGGTATGTAATCAATTCATGGAGGGAAAAGGGAAGTCCTATCTAAATCCAGGGGCGGAACAGGGAGTTTGGGGGGGGGGGGGTTTGGGGGGGGGTGGCGGCTGGCCAGCCGGGGGCCATGGCCCCCCCTAAATTGCAAAAAAAAAAAAAAAAAAGAAAAGAAAAAAAGAAAAGAAAAAACCCCTTTAGTTTCATTAAAATTTAAAGCAGTTTTTTACAATGCACCCCCCCCTCTCTTCTCCCCCCCTTCGCCTTCTATCTAGGTCCCTAACTGGCAGAATTGACCTTCCCTCTATAAATACGTTATAATCTGTCATTTATGAATCCATGTAAAATCTCTCTTTTCTTCTGAATGGAAAGCGTTTCCCCATGTGTGAAGACTCCTTGGGTTGCCATGGTGATAACTCCAAAGCGGGTATCCATGGTGAATGCATGAAGCCTCCATCCATAATTAGGTTCCATCATATTTGGTATTAGAGCAAGTAAGATCCTCCAATTTTTTCTTGTTTTGGTTCCCCTATCTTAGATTAGGTTCTCTTTTGTTTTAAATTGGCACTTCTGAAGGGAAAAAAGAAGCAAAAATAAAAAAATAAAAAAATAAAACTAAAAAAAAAATAAAAATAAAAAGGAAAAAGAAAGAGAGGAGATTCTCTGAATTGTGACCGTATCTTGTTGCCAAGATCTGCATAAATATTGTGAAGCAGGAGTTCCAATTTTTTGGAAATTTCCCCAAAGCATTGAACTTTTGCCCTACCATATAATCCTCTCCTCATTCCAGATTTGACCCCTACCATAGTCTAAAACCCGAAAACCAGGCTACAATTCTGTGTGTGTATATATATATATATATATATATATATATAGAGAGAGAGAGAGAGAGAGAGAGAGAGAGAGAGAGGCACTTCTATTAGTCGCTGTTCCAACCCAAACCAGGCCCTAAACTGAGTCAATGAGCCCCAATACTTTCACCAAACATCAATTATTAAGAGCTATTTTAGTTCCCACCCATTCAGCCTCAGGCTCATCTAGTTACATAGCATATATCCAACAAAGCAGAGACCTCAATCAGCATCCATACAGTCTCCAAAAACAACCCCATGCTGAACCTAAACCCATCACATAACTATCCAACTGCAAACTGTCTTTTACCGTCCGCCCCATCAGGAATAAGCACCAGTTCATTTATTATGCAGTCCACCCTTTCATTTGATACTTTTTTTTAATGGTCACTCTTTCATTTGTTTCATGCACTATCTTTGTTATGTTCACTTCTTAGTGACTATATTGTATACCAGTCATTTGAAATTGAGTCAGGACGTGGGCAACATTGAAAGCCTATGAATGTATTTCAAGCATTACTCAAAAATGAGGAACAAAGGAAAGAAGATGAGGCAGAAAAGGTCACAGTTAAATCCGAAAAGCCAAAGCCCATGATAGGAACATGAAAGGAAGCATCTGAAGCTGCAGCCCTTTCAATTTTGACGGAAGATCAAGGAAAGGATGAAGCCATTGAAGAGGAAACCGAAAAGGTCATCAAATCATTGTGTCCAGAAGCAAAATATCCAGACACCATGGACAATCAGATCGAAACACCTGCAAAGATATCAAATGATAGAACGTTGGCGATGATGCACCTTGTGGCATATTCCACCATTGATTTATCCCAGATTGGCTGTGTTTGAAGATCGATGGTGGATAGCTATAAAAGCTACTTTGATGGGCATATTATACTCTTTTATGGATCCACTGCATAGATTTAAATCTTTCATTGATCCAACAATTCCATGGCACCAATGAGTCTATCCATACCATCAAAAGATAGCCCCTCCATTCTAATCTTACATGCAGAAGATTATTGGTATCACCGAAGAAGCAACAAAAGTAAATGGATCAAATAACAAATCAATAGATGATACGGCTAATCTTTGATCCGAGAGGACCCTAACAAAAACTTGTCGGAATTGAGTTCTCTCAAGCCGGAGAAAACTGATGTAGCCTAAGTGCACCATAGGCCTGAACGCTACAAAAGGAGGCCCAAAAAATAGGCCCACAGCCAGTCAGTCAATTGTGCCAAGCCTATAGATGACTGATCCATTGCACCAAACCAAATGTCATCTAGCTGGAGTGCTTTTACCCGGGCAATTTGGAAGGAAAGAAACTATAGGATTTTCTGCAGAGTTTCTAGGCCGGCGGGACTTCCTATAAAAGTCATTCTCTCTCAGATTCGATCTCGTGCAATTTATTTGCAGCTTGAGGTTTCTCCAAGCATTGCAGCAGCCTGGGATCTTCCTTCTCACATTTATCTTTCCCATTCTCATCGGATTATGATAAAAAGGCAGCTAAGCAGTGGAATCTGTTCATCTCCAACCATGCTGATTTTTCTGTAGGTATAATTCGTTCATAAAGCAAAAACATATCCTGGTCTCACTGCGTGGAAGAGTCTAATCAGCTGCTGGCTGCTCTGAGCATCATCACTGCTGCCACTGTTGAAGCTTCTCTTACCTCTATGTTGATTGCAATTTAGAGTGTGACTCTATGCTTGATGTGAAGTGCTCTCCTTGGCCGCAAAGATTCATTGCTAGAAAGATCGCTAGAATTCTATCTTGTCATAGTTTCTCTATTTGCAAGTGTTTTGACCTTGAAGCTCCTGCATGGTCCAGAGCTGCTTCTCGAATCGGATCCCATAGCCAGTTAAGAGTTTAATTGACTTGGCTGGGGTACTGTTTAAATTGGCTGGTTGGTTGGTTGGCTTTCATGTTCCATATCAGCCTTTTGTCTTCTTGGACTTGGGCTTTCGTCCTCTGCATATGCATAGCCTCTGATCTTCTTCTTTGCTTTAGGCCTGCCCTGGCTTATGGGGTTTCAATTGTTTTTCTTTCTTTGGTGCTTGTTTTCCCTTGTTGTGGGTCTACCTTAGACCCATAACACTCCAAAACAAGCCCGCCCTTTTGCTGTATATGTTGCTTATTTAATATACCATTTTTACCTTGAAAAAAAAAGTTCATCTAGCCCTATAAAGATAATTGACTTTCCAATGGGCTTCCTTTCCTAGAATATGACTTTCCAACAAAGTTTCCTAGATCAAAATAAGTTATCTTAAATCTAGCATGATAATTGATAGGCATGTAATCATTGAAAGATTACTGATTGACATTTAATCAATCAAAGAGAGGAAATCAAGCAGCAAGAGATTGGCACATAATCAATTCATGAAGGGAAAAGGGAAATCCTATCTAGGTCCCTAATTGGCAGGATTGACCTACCCTCCTTTATAATTAACTAGTAATCTCTCATTAATCAATGAATATTTTCTCTTTGTTGTGGATGCAAAGTGCTTTTCCTTGTGTGAAGTGAAGAGTGAAGACTGCTTCGGTTGCCAATGGTGATAACTCCAAAGGCCGGGCATCCATGGTGAATAAGTGAAGGCTCCATCCATCACTGGCTTCCATCATATATCCTTGTAAGTTCTTCCTAAACCACTTCCATATCCATGATGAATGGTGCGTAGAGACTCCATTATTTTCCAAAGCCATAACAAATTCAAGAAAACAGTTCCTATAATCACAAGAACCCACCATAAGCATAGGTCACGGTGAATTAAAAACTACATACTACCAAATGAAACTGCTTTTTCCCCCTTTGTTAGGATAAGATGATCTAGAAGACAGGGATTGATAAAAGTATGTGAAATGCGCTCCTGATTCGAAGTGATGTTCTCCTATTAACGCTTTAGCTTGGCTATCAACCATATCATCGGCCTATCACCTTATGTGTACTTAAGAAAATAAGAAAGATCCGATCTACTCTCTAACACTTGAACTTCATCAACCATGAAAGGAAGCCCTCAAGGAGGACAAACAATGATCGCTAGAAGCACAAGCCACAAAAAATTAATTTTCCAATGTCTTATAAGAAGGTTATTGGATTCAAACACTCAGTGGCAGATCACACCCACACAAAAATGCTTGCAAGCTTTCCTTAAAATCCAAATCATACACTGTGTGTATGCAACATGAAGCCATCCCTACAATCTAATATGCAGACTCATGGAAAATACAACTTGCAAAAGAGATCAATCATCTCTTTTCTTATTCACAACATACAGTATGGTTAAAGAAAAAAAATACTTTTTATTCAAAACAAACTATTCTTGAATAATGCATATGAAGGAAACCCAATGATGTGAAATTTTGTTCTAAAAAGATACCTGCAACCAGCATATACATGATTATATAAAAGTATCATGACTCCTTTTCCAACAGAAAAGGAGAAAAGAAAAAGAAAAAAGATTCATAGAAACCCTAGTGTAAAAGGATATTCTCCACTGGTGTGACCCCTACAGTGATGTATCTCGAGTCCAAGATGACTCTTAACACTCCCCACTTAACATTGGCTCTGCCAATCACATCGAGAATCCACTGAAACTTCGTGAACTTAGGAAGAACAAGAAACCTAGACTCTTGCTGGACCAAGATACCGTTTCAAACACCCAAATTGAATACATATCTGAAAGATCTCTATGAGTTGAAGCCGATGTGTGTTATCCTAGTTTGCATAAACTAGCATGACTCCTTTTATAACAAAAAATTCTATCCAAAGTAAAAAAAACCTGTTTTACTTAAAATAAGACACCTCTGAACTCTTTCTTAATTTTAGGCTCCTAAAACAAAACAAATACTTAATATATATCATAATCTAAAAAGATATTCTCCAATGGCCCATCCCTTTTAACAATGTGTCCCGAGTCAATGAAGACTCTCAACAATGACAGTTTAGGAGAAGAGATGGATAAGTATAACACTCAAGCAAGAATGAGAAAACATTAAAGCTAAAATAAACATTGGATAAAAACTTGAACCAATTGATTCCAAAAATTGGATACCTGCACAAATCAAATTCCATATCTCTCACTCATGAACTAGAAGGATTAAAGGGAACTAAAGGGGAAAAAAGATTCTATTTCTCCAAAAAACGTAACACTCTAATCACATAAAACACAAGAACTAAAACATGAAAACAATACAGAAGTGCAATATATGTCAGGGGCAAAATTATTGCATGAGACCACAAGAGCTACCAACTATTACCTGCTCCCACCCTAGGGGAGTAAGCTGTGCATCAAAAAGAGCTGGAGACAGGTATGCTTCATGGTTCTTTTCTCCTTCAACATTGTGAATCCCTTGTGCATGTCTCACCTGGACATGGTAACCAATTCATAAGACTACAATACTTTGAAGCTTGTGAGGATAATAAAATAGGAACAAATGCCATCTTAAGGAAACTACTATAGGAGTAAATGTGGAATAGATTGATCCAAATCTTGATGGGCCAATAGTAAAACAGAAGGAAATGGAATTGGCACAAACCAGGTGGAGAGTTTTGCAACGGTGTGAAGGAAACAAAGTTGTACTTGTGTTGCTCTCCATATCTGCATTTGGAACAAACAGAAAATATTTATTCTATAGGAATGGCAGGAAATAGTTGGAGTAAGATACGTGTTCCTAATTCCTATGTCATTTCCTCCCAAAAAAAAAAAGGCTTTTCAATGGGCCTTCATCAATAGAAAACACATGAGCAAGGTCTGAAGACCCACACTTGGTCTTCAATGTGGTGTCAAATAGCTACTTTCGTAATTAAAAAAGAAATTCATTGATGTTAAAAACACGTAGGGATCCAAATGGAAGAATACAGAGATCTGAAAAGAGCGCCAGGATCATGATAGAAATCATTTCTCATCCACAAAATGCTATAGAATTTGAAACAATAGAGCCAGATTACATGTGCAATTTATCATTTGCAAGTAATAAACTGATAATAACTAAAAATACCATTCAAAAAGAGTAATTATAGCTAAATTGTTCATGGTTATTGTAGAACGGGTCTATACCAATTTCAACAGGCAGTGGAAAACCCAGCAACATCTATAGATTTTGAGAAAAATGAACAGAAAAGAACATCTAGAAGGATTTATCCATATTAATAGGCAAACCAAGCAATACAATAAGAAATCATAAAGAAGATTTGTTAGTTAGGCAACTCAGCCTATAATGTGATTTGCTCTCTTTTCTTGGTCCTCCATTTCCCTTCTTCTTATGCATTGTTCCTACTTTTTTCAAATAAGATCCAAAATTTATATCTTCAGTTTTTTTTTAAAAAAATAATCGAACAACGATGTCTAGAAAAGTACAATTTTCTCTTAACTCATATCCTAGCAACCCATTAAAGTTGTAAATCAACTAATGCTCATGACAAGAGATCCCAACAGCTAGATACAATGAAAACTGCCATTATGAAATTACATAATCCAAATTCCAAACACAATAAAACAGTGAAACAGCAACAATTGAAATGTACCCAGATAGGATGATATTATTATTATTACCCTGAAGATTAAAAATACCCAAATCAGAAATCATCCATATCCAATCAGCAACGGGAAATCTCGAAATGAATTACAAAGAAACAGATACACAACAGAACACCCAACACCACCCAACATCACAACCACCAAAAAGAAAATAAAAAGAACGCAACTAAGATCATAACTCATGAATACGTATCCACTCACAAAGAACCCAAACTCTAAAACTGTTAACAAATGCACTTGTGGATTTTGAAACAAGGCACAGTGAAAAAATTCAGCCTTTTGGGCACATTCCCATCACAAAAGAAACTCTAACAACATAAAAAGGAAAAGGCAGAAACACATCAGTTTGTATCAAACATAAGATCAAGGCACAACCAAGAAATGAACCCAGACATGGGTCATTCAAAAAAACAATAAAAATCCAAACTTTATTAGTTCTTCGGCCAAACACACCCGTTTTCCAGCATCATTTCCACTCAAGAACAAACCCAACATGGAAAATAGACTTAAAAAACAAAAATAACAAATGGGTCATTTCCCTACCAGAGAGAGGTGAAAGATCTTCAAATGACAGCCCCAAAAGCAGAAGAAGAAGAAGAAGGAGAAGAAGATCTGATGGTAAATGGATGTAAGAAAAGATGGTACAGAGAAGCTTGCCAAGGTTCAGAGGTTATTATTTTAAAGATAATTGGAAGAGAGACTTGTCTGAAAATAGAAATGCCTTGGACGTCTGTCCAATCGTCTCTGGTCCCAATCCACGTAAGTTCCTGGAACGACGGATTCAAAATCCACCACAGAGTTTACAAGTCCAGGAATTCTTTTTGGTGCCCTCGGATTAGAAATTTTTTTCCATTTCATCTACGAAATCATCTACTAAAATTTAGTCTAACAGAACATCATTTTTAGTAATCTATTTTTATTGTTTTTGATCAAATGGTAGGAGTTTGATCATTCATATTTGGATCTAAAAAGAGTCTTCCACTTGATCATGCTAGATAATTAATTGAGTAAATAAAATGGGGGCATATTGTAATCTTTATAAAAACATGATATAAATATTAATTAAACTCATAAATTTATTTATGTGACACCAAGACTAACTTTTATTAGAGTAAAATTTGGACATGTAGAAAAAAAAAGCCAGAATCTCCTGTTTTGTCCAACCCTAAGTCACCAACCGTGTAAAATCTTTTTTTGATTTTCTCAATCTAAAATAATAATGAACTCATAATGAGAAAATCAAGAGAGAGATTTCATATCGGTGTGATTTAGAGTCGGACGAAACAATATCTTCAAGAATCCTGACTCATATAAAAATTACAAGACTTTTAGTTTTAATAAGTGAGCCGCACATAGTGAGTTCGAGTATGATACACTCCGAAATCAAAGAGGGTGAATGGTTGGGATTCCTCCATCTGGGTGATTTAGTTGTCACTAGTATATGATCGATCTAGTGTGGTTTAATAAATAGGACAGTTTGGATCAACAAAAAAGTGGGCACAGTTTGGATCAACAAAAAAGTGGGCTTCACATGTGGGGGAATGAAGTGAGAGAGCATAACCCCAATGGATATCTCTGTTAGTCTAGGACGATGCTTTGCACCTGTAAGTTATAGGTATGAAACTGCACTACCAGACAGGCTATAGGGAAGTTTAACCGGCTTTTTTTTGGACCGAAGGGATTAGTCCAGTCCAAAGGATTAAGACTTCGGAGCCTCTCATAAAAAAAAATAAAAATAAATAAAAAAGAGTTGAGTGGGCACATTTCATATCCTCGGCCGAGCACCAGGGACAACTTTTTTTCCTGGCCAGTCAAGTGACGGGTCAGACTGCTTAACCTACGGCATTGGACCACCGACATAACTAAAATTTGCGGATCCGAATGCACGTGGCCCAATCTTCTAGCTTCTTTTTCTGACTGTACATGTGGAATATGGACGATTGAGATCATGCCGACTGTGTTCTAAGTGAGCCCCACTTTTGGGCCCATCCCTATTGTCTTCTTGGCCGCTTCCAATGCAAAAGGAGGCCTTTTTGTTGGGGTGGGGGATTAGGTGAGTGGAAACTGATCCCTCTTGCTTGGACCACTCACGGTGTGTCACGTGGGGAAGAGATGTCATACCAATGAAATCTCATCTCCTTAACTTAAATATTTTTTTTCTTTCCCACATGGCACCCTCTCATTAGTCCAAAAAGGGTTTCTTTTTTGGATCAAACACAGATCCTTTTCCTAGGTGAGCGTGCAGAGACAGCACAGCAGGCAAAGTCCAAGACGTAAGATTCTTGGATTGTCCTTTGGCATATGCCTGATTAGATACCGGACAATGAATATAGATTAGGGCAATATGTAGGCCCAACTTGTAATATCCAAGATATATGCCCATCCTCCTTTACCATTGAACCAACTTTCAGCCACCTATTAAAACCAACAAAAAAAAAAAAAAAACACTTTCTATAAATTTTAGATGAGTTTATCAAACATCATCATTGTGTACCTATAGTTGGAGATTTTTTTTTTCTTTTTTGATAGTGCAGGTTTTCAGTCTTTTCGACTAGAATAATTTCTATGGGCTTCACGGAGAGAAAGTCGGATAAAATTCTCATGTTACCCCGGCGTGCTAGTTGGAGATGAGAAAAGACACCCTTTAACAATAATTACTATCATTTGGCATGTACACCCAACTTCAAATATGGTGTTGCTTTTAGTATTAATAAAAGGGAGAAGAGAAGGAGACGCATGAGTACATGAAGAACCTGAATGGTGTCACGTGCACATAGATTTGAACGTGCATCCACATGACTAGCTAAATTTGATACCGGAGTAGGGGAACATGGGCTAAGAAAGACAGTAGCTTGATACTATCATTTTTGTAAGCCTCCCTCCCCCTTTTGATTTTCTGTTTCTGTTGTGGCGGTGTTTTGCCCTTTTCTTCTTCTTCTTCTCAATATATATCCACGTAACCACCCAATCATGATTCAATGTATCAGTATGGACCCCACATCAGCCAGTCAAGAAAATGATGTCCATAGACACAGCCAACATGCATCGCCAGTATGATTTCATTTCCTTCTGAAAAATTAAAAATTATAGTTCAATAGATGTCACTTGATAAGTTATGGGCCAACCCTGTGTGCTCTCCAAAACTTGAATTGCCCAGAACTTCAAAAAGCCGTACATTTGGCCCACCAATTTTTAGTCAGTGGCCTGGCCTGATTTTTTTTGGGTGGAGCATCTAAAAGATAGGACCCACCTCACTGGGTGGGTATGATCTTGTGCCCATACACTACTTGCACGTGCAAGCCACTTGGAAACTTATCAAGCATGCAAACCTTCTAGTCAGCTTGGGCCTAATTCTCATGGTAGAAGTTGTGCTTAGGCCTATATGCAGACTTAAAAAAAAAAAACAGGGCTCAAGTGCTTAACCCTTTGCTTGACAGCATTTCTGTGGAGGACTGGCCCATAGTGTAAAAAATCTAAAACCTTACTCAGAGAGGGTCACCAAGCACAGTAGCCAGAGTCTGGCCACATGCACGGTCAGAGTTGTCCTACTCACCTGACCAAGTGACCTGCAAAGCCAAGTCGGCTATCCCATGTCACGCGAGCCAGAATGAGATTTAAACTATGGTACAGCCCAGGCCAAGGCAATATCTAGCAATGGATCAGAACTTGGCCGGATGCCTATCAACATTGTGGTGTTCATATACTGCAATTGTTACTTTAGGCATGCACAAATTCAACCTTAAGCAATTGTACATGGAATGGATGGCTTTTTAATGCACATTTATATGCATCTCAAACATCATTCTTCAACTGAATTGCATAAATTTGATTTGAGTAAACAGATTTTCTGGAACTTCAGGAAAAAAGAATCGACGCGCAAAAATAACAATTTGAGTCTCTTTGATTAGTTTAGGAAACAACAACAGCAGAAGCAGCAGCAGTATGTAGTAAGGAAGTGTGAAACTTAGTTAAGCCAAATATTCCCAAGGATGAAATAGTGAATGCTAATAGCTACACTCATTCCCACTGTTTGACTAATGGTAATATGAAATGCAGAGACTCTTACACTGAATTGGGTCCCATCTTCTCTGGGTGCTTCCCTTGTGCGACATCGCTCGGAAGATCAAGGTCACGAGGAACCTTGCTGGGATAATTGGTCGTTGAAAGATCGTGTCCAATCCCACTGCACATAGCGCAGGCAGAAGTCATGATGAGAAGGTAACAATGTTGAAGAAGTCCAAATGCATATAGAAAATGCTCTGGAAAAGGTTAAAGATAATTTTCTTACCTCTGGTCAACCAACACCATCGAACGGAGCTCACAGTTGGCAAAGCTGTAGTGAAAAGAGGAAAACCGCTGATTAGTTAGTACTTACAATCATGACTAAGGTTGCATTTGGATGTAAAAAGTGGAAACAGATTACTATCTATAGTGTCAATACACTAGACTCAATTAGCTATTAATCTACAACAGAAATTCAGCTTAAGTTTTGCTCTGCTTCAAGGTCTTGGAAGGATAGCAAGAACCATAAAGGGCAATTGCTAAAAATCTAGATCACCTAATGCTTTGACTCGCAAATAAGTTAGTGGTTTCCAATCAAAATGCACTATTAACAACCAAGTGAGCTTTGAAACAAGGCAGATATTTTTAAAGAAAACGCATCTCTTGCTGGCGGTGCATTTTGGAAGCCCAGCTTTTTGAGTCTGTCCATCAGGAAATCTGGAGTCCATTTGTTAATACTGAATTTCATAATGCAAATACATGAGAAAACGAACCAATGGTAATACAGCTCCCAAAAGATAACTTAGTAAACATGCAATAGAGAAAAAATAACTGCATCAGCAAGGATTTCAATGTAGGCCAACCGCCTGTGGTCCAACATGACCAAACAAATGAGACGCACTTGCATGTCCTTTTCTTTTGGAAATTCATGGGCTTTCACATTTTGCTCGATCCTAAATACCATATCTTTCCTGATTGGGGTTAAAGATTACTTACAAAGGTTACAAAACCCAACAGTCCTTGATGGAATAGGAGCAAACTAAGGATTTACAAATTCTAGTTGGTCCCTCCCTCTTATCACTGCTTTGATCCTGGAAGTATATCCCAAAGCAGCAGCAATGCAAACAATAGGAGAAAAGCAGAGATTGATGAGGTTATCAGCTCAAGCATTAGTTTAAAACTTTTAAACTCAGAAACTACACTCCACTAGGAAGGTCAATGAGCCAAAGTAACACGAGTGAATCTGGCCACTGTCAGAATTAGTGAGACTCACCTGACTCGGTGACTTAGTCAAATTGGCCAAGTCAGCCAAGTAAAATGGATCTTTAAACTATGTCCCAAAGATTTACCAAGCATACATCATCATCAAAGCCTTGTCCCAACTATGTTGGAGTCAGCTACATGAATTCTATTTCTTCATTCCGATCTATCCCGACCCAAATCCTCAAATAAGTTCCATTTCTTCATATCTATTTTTACCACCTCCATCCATGTTTTTCGGCCTAACCCTTCTCCTCGGTGGGCCATCAACCTGCATACCTTGGCTCTATAATTAGTAAGGATGGAGAGATTGAGGAGGATATTGAATATATTGGATAAGAAATTGAACATACTAGATAAGAAATCTTCTTTAAATTCTTTAAAAAATAAAATAAAAAACATAGGATAAGAACTTGATGGTTAAAGTGAAGACTTGCTTCTGGAGAGCTTTTTGATATGTGGATACCAACAAGATTGAAAGAAAAATTGCATAAGACAGCAATTAGACCAGCTATGAGCCTATGGCTTCTAGAGCAGAAAGTTGGTCAATCAAGAGACAACATAGGCAAAAAAAAAAAAAAAAAAGAGAAAGAAAGAAAAAGAAAAAGAGTGTAGAAGAGATGAGAATGTTGAGATGGATGTGTAGTAAAATTAAGAAAGAATAATAAAATGGGTGCATTCAGAACTATGATGCACGGATACTTCAAAATGGGCAACGTATCGTGTCGTATCGTATCCGATACTTCACTTTTTATATGTAAAATCTGTGTCCCTGCTGTGTCTATGGCGTGTCCTCGCCGTATCTATGACGTATCAGTGCATCATAGATTCAGAAGCATTTAGGCGTAGCATCAATAGGTGATAAATTAAAAGAAACTCGTTTGAGATGTTTTGGACATGTCCAACAAAAGCGAACAACAGTGCTGGTTAGAAAAAAATTTCTATATAGGTTGATGGCCCTTCGAGGAGAAGGGGTAGGCCAAAAAGGACATTGATGGAAGTAGTATGGATGGAAGTGGTGAGGATAGATCTAAAGAAGTACACCCTATCCCTGGATTTGGCCTAGAATAGACCATAATGGAGAAATAGAAAATCCATGTAGCTGACCCAATATAGTCGGAACAAAGCTTGATGGTTCAAAGATTTATTAAGTACTAGCAGAGATCCGTATAGACTCAATACATCACCTTACTCAGGTGTCAGGTATGGTTTTAGATGTGACTTTCGAATTGCAAAAGTCTGAGACCCAAGCAAAGATAAAAATTTACAGCGACAAGGGTGCCCCTTATATACCTTCTCTACACAGATCAATATCCAAAACATGTCCAACCTATCTGGAATTCAATAAATGTAGCAACAACCTTTGTAAGAAAGATCTCAATGTAATCTTAACCCAATGAAGCAAGAGTACCTTTTTTTCAATGAGCTGTTTTTTCTTTTCAAAATAAAATTTCAGCATTTCTCATTAAACAAATGCAAATCAAGTGAAATTTTTATTTTTATTTTTTTTAGGTAATTTGACTTGAACTTGCTACCTACCTGGTGACTACAGTAATCAGAACCTTCCAACTATGCTACTGGCAGTGTCCTTGTTCTATCAAAATATGGAATGAGGTATCTGACTGAAATACTTACACTTTGCTGATTTCTTTTTTGACTGAAGGATGGCAATCATTCCCCAAACCCTCCAGCGTATCAAACAAGAATCCGCTGTGAGTGACAATCGCAATCTCCTTCTCTTTCCTTGTCCACAACCTGGAATTAGAAAATTACAATATAACATAAATTGATAAAAACATCCATGATGCACCCTTCAGATATATAACATACTATCTGAACAAACTTTGTAAGCTATCCACCAGGATGCTGATGTAACTGTTGAACTTGATGTTTTTTAAGCTTTCGGCCATTCAACGCAGAGGCAAAGTGCACAACACCCATAATTAAAGGTTGTTTCAATTTTATAAGTAAATGATTTCACTTTAAACTTCTATGTATTAGAAAGTCAAAAGGCAGCATTGCAAGTGATATGGTACCTGTCAACCAGAGGACACGTGTAGTGACAGTCTGATTTTACCCTAAACTGCAAGCAGTTTGAATATTTTGGCAGATGGATGCTTATTATGTGCTTAGGGTGCATAGAAATCACATTAGATAGAATATCACTCTGCTATGGCTGCTTCAAACAAATCTCAGCCTGTGCCAATTTTGATATTAATTAGGGAAGAGTAGGTGAGAAAAATACAACTAAACATGTTTTCAATTTTTTGTTGTTGTTCCATATAAATAGTAGAATGAATTAACATGCATTCCACCAAAACAGTCAAACAAAGCTGACTCCAGATTGTTGGGATAAGGCATGGATGATAGTGATAGATGACAATGACAATGATGACAAAAGAATGTAAAGAGAATTCAGTTTCCGATTCAATGGAAAGGTCTCCACTAGAGCATATAACAAACTTCTAATTGCAATCAGTATAGGGTGCCTAATTGGCTAAAGGTACCAACCCAGAAATAGCTGATTGGTGCACATGGAAAAATATCTAAATTCAGTTGTTATGGTACCCCCACCACTATCCGTTACCCAAAATCATGCTTGTTGGAAATTCATGACCATCATCATATTATTCCTGGGCCAAAGCACCTCTTTTGCACCAAGAGGCCTAACTATTTCAACGTAATTCTCGAAGACAATTTTATTTGCAATTTCATCAGGGATTAGGTACTTGCCTCTGTTAGTTAGATTTCTCTCATTTTTTTAGAAAGTAAAACTCATTGCAAAGGTTTGTCAAAATTTTTATACCAACTTCCAACCTGATGCAACTCTCCTTCTATAACCAGGGCTTAACCCAATACATGGAATACCAACATGTGACGTAGTTCTGATAGTGAAAATGGAATTACCAATTGAAGAACTTCATTCCCCGAGCAGCTACTTCTTCACGTGCCTCTCTTTTTTCTGCTGTCCATAAAATGTCTTCATCACTCTCTATCTGCATGAAAACTCAATAACAATCACAAATATATTCTCCTTTAAGTGTAAACCATGACAAATTGGTAAATGAAATAGAGAGGATTTATTGGGTCCAATCCTTATGCTTCAAGAAATGTAATGAACCCCGCTGTATCCACTTTGAAGGGTCTTGGTTTAGTAATAGAATACAAACTGCTGATCTGATTGGCCTCATATTGGACAAAGGATGATCCAAAAATAAAAAGATACAGATATCAGATAAGAGATCTCTTAACGATCTGATACTAGGCCTTTCTTATTTTTCTGAATGTTGCTTCTTAACTATCTATTTTTGGGCATCTGTTGAATGTTGAGATCTTCACAATTTGGAATTCTTTCATACCATCTTTCATCCAGCAGAGCCCTTAAGTACAACAGAGTGCAAATAGAACTCTCTCTACATGTATAAAATGCAAGCATAAGGTACTTGCCAGTGAAAAATCTATTGCAGGAAAAAGAGGACGGTATTCAGTTATGCTTCTCCTCTTATCACATGGGTGAGCTCCCTGTGTCAAACGAAATCATTAAGAAAACAATACCAAGACCAAACACAAAAAGAAAAAAGGACAGAGTCCTCTAAATCACTGCCAATTTGCTTACATTAATGGAAATAAAGATAGAGCAATGGCATAAGGAGATGAAAGGTCTACAAATCACTGATGCACTGATAAGCTCCCCTTCAGGTAGCTGAATCAATATGATACTTTTTCTACTTTTCATGCAAATGGATGAATAAAAAGAAAGAGCGACCAAATATTGTCATTTGAAAAAGTAATAGTCTATCAATGGTAACACCCACTAGATAAATGGCATCATAGAAATATGGGCCCCATGTATACAGAATGCCATGACTAAACACAACGTAGGCTCTATCTGGCCATGCAATTCATATTAACACTTCCATACAGTAAAAGCAGAGGTAATAAAATGCATTATGAAAAATAGCCTCAAATATCTGTAAGATCATCTGGCCAGTCACCTTTCACAAGCCCATTTTGTTTATTCAAAAAATCCCATAGTCCTTTAAAACTTTTCGATGCTCTGGGATGTTCTCTGTGTTTCATCTAAAACAAGAGGTGCCTTTGTAATTCAGCCACTTATTTTAGGACTGTGTAGAGGAGTGAGAGGAAATATGTCTAAGATTGAATTACCATAAAGATCCATTCACCAAGCATTTACCATAAACCCAGTCCTGAGAATGTTCTACGAGTTGGTCATTCGCATGTACTACTTAATGGCAATTGACAAGCACTGGATCTAGCATAGGCATATTTTAGCCCTTGTAGGAATACAAAAGATGCAAATAAGAACAGCCTAAAAGCCTTAACGAAGCGTCTAATGTTTAAAGAGAGATCTTGAATTAGTAAATAGGCTTCTCCAATGCTCTTGTTTGTTTTTTCCCACAGATTATCCAAACATCCAACGTCTCTAATCTAAGGAAAAGCGGGTATTTAGAACTGAAAGAAATTTGGATCCAGATTCATGCTTATGGATACAGGTTTTTAGATCCAGAGCCATGCATATAGGATCCAGGAGTTGTATCTAGATCTGGATCCAGAACTCACTAAAACTGTAATCTGAAAAAGATATATTTTAGGAGCCTACAAGAGTGTTAAGCTTAAATTTCTTGCCATGTAAGAGTCCCATTTACATGCTTAAATGATCTATCTCTGGCCCGTCAATCTGAGTATACTCATATGAGCCCCACTTCCTGTATTGGCTCTAGATCAGAAACCACATCTCCAATCTTTTTAGTTGATACCTGATTTAGATCCTACACATGGGATTCATTTTGGATCTGGATCCATCCTAAAGAACAGATCTGGATCCAGATAAATGCTGGTTCCACCCTAAATGTGACTAGTTTAGATCCCTGAGCCAACTTTAATGTGGCTAAGACATTCCAGTCATGGTCCTTCTTGGGGCACGGTCCATACAGTTGAAACCCCATGTAAATCCTTCATTTTATCATGACTTGAACTTGTTTCTTTCATCCATAAATATCGTATTAAAATATTTCAAAACAAGGTGCTTCACATTCATATATCTTGTCCCATGATGCAACCCTTTCTCTGTCTGGATCTACACATGGTTCATCATCAAATATTTTGCCGAAAGAGTAATAGAGAGGGAGCATGAAGCCCCAGAGGTGAGTTTAGTCGGGGAAAGGAAATGCCATTAAAGACTAAGCAAGAAAATAATAAAAAGGAGTCTGTAGGTTGTAGAATAATAGAAAATTTAGCTTTAAAAAGGGATGAGTGGAGAAGGAGAACTCAAAAGACCAACCCCAGATAGATAGGATAAGGTTTCAATGATGATGACTACATAAATATTCACAAGATGGTGCGTGTTAACTTAAAAATCATAAATTCATGGAATAAAATGTACCAAACGCTCTCGACAAGTCTCCACCGCTAAAAATGGTGGGCAATTCAAACTTGAAATTGCAGGATGCTCACTATTCCCAGCATTTGCTATCATTAGAGGAGGTACATCCACCCCATCTATATAGTCCTCACCACCAAAGACTCCCACCGCTGTTTGTATCGTCCTGCAGCATACATGTAAACAAGCATAACTTGAATAGTAACCATCTTATAGCATCTTCCTGTACAACATTTTTCATATGGAAATGAGTTCAAAGAGAGAAAAAAAAAAAAAAATCAATAACCAAAAGCATTACACATCAATCAAATCCATGTTTTCCTGAAATGTGCAAACTATTTGGCCATCTATGATGTCTAGATAAGGATAACAAAATTATTACAGATAGGGGCTGTAGATATAAAACTTTGGCTTTCCTAAATTCTCATCCATCGATAAGATTCATATGAAGAGAGGAGGTATAACCCTGATTTCCCATAACATAGAATACAAATTTGGGGATTGGAATTACGATACCACATTTTTGGAAATCTAGGACATGGATACAGATACAGGTGTTGTAACCATCCAATACTTTAAAGCCATAAGAAACTGTTATGACCTTTTTTTTCAGAAAACAAAGATAAAATATATGTGTATGGAACCATTAGACCATTTCTTACAAACATCCATGTAGTACGTGACATTAGGCTAAATGCCCTATCATGTTAATACCAAACCCACAACAAATAGAGGTACTAGGGTATTTCAGGAAATTTTTATGAATTTAATGTATGTTGTTGATCCAGGACCTGGTGGTAGTTCCTCTCAAGGGGGCGATTCTCCTACCATTCATACTGTGCAGTATCTTAGTAAATTGAAATACAAAACCCTTCCAAAGTATGCTATGGAATACCAAATTCTTGATATGAAACTTCTACAAAAGCATTGAAATCTGACAGCAAGAACATATCATGTAATGTTCATAATTGACAAGTGTTCCTATTACTTGTTATCATAGTGACTGAAACACATTTGTTACTGAAAACATGGCTTAAATAGGGTTGAGTAAAAAAGTAGTGCTCATAAAGCCAACCCAAGAGAGATTGGATGAAGCTTCGTTGGACACACTTATTAGTTATTAAGGGAGTGCGATTGATCCAAATATTAGTCTTTCAAGAAACATGATGATAGTTCAAAAGACAACAAGTTTCAAGTCCTCAAGTTTTCTCAAACAATAAAAAACTATATGATCTCACAAGAAAAAAGGAGAAAAAAAAGATGTGCATATGATAAATTAATAAAATGCACAAATGGTCATCCATCCATTTCCCATTACAATAGAATGCATGAATATGAGATAAAATTAATAGTTCATCAGAAGATGAGATGTAGACTATGCAACCTTGAGTTTGTGGGTACAGGTCACATTACCAATTAAAAAAAAAAAAAAAACATGTGTACAAGTACAAGGCTGTTAGTAGGAACATAACTTTTTGGGAAGTTCATACCTTAGCAAAGGAGATACAATGACTAAATCAATCCTCCGAGTAAGCCCACATTCTTGAACATGCTTACGCAAATTACCAACCTGCAACCGTACCACAATATCTTAATTAAGCACTTCCTCATATGGGAAGACACCGCCAATTTATGTTCAAAACCTGTGCACAAATCAGTAAACTATAATATGCAGCAACAATGGACATAATCAATGAAGACCATTTGTGGGTTTAGGAGGAGTGGGTGGTAGAATGCAGCTCGTTAGAATTTAGTACCAGTAAGAGAAATTATGTTGGAAGAGGAAAGAAAGCAAGTGGATATACCTCTTCCAAGAGGGACAGGAGTGGCTACAATATGAAATTGTGTGTTTGACGATTAACTAGTTAAGGTGACGTAAAGTGGCTCTAGACAAAAAATGACAAGGGATCATATAAAAAGTATACAATTTTAAAATTTCCTCTAAACTTTTCAAAAAAAAATAAAAAAAGCAACATCCCTTCTCTACTAAAAGACAAAAAAACTTCACTTTACTATACAAGAAGTCAAAAAGATTCCATACAAAAAAAATATATATTTCGTAATAACACTTTATATTTTATTATCTCTTAATTTGATGCTTCACCTCACCGTACTTCAATTCACCGTACATCCAAACAGGCCCAAAAGGATTCAGGTATCAACTCCTATATTGATACACATATATGTATGGTCCACATGACAAACAATAGATTACTTAACAGTTTCTAAACTGATCAATAAAACGATTTATTTCAATGAAAAATGCAAGAGGCATTGGCACAAAGACAATAGATGAAATGCATCAAGTTGAGATCACTGCTGGCTGGTCCCACTTTTTTTATTATTATTTAATGCTGTTGATGTCTGTTTAACCTGATTTCAATAAATTCCTTCTTGAGCTTTCTTTTTTTTTTTTTAATTTAATTTAATTTAATTTATTTTATTATTATTTTTTTCTGTTGGGTCAAATTGGGCTCACCTGATCTAGCCTGCAAACAAGGTAGGGATAGAGTGTGGGTCTGTCGGACTTGAAATGTGGGCTGCAGTTTCTGGCCTGTGGGTAAGACAGACTCCTCTTTTTTATCTTTCCACTATGTGATCAGATTTGGGCCTAACACTCGTCGCCGGTGAGAGAAGAAAAGGGACTTCTTACCCTTTCGCTGCTGCTGGAGTTTCGGGTAGGAAGAAGATGTGGAAGGGAAAACTTCCGGCAACTTCGGTGGGGTGGAGGCTGACGGCGGTGATGCAAGTGGCAGGCGACGATGACGCAGACGGTGATGGTGATCGGCGACTGCACAGGTATGTACTACTTTTTTTTCCTGGGTAGGGAAAGGGGCTGGTGATGGGGCTGGGTGGGATGTGGGTGGTGTCGCTGGCTAGCTGGGTCGTGTGATTTGGGGATGTAGCTGGCAGAGTCATGGGATTTGAGGATCTGTGGGTTGGCTTTCAGTGGAGTGGTGGAAAGGGCTGAGTGAAATGGTTGGATGGGATTTTCCTTGTGTGAACTGAAGAGTGAAGACTCTGCTTCAGTTGTCAATGGTGATAACTCCAAAGGCCGGGCATCCATTGTGAATACATGAAGGCTCCATCCAACACTGGCTTCCATCATATATCCTCGTAAGTTCTTTCTAAACCACTTCCATATCCTTGATGCATGGTGCGTAGAGACTCCATTATATTCCAAAGCCATGACAAATTCAAGAAAACAGTTCCTATAATCACAAGAACCCATCATAAGCATAGGTCACGCTGAATTGAAAACTGCTTTTTTTTTTCCCCTTTCTTAAGATAAGAAGATCTAGAAGACAGGGACTGATAAAAGAATGCGTAATGCGTTCCTGATTCGAAGTGATGTTCTCCTGATACCGCTTTAGCTTGGCTATCAACCATATCATCGGCCTATCACCTTATGTGTACTTAACCCTGTGTTTGAGAAGGGAGGAGGGAGGAGAGGGAGAGTTTGAGGGGAAGGAAAATGGAGGAGAGGGAAGGAGAGGGAAATTCTCTTGTTTGTTTTACAGTAGAAAAGTTTGGGGGAAGGAAAATCCCCTCTTTGCCTCCCTCTTTCCCCCCATTTTTAAAGGAAAAATTTTACCCCCAAATTCCCCTCCCCCACTTTCCCTCCCCCTTCCCAAACACCCTCTATTTTAACTTTTTCTCTATTTTTTCATTTTTTTCCTTCTCCTCATTTTACCTCCTTCCCAAACATGGTGTAAGAAAATCTAACACTTGAACTTCATCAACCATGAAAGGAAGCCCTCAAGGAGGACAAACAATGATCGCTAGAAGCACAAGCCACAAAAAATCAAGAGCAATTTACGGTGCAGTTCCCCATAGGACCCATACCACTCTTAAGGCTTCAGACACACCGTATTTATGGATAAGGTCCTTAAGGTGCTTTTTTTTTTTTTTTTTTTTTTTGTCGTTTAGCGAATGATCGATAGCAACCATTATGCGGGAACCTAGATAGAGGAAAGGTCGATATCGACCATTCTGCGGGAACCCAAATAGAAATTGGGTTTTTCAAAAGGGAGAAAAGGGGAGGGGAGGAGGAGGGAGAAGAGGAAAGGGGTGGTGTTTTGTAATTTATTCGTGGATTTGTTGGTGTAACTGCTTCTCGATCTCAAGGCCTTTGGGGACTTTCGTGTGGATCTTGTAAGATTTACAAGGAGAGGATCTGATTACCAGATTTCTTATTTTGGTATTGTGTGAATTCTGATTTCTGTAGAGAGAGAGCATCCATTGAAATGGCTTCGTCAAATTCTCCCTCTGTTGCCTGCAAGTTCTTATGACGCAAGTGCACGCAGGAGTGCGTCTTCGCTCCTTACTTCCCTCCCAACCAATCGAATAAGTTCATGAATGTGCACAAGGTTTTTGGCGCCAGCAACCTAGCCAAGCTCCTCAACGAGCTCAGTGCCCCGCAACGCGAGGAAGCTGTGAACTCTCTCGCTTATGAAGTTGAAGCCCGCCTTCGCGATCCTGTCTACGGTTGTGTCGGCTACATCTCCCTCCTTCAACACAATCTCAGAGAAATCCAGCACGACCTCATCACAGCCAAGAAGGAGCTCTCCTCTTACATGAGCCCGTCCGCCATGCTCCCTATGGCACAATCCCATTACCCCATGTTGCACCACCCCTCCCCTCTTCTCCCTCCTCCTCCCCTCCCTTCTTCTTCCTCTTGAAAAATCCAATTTCTATTTGGGTTCCCGTAGAATGGTCGATATCGACCATTCCCCTCTTCTCCCTCCTCCTCCCATCTCCTCTTCTCCCTGCTGAAAAACCCAATTTCTATTTGGGTTCCCGCAGATGGTCGATATCGACCATTCGCTAAACGACAAAAAAAAAAAAGAAAAAGAAACAATGAGGACCTTATCCATAAATACAGTGTGTTTGGGACCTCAAGAGTGGTATAGGGTCCTATGGGGACCTGCGCCGTAAACTCCTCAAAAATCAATTTTCCAAATGTCTTATAAGAAGGCTATTGGATTCAAACACTCAATGGCAGATCATACCCACACAAAAATGCTTGCAAGCTTTCCTTAAAATCCAAATCATACACAGTGTGTACGAAACATGAAGCCATCCCTAGAATCTAATATGTAGACTCATGGAACATACAACTTACAAAAGAGATCAATCATCTCTTTCCTTTTTCACAACATACAGTATGGTTACAGAAAACTATACTTTTTATTCAAAACAAACTATTCTTGAATAATGTGTGATGTTTCTCGAGTCCAAGATGACTCTTAACACTCCCCACTTAACATTGGCTCTGCTCATCACATTGAGAATCCACTGAAACTTTGTGAACTTAGGAAGAACAAGAAACATAGACTCTTGCTGGACCAAGATACCATTTCAAACACCCAAATTGAATACATATCTGAAAGATCTCTATGAGTTGAAGCCGATGTGTGTTATCCTAGAGAATAACCCTGTAAAAGTATCACATGCTTACTTTTGTGCCTTGGCATTTGAGATACAAACCAGCACACCATCATCCACAGACTTCTTCAGCTGGTGGAACTGTACTAGCTTTGTAGTTACACTTCGTCCTTGTTGCAGGATCAATCGGGGGCTCTAAGAAAATGAGAAACCTGAATCACTGGGTTCTCTTCTCTCCCGTTCAACCGATCAAATTCTACAACTTCAAAAGCAAAGCAACCTTCTCCTAAGAATCAAACCTCTCCAATAAAGCTTGTTGGATTTGATTGATCAATGACAAATTACACCAACACAAGCTTTCCTTCAATCCTAATCATAAGCTGCGTACATTAAAAGAAGCCATGACAACAATCTAACGTACAGCCTCATGGAACATACGAGTTGCAAAAGAAATCTCTCATCTCTTTTCCTATTAAAAACTGTCTGGTATAGCTGAAGAAAGAAAAATACCATTCTAACAAGATATTCTTCACTGGCCCATCCTCTTTGACAAAGTGTCGCGAGTCGATGAAGACTCTCAACAATGACAGTTTAGGAGAAGAGATGGATAAGTATAACATTCAAACAAGCATGAGAAAACATTAAAGCTAAAATAAACATTGGATAAAAACTTGAACCAATTGATTCCAAAAATTGGATCCCTGCACAAATCAAATTCCATCTCTCTCATTCATGAACTAGAAGAATTAAAGGGAACTGAAGGGGAAAAAAGATTCTATTTCTCCAAAAACAAAACACTCTAATCGCATAAAACACGAGAACTAAAACATGAAAACAATACAGCAGTGCAATATATGTCATGGGCGGCAAAAATATTGCATGAGAACACACAGAGCTACCAACTATTACCTGCTCCCACCCTAGGGGACTAAGGTGTGCATCAAAAAAAGCTGGAGACATGTATGCATCATGGTTCTTATCTCCATCAACATTGTGAATCCCTTGTGCATGTCTCACCTGGACATGGTAACCATTTCATAAGACTGCAATACTTTGAAACTTGTGAGGATAATAAAATAGGAACAAATGCCATCTTTAAGGAAACTACTATGGGAGTAAATGTGAAATAGATTGATCCAAATCTTGATGGACCAATAGTAAAACAGAAGCAAATGGAATTGGCACAAACCAGGTGGAGAGTTTTGCAACGGTGTGAAGGAAACAAAGTTGTACTTGTGTTGCTCTCCATATCTGCATTTGGAACAAACAGAAAATATTTATTCTATAGGAATGGCAGGAAATAGATGGAGTAATTAAGATACGTGTTCCTAATTCCTATGTCATTTCCTCTTGAAAAAACAAAAGGCTTTTCAATGGCCTTCATCAATAAAAATACAAACTTTATTAGTTCTTCGGCCAAAAACAAGACACACACCCGTTTTCCAGCATCATTTCCACTCAAAAAACAAACCCAACATGGAAAATAGAGTCAAAAAACAAAAATAACAAATGGGTCATTTCCTTACCAGAGAGTGATGAAAGATCTTCAAATGACAACCCCAAAAGAAGAAGAAGAAGAAGAAGAAGAAGAGGAGGAGGATCTGATGGTAAATGTATGTAAGAAAAGATGGTACAGAGAAGCTTGCCAAGGTTCAGAGGTTATAATTTTAAAGATGAAAGGAACAGAGACCAGTCTGAAAATAATAATGCCTCGGACTTCTGTCCAATCAATCGTCCCTGGTCCCAACTTCCACGGTACTTGGGATTCCTCCATCTGGGTGATTTAGTTGTCACTAGTAAATGATCTATCTAGTGTGGTTTACTAAATTGGACGGTTTGGATCCACAAAAAAGTGGGCTCCACATGTAAGGATATGGAAGTACGAGAACACGTTTCATATCCTCGGGCCGAGCGTTGGACGAACATTTTTTTTCCTGTCCTATCAAGTGACGGGTGAATTTTTCCTGTCCTAATCTACTCATTGGACCACCGACTTAACCAAGGGTTCATTTCTTTATCAAAAATTTTGGGAGAATTTCAAATTCCCCAAAATTCCCCAAAAATTCAGGTGGAATTTCAAAGCTCTTCTTTTCATATAGGATTTGAGATCTCAAGAATTTCGAAAATTTTAAATGGTCTTTTGGGTTGTTGGAATTTAAAATTTTAATGAAAGAAATACAGCATTTTAAATGACAATATGTTACATCATGTCAAAAAAATCTCAATCTTCTAAATTCTAGTCATAAATTTCGATAAAAAAAATATGTCATTTGTCAAAGGAAACGGATCCCCTATTCCCTGTTTGGACCATTCAGGGGTGCCACATGGGAGAGAGATGTCATATCAATAAAATCTCATCTCCTCCATATAATTTTTTTTCTTTTTCATGTGGCACTCCCTCATTGGTCCAAACAGGATTTCCCTTATTGGACCAAATAGGGATCATTTTCCTTTGCCAAAATACACATGTCCCAATCTTTCAAATTCTAGTCATAAATTGCACTAAAGGAGCATGCTCTAAAATTTGTCCAAATACACGTGTCCCAATCTTCTAGCTTCTTTTTCTGACTGTACATTTGGAATAGGGACGATTGAGATCATGCAGACTGTGATTTAAGTGAGCCCCACTTTCGGGCCCATTGTGGAAAATGTCCCTATTGTGCTTTTGGCTACTGCCAAATGCAAAGAGAGCGTGTATCACGACAGGCAAAGTCCAAGACGTAGCTTAATGGATTGTCCTTCACTCCTTTGGCATATGCCAGGATTAGATACCCGACAATGAATATAGATTGGGTGCTACTAGGCCATGCCTGTCTAGTCATACATTTGCACTACATAAAGGGTTTCCGCGTGACGTATTTGACACTAATACGTGTCAAAACCACGTCACCATCCACCACCAAAAGAAGAGGACCTGGGAAGGAGTCCTGACTCCTGTCACAGTCTCACTGCATGAGGTGAGAAAATCCTTAGATTCCATCCCTGAAACTAACTGTGGGGCCAGCCTGAAATTAGTGCCAATAAAATTCAAAATTCTCTCTCTCTCTCTCTGTCTCTTCCTTACCGCATGTGTTGTGTACGTCCGTCCATAAATTAGGTTGGTGGAATTTTTCTTTTTAAGTAAATTTTTTTTAACCCTTATTCAAAAGTCTCTTTTATACGAATCACAAAAAAAAAAAAAAAAAAAAAAAGCCCCAACGCACCGAATGTGGATTCTACTGTAATAGGGATTTTTATTTTCAATTTTTATAGCTTTTTTACAAAAAGTGTGTGCATAAGCGTGCCCTTATGATCTATTTTAAATCTTACATGCATGAAAGCTACATCATTGTATTGATCTCATGTACAACGTATATTTAAAAAATATTAAAGAATATCAAAATCAAATATTTTTAAACAATTCATGATGGATTTAAAAATGATGGGTGTGAAAACCACATGGCAAGCCCACGCACCATACGCGGGGGTATCAAACAGTGGGCCCCACTTGCATTCGAGTGAAATCTGAACGAGGGGGTATCAAGCGGTGGGCCCCACTTGCATGTGAGTGAAATCCATTGACCGTGAGTTGACCTGTCCAGAGGGGGTTCAAAATCATTAATGGGCCCCGCCAGTGGATGGAAAAGAGGCTGGCCTCTCATTCACAATATAGAGGATAATGGTGTATGGATCCACTGACTCACCAAATTCTAGTGATAGTGTATAATTTCTTTTTTAATAAAGAAGAAGATAAAATGTCTGTAAGGTATTCATCTCCGAAAATTCATCATCCATCCTACTAGATTTAGGTACAATATTAACTTTAATTAGGGATGAGTTTCTTTGTATGGTAATTTGAATTCATAAAAAAATGATTGTTAGAGAGGATTGATATGCAAGGATGTTAAAACGATGGGGGCGAACCCAAAAAATTCTCTCGTGGGGGTGTAAGAGAAAAATTATTGGGAAGGGGGCAAATGTTAAAAAAACACATTAATTTTTATAATTTATAAGGTTTTTTTTTTTTTTATTTTGCACTTTGAGTGGGGGCTTCAGCACCCAGACCCTTGAACTTGGTTTCGCCCCTGCAGAGTAATACTTGGGTGCTATGTTCATATCTAGGCCAGGCCCGGCTGGGCTTTCTATCACTTAATCCAAATGACCCAAATATTAAATTGGCTCAGTTTATATCCAAGACCCCGCCAAAGCGGGATGGGCCAAGATCAGGCCATGTGGGCTAGGCCATGAGCACCCCTAATATTTGTCAACTTGGGTGCTATGATGCGCACCATGAAAGAATTCTCTTCAACTTGGCTGGGCCATGGAAGCTTTATTTGCAACTATATAGAAATCCTTCACGCATGCAAACAAACTTGAGATAGAAAGAGAGACTCAGCCACAGCCACAAGCCCAAATCTCCCAAGCCCTTCTTCAAACATCTCACACTCAAGCAACCCCCGGAGCCGGTTACTCTTCCCCGCATTGCAAAAGCTATCAATTCATAGACCAGAACTCCTGAATTGTATGAAATTCCGGCTACACTGATTCCTTCTCCATCACATTCAATAACATCAGTGATTAACTTGCTCAGTACAGCAGAGAAGGTCCACCATTCAGCTAAGATTAAAGAGTTCAATTTCATATATCTTTCAGATTATATCATAAAACCTAGGCCTTTTGCAAGAGATGAAAGGAGAAAAAATTACCCATTTTTTGAACCACTGGATCACCTTCCTTTTGATGCCACTGTGTGTATCTACCCGCAAAGATTTCGCAGAACCAAACCGTTCGTCGATCGGAGTCCGGATGCTCAAGATATCGCATCGTGAAGTTTTGACGGTTGAAGATCACTCTCCCTGCGTCAGCCGTACAGGCTCTATGCCATTGCTGACGTCACACGTCGTCGCCGCCTGCATCACCCATGCGTAAGGCTGCAGCAGTTGGGCTGGGCTCTGGGTCAGAATCAGACCGGATTGGGTTTGATCTAACCCAATCTTCACTTAAAAAAAATGATTTGCGCTCTTTTCTCGCACGCGCCCCAAGGAGGTGGATGTGACATGTTCTAACTCCAAGTGTGATGGTGTAACACGTGAAGGAGGATGAAAAGAAGATGGCTGATGCAAGACAAAAAACAGTGCTTCTCTTTTGTGATGCATGAAAACTGAGGCGACACAAAGGTGTAGCCATATATAGAGCAAAAGGGTGCAAAAGTTAACACCCTCATCTAATCAGTCAAAATATATCTCTTGGGTGGTCACAATCACATCCAGCAAATGGTCAGGTCATAGGCATAGGGTGAGTGTAATTATTGAATAGGGTGGATGTATTTAGAATTGCCCATATTGATTAGGCCAATATGTAGGGGCTCAACTTGTAATATCCAAGATATATTCCCATCATCCTTTACCATTGAACCAAATTTCAGCCACCTATTAAAACAAAACAAAAAAAAAAAAAAATCAATGTTTTTTTAATATTACAATATAGGTCTCATTTGCTGACTCTATTTTTGAAATGAATATTACTTAAAATTGATTCAAATAGATGTTGAATCTATAGTTTATGCACTATGCAAATATCTAATTCGATCGTCATGAAGATCTTTTTACCTCTTCTTTAAAAGGGATTTTGAGCATATAAACTCTGATTTAATGGTTGGTGTTTGAGATAAATTTCTTACTAACTTGGTGGTTAATGCATGTGCTCCACTGATAGAAGATATATATTTAAATAACCAACGAACAATGCGATAACGCACAAAAAGTACGAATTTTGGTAGAATAATGATCACAGGTTTTGAAGCCCATGACTGATTTAAGAAACCAACATCAAATCTTTTTAAATGACTCTCTTATTGATCATATTAGTATTCATATGTGATTCATTCTCTTTTGTTATTTACATTATTTATATTGATCAATCTAACAGTGGACGTGACTTTAAATTGGAGGATAAAGTGTGATTGATTAACACATGCAAGAATTGGGATTCCATTGACGGATATATGATATTTTCTCTTTGGAATTGCCTATCTAAGTTCGAAAAGATAAATTACATTTTTGACTTTTGGTTGCTGCTAGCACAAAACTGACTGCATCATGAATTAGTTGTCTTTTAAAGTAATATTCAGAAAAATATTTTCTCTATGCCAATGCTGCAGTATTATCTTGATATATTTGAAATATGCAGGCCTTGTGACTCTGCTTAATATATTGTGAGAAATTTAGAAATCAGGAACTTGGAAGTTCTAGTCCTCAAAATTTATATGGAAAGATGATGTTTTTTTCCCATGAATTGAAAGACACAAAACTTACATTCATAAGTGTTCAATCTAAACCTAAAAGCAATTTTTCTAAATAACAAATAGAACATTTAGAATCAAACATTTATTTTTTTTTTCTTGTTGTATCAATTTATATTCTTTATTGTTACTGATACATGTGAGTCCCACTTCATCATGCAGATTTCTAAAAAGTATTCCATTTATGAAGAAAAGAAAAAAGCTTATGGTCTTGTGATGGTAACCTCACAAGTATGGAGCAAGGACAGGATAAAAAGATCCCATCAATCTTTTGTCAACAGTGCTTGATGTTTTTTGGCTCACCACTTTCTCTTCTGGCTCCACTTACATGGATAAGGTCTTTTGTACAAAGGCCCCTTCCTTTATTCTCAAATGTATGAGCAAGGTCTTTTGTAATCCAGTTCCCTTTTATTAATAGACAGAATATCCCTTCTTCAGCAGAAAAAAAAAAAAAAGAAGATCCAATAATGGATTCGGAACTTTTAACAAAGTCAAAATAGCAAGAAGGAAGAGGGAAAGGCCTCTGGCCAAGTTCTTGAAGTGTGGGAAACATTCAGTTTTCTTATTCTAAAACTCTTACTTCTCTATTTAGAGCTTTTTTTTTTTTTTAAAGCAATAAGAGGCAGAACTGGAGTTTTATTTTCTTATTTTACCTTGTGTTTCAACCTATTCAGATCCAAGTTTCAATCAAATTCTTAAAAATGACAAAAAAGTGCCCCTTGGATAAACCTTAAGTTGTATGTTTATCAAGCATCCTACTGTGAAAATAGAGCAATTTTTTTTTTTTTTTTTTTTTTTGCAATTTTACCAAGTATAGAACTTAAAAATTATAGCAATTTGTTCTGGACCTAATATAACTCTCTCTTAGTAGATTAGACTAGAGTTTCCAAATAGGCTAATAATCTAGTCTAATATAATGGAATAGATTTCTAATAGAATCTCCATCATAGGCCAATATCAAAGAAGGGTGATTTTCTTGTGCATCGATGTCGTTCATTACGTGGGACTGGTAAAGTTCAGAGGTCCCGCCTTTGGTGATGGTTTGAATGCATGCACTCCCACGGGAGTGTGTGTGTGTAGGAGAAGGGGTTTTTTATTTTTTATTATTATTATTTTTTTATTTATCAAAGAACTATTTTTTATAGCTTCCATAAATCACATAAAGCATAAAACATTTATCCCACAACAAGTTATGCTTGCCGACACAACACAACACCCTTTAAAAGGCAATGACAGTTTACTTTCAAAGCCACTTTTCGGGTTCACCATTGCCAAAAGTGAAATGGAAAGTGAGTGAAACCATTGCAAAAAGTATTTTAAATCTTCAATTAGCATTGAATAAAGACTTTCTTCAAATTAATGTAAATCTTTTATTAGAAATGGCAAAGACCCACTAACTAATTGCCCAAAAGGTTTGACCACAGAAAATAAGGTATAGGCTAGGCTAGCCCATGAATTTGGGCCTCTTATCTATTAATTCAAAATCTTGGTCCACAGTCACGACCCTTACTATATCCCTATGAGAACATCTCTCACCTTACTATGAGAGATAAGGTGGGAATCATCACATTTAAGTTGTTGACATTGGATATGGATGATATATATAGTTTCATTCGGTGATTGGGTCACGTCTAGGTTTATTTGTGGCCATGACCATTAGACCAAATATTTGAATGATATATAAGCTATTATAAGTAATAAAGTATAGGCTTATACAGGTCTAATTGAGTTGAGTCAACCCAGTTTTGATTGACTCTATAAGTTGATTTGGTCGCTTAAGTCATGATTTTGTTTAACCAACACTGTTAACCCTTTTAGATGAAATGTGTTAACTATGGGGTTCAACCATTTAAAGTGTACAAACTAGCTAGTTTTTAATAACAAGTTAATCAATAAACAAAATGAAAGTGGGCAGAAGTAATTTAAAACTTAAAATTGTGACAAGTTGATTGAAACTCTAATAATGAAGACTTAAACATTTGTTTGAGATGAACTAATTTTAAAAATTATAATTTTTTTTTGGTTTTTAACTTGTTAAATATATACAATTATATCTTTTCTTATTTATCTATCATATAATTATGATGTTATGTTAAGTTAAGAGGTATGTTTTTGTTTATCACTATTTCAGTAAAAGGCACATACCACAACAAACAAACAAATGACTGGTGCACTTTTAAGGATGGATCCAAACCATTTTACAAGGGGACCATGTCCTCCAAACAAACATAGATTGCAGCTCCTTGTACCCATTGGGGATGGCCCGAAACTTGGGATCTAGATCTTTATATGGGTGGCACTCTTATCATATTTGCTAGTGTTATAAATTGATACAAGAAAGCAATGATGCATGCTCCGGAGAGAGACCTCTTGATTGTTGTAACAAATCAACTCAACTCAACTCAACTTTTAAATTACTAATAAGGTTAAGAAGGTACAGAAACCACACTCAACTTGCCCAGACTGTTGAATATCAGATCACCTTTGGCAACAGAACCCTTGGGATTCTCCAAAATCCTTGATTGGTAATTGTAAATCCTAAAGTATTTGGGCTAGTTAAAATCATCTTTTTGTATCTCGGCAAAAAAAAAAAAAAAAAATTCCTCATTTTAAGAATTCTCAACTCTCAAGTCCAACCCTTCCTTATAGGATTTGAAAATCCTCCCTCTTGCAGATATATATATCTCAGCTATATGCATTGATAGACAATGATATCTGTGTAAAATCTTCGGCTAATACAAGTCCTTTGTGAAGATTCTATGTTTCAAGGGCGGTGAGGAAACCTCAAATCTACATATTCTCATGGATTCCTCACCTGTATAAAAAATGTCCTAAAGAAACTTGTCTTGATGGACCCATCCCCATGCTATAGTGTTGGGTTCCTCACCTGTTGCCATCTGTTTTAATATCTCTCAGCCCTTTAACTTTCCTTATTATAGATTTCTAGCATTATTAAGCCAAACTTCCTGCAAGTGGAAGGGCTCCTGCCCAAACCCAGCCCACCTTTAGCTAGGTATGGGCTTATTTCTAGGCCTAAGAACTGGGACAGGTTCTTTTTATGGCCCAGTAATTGAATCTCATCCACCTCCATTTTGGTGGATCAGTTCTGATTTCTCAATGTTCAGGGTTTTACTATAAGTTGAATCAACTACCAAGGACCTGAAACAACCTCATCCTTTGCCTGGGCTTTGGACTGTCACATTAAGTAGTAGTGCCCCATACTTGAAAAGCATCAACTTGTACAAGCTCTCAACCCAGCCTCCTTGCAACCTAGTAATTGCTAGCTTCTTGGTCCATTCTGGGTCCATCTGAATACGTTCCTTTTTGGGCTGGATACAGGGCTCTGGGTTGAGTTTTAGGCATGTGGACTATGGAATGGATCCGGGACTCAAGGATTGCACAAAAAACTAATCTGACTGGGTTCAGGCTATGTTAAATGGTGCAGTGTAGCCAGTCCTACATATATAACAGTAATGGACCTTATGTATTACTAAAGAGATGGGCCAGTTCCTTTGCTCTCAGGCCTGGTGCTGAGATGGAACCAAGTTCGGCATGATAACTAAGAGGGTCTGAACGTGGACAGCCTTAGCCTGGCCTAGACTGGTCCATTTGCAACCCTCAGTCAGAACCATGTTTTAATTAAAACTAAGACTGCTCCAACTCCTATTTGCAAATTCTTCTTTCAAAATTTATTTCTTGCCCTATTAAAAGGAGTTTATGTTTTTTTTTTCATCTTTATGCTAAAATGGAGTTTTTATTGCTAGTGAACCATAGTGTTTGTCGAAATAGAATGCGGATTTCTGTTTTTCTGTAGAATTCCATCTTTCCCATAACCTCCTAAAAAGGCTTTTCTATAGAATCGTGGAAAATCAATCTAAATGGCTCGTTTATTACATTGTTTTTTTACGGAAAAAGTATGGAAAGAGGAAAATGCTACTGTAAATTTTATGTTTGGCGTGGTCACCTTTTTTCTTGGAAAACGGAAATATGAACTAATATTTTCATGATTCCTTATAAAAGCCTTTCTGAAGGGGTAGAAACTTTTTTCTCTTCTATTGAACGGTTCTTCCTCTTCAATGATTCTTTAAATGAGATTGCGTGGGTATCTAACAGAAAGTCTAACCCATAATTTCAATTCCTCTTTAATGAAATTAGGGAGATTTCAACTCGCATTAATGTCTCATTCCATCATGAGATTAGATCCGCTAACTCAATGGCGGATGTGCTAGCAAAACAAGGGGTGGATATGTTAATTCCTTGGGTGGGTGTCATCTTGTAATTGGAGTTGGCTGGTGCTTCTCTCTTGCACCTTCCAACTCCTCTTTCTTTAAGTTATGATGAATTCTTTTCTTCCTTCTTTTAATGAAATCTTCATTATGATTAAAAAAAAAAAAAAACTGAACAGTTCTTCTTGTGTACACAGAGGTGAAAAAGTCACCTTTTCACTTGGAAAGCTCCCACCAAATGATGTGAAAGCAGGTCAGAAAAACACTAGGCCGTTTCCCTTTCCCTTATATCCAGAAAACACATTACACAAAGATGCCCTTTGTCAGAAGAGTAGCCTAGAGTAGCCACTTTTTATAACTCATTGCATCTTTGAGCCACATTTTATACAAATGTTCTGTGACTTGCTTCTAAACTCACATTATGTTCTACAGTCACTTGAGACCTGCTTTGGGGCAACCCAACAACACAAAGCAGGATTTATGCACCACCACGGACATCTTGGTCAGCATAGTCATGATATTTGTTCTCTACTATTTTACTCTGAAACAAGCTCTGTCCAAGTTTCCTTTCTAACTTCAATACATGGCAGTGATGTCCAAGTTTCCTTTCTAACTTCAATACATGGCAGTGATCTCTCTCTCTCTCTCTCTCTCTCTCTCGTTTTGAGTGTGTGTTCACAGATTAGTGTGGACAAGTTAAAACCAATCATAGATTATGTTAATCACCGACATTTAGTCAAATTACTTTGTTGCAATAGTACGATAGTAAATCTGTTTGGCTTTATATTAAATAGCAATATTGTACAGATACTAAGAACTAAATATTCCAGCTTGTAACTCGAGAACAATAATACTATTGTTGTTTCACAACAGTAACTGGAACATTAGCTATGGTACATGTGAAGGAAAGTTATTGATCTCAAGCCAAATCTAATATTTCATGGGTTATGTTTAATTAAACTGTGGTAAGTTCACATTATACTTTCAATAAATGGAAGAGAGAACGTGAGATTTGGATTCATGAAATGCCTCCTTTTGCAACAGTTTTATGGGTTTTTTTGTAGTACATTGAAATGAATACAGGAATTGGAAAGCAAGAAACATAGGTATTTGCAAGAGAAAAAGTGTTCTCTGTAACTTCAGTTATATCCATTGATCAACAGAGAACAACTGGTCCATGAGTGACTATGTACTTAGAATTATTGATGTGTTTGTAGCAAATAGTATGTAAGAAAAATGTGATCATTGATGTAGACAAGCTAAAGTAAAAAAAAAAAAAATCATCAGTGGCTTAATGTGGACAGGACTAAATCGCGGTAAGACTTAAGAGAATCAAGTGACATTATTAGGTAAACTAGACAAATATCACATTAATCTGGTGGACCACACTATAATGTTGCTTTTCAAGCTTCCTCAACTATTGCTCAGAGCTTGAATCCGGAATTGAACATTTGGGACTTATCAATTATTGGAGGGATGTGCCTGCTTCTTGCTCTCAGGCTCCTGGGCTGAATCTGGAACTGAACCATTGGCCCTCTAACTGAAAATAGCAAGACTTGGACACATTTTGGCCTGTATGGCATGGTCCATTTACAGCCCTATATCAGACCCATGTTTGGATTGAAACTAACTTTTGCAAGTTCTATTTGCAAATTCTGCCTTTCAGATTATGCATTTGTTGCTTTGTTAAAGAAAAGTAATGACTGGTGAACATAGTTTTTCCCCCTCTTTCAGGGAAAACTGAAAAGAGCAACTTTTAGAAGTTGCTGCATCTTTTAGCACCCTAAAGAGCTTACTTTTAGAAGTTGTTGCATCTTTTGGCATCCTCAAGAGCTTTTAGAAGATTTTCTGATGTCATTTGGTCCTTCTTCTGCCAGTCACTTGCAGCAATTTTTTTGTGGCTTTTGCTTCTAGAACACTTTATCATTCTACAGTCACTAAAGGCCTGTTTGGATGTATCCCTAGTTTACATGCATATTTTAGCTTCTTTGTCCATTTTGTTTTGCCAGAAAAGATGCAGGTAGATTCATCCTCTGAACTGTTCCACCAAAAGAAAAAAGAAAGGAAAAGCCTGTAAATATATGGATGCTTATAGTTAATGGATGAATGAGATGATACATCCAAATTCTGCAGCTGACTCTAATAAAGGTCTCACATTATACAATTTAGTAATCACCGACTATTGGTCAAATTACTTCACTTTGATGGTAGGTTAGTGAGCAGATTTGTTTAGTAGTATCATTGCATAGTACTAGTATTTTATATAGGTATTGATCATTCAATAATCCAACTAGTAATTCAAAAACAAGAATATCAGTCATGATATCACAAAAATAGCTAAAACTACCTATGGTAATGTAAATAAATGCTGGTTATCAAAATGAAACCACAGTTTAGTATTTCATGGGTCATGTTTAATTTAAGTGTGGTGGCATAGGAAAAGTTTTTAGTATATCTTCATAGTTGACAGCAAGAGAACCAAATTCATGATATCTCATTTTTGCAACATTTTGTAATGGTAGTTTTGTAGTGTATTGAAATAAATGCAGGAAATGAGAGGCAAGAAAGATAGATGCTTGGGATGGAAAACCAGTTTCTCAGGGAACTCCAGTTTGTAATCTATTAATAAATAGAAAACAACCTGTGCATATATGTGTGAAATTATACACGGCTATTGTTAATTTTGTCCTAAAATAGTTGGAGATTAAGGACTAAAATACGATTAAGGTGAAACGCAGCCAGTAGCTTGATGTTGACAGGACTAAATCCCACCTGGACTAAGAGAATCAAGCAGCACTAATAAGGAGACTTAACAAATACTTCCACTTTAATCTGGTGGATCACACTATAATAAATGATGTTTTTCAAGCTTCTCCAACTAATCTGCTGAGCTTTTATGAGAATGCTGATATTTTATCGTCTGCAATGGTTGTCATGATTCCCTCAATCTTTGGATGCTGTATGAGCTTCATTAAATGCGGGATTTCGTATCGCCATTGTCGTCGATCGCTGCTATCAATCACCATCAACTAAGAACTTTGAACAATCTTGAAATTAATTTTAAGATCTTTAGATTTAAAAATCGGTTAAACAAAGACATTTGGCTAAGGAATATGGAAAAAATATGAGTTAGGCAGATATCAAGATTCCCAAATTCTACATCAAATGGCTTTCCCTCTGAAGGAGGGAAGTGAATAATGGTTATCAGAGTAGTCAGATTTGCCAGAATGCAAATGCATGCAACTCTTTAAAAAAGAGATCAACTTGGAACACAGAGACAACATGAACTTGAAAGACAATGTCTGTGTAAAACAATGCAGTAGGGCATCTTCTTTCAAAAAAAAATATAGACCTGCTTATGGACTTCAGATTTGTATAAACAACTTGAACTCTATTGAACTTCAATAAAATCCTATCATGTTCTTAATACTACTCCCTAGTAAGCAGTGAAAATAGCTGGGTATCACAATTGAATACATAAATTGACTCTGCTTGTACGAACTAGCCATGAGACACTCATCTTCCAACATGGTTCCCACACTTAGCACGAGGTGGGAACTTCTTTTTAATACAAAAGATACCTCAAAAAACAATAATTACCTAACCCCTTTGAAACATCTTTCTTGTTCATTCTCAGGGACCAGTTTCTTACTAGAATTCAATGAATTCATGTCTTGAAAGCTTCTGAATTCATAGACGTAGTGGGATTCCTAAATGCTCCATTGAGCTTGAGCATTCAAAAATCCTATCAAAAAGTAAATGAGCTGGAATTTTTGAATTCTCAAAAGTCATTTGAGACCTTTCAAGTGACTGGAATTTTAAAATGTATATGAAGAAACACGACATTTATAAATCCCATCAGACAAGATGTCGCATCATGTAAAAAGAAAAAAAAAACCCAACATAGCAAATTTCTATCAGAAATTCTAGTAAAGAAAAAAATATTTATAGTTACTTAAATTCTTTATTTTTCTAGCATTTGTTCAAGCTGCTCCTTTAACTCAACTGTTTCTTGAAAGGAGATACCAAATTGTAGAGTCAAATCCGGGTTCCACATAGGATGAACCCTTGCAATCATTACAATTACAATGGGGTAAATCATGTTCTTCGGAGAGGATTCAGAAAACTAGTGTAAATAAACTCGCAATAGATACAATTCAGACCATTTTTTCTAAAATCACTCAATGAATAGATTGAGTAGAGTTTGAGGCAATTAACAAAACTAGTATGAATGTACCCACAATGATCCATAGAGAATCAAACCCCCTTATTCAATTAAAAATCTCATCCATCTCTAAACAACTATGGTGAAATCGCACAAGAAATTGCAGAGAGTAGGATTTTGTAACAATGATTTGCGTGGCACACCATCGTCATCAAATCCCTCCAATTTGCAAGTGGGTCACTTTTTTTTTTCCATCAAACCAACAGTTTACGCAACTCAAATCAATAATCAACATCAAAATATTTTTCTGACCGCCCCCACTTTGATTGTGTGGAAAAAAACCCATTTGAGATCTTTGGATTATCATCCCCATAATAAACTGTTCCCGTGTCAAAAGAGGCGAATTCCAAGACAAGTTTTGCTCATTTGGGCTCTAATTTCCCTGAGTTGATTGGATGTGTGAAGATGTCAGGAAGTGTCTTCTTCTGTGTTTATTTAGGTATTAGGATATGAATAGGACAGATTGATGATTGGTAGGTAGTTGGAAAACCATTGGCGACTATGTTCATGGTTATGGGTTTTTTTTTAAATGTTTTACAAATCGATGTTGCACAACAATTTCCAATGGGCAAGGTTGGGTCCAGAGTCCAGACAGGACAAAAGAGGGAAGAGCGGTTTTGAAAGGGATGGGTCAGATATTGTGGGCTGAGTGTTGAAACCACTCATGTCATAGTTTGAAAAAGTGCCCATGGTTAGTTTGAAAAGGTGCCTATGGTTCCCTTAGGCATGGCCCACCTCTCTCTCTCTCTCTCTCTGTCTCTCTGTGACTGTTTGTGTGGACTGACATGAAAATGGATCAAGGCCCAGTAAGAACTTCAGTTTGCCAAGTCTAGGTTTAGGCCCACAGTTAACCGTGGAAACTCAAATCAAGCTTGTGGATAAGGGTTATCAGAGGCCCAAGTCTGATAAAGTCAGGGTTCCATAGAGACAGGACACCAGATATGGATCCAGCCAAGATAAAGGACCCAGACCCTAAACATGATTCTGGGTCTCATCTATTGAGCCCAACAGATACTCAAAATTTGAAGTTTTCAAAGCTGGGCTCACTTGGGTCCAGAGTCCAGACAGGGAAATTCAAATTAGAGACCCCTCTCTGAAATTCAAATTACAAGACCTCTCTCTCTCTCTCTCTCTCTCTCTCTCTCTCTCTCTCCTGTGATAGATGCAAAAGGACATGGAAGATATGCAATTGGATATTATATGGGAAGAAAACGCTGATGGATATGGGGTGAGTAGCCTACATTTGCATAAATCCAAACTGTTTAAAATGTGGGCCCACATTTGAGACATGATTGTTACCTTCGATCAAAGGAAACGCATAATGATCAGGCCGATGATTTGGATGGTTTTGACAGAGGCGCTAAGGTGTCCTGGATCTTTGTGCAAAATGCATGCATATGTTACTCTGCCATGTTAGGTATGTGGAGGAAACAAACATGCAGTTTACTATTATATAATGTCCCAATTGATCATCTGGACGGCCTACTGTTAAATACCGCTGCACAGATAATTCGGTATCACCGACCGAATCGGGTGATTTGGATCGGTTTTATAGTAGATTGGTTCGGTCTACGGTTTGAAAATTATTGACACTGCTTAGATCGGTCGGTTACTGGTATGAACCCTCGATTCACTACCTAAACCGTTGACCGGTATATTATATAATTTGAGTATTTGACTATTTAGATTTTAGGGTTTCATTTGGCTGGATTTTTATCTTTTCCCTAAACATTGGAATATATCCAAAGGATAGGGATGTCAACATTTTGAAATTTTCAATTTCTGCTTTTCAAAAAAAAAAAAAAACGGTTTAACTGACCAAACCGAACCAAAATTCGGTTCAGTTTGGTCCGGTCTAAGCCCTCTCCATCGGTCGAATCGGATTAGATAATTAAAAAACCGGCAGGTTCAGTTTGATGGTTGGTTTTAGTGCTAAACCAATCCAATCTACACATGTGCAGCCCTATTTTTAAACATAGACTACTATTATACAGTGTCCCAATTGATCCTCCAGTGGGCCCCCTTTTCGCTATCTCAGTAACCACTGTAAACCATCCAAAATGGGAGACTCTGTGCAGTTGTGCCAACTGGATATCAACTGAAAATTGGATTTAACATCCATATGACCAGATGATTTGATCCATATCATCTTTTTGTGTTTAGCCATGGAGCTTCAATAGTGGGACCCAACTGATGAAAGGCTGGATCTGTCCCAAGTAATGACATTTATGGTTTTTTAACTAAAAAATACACTATTAAATTTATAATGATTAATTCCAACAAATTACGTTGATACAAAAACCATGTAGTGGGGCCCACTTCAGCCACCTGGATGCAGGGTGAAGATTACAATCCCAAATTTCAATTTAGTTTAATGATCACAATTGTTAAGTCAAGACCATGCAAAATGAGAGTACAAATCCTATAGTGGATACACACTCGTAATGAGTGGACCAATCACTATGCGCCTCGTCAACACAAAACCCACTTGATTTTGAAGCTGTAAGAGGTTTGAATCGAATGGGGAGCAGGGGAGCAACTACACGTAGTTTTGTGTTGAAGTTGTGCACCGTGATTGGTCCACTTACGATAAGAGTGCTTCAAGTGTTATAGAAGATCCAAACCCGCAAGATAAACGGTTGGACCAACAATTGTTGATAGCATCAAATCAAAGTGATACTGGAGCCACAAAAATTCTGGGATTCGGCCAAGGATTGGGTGGACTGGACTACTAACATGTTGTATCTTGCATATTTTTCTACTTTAAAGATAAAGATTTATATTACATCTAATGTCTTTGATATCTTATAGAAACTCAATGACAATTATAATTACATCTAAGATTCAAATTTCAGTGCAACAAATTTGACTGGAAATACAATATAAAAGCATCAGATTTCATTGAAAAAGCTCTTATAATTTTTATTTTTCTTAACATTGTATATTTTCATCAAAAACTTTATTGTAGCATATTAAATCAAATAAAAAGTTTTATCAATGAAATAACCCTGAATTTAAATCTTCCATTTATATAGAAACTTTTAGAGCACTTTTGATCTAGAGATTCCTCCTTGCCCTTGGTACAGGGATTCAACACCGATGATTTATATAGCTGAGAATTTCACATTGACATCCATGTATTTGGCAAAGAAAAATTGATTTTAGTATACAAATTTGCAAAAGTGAGGATTTTCAAAACCTATAAGAGAAGGTCGAACTTGAAAATTTTCAAAATGAGATTTTCATTGGTCCAGATCCTCGGGGTTTTACAATTGTCAAACATGATTTTTCCACGACTTTATGAAAATAGAAAATCTTTTCCTCTAAGATTTGGTTGTCAATACATTTTTATGCATAACAACATAAGATAACGGGCCGTACATTGTATTAAAGTAATGTTTTAAGCAATGGAGGTTAGAATTATCTGAACAAAGAACATTTGTTTATTAGTTGTTCAATGACATAATAATATATTATCCTTCATCTTATTACATCTTGGCTTTTCACAAAACAACAGTCGTTCATTGTAAAAGTAGTATTAGTTTAGCATGATGCAAAACAAAATTGTAAAAGCCAGACCCAACTCGGATGGCTATAGCCAGGACATGGTTCTTGGGAATCTCAACTTGGTCTTGAAATATATATTTGATGCTCAATACAAACATACTGCTTTAAATAGCAGATGAGAATTGTATGCCACTGGGCTCGAAATTCAGCTGAGTCAAAACAGCATGGTGTTGAGTTGACCAGTTTTAGAATTTTGAGTAGTAACAGTTTCAATAGTAGATAATCAACTCACTCTTCTTCTTCTTCTTCTTCTTCTTTTTGCTAGCTATATCAAAGTTCTTGCTAAACCTCTGCATTAAGATCCAAGTTCTTGCAAACCCTCTATTAAGATCACTTAACCCCACAATGGAGATAACTCCAAAGAAGAAATCTTATCCCCATAACTCTTTGGCTTTTCTAAGTGCAAAATATAATTGATCAAAAGCATTCAAAAGTAGGCTAAATCCTAGCCATTTGAACATTAATGAAAAAAAAAAAAAAAAACCATAAAAAGTGCGATTAAGTTCGTAATCTCCTATATGCTATCTTGACCACCATAATTTTCTTAATACGAGTTAGAATTGAACAAACATAGGTTTGATGAGAAGACATTTGAATAAGCTATCCTACAAAATCATTTGGCACATCAAATATGATCATTATTAAGAAAGATGAAAATAAATTTAAATAGTCACAACTTGACCTCCTCATGGCTTCATGGGTCACTTGATTGAGACTTGTACTAGGTCAGTCCCCATGCATACAAGCTGCATCAAATGTGAAAATAAAAATAAGCTTCATTGCCAATCTCTGCCTCGTCAAGATGGTTGAAACCTATGGTTTAGACCATTAGGTCATGGGTTCGAGATATGGCACCAACAAACAAAAATAAGCTTCATTACCTTCACTATCATGGATGATCGATCATATTTCATGTGACAATGTACAATATGGATAATAATCATCACAAGGAAAGGAATATTGAGGAACACTCAAATTGTTTAGCTCAAACATCACTTAATAGTATAATCGACCCACATCACCACATATTGGCATGGCCAATGGGTATGGCCGACAGCATCCGCCAAAGAATTGTCATTGTAAATAACAGAACATTAGTATATTAGTGTCGTATGTAAGTTTTCTGCCTTTGTTAAACACCCCTGAAAACAATCTCTTCTTCTTTTTTTTCTCAGTTCTTTGTTTAGCATTGGATGGGGATCTTTACTGACACCAAAAACTACAGAGAGAAAAATCTAACAGCACAAACAGAAGCAGTTAGATTAGACAAATTATTCTATAGTTAGCAGTATTAGTGAAGACAAAACAGTCACACTTGAATTTCTAAGCCTATGACAGGGCCTTGGCGGAGCGTCAAGAAGTGGAGCCCACCTATGCATTTCCATGTCCCCTGTCCAGATGGGAGACAGAGATGTGAGTGGTGAGAAGTAAAATAAATAAAATAAAATCACTGAAATGAATCACACCGTAACTCAAGTGGAAACTTTTCATTTCTGTCAATCAGCATAACATCCATCGAACTTACGTTAATTTGACACTCATCCAACTGTCACTCATCATTGGATAAAACTGAAAACATCGTTAGCCAAAAAACTACGAGGAAAGGCGAAAGATCATGGAGTATTTAGGATGATGTAATGGGCCTTTTTTCCGCACGGTCCAAAGCATTAATGAGATATTTTCTTCCCATAACCCACAAATGATGTGCAGCCGATCTTTATACACTCATCCAACTTCCCATTATACATCGTTAGCCATCAATTTGACACTCATCCAACTGTTACTCATCATTGGATAAAACTGAAAACATCGTTAGCCATTAAACTACGGGGGAGGGCGAAAGATCATGGAGTATTTAGGATGATGTAATGGGCCTTTTTTCCGCACGGTCCAAAGCATTAATGAGATATTTTCTTCCCATAACCAACATATGGTGTGCAGCAGACCTTTATACAAAGAACCTCACGGGCTATAATGCTATCACCATCCTCTTTTACTTAGATTACTGGGTCAAAGTTTTCAGACTGATGGAATTTAAATATAGAAATTGTTGGATTGCATATTTCGGTGAAAAGGACATGAAATCACCCACAAACACTTATGAGAGAGAGAGAGAGAGAGAGAGAGAGAGAGAGAGAGAGAGAGAGAGATATGATTTCATATAGTCCAACGCTCCAGGCATTAATACATGTTACTTGCATACCATATTTACATTCTCTAATGCATTTTTTAAAAGAACAAGTGTCTCCTTTGTGCTTCTATATATTCCTTCAACTTGGTGCAGCTTCATGTTATCAGAGCTCTTTCTTGATTTGCCTTTCTCCCAACTTTTGGAGAGAGAGAGAGAGAGAGAGAGATGGAGCTTGATGAACATGGCTTCTTAGAGGAGCTTCTTGCTCTTAGAAGCCAGACATGGGATAGCTTCTCACCAGAAATGATCGAGTTCTTTGCCTGTGGAGAAAGCTTTGATTGTTTCCAAAACATCCAAGACAACCCAAGTCTAGCTTCTCAGCATGAACATTTATCATCAAATGGGCTCGCCTTCACTGGCCTACCCGCTTTCGACTATCCAATGAATGACATCTACTGTCCATATGGAGACGGGTTTTCATTTACTGAGACTGATCAATCTGCTGAAGAACACAACAACGCCCCATTTCCATTTCAAGAAGATTGCACCTTGCTCACAGAAGACCACGATTTAAGTCTCCCATGCGATGATCTTCGCAATTCTTCGAAGAAACAAAGGATATGCAAAGTCGAATTGCCCCAAGAACCAGAAATTCCAACTTTCCAAGCTGCTTCTCTTGGAAGACAGTCTCAGGATCAGGCAAAGAAACTGGAGGGGCGGCCATCGAAGAATCTAATGGCAGAGAGAAGGCGAAGGAAGAGATTGAATGACCGTCTTTCGATGCTTCGTTCAGTTGTTCCTAGGATAAGCAAGGTAATGATACTCTTGATAATAATACATAGATTAATACATTGTCCTTAATCTCCATTTGCAGTTTGAGCAAATAGTAGTTATATACAGTACTCAAGGCACCTAAATTTTTTGGTTACCCAAATCATTCCCCCATCAAATGCCCCACTATATGAGGACCATTGGCCGTAAGTATCCACTTGCAAGCCACCAATTGGTTGGCTAGGATCTTGAGATAAGAAAATATGACCATGATAAGGCCTACCATCATGTAAATGGCTTATGTTTTGTTATTTTCCTATGGTATTACAAAGTGGCATTGATCTAAAGAGTTTCAGTGAATGATCAGTTATGATAAGTAAATAGAAGTGACTTTTTTTTTCTTACCTTTGATGATCAATAGTTCCTCGCCCTCCATCCCATCAAGGTAAAACCAACAACATATGGGACAAGTTGATGATTCAGCATTAACCCTACTTCTTGGTCATCATTCTCAACCTTTCATCCATTTCTAACTCTCACTTTCCTGTGTTAATGATAGGAAAATGACAAACGTCCCCAAAAGTAGACCCATTTATACTATTTGTTGGTCAAATTTTAAGTGTAAAATGCTGTTGTTCACTTCGATGGTGGTATTCTATTTTTGTAGCAATGAATGAACTTTTGCAAGTCATTGAATTCAAATAACAGCTAGTATGTGAACATAGTCTAATTATGTTTTTGTGGGTGTGTTTTGTCTTTCCTAATGTTCTAAAATTTGATATAAATGGCAAAAAACAGTTGGACAGGACATCTATACTTGGAGATACTATTGACTACATGAAGGAGCTCCTCGACAGAATCAAGATTCTTCAAGAAGAAATTCAATTGGGGTCAAATCAGCTGAATGTATTGAGCAATTGCAATAATGCAAAATCGAGTGAAATTGTTGTTAGGAATGCTCCCAAGGTAGGGGTTTCTGGTCTAATTGAGAGTCCATTACACCATATGTGAATGAACTGAATTCTGATTTCTGATTCGAATGTTTTGTGCTAATGATTCTGCAGTTCGATGTGGAAAGAAAGAATACAGATACCCGGATCGAGGTTTGCTGCTCCTCAAAGCCAGGGTTATTGCTATCAACACTAACTACCCTTGACGCTCTAGGCCTTGAAGTTGAGCAGTGTGTTATAAGCTGTTTCAATGATTTTGGCATGCAAGCTTCTTGCTCTGAGGTAAATAGTAGAATGGTTATGTACAGAAGGACCCTTGTTTCAGGGACACAAAGTTTTCATTGGGTGGAGCCCACTTTGGACACGAGATGGTGAGAAGATTTCCACAGACCAAACATTTGTACACATGGAATAATCAGCACGCAAGTGCACAGTTAAGAATGCTATAGATGGCAATCCATATTTGACTGCATAAAATGCACCAATTGGATGATTAGGATCATCCTGAGATTTTTGTTCCATGACGTCTGAGAGATGGGACTGATAATTCTGAAAGTTGCTTTACACCTTTTTTAATCCCACTTTCCAAATCTTAATCAACTGCTAATTTTCTGTTTTTGACTTTTTTTTTATTTTTATGTAGAAGCTTGAGCAGAGAGCAATTGTAAGCCCTGAAGAGATAAAGCAAGCACTGTTCAGGAATGCTGGTTATGGAGGGAGATGTGTGTGAAGTGAAAGAAAAATGTGTAGTAATTATAAGGAAAATAAATTCTCATCTCATCATCTCCAATAAGTTAAGGAGCATTTTGAAGAGAGAAAATAGGGAATATGGATATATTGTGCTAGTGTTGTTTAATGATATGGGTTGGTAGAGACATGTCCCAGACTGACAGCCATATGATCATATTCATGTATCATCTGTTTTGATTGGAGAGGTTATCAATATATGAGAATGTTTTGGAATTCCATGACAACAATATTCTATCACTATCTTTGCTGAAACCACACAAAAATCCTGTAAGCTCCAATAATGTCAGGTTGGGTTTGATAGTCATTACAGAGCAAATTATAATATATGGAAATTTAATAGGAAGTGTTGTTGATTAAGAAATCTTAGCATTTGGTCAGTTTAGCATTTCTATATAAAAAATAAATAAAAAATCTTCAAGTTGTTTAGTAAATGGACCTCAGTCATCAAAGTAGAGAGAGAGAGAGAGAGAACAGGAAGTGTTTTGCTATAACACCATTGGGAGCAATTGCTATAACACCATTGGGAGCAAGAGAACCTCATTCTGGGGTCTACTGATTCCTTCTTTTTAACTGGAAGAACTCCTGGAATCAGGAGAATTTTCTTTGCTACCTCTGCCAAGGAGCCACGTGCTTCACTGAGCTTTCTGTTAGGAGTGCTGGTGTCATGATTATATAATTTACATTCCTGGAAATACTAAAAGATTCTCTTCTGCTGAAACCTCATAACGGTGATTAAAGGACAAGAGCAGTTGAAATTAATCCCACCCCTAATTAAAATTCTATATAGATTTACAGCAGTGGTTAACCATCTCAACAAAAAAAAAATTCATGATTCTCCTTTCTAGTACCAAAAATCTGCTAATTATCAGAGTCAATATGACTAGCATCACTGAACTTGTTCACTTGAACTCAAACAATATATATGTATAGGCCTGATCAGGTGAGCGCCGGGTGCACCGAGCGCTTGTGCGCACCTGGTTATGGGGCCTACCTGTGGCCCCACCTACGGCTGGGACTGGGAGATTTGAAGATCTGGGTGGGCCCTATTCTCTACAAAAAATCATCCCCATTTGATAATCCTAAACCTATCATCTAAGGCCCACAAGTTCAATCCATTCATGTTGGTGTATAATCAATTCAATGGTCCAATCCATTTGGATGGGTGCAAACGCAGGACACATGTGAAATTGGGGGGGATATGTGTGTGTGGTCAAGTCGGATGGACCATCAGGTGGGCCGCACTATGGGTGCACACTTTTCACACAATATGCATAGGATAATATATATGGGCAATGTTCCTGTGTGTACCCCGCTTACTCAATGGATCTGGTGTAATTTGGGGGGTCTCATGTGTATATGATTCAGATGGATCATAAGGTGGGCCCTACTATGTTGCCTTCACCGTAAAAGGAAAATTAACCTATATTTTATATGTTTATATCAAAAGCACGCCAGTTCATGTCCAGAATGTTCAGAAAATGTACTCTGCATAGAGAAAGAAGAAACATAAGGCACAGACCCATGTGAACCTTTGGTGAACAGATCATGCCCTTTTTTTTTCCAGTAGCAGATGGTTACATTAAAAAACAACAAAGATCTTTCAAGAAAAATATGCCAACAGGTTAGGATCTTCCACTTTGGAAAAGTATCTTTCACTCTGGAAAATCTTTCTTGTATCCATGGACCCTAAGGTCCATCAAATCAACAGCCCGAGTTATTACAACAACGGGCTACACATGTTGAGTAGTGTGACAAAGGAATTTATACATTTGCTGAGGCTCAGGGTACTCTTACTAATCAAGCAGTTTTCCAGTGCATGCATGAAAAGAACTGCAATTACATAGACTGGATGGTGATCTGTACTGATCTGTATATGGGGTGGTGTGGAATTGTAGACCACATAAGATGAGATGATGTTCTCTTTCACGACTCAAAACATATCAGTCCTCAACGCAGACAGCGTTTTGGGGCAAGGTTCTGAAAAACAGTAAACATTCTAACATAGTCCCTAATTTCCACCCTACCACGAACACTACAGATTCTGAAAGCGGTTTCAGTGCCCGGAACAGTGACCATCATTTTAACTGACAAAGTAGTGTGTGGCCAATAACTTCATTGAAAAGGTGAAGAAACTTTTGCATTCCGAAAACAGAATACATGTAATGGCTACACATCTAATGGTTAAACGCCAATCTTAAAAGTTATCAAACTGACAGAGATGTCACCCTAGAGTATGATATTATTAAAGCATTGAAAAGGTGGTCTGAATGATATTGTTTTGGACACAGCTGACATTTAAAATCATGGAAAATGGGTGATGACAAATAACTATCCAGTCTACCAAAGCATCCAAAGCCATGACCACTAGTAACACATCCAAAGCCACTATTAGCATCATTCTAAGTTGAAAATGTTAATTCTCTAAAAAAAAACTAAAAACACAGAGAGTGTCAAGTCAAACAAGTTAGAAACCGGTCGTAATTACGAATAGTGACATCCTTCCATTTAGTAGAATAGTACAATGAATCTCACACAATAGCAGTTATGATACAATGCATCATCTCAGCAAAGACCCAATTCACATTCATCATCGTCCTCATCATCACCAGAATCTTGGTAATCACAAATACCAACACTTTGGATGTGTTGAAATTGCTTGATGGCATCTTTTGCATCAGAAACAAGAGCAGCCCTTGCAGATTTAACATTCATTTCCTTAACAGAAATTTCCAGTGCAAAATTATCAGCAGTAACATGGTTTGTGTTACATGCAGATGATGTCTTTTTTCTCCTTGCCTCTCGGGTGTGAAGCTGATCAATGTACTTCTCATGCATGGCCATGTTCTTCACCTGCTTCAAAACAGGGGGGCTGGTAAGATCCATATGACATGCTGTTCCAAATTTCGACATTGTCCGTTTATCAGTCAAGGACGATCTCTCGTGGCAATGAGGCCTCAGTACACAATCTGGTGTCACCGGCATTTTTGTTTGTGGAAGAGATTGACTAGGTAAATCTATAGTATTCTCGAGAACTGCAAACAGATCTGCTTCGTAACCTTGGTCAACAATAAGTTGCTTCTGTAATAGGTGTCTCACTGTTTTCTGTGCAATTGGATTTTTCAGTCTGCTGTTCCTCAGTTTCTTTCCATTGAACTCAAAAGGTTCAAGTAGTTTTCCACCAGATAGTTTAAACTGACCCAATGGAGACCAATTCATCTTGTTTCTCCTCAAACGAGGTTGAGGAGATGGAGTTTCAATATTGGAGTGGATTTTATCAAAGCATTCCTGTGCAGACTTTCCTGGGACCTGCATGGTTATGGTTAACGTATAAGAGGTCTCGTCATCATCCGCAGCAGCCCATCTATGTAGCATACTAAGATGTCATCATGTAAAGATCATAATTCTAGAAAAGGCTGGAACTGGGCAAGGCAGGATAAATTTTGGTCACAGCTTGACACTTAATCAGGCATAATATTTATGCCCAATACCAACAAATGGGCCTGAAATACAGATCCACTGCCAGCACATTATCCTAATGATAATGAGTAACCAAGTTTAAACTAGTCAGGCCAGAGCTCACCAAACGATCAGGCCTTTGGATAGACATAGGCCTACAGCATTCTGTTAACAAATGGGCCTGAAAACTCAAGGCAACTGGGCACTGGGAGTAGTTTATAGCAAAAGGAGATAAACTACTACTCAAAATTTCGTTGTACTGAAACATCTTGAATAACATATGGGAGACAAAACTGTAAGTCCCTGACTTGCTAGTAAAAAACCTGCATTGTGGGGCTCACTTCTTACCAAGGCAGGGTGTTGGATCAATACTATCTTATGTGAGTTGAATTTAGTCAAAATATCACTTGGATTGAAGAAATATCCACCACTGAATTAATGCCTTCTTTATGTAGTGATCTCCAAGAGGAACATCACATGGGGTAGGAGTGATAATCAGGCCAGTAGGAAATCAAGAGGACTGGACCCCACAATGCAGGTTTTAATTGCCAGTGTTGAAGCTCACAGTTTTGCCACCTGTAATAATCATCTCAACAAAGATACGATCAGAAAATGATTGAAAGGCACATGTAAAAATACAAATTCATCGTGACCTCTAGGAAGACATAACATATATCCAACAAGTCTTATGATGCACGAGTCCCATGACACATGCAGAAGATATACATATCATCAAGAAGTCACCTCAGTTTCAGGAAGCAAAATTAGAAATATAGGAAATATGGCTATAGTGTATTTCAGAGTTTAATCATAGAACTTGTCTTTTTTAATAACGATAAGATTTTATTAAGCTACGGAAAGAAACAAAGAGGACTAAGCCACAAACTGCCAGCCCAAACAAAAAAACTCCAAAAAAGAGACCTACGAAACAAAAAGGATCCCATACATCAAAGTAAGAGGAAAAAGGAAAAACTCCCTCCCTTGCAAGAGCATCTGCCATGACATTAGCTTCTCTTAAAACACGATTGAAGCAAGCACCCAATTGGAGAGAAATATCCTGGACCTCCTCAACCCAATCCACCAGCCTCCATGGAAAAGAAGACTTATCAAAACACCATTGAACAACTGAACAAAAATCTCCTTAAAGAATTACATTGACACATCCCATACTACGCAACTCACGATAGCCAATCAAAAGAGCAAAAGGTTTAGCTCCATTAACATCCATCGACTCCACAGGCCCTGAATAGCTTTGAACAACCACGCCAGGCTAATCTCTAATAACAAGCCCAATTCTACCTCTTCTAAGTGAATGAAGAAAACTTCGATCAAAATTTAGCTTTAGAACACCCAATGGAGGATTCAAAATGGAGGATTCAACCAAAGCACTCTATTCACAGGTTTAGCATTTCAAGTTCCAACCTCCTCTCAAAACCTCTATCCAAGATATATTGAGATCACTCAGATCAACACCTTCAAACTCCTTTTTTGTTCGTACCCACACTGAAACAGATCGAACAACCTCATCCCCAAAGCTACTTCTATTTCTAAATAATCTATTATTCCTCTCCAGCCAAAGCTTCTAGAGTGTAGCATACAACACTAGTTTCCATAAGATTCTGCTGCGAATATACTGGCGCCCAAATCGCCATTGATGAAAAAGGTCATCAACTGCCCTAGGCACGACCCACTGCATACCAAACATGTCAAGGATAGCGATCCACACTCATAAGCAAAAGGACAATAAATAATCAAATGATGCACCAACTCCTCATCTTTTAAACACATAGGATACTCATTAACTATAACATGGTTTCGTTGACGTAATTTGTCAATAGTCAAAATTTTATGCCACCTAGCAATCCAGCAAAAAGCTAAAACTCTTGGAGGAACTAAAGGATCCCAAAAACTGTACCAACCAACCACTCTATCAGGAATGTCAATCAGGCTATTAACAAAAGACTTGACTGAAAAGTTACCTTTAACAACTGATAAATAAATCTTATCTATCATACCAAGCATACTAGTAAAGTCAGAAATTTCTCTACCAGTGAAGTACCTCCAAAAACAAAAATCCCAAGACATCCAGTCTCCTGTAAACACAAAATGATCAGCAACAGTCCCCTTTGGCCTTCTATCCAACGAATAAAGATAAGGAAAGAGATGATGCAACAAATTTTACCCACACCATTCATCATGCCAAAAGCTAACCAGCTGACCAAGATTGATGTTATAAGGCTAATATGATAGTGATTTAGGAATATAGGCATTGGCCATTGTATTGCAGAGACTGATAAAGGGCACAACATACAATTACCACAGAAGCTAGGTGCTGGTACTTGTCGTGTAGTGGGAACCTATGTTAAAAAGTGCACCTCTGTTTGTATGGCCCAGCTGGGAGGATGCCAATCACAGTGATAGGAGATAGGAAGGTCTTTGTGTGGATAGGAGGTGGGCCAAAAATCATCAGCATGGAGCATCACTTAAGATTACCTAAGCTGAGTGCAGTTTCAGTCGTGACAAAATTAAACGGTGAATAATGTTTAGCTCACTGTCAATTTGGGATAGTACCAATTCAGTTGAAGGGGTGTGTGAGAGTTTAAATTGATCATAGGTGGGACCTATTTGTAGAAAATAGGAATGGGGTGCGCTTCATTAAATTTTTAAACAGTAAATTTTTATTAGGTATATTTTTTAGTTTTAAGGCTTCTAATCTAGCCTTTATGATGTATTAGCTATTCCTGGATCAATGATCAAGGAAGCAGATGTAGGGGACTGCAAAGCAAGATTTGCTGTTGGAGTAATGCATCGATGTTTGAAGGGAGAATTTGCTATGTGCATAAAAGCCTTTAGATCAGTCAACTTGTTGGATCAATACGTGGAGAGAAATGACTTTTGGGGTCTAGTGCAGATTCTCTATGAGAAACAACATCCTCCCAACTGAAACCAGAACAGGCAGCAGGAGCCTTCTTCAAATGTAGAAGACCCTCTTATTCTGTAATGGGAACATTTGAGTTTCTCTTTTCCTACATTTCTCAACAACTAGGATTCTTTCCATTTTCAGAGTTCCCATTATTGCCTTTTGGAGTCTCTGGCTGAGGTTGATCCTTCTACAGTTGGGCCAGACGATTGCCTCAAATTAGTAGTGGGCCAGAAGATGACCTCAAATTAGCAGTCCGATGACTAGCTTCTCCTTGTATGTGATCATACACACTCAATACTAGAAAGAGAGCCCTGGAACTCTATGTAAATCTACATCAAGATGTAGCTGGCCAAGAATTAGAATATCCCGCAGGACTTTGCTTTGTTATTTCTCAATCGTTGGAGGAAGAGGTCGATAGTGATCTAGCTCCTTCCATCTCCATTTTAAGGGTATTGTAGTATTATACCAAGAAAAAATATTATGGTATCATTCTTCTATAAAGACTTCCCCTTTTTGTAAGATGGCTATATACCAATCTAAGTGCTTAATTTGGGTTATATCAATCTTCTATTAATACATTTTAGCCACATATCCCAGATTTTCTTTGCAGTCTTGAGAACTAACTACTTATTGGTAATTCTGGAATTTTTTTTTCCATTTCTTCCTCCTTCCGACAAACATTATTCATCATCGTCATCAAAGCCTTAATCAACTATGTTGGGGTCAGCTAAAGGAATTATGTTTAGCCATTCCAGTCTATCATGCACAAATCCTCAGAAAGGTTGTACTTCTTCAGATAAACTAATTAATCTTGTTTTGTAACATTTTAACAATCATCATTCCTAGGGTAACTGTTACTTCTTTTTGACTGACTATAATGGAGAAACTATTTGGAGAAGTTTCACTAAACCAAACCAAACCAAACCAAGCCTTTTCCCACTAGGTGGGGTCGGCTATATGGATTTGACGACGCCAATCAAATCTGTTTAGGGCCATGTCCTCCGTTAGATCCATGTAGGCAAGGTCATGTTTAATAGTTTCTTTCCAACTTCTTTGGAGAAGTTTCACTAAATGAGAAAATTTAGGGCACATTTGGAAACAGCCACTCATCCGATCCTCCTCCTTGGACTTCATAACCCTCAAGATTACAGATTTTTCCCAAAAAAAAATCACAATAAATTTCAACAACAAACTTTAGGATTAGCACATATCTGCAAAAAAGATCTTCAGTTTGTAGAGAGGTTGATGCACAAATTAGTGGCCCGACGAAACTCAGTTGGGTGAAGTGAGAGTGGAGTGGAAGTAGAAAGTAGCTCTGATTCAAGTTTGGACTCCACATGTCCCAAAGCTTTATTGCTAGGAAACAGGAGCATGATTTTGGACAGGTCCAACAGGGTCACTGCTGGGAGCAAAAACTTAAGATATAATATTCCTGCAACTATGCTCCAAACAGCAAAGTGGAGATATTGCAAATTTTGACATTAAAGTGTGGACTCAAAACATTTTTTATACTGAAATATTTGGTAAAATGTGGAAATCTCAGATTATCTGTGAATCCACTCACAGTCTAAACACAAAGCAAAAATGAAAGAAGTCATCATAGCCAATCCAAACTAGAAGATGACGAATATGAAGCACAACCAACTACCATAATTCTTGTCAAAAAAATAAACCTATGGCTGAAAAGAAACTAAAAGTTCATGAAAACATGACGAAGTATAAACAATGTCTCTCTTGTAATATAGATAAAATTACTCGAGAAAGGGACACCCTCTCAAATAAAGGATACCCATGTTCTCCCCAAGTCCAACACACAGGCACACACACATAATTCACATGGGTGAATGCACCCGCACACAGAGACATATATACACACAAACGTTTTGCATAAATACCAAAACCAGCAAGAGATAAGGGGAATAAAAAAAAATACCATTTTGGAAACCTTCTTCCAGAAATGTGGTGAAGGCCTTGCTGCAAAATAAGCTCTATGCAATGCTGCCTCTTGATCTTTCGTCCACCCTTGCAACTTGCAACCTTCCATGGAAAGCAAGCTCTCCTTCTCAACAGCCTTACTAACTCCACTCTCTAATTTGCTCCTCGCGTTCCTTCCTTCCATGCTCATTGCAACTGGAGTACAATTTACAGAATTTCCCCTTTTCACTTCCCTCTCCACTTCTCTTCCCAATTCCTCATCCCTAGTCATTCCAATCTCGGATTTTTCTACTCCATTGGCAGAATCTGTAAATCTAACAGACATCCTCCTTTTTTTTCGACAATTTCCTTTCTCCGATGACTTCACAGAACCATGTTTCTCCAAAAAATCACTAGATTCTTTGAGTTCCTCTCCATGACCCCTCATTATATCTGAATTCCTCTGACCTTTCCGACAATCTCGTTTCTGGATGGCCTCCGCAGGAACCAAAGAACCAATTGCATTCTCACCACTACTACCAGAACTCATCAATCTACGCGATCTCCTTGGCTGCTCTTGGCTGTCCCCATTCTGGGTCAAAACGCCACAAGAATAATGCAAAATCTTAACCGAACTAGCTTCATTTCCATACCCACTTTTCCACGCTACCTTGGAAGAACTCGAACCCAATAAATTTTCACTCGAATCTTTCACACCCTTTGCTAAACCCATCAATCTAAGCGAAACCCTCCTCCCATTTTGACCTTCTCCTTTCTGGGTCACCTCCAAAGAACCCCATTTCATTGAAAAATCACTTGAAACAGAATCCTCGGACCGAGTTCTCACGTCGGCATTTGCAGGGGTACTTCGCAGATTGGAAAGCCTTTGAGATCGACGCAAAACAGTGTTCGATCCGGGGTTTTTTGTGGAGCCATTGATCAATGTAACAGGTTTTCTTGTTCGTTTAGGTTTCGTGGAAGAGATTGATTCTGTTGAATCTGTTGGTGTGAAGGGAGATTGGAGAAGGGCTCTTACCTCTTTCTTCGTTGAATTGGAGGTCTTGCTGCAGTCGATTTTGAGGGCGTTTTCGTGACAGAGGAATCTGGGGGATCTTCTGAGGGTTGCAGATTGATGGGGTATTGCTTTTCCATGGGTGAGGAGATTGCATTTGGGCATTTTTTTGTTAGCCTGACAGATTGTGAGGGTTTTGTGGGGTTCTTTCTGTGCCTTGTAAGAGAGGAGAGGGAAGAGGAATGGGATAATTTACATTCAAACCTTCACGCGTGTGAATTCACACGGATGAGGGTTCATTTCTTCTTATTTTTATTTTTATTTTAGATAAAACTTTGATATTGGGACTTTGACTCAAAATAAAACGAAATTGAGAAACAAAATTCGTGAAGTGCGACCACACTATAGTTTGGACAAGGCCTTTGATGATTATCAAACTTCGAATTTATGCTCTAGTACTTTTAAGTTTTTGAGTTATGTTTAGGGCTTATTTGTGAAACTCTGCGAAAGAAGAATTCCACTTTCTCTTTTATGCAAATAAATGGAATTTTAGGGGTTTGAACTCGACTTCTCTCTCTCACAAGAAAATATATTATAAAAAATTTTCTTTTTCGCTTAATGACTCGTTAAGAGTGAAAAATAGGAGCTCCACTTGTGGAAACTTGTGCACAAACTTAAAATAGGTCTTTCTTGTTAATTTTGAAGTTATCAATGCTAGTTCAAAACAAGCAAATATCTGACAAATCCATCTTCATCAACTAACCGATTTGTATTTATTAATATTCTACTTCTTTCAGTCTTCAACTCATATTCAAGTTTCTTCATCTTTAATTGACCCTTATATTTATATTGTATTCTTTTTTTTTCCATTTTTATTTTTTACTTTTCTTTCACAAATGAGGTGGGGGTACGATATAGATAGTTTCAAGTTATGATTGAGTGGGTTTTATGAGAGTTTTGAGGATCAATTTAAGTTAAAAGAAAAACACAAGACTAGAATTTTCATTTTCCTGAGTTCTGGTAGAGATTAGGACATGGGTTAGGGCCTATTTTAATTGAAAATAATAATGAATGTGAGATACACCATGTGGGGCCCATCTATTGAGAAATGACTAGAATTGGACTTTGGAAGGATTGAAATTGAAAGAAAAAAAAAAACCCTACTTTGAAATTGATTTCAATTATTCATGAAAAGTTGTTGGCGGACTTAGGATTTTCATTTAGGTGGGGCTAAACTTTTACTATACTTTTTAAGACTTTTTTCTCATTAACATTAGCAAAATAAAAAATATATTCCATTCAAATAGACACAAATTATTTACCTGCATCAACTGACATGCATTTCTTTCATCAAAAGTTGTCTCAACTCGCATAAACAATACATAAGGATGCTTTATAGAAAAAAGCTTGATGCCCCTTCTTTCTACAACTAGTTTTTAAATAAAAAATTTTAATACCTAGAACGAACCCAATGGTATTTTAGATACTTTTCTATATGGATTAGTTTTTTAATAAATAATTTGGTTCTTTGTAGTAATAGTATGACACTTTTTTCTTTAGAAAATATCCTAACTTATGTAGAACTCAACTAGATGCACAACGGTTAACGGAGATAGGGCAATGAAGAGGTATGGATATTAATCACAAGTACCAAAAAGTATTAGATGGATGAAAAATGATTCTAATTAACCTTAGTTTTAGATATTCAAACTTACATTATAGTGGGGTAAAATGACATAATAATTAGAACATCAACTTTAAGAAACTTTCTAAAACTAGTCATTCATAAATCCATTAATTTTTCTATTTGTGACCTACCAGCCATGAGTCAACCAAGACTAAGACCCTCTCTCCCTCTTCAAACACAAGAGGTAAAAGAGAAAAATCAAAATACTTTTTCTCACTTCTATTCACAAATAAGATGACAAAATTTCTTTTGTAGAATTGACTAAATACGCCTCTTTCTCGTTTCTATTCCAAGAAATAGAGCACGCCCTTGATCTCTCTTTTCCTATCTTCTATTGAGTTCAAGAGAATGACAAAATTCACCAAGCTCTCTTCCTTGCTGCTTGGAGAGCGGAAGTGTTCCTAAGGCCAGATCTATACCTGATCTGAGCCTCTCAACTAAAGTACAACACCCCTGTTACTAGCACTATTCTCTTTAGATTGAGTGAACCTAGAGATATATTGTTTTTTGATCTGATCCGTGTAGTAGATCGATGCATGACCTAGACCGAGAGCCCTTCTTCCTCGTATGCACAAGGCCTGATTTGAGGCATGATTTCTGGGTAAAAAATTGAGAAGGATCTCTTGGACTGTTTAGACAAGGGGCGACTCATTACACATATATGGGGCATGGTTCAAGGCCCCCATTCGAACCTCTAGGGATTTCAAGATGCCTCATGTCATCATAAGCTGGGTCCGCCCATGGTTGTGGTTAATATGGCTAATCCTGTGCAAATTTCTTTCTCATATACTTGAAATGTTAGAATGTGCTCTCTCTCTGCTGCAGATTTGTGATGGAATAGCAGGGACAAATACGATCTCATTAGCATCGTCAATTGTATTATGTACCCATGTTTAGATTGGAGTTCTTCAATGGTAATTGTTTGGTTGAATAAGTTACACTAGCAAGAAAAGGCCGTGTTAATTCCGGGCCATAAAATAAAATAATAACTAAACTAAGTACGGCAGTATAATTCATAATATAAAAATTATATACACAGAAAAAGAAAAATGCAAAAATAAGAAGCTTATCAAAAGATTAAAAATAAGAAAAAGAGAATAGCATAAGTGTTCATATCTATATATTTATAGGGAAAATCTCAAAAACTCCCCTATCTCAAAAGGGTAGTTTCTGTCTCTATCTATTAGCTAATGATTTAAGAGAATCTATAAAATATCCACAATTTTAGGAGAATATTTAGGAGAGAAAATGGATAAGTGATGACACGTGTCACACTTTCATTGGCTAAAAGAGGGGCATTTTTTTGTGAAAAATGCTAGGAAGTTTTGTAGCGTTACTCATATTTATAACTACACATAATTTTTTTTTTTTTTTTTTTTTGTTTAAAGGGTAAGTTTATTGAGAAAAAGGGAAGGAGAACAGAAACAAGGCCTAATCAGTATAAAAATAATTATCAACAAAGTGATTACTAGAAATAGAATGCAAAGAAAGAAAAAAATAGTATAAAAATACAATGCATAGCATCTAAAGACGTGGGCTCAGTATCCAACCAAATTATGAGCCATGTCAACATTCATTGCTTGGAGTCAAACAACTGAAGCAAAACTGTTGAGGCATTGGCATCTATCTATATTAGTAGTGTGAAAAAACATGGGCCCAAATCAGTGAAAAGAGAGAGCAGTTGAATAGAATTTTTTTTTTTTTTTGGTAAAAGTTCAACAGACTAATTAGTGGCCATGGGCCATGATCTGGAAGATTGTCAATGTAGTGCCCAAGATCTAATCACCATTGATGGGAGTGGAACAATATAAATACATAAAAAGATGGCAGTGAAAGGGAATAATTTACCTTAAATCTTGCCTATGATATGGAAGATAATAATTTACCTTAAATCTTGCCTATGATATGGAAGATAATAAATGTAATGCCCATGATCTAATCACCATTGATATGGAAGTGGAACAAAGTAAATACATAAAAATGATGGAAGTGAAAGAGAAAGATTTACCTTAAATCCTGTCCATTATATGGAAGATCATCAATGTAGTGCCCAGGAAGTCTTGATTTGAGAGATTCCAAAATCTAGATTAGATACTGACAAAATTATCAAATCTAACGGGAATGTAAGAAATTCTAAGAACAAACTTCTGAAAATATCATTTATAACATTGTTACACATAACCCATACACATCATTTATGTTTTGAAAGTATTTTTATCATTCTTCTAATAACGTAATAGAAAACCCTCAAATTCAAAGCCAATGGAATGATAAAGTTCTTAGTCAATTAAGAAAAATACTCAAAATCATCACAAGAAACCATAATTAAAAGTCCAAGAACTTTTCTTGGTCATCCAAGAAGCAAAATCAAAATCCAGAATAATGAGTCAATCAAGAAAGAACTTCATCATGATTTATCCAATGTTCAAATCCAAAATAGAATTAGCAAATTTGACTCCAATTTCGAAATCAATTCCTACGTCTATAATATATAATAATGACAATATCTGAACATGTGTCGACCCTGATATTTATCCTAAGATGGCTCACCCACATACCCTTCCAAAGGTAGAATTTAGTGAATTCTATTAGCCAAAACTACCAGTTTTTACGACTAAATTTTGAAAAATCATACATCAAACAGGGAAATCAAAATGCAGTGACGTGGTGTGGGAGATTCCCAACAGATAGAATTCTTATTGGAAATTCTTGCAAAATAAGTACCCCAGGAAAGTGATGAAAGGGCATGTCTTGAAGTATTTACTTCAGGAATGTACTTTATTTGAATGTTCATCACACATATAATAGTTGGTGACCGGTGATTCTCGTAGGTTATGACCTTTATCTTATCAATATCTTAACAAATTCAAAGATTGCTTTTTTGTATTTTTGTGTTCCACACCTTGCACCATCTCAAGTTCAACTCAGGATCGATTTGCCTCAAGCATCACAAACTATAAAACAACCTTTACAGTCTAATTCCATTTTCTTTGGAAAATAAGTTCCAATTAATTGTACATTTTACCCACCCGGAAGTGGATAGAGTGGGAGTTTGCTCCCCACATCTTGTGTTTGAAATTTGCCCCAAATATGTCCAACGTGTGTTTGTGTGGGTTTAGCAGGTGCCAATTGCCATATAAGGGAATGATGTTGGATCAAACACTTAAAAGATACCCAAATCATCAAAAAGGAAAAAGAAAAATAAAAGGTGGAACCTATAAAAGTATATTGAAATGATAATTTAAATAGGCTAGCCAATGGCCAACACATTCATAGTTGAGTGGTGTGGTATCACACACATGCACAGGATCGATCCGTAGGTCTTTAAGTTTAGAAAATCACTCCTATCAATTGTCCAACTTAGCAAAAAAAGAAAAAAGGAAAAAGGCTAGTCAACAGGCCAGACTCACATATATCTAACTACAATATATTTACATTTGAGTTTCCAACCCCCCCAAAAATAAAAAGATATATGTTTACAATTGAGGAGTTCGAATCTAGGTCCAAGCCTGAAATGAGACCAACAACCCAAATCTAACGTGGCCCAAAGTTCCTGTTTAGTGTGTTACTGTGTTTACATCCGAATTCAGACTTCAAGCACAAATCTGAGTTCATAATAAATCTAAGATTATCATAAGAAAACCCTTTAATTTTCAAATGTATGCGATAGTTACTATAGTTTTATCTTAGTGCATCTATTATATATAGGGATGCAAATGGGTTGGTTCCGGTCCAAGTCCATAGTCGACCCAGGCCCGAACTGTCTCGGGGCTAGTTTCTTGGTAACCATTAAGGAAAAGGTGAAACCAGACCCGGAACCAGAACCATATATGGGGTAGGTCTGGGCCCAAGACCGGGTCTAGGTAGAAAATGGTATGAAAAAAAAATCTAATTTTAATAAGAGATTTTTGAAAGTTGTGAATGTTTAAGGTCCCAAGTCCACGGGTCCATTCCAATTTGGAACCGGAACCGGGCCCATTTAGGTAACGGGTCCAAAAAAAGGACTCGGACCCATTTACTTAGTGGGGCCTGAATTAGGACAAACCGGGTTTTTAACGGGTCAAAATCTCCAAATAATTGGAGAATCGGGGACCCATTTACATCCCTAATTATATTTAATAAATGGTCTTAATAAAACTCCTTCGAGTTCGAGACCCTAGGCCCATCCATACCAAACCCTTGACTCTTTTGGACCCTAAAAATAAAATGGATAAAGGTCTAGTGCTTGGACCCATGTGCAAGTTGACCCGCATAAACGCTCCCAGATTAGGGCCAAATTCAAGCCCATAGTCTGCCTCATGATTAAGGGCATGTTCATTTACTAGAATTCCAAGAATTCTTGTCTAAGGAATTCTTAAATTCCCAGACAATGTTGAATTCCAAAATCCTCCTAAGGGCATGAGCATTTTGGAATTCCACCAAAATGCAAAGAAGGTGGAATTCCATGAATTCCTAAAAGCCAATTGGGACTTATCATGTGCTGGAATTCATAAATTCTTATAAAAAAAAAAAGGAATTTTTAAATGCAAGGGGACATGATGGGACATCATATTTCAAAAACTCCAACCACTAGAATTCCAGTTAGGGATTTTAGTAAAGAAACAGGGCCAAGTCTTTATAGTAAGGGTGTACAAAAAATCCGTCGATTGGTAAATCCAATCCAATCTAATCCGATCCGATCCGATCCGCGGATATTTGGATTGTAAATAGATTGAAAATTTTGTAATCCATTAGCAACGGATTGATGGCGGATTTCACTCTCAATCCGCGGATTCAATCCGATCCGATCCGTTGACATTAAATATAAAAATATATATAAGGGGCCTAAATATAAATTAAGATGTCTAAATTTAAAATAAGAAAAAAAAAATTTAAGCGGTCAAAATGTATTTTTTTACAACATGTTTGATTTTTTTTTCTTTTAACATTAGATTGAACGGATTGAACGGATTAATCCGATCCAATCCGATCCTCCATGGATCGGACTTTAACAGCCACGAATTAGTGACGGATTTCAAATCCGTCAATCCATATATAACGGATTGGTGATGAATTTTATCCAATCCGCACCAATCCGATCCGTGTACACCCATACTTTATAGCATGCAAAAAGCGTTCATGTTATCCAAATCCTAAAGTTAAGAAGAAGATCAATGAAGAAAGGATAAGGATACGTACTGGGGAAATTGAATAGAGGGGACATGGCTTTGAGGGAAGTGGTAGGATAATCATAAATCACACTGGTGTTCGGTCAAAAAAAAGCCAAGTATGAGCGGGATGGGAAAGGATGAAAGCACTGTAAGATGATTTAACATAGCAAAAAGTCTAAATGGACAAACTTTTTGGCATGAATTTGTGACAAACTCCCATGTGGCACAATCTTAGAGGTGCAACTTTTGAGAGAGGGGGAAAAGCACCTCTAGGATTGTGCCACATGGGAGTTTGTCACAAATTCATGCCAAAAAGTTTGTCCATGTAGAAGGGTTGTTAACATAGTGCTAGTCCCATGATCTGATTGAAGGGGACGAGGCCCAAAACAAAGGAATCATTATTGGCATTAGGAAAACTTGAAAAAGTGGAAATTCTAGATGGGTGACATCATATCATCAACTAATGTCTATCAGTCAAATTTTAACCTTCTAACTAATCCCCAGCAGAAGACATACTCAGATGAAAGGTCTAATCATCCATCTTAATCATTCATTTTGCAGGCCCATAGGCCATATGTTGTGCTAAAGGCTTTGAGTTATCATTACATCAGTCCAATGATGATGCTAACCACTTCATGATGTCAATTCCGGAAATGGAGATAGCTTGTGAGAAGGGCCAGCATCCAGATTGTTAAGACGTTTACATCAGTGTGATTTTATGTGATTTTATATGTTGGGCCAATGTTCTGCTTCATAATGGTGATATTTTATCTCCAAGAGAGGAAGCCTTTGATGTATCTTTCAGAATTTCATGAGTACTCTACTTGATAAAGATTTCTTTTTCTATTGATTATGCGTAAAATCATGATTACAAATTAAGTACCTTTCATTGAGGTGCAGCCCTTATCTATCTACTAACAACTTTGAATAAATGGCTCATCATCCTTGTCCAACTAAGAGTGGTCCAAACTTGATCATATATCTGTTCTCCTATCTAATCATCTCAGATTCTCAAACCCGGCTGTAATACAAAAAATCTGGAAGCCAACTTCTATTCCATTTTATGAAGCTAAGTACTGTGGCTACTTCGAACCCACACGTATCTAATAAGGTAGAGCCTACATCCTCAATGTTGTACACTTCATTTACTGCCATTAATTCTAGAGCTTTTTGTATAGACCCCTTAAGGTTCGTAGGATTGTAAATAGGCCCTTGAGGTTTTAGTATTTGTAAATAGGCCCTGCTCTTTCTTTTTAATATCTTTCATGTCCCCAAAATCAATATTCATAACAATAATGGGCATCCACAATGAGATTTGTGTTGGATTTTTATATAAATGACAGCTTTGCCCTTACATCCATTAAAAAAAATGAATATACTTTATTTGAAAAGGTAGCATTATTTTATCTCACGTTTCAATGGTTTCTCTCATTAATAACCCTCGCATGCACATGACCAGGGGTGAACCCAGGTACAAGGGCATGAGGACTTAAGCCCCTACCCATATTTGAGAAAATTTAAAATCCCCCCCTCTCTCCGCACATTCTAAAAATTCATATATTTTTTAACATTTGCCCCTCGTCCAATATTTCTTAGAGCCAAACACCACCCCCTCACAAGTTCTGAACTTTAATATTTTCTTTACATTTGCCCATCCCCCAATATTTCTTTTACACTCTCAACACATGAAGCATAATCATATATTTTGAAACTTTCATCAATCCAAAGGTTGGCCATGTATGGATTGGAAAATCATAACTAGTTATAAGTACAAGTGTTATTGTTGTCATAATCAATGTGGATTTATTTAAATGAGCCCTGTATTTAAAAAAAGAAATTTATATATGGTTACTCTCCCACTAAGTACAATTGTTAATGTAATATGCTTTATAAAAAGAAATTGAGTCCAAGCTTTTGAAATTATGCATATAAGGAAAAAAAAGATGGACAAAAGTGTCATTTCACTCTAAAGACCTATGGTGGTTGGAAGACTATTGATTTTGAAGACATAGAAGGTATTACAATAAAAATGTAGGGGCTTATTTGCAAATACTAAAACCTCAGTGGCCTATTTATAAATCCTACAAACCTGAGGGGGGTATATATAAAAAGCTCTTAATTCTATTATAGTCTCTTTAAAACATATATTATGTAAGACTTCGCAGGTTTTTATGGCAGTCTCAAGCCCAGATAAAAGAGGAGGTTTGCATTCGGTGGTTGAGAACATAAACTTTTGTTATAATACAAATATGAATTCAGAAAAAATCAACATTATGTGAGCTTAGAATAGGTAAGAAAGAGTAAATAGAATTCAAGTAGTTGACTTCAACATAATTATCTTAAGACTTTGATGATAATAATGACAATTACGACAACAGAATATCATAATTCAAAAACTAGATGGGATAGGTCAAGGTGTGCCAAAATCTAAACCCAACAATCCCTTCACCAAGTTTTCCCTTTATAGGAGGGGATCAAGGTGGATTCCATTTAAACTTGATCCATTGTCATCATTCCTACTATAGGGCATTCCTACGATTTTTTGCATTGAGAACACAGATTATCACTCTTCTCCCTTTCATTTGGTCGTATTTATTTTTATCCTCTTATTTGCATTTTAGTTCAAGTTACATATACTCATCTATACGTAAATGTATTTGGTCCTAAAATTTTACGTCAGCAACCACGACGGATACATGGAGCCCTTTGTCCTATTTTAACTCTCTTAGTGATCAGAAAGCTTTTACTGAAATAGTCTAAGGAGAAAATCCATAAATGACAATCGTAGTTGAGTAACTCCACATCTAGAGTTGCAAACGGGTATCTGACTCTCCGATTACTTGGAAGTTTGAAACTGTAAAACATAGGGTCTCGAACCTATTTTAGGTTCCGATTTAAAAACAAGTCCGGGCTCGGAACCCAATTTTTGTTCCGATTGATAAATGGGTCCGGTTCCGGGTCCAATTAGGTTCCGACACGTGGACTCAGGACTCATATGGGCCTTTAATATTGCAAATAGTACCTCAAAATCAACTTTTTTGGGGACATTTTTGGGTATAATACTTGATGTAGTAGACGTGATGCACCGTTAAAAGTTGTATAATTTTCTTACTTTAATAAAGAAGAAGAATAAAGGGAAATTAGAATCAATTTTGGAACTAAATTCCAGTCCTCGAGGTGAACCCGGTTCCGAGATCGGATCTGAATTTTTTTTATCGGAACCAGGTTTAGAACCAACAAAACTGGTTCCGAGTCAAAACCAAAGCCGTTATTTAGAAACGGGTCCGGGTCCACTATGGTTCCGATCAGGAGACGTCCCGTTTGCAACCCTATCCACATCTCTTTCTTTGAGACGGTGGTGGACCTAGGAATTTTATTTGGGCAGGGCTAAAATTTTCTAGACTTTGCTAGACCTTTTCCCACTTCAACAAATCATGAAATAGAAGATTTGTTGCACTTCAGAAAAAAGAAATAAGTAGTTAAAAATCAATTTCTATAATTTTACACGTGAAAGGCCTTCTGATATGATGAATGAACTTGAATAGCTAATACCGTTTAATTGGGTTGCGTGTATAGCATCCTAAACACCCTTTTCATTCTTATATAATTTTTTTTTTTAAATCTCAGGGTATCCCTACATTGGGTGGGATTGACAGTGTCCAAACCGAGCCAACACCCGGTTGAATTATTCTTATATATTTTAACTTGTCTTAGTTTGATCAACATTGAGCTTTCCAAAGACCCTCAATTGGGCATATATTGAGAAAGAAGAGCCAAATTACTGAAAACCGAGCCCTACAAAAGAAATGCCTTAAAATGTGTATGATATCGAGAATCAGAATTAATCCGACCGTCCGATCGACTTGACTCTTTTTTTTTTTTTTATAAAAATGTAGTTAACATAATCATATTATATTTATCACTATATTTGATCAAGCTATTAATACAACAGCTAAAGTTAATTTTTAATTTTCTACGCATAGATGCAAATATTACAACTGTGAGACTCACGTAAGTAAGTTTTTATCGATGTTTGTGCTTGAATCCCAAAAGAGACTAATAAAATATTTATAATGATGTTTAAAATAAAAAACTTTAAATCTAAGCACACTAAATTAAGTTTTTTTTAAATATGCTTAAAACAGAAAAATATATTATCTGTCATTATTAATATTTATTATATATTGAGATTAAGTCATCCTCGAAGACTCAAGGAATTACATGTGGGCCATTAACTCTGCTAACATTATTATAAAGATCTTCTAGAGATGGTTAGGACTGCTTTATCCCTATACAGTTATCAAGACAACATCTCTTCAACGGTTCGAAGCACCAAAACGACGACCCACTAATCACAACCCAAGGATCCGGTTTTCCAACCACAGAAACAATCGTGTGAGAATCAGAATGAAATAAATCTTAAATGATAGAGAGGTAAATTTAAAATCTAAATAGCCCAAAACTCAATTAAAAGATGGGTCCCTTAGCCTTAATATTTCATAACAAATTATTTAGATCTTTGATTCATGTATCAATCTCTGCTGCTTTCCCATCTGGTGGGGGCCTTAACAGAAAAATGCTAGAGGTTATTTATTGATGAGCTCCACTTAGATGAAATACATTCGATTAGAAATGGGCCCCATAGATCGAACGTGTGTGGAAATAAGGTTGTAAAGGAGATGTGTGATATAAACTCGGACACGGAAAATGTTTGTATGGGCCGCAGCTATACCGCTGCTATTAGGGGCGGTAAAGTCGCATTTGCCATTTTTCCTCCTCTCTAAGCGGAGGTAAACTGGCATTGCAGCTTTACCGCTCCTATCAGGGGCCGTAAAGTCGCATTCACCACTATTCCTCCTCTCTGAGAGGAGGAAAAGTGGCAGTGCAGCTTTCCCGCTACTATAAGTGGCAGTAAAGACTCATTTGCCACTTTTCCTCCTCTCTGAGCGGAGGAAAGGTGGCATTGCAGCTTTACCGCTACTATAAGAGGCGGTAAAGTCTCATTTGCCACTTTTCCTCCTCTATGAGAGGAGGAAATCTTGCACTGGAACGCCAGCGGGCCCATTTTTCTTCTTTTTCGTTTTTCTCTTTCTACACCTTGATCTAGTCATGGGTAGGGGCATAGGTCCAAACAATATGTAATGGATGGCCATATATAATTAACTTTTAAATGGAATAATATTAAATCATAACAAATACACAATATATTGCTTTTTTAGTAAATTTACTTAACTCGTGAAGTGAAGTTAATGGTTAATATAAGAGAGAAAAAGAGTAAAGGTTTGGTGAAATCAAAAGGTGAGAGATCAGTTTTTTGAGATTCCCTTTTAGAAGGAAGAGCTTTTTATTTATAAGGGTGCTTGTGGATTGGGTCGGGCCCCTTTGTTGATGGAACGCGCTCCGAGGCGCCCGCTGGGGCGGCTACCGGGGTCGGCGGAACGTGGGAGTCCGTCGGGTCCGGCCCTTTCGCGCCCTGGCGGGCCCTGAAGCGTGCATCAACATTTCTTTTGTGTGGGTGTGCCAGATTTTCTATTTTACTTGGAATTGCAAGTGGTAATCCGGAGATCAACCTTCGCAAGTAAAAAGGAAATCAACTTCTTTCAAGTTTTCCATTGCACAAATATTTAAGAAAAGAGACATTTTCTTGGTTTGCCGTGAAAGGCGATTTTGTTTGGCATTTATAGCCGATTTTGGCGTTTATAGCCGATTTACAATTCTCATCAATAATGAAAGACAAGAGTTGTGATTTTTGTCTCTTTTAGAAAAATACAAACTACAATGAAAAGCAAGAAAAAGAAGATCTAACTTTTCAGGAGATTGTGGGGGACTCGTTCAGATTGACGGTCGCAAGCCATGTATGGGCTTCGCCATCATCCATGCAGATGAGAACAGAAGATGCTCTTGATTCGCTTGGCTTGGCTATAACCTCAGATTTTTAGAGGACAAAGACCAAGAGAAGGTCCTATGTCCAATAAAAAACTAAGTAGACGGGCTGAAAAGCCACGTCTAAGCCATTGGAGGCAGCAGGAGAAGGCAAGGACCTTGGGGGGGTGCCCCCCAAGGGACTTTTGTCACCTTGTAGTGGTGGCCGGTGCAGAACTTCAGCAGAGTTTTCTCTCTTTTTTCTTTCTCTGGATTCTTTCTGATCCCTTTTTTTCTGATCTTCTGATTTTCTCCTCTTTTTTCCGATCTTTTTCGATCTCCATTTCAATGGAATGCTCTCCTATTTATAGGCCTTTGGTAGCCATTTAGGAGGGTTTATGAGCCTTAATGGCTTTAATGGGAGGAGTTACAAGATTTATTTCTTGATTTTGTAACTCCTTTTTCCTTGAATCTGATTGGCCGATGGAGATTAAGGGCTTTTAATCACCTTAATTACCATAATGGGAGGAGTTTCATGGTTTAAATGCCATGAATCAATTGACTTGTAACTCCCAAATGCTTGCTTCTGATTGGGCCGTCCAAAGAAATGAATTAATGACTGCAATAAAGCTAGTCAATTAACCACATTAATTGGTCGCCGAGCAGTCGAAGAGTCGCGGGCCATGCCGTGTCTTCTGGAATTCTTCTGGCGATGATCATCGATGGATCTACATGCTGATCGACATCGGATGAACATGTAACTTCAGACATTGATAGCTAAGAGCGGGCCGGTGACATCTGTCTTGTCGATTTCACGATCGGTCGGACAGAAAGTGCACTTTCTTGGTCAGCCGGTTGGCGATCTTGGAGCGATCACTGATGATTTTATGCTTTTGGAGGTTGACCCGTGATTTTGACGGATGTCGTCGGATATGAGTCAATTTCAAGCACTAAAAATCACATTTTCAGGAAACCACAGGGGCCAAAGTGCGCGAAACGCGAAAAAAGACGGAAAAAACGGGTCACCGGCGGAAAATCCGGTGACCCGGACCTCCATGGTCGCCGGCGACCATGGACCGGCGACCATGGGCCATGGTCGCAGGGGCCTGCAACCATGGGCCATGGTCGCAGGGGTCTGCGACCCTGGGGGATTTTTCCCCTTCGGAGCCCGTTTTGCGGTCGTTTTGAGGTCTTTTTCGTCGCCGTTTTCTTCTGTATTTTTCTTGACATTTCTTCTCATTTATTGGCTTGATTTCCCTGTAGAAAACTTGATGAGAATCCTTGCATTTTTAGAGTGCAAAGTTTCTAATTTTCCGGGAAAGCCGAAGACTTTGTCGCGTAGAGCTGCTGATTTTCCGCCAGAAGTCGAAACTTGGTCAAACGATGTCGGAATGACCTGAAATTTGAGGTGAAGCCTCCTGAGCAATAAATAAGACCAACCATAGGCTTTTGTTTGAGTTTTGAAGCCGTTTGGGGTCCCGTCGATGCTTCACTTGATTTTGCTGCGGGGAAAATGCCGAGCTTTGATGTGCGGTCAAACGATGTCCGATTGACCTGAAATTTGACGGGGAGCCTATTGGAGTCATTTTGAGACGTTCCATGGGCTCCGTTTTGGATGTCATGGTCCCGGGTTGCTCTGCCGCCGGTAGGCTTGATTTTCTCTCGGAGCATCGAAACCTGGTCAAACGTTTTCGGAATGACCTGAAATTTGACGTGCAGCCTTTTGGAAGCATGTTGAAGCCACTCATGCACTTGGTTTGATGAGCGAAGGCTCCGGTGGTTTCCGCCGCCGGGAGGCTTGATTTTGCTGCTCGAGCATTGATGGAGGGTCAAACGTTGTCGGTTTGACTTGAAATTTGGCATGGAGCCCTTTTGAGACATGCTGGAGTCATCTGTAGGCTCTGATCGAAGTTTTGACGTCTCCGATGATGTCGCCGCCGGGAGCGCCATTTTAGCTGTCGGAGAAGTGAAGTTAGGCCAAATGTTGTCGAAATGGCCCGAAACTTCATGTGTACTCTTCTCTTGGCTATCTTGAAGGATCTTGCAGTTTTTGTTTGATTCTGACAAGATTTGATTTTTTGGAGAAATTGCATTGTCTATTTATGGCAGGTTGCGACTTCATGCAGCCTTCTTGATGTTGAAGAGGCAAAGTGACATTTTTGGTGTCAACAAATGCCCCCTCGAGGTACAGCGACGAGTTGCTTGACTTTTGTAGTCGATGTGCCTCGAAGAGATTTCTGAAGGAGAGCTTGTGTCTTGACCAAGAGTCTTTGAGCAATCTTTCCTTTGGTAAAGTAGCCTTTGAGCTTCCAGGGGAATTTTATGGTAGTGAAAGGAATCACACACCATCTCGAGGCAAAGTTTTGAAGATGACATCAGGGATGTGGATTTGGGCTTTTGTTTTTGACCTTGTGACCTAACAAGCTATATATGGCAGGTTAGGGGATCGGGTTTTGGTTTTGACCTTGTGACCCAACAAGCTGTATGTGGCAAGTTGGGGGATCAGGATTTGGTTTTTGGTTTTGGTCTTGTGACCTAACAAGCTGTATGTGGCAAGTTAGGGGACCAGGATTTGGTTTTTGGTCACTCTTTGGGACTGTGTGGGTCCATTGGAGTGGTTTGGATTTTTTTGTGGAATGTCAATTTCAAGATTTTGGCTCAATTTGGTATATGAGGCTGGATGGTTTGATTTTTTGGAAGCTCACGGGGCTTGGAATTTTTTGTATGGTTCAATCAACTCAAAAGAGGTATGGAACCATTATTGTATGCTCTTGGTAAGAGGGATTTTTTTCTGACTAAAAGCCCATTTTTTTTTTTTTTTTTTTTTTTTTTTTTTTTAGTGCCTAGGTGGTCAAACCTGGCTCATATGGGCTAGCCCATGGGACCTTAAGCTTTTTAGGATGGCTTAGATCTCATGTGGGGCCATTTTTGTAAAGAATATCTAAAGATATCTCATTTGGATAGAGAATATCTAAAAATATCTTTATGGGAGAGAATCTCTCATATTCCCTTAATTTGGGAGAGAATATCTCAAGGTATCTTTCTTTTTGGGAAGAAATCTCCAATATCCTTTTTTTGTTGGAGAGAATCTCTCATTTGATTGATTTTGGGAGGAAATCTCTCAAAGACATCTTTCTTTTTGGGAAAGAATCTTTCTAATTCCTTCTCTTTTGGTAAGGTTACTTAATTAGTAACACTTACCTTTCTTCTTTGTTTCCTTCTTTGATTTGCTCTCTCCTATAAAAGCAAAGGAAGGTAGGATCTCTTGCTCTTATTGCTTTCTTTTGCAACAATCTCAAGAGAGCTCCAAGACCAAGAGTGCTTCTTCTTCAAGGATCTTCAAGCTTTTTCCTTCTTCTTCTCCATCAATGGCTTCAAGTAAGTTTTCTCTCTTTTTCTTTCAAGAAAACTCCATGTAGAGAATAGGATGGTAAAAAAAAGTGTCTCTTCTCTTTTTTTTCTTTCTTTTCTTTTTTTTTCTTTTCTTTTTTTTTTTTTTTTTTTTTTTTTGGGAAAGTTCCTTTTTTTTTCTTTTCTTTCTCCTTTTTTTTTTTTGAGAAAGTTTCTTTTTTTTTTTTTTGCCTGCGACTTGATTTGCTAACATTTCTTCTTGTCAGCTGACTTGTCACAGTATTCCGATGACTTTGAACCATCAATGGACGCAAATGTCGATGATGCTTCTGATGAGTTCATGGAGGAAGAGAGTGTTCCGCCAGTCGTCGAAGAAGGTACTTTGTAGTGATGACCCTGATGATTTTTTTTTTTTTTGAACAGGATCATATTCATACCTTTTTGCGTTTCATTTGCAGGTTTTGAAGTGACAGAAGAGAGTCCATCGCTTTCTTCAGAACCAGAGCAAGGGATGCCAGAGGTCGATCCGGAGGTAGAGACCAGTTCAGACATGATTGAGGAGATGCCTCGTGTTGAGATTCCCTCTCCAGTGGCTCCAAGTGAAAAGAGTTCTTTTGTTACTCTTCCAATGGGACATGACATGAGCAGCCGATCAGCGGAGAAGGGTGAATCTTCATCCAGTTCGTCTCTTCAATTTGCGAAGAAGGTGCTGGCTCGGGTTTTGAGTTCTTGGATCAAGACTCTCCTTTCTGGACACTTGGAAGCAGGATTTGGCATGATCCCACATGTGCAGGAGATTCTCACTGATACCGAAGAGGTTGGTCTGGATGTCACAGGTGCCAGGGCGACCGTTGATAGGATCATTGCACTGGGTGACAAGTGGTTTGAGACCATGGGTTTCCCTGACGACCAATTCTTCAAGGAGATGTTCTTGGACCCTGCTGATAAGGCTAAGTCTGACCTGAATGAGGCTACACAAAGCAAGAAGCAGCTAGTTCGGGAGAAGAACAAGGAAGAGCTAGCCATCATCGGATTGAGGCATGACCTTAACGTCCTTGATAGGGAAGTTGAGGAGGCCAGGAAACGTCTTGAGCATTTGAAGGCACAAGTCGATGCGAAGTGGGCTGCTATAACAGAGGCTCGTGACAGGGAGAGTACTCTGATCCGCAGGGTTGCAGATGCCGGTCAAGTTCTCGAGAGGAGGACTCTAGAAAACGAACGATGGCAAACTGCTGGGGAAGAGCTTCCCGGTGTAAAAGAAGGGTTACGGCATTCGCCAGCATCTCATGGCAAGTTCCTGAAGAAGCGTGCCTTGGAAACTCTGACGGCTGAGGCCAAGAGTTTGCTTGAGGAGCTGAAGCTTTGGCTGGAGACCATTTTTGGCTAAGCTCCTGATTTTTTATAGCAGAAACCATTCTTCTTTTTTTTGGTACCACATGTATTTTTTGGTACTCTTTTTTTTTGTAGTGCTTGTGAACACTTTCTTTTTTTTTTGGTACCACATGTATTTTTTGGTACTTTTCTTTTCTTTTTTTTTTGTAGTGCTTGTGAACACTTTCTTCTTTTTTTGGTACCACATGTATTTTTTGGTACTTTTCTTTTCTTTTTTTTTTTTTGTAGTGCTTGTGAACACTTTCTTTTTTTTTTTTTTGCTTTGGTACCACATGTATTTTTTTTGGTACCTTTTTTTTTTGTTTTCCCTACGCTCACTCAAATCTTTTTGTGATGAAAGCAATTGCTAAATGGGATTTGATCAAAAGTTTTGTCATTTTGTGAAAATCTTTTGTCAAATGATTGTTTTGGTAGGGGAAACGAATTCGGCATGAAAGCCGGATTTTTGTGGCATTTACAGCCAGTTTTGACATGAGAGTCAGGTTTTTTTTGTGTGGCATTTATAGCCGATTTTTGAGATGGCATAAGAGCCAAAAATTTTGTTCGTGGCATGGGAGCCAATTTTGAGATGGCATGGAAGCCGAAATTTTATGACGTAAAAGCCAAAATTTGGGTTGGCATGGAAGCCGAAATTTTATGGCGTAAAAGCCAAAATTTGGGTTGGCATGGAAGCCGGTGTTTGTTTTGTTGGCATTTATAGCCAGTTTGGTGGCATTGATAGCCAATTTGCGGCATTTATAGCCGGTTTGGTGGCATTGATAGCCAATTTGTGGCATTTATAGCCGGTTTGGTGGCATTGATAGCCAATTTGTGGCATTTATAACCGGTTTGGTGGCATTGATAGTCATTTTTGAAAGCCAAGTTTTGGTTTGTCGGCGTGAAAGCCAATTTTTTGTGGCATTGATAGCCGGTTTGTGGCATTTATAGCCGGTTTGGTGGCATTGATAGCCGGTTTTTGGGCAAAAGAGCCAGGTTTTGGCGTTTATAGCCAGATTTTTTTTTTTTGCTTTCAAAATGCAGGTATCGACTAAATGTCGCCTCCCCGCTGAATGGTCTTGCAAGTATCGATGGAATGTCGCTTCCTTGCTCATTCGGTTTTGCGAGTATTGATGGAATGTCAATTCCTCGCGGGTTAGGTTTTGCAAGTATCGATGGAATGTCGCTTCCTCGCGAATTGGGGTGCAAATATCGACTAAGCGTCGCTTCCCTGCTTTTCCCAAAACTTTTGATTTTGCGGGTACTGACTTGATGTCGTTTCCCCGTGATTTTTGAAATTTGAGGTTTTCTCGAACCTTTGAAATTTGGGTTGTGGATAGCAACTGGTATGTTGCATCTCCACGATTTTTGGAATTGGGTTGTGGATATCAACTGGTTTGTTGCTTCTCCACGGTTTTTGGATTTTGCAAGTATCGACGAAATGTCGCTTCCCTGCGATTTAGGGTGCAAGTATCGATGGAATGTCGCATCCTTGCTTTTTTTCAAAATTTTTGTTTTGCGGGTACTGACTTTGATGTCATATCCCCACGATTTTTGAAAAACCATTTTTTTTTTGTTTAAAGACACGAGGGTCGTAAATTTTGACCTAGAACCATTTGGCGGTAAAAGGTAAGGTGGACTAGGGTGGAAATCCCTGAATCCGGATTTTTGTTTCAAACCATGAATTTTGGTTCAAGGATCGAAAGCTTTGGTCAAGTCAGGGAGAGGCTCCTAAACTTGGATTTTTTTGTTTTTGAACAATGAAACGATAAAAATAAGCATTGTTTTTGAATCTCTAGAAATTTTGACATTTGATATGAAAATTCTAAAGAGAGTGGGTTTGACGAGCGAGTACCTGAGAACAGGTTTTGGCCATACAGGCATTGCTCTTACCCAGTTGGGTAAGTCTTCAAGGGTAGTACCGCTTCAAGAACTTGCCGTTGATAGGCAGCATACATCTGTCGCCTTCCATGTTTAGGAGGGCATATGCGCCATTGGAGAAGACCTTGTCGATGACGTAGGGTCCCTCCCATTTTGGTTCAAACTTGCCTTTGGACTTGTGTGCGAAGACCATTGGTCTTTTTACCGCAAGAACCAAGTCACCCTTTTTGTAGGCGCGTTGCCTGACCTTTTTGTCAAAAGATCCTGCCATGCGTGCTTGGTAAAGTTCAATGCTTTGTCGAGCTTCGAGCCGTCTCTCGTCGAGATTGTCCAGCTCATGGAGTCGCAATTTGACATTGCTTTCTTGAGTCATGTCATTTTGTAGAGATACCCTCAGAGAAGGAATTTGTACCTCTAGGGGCACGACAGCTTCGCATCCGTAGACCAAGGAGAATGGTGTGCTATGGGTTGGTCCTCGAACGGTGGTTCGATAGGCCCACAAAGCTTCAGACAGTTTATCGCTCCAGTCTCTTTTGTGACTAGAGACCATTTTCTTGAGGATTTTGCAGAGTGTCTTGTTGAAGGCTTCTGCTAATCCGTTTGCTGCCGGATTGTATGGAGTCGAAGGACAGCTTTGAATTTTGTATTTGTCGCAGAACCTGTAGAATCGATGATCCCGGAATTGTGGTCCGTTATCATGGACGAATCTTTTGGGTATGCCAAAACGACAAATGATATTGGTGCGTAGGAACTGAAGAACTGATGAGGTCTTCATTTCGTTGAACGCAAATGCTTCTGACCACTTGGAGAAATAATCCGTTGCGGCGAAGATGAAGCGATGACCTTTGCTTGAAGGGGGAGAGATAGGACCTATGATGTCCATGCCCCATGCTTCGAAAGGCCATGAGATTGCTGTAGGATGTAGCCATTCCGGAGGCATGTGAATGTAGTCTCCATGAACTTGGCATTGTTGGCAGCGCTTAGCAAATTGCATTGCATCAGCAACCATGGTAGGCCAATAGTAACCTAACCTTTTTATCTGATCATAGAGCTTAGGACCTGCCTGATGGGCTCCACAAAGACCAGCATGAACTTCTTTAAGTGTTTCTTCGGCCTCTTGTTGTGACAAGCAGCGTAGGAGTACTCCATTGAAGGATTTCCTGTAAAGGATTTTCGAAGGGATATCCAAATGAAAGTTTGGGGCTCGCCTTTGGATGCTTACCAGTTCTTTTGGATCTTCAGGTAGGATTCCGAACATAGTGTAATCAATGAACGGGTCCCTCCAGTCGCCGATTGAAGTTTGAAGGATAGAGATCCGACTTCCCACCACTCGGTGGCATTCAGCAACTGCTTGGTGTGTGTTAAGAGGAGGGAGGATCCTTCTCTCACTCACTGTAATTTGCATGTTTTCCCCTTCCTGGGTCGCCATTGATGCGGCAAGTCCGGCCAGGGCATCTGCACGGATGTTTTCACCTCTACGAATGTGGGTGATGTTGCAGATGTCAAACTTTTGCAGAAGTGATTGTGCCTTGTTGTAGTAAGGCAGCAGATCAGGCTTCCTGACTTCATATTTCTGATTCATCTGGTTGACGATCAGTTGAGAGTCTCCAAAGACTTCCAGCATAGTGATACCAGATTCGATGGCGAGTTCCAATCCTAGGATCAGAGCTTGGTATTCAGCTGCATTGTTTGTGCATGGTTCCAATAGCGAGAAAGCGTGTGGAATCATGCATTTGTCGGGGCTAACAAAGAGGATGCCAACTCCCGAGATCAGCTTTCTGTTTTCATTTGTCCTGGTTGCACCGTCAAAGTACATGTCCCAGGAGGCATTTGGTGAGGAAGTCTCCACGTTGTAGACAGGTTCGTCTGGGAGATCATCTCTGAGTGGAGAATCTTTAGGCAATGGATGCTCTGCGAGAAAATCTGCTAGAGCTTGGCCTTTGATTGCTTTTTGTGGCACATACCTTATATCAAATTGTGATAGAAGGATGGACCATTTTGCCAGTCGGGCATTGAGAGAACCTGCCTTTGTGACAAGGACCTTCAAGAGGTTGATCCTCGAGACCAGGTAGACTGTGTTGGAAAGCAAGTAGTGACGTAGCTTTTGTACGGCGAACATCACTGCAAGGCATTCCTTTTCGACTGGAGAGTAGCGATGCTCTGCACCTACTAGCATGCGGCTGAGGTAGTATAGAGCAGCTTCTTTTCCCTCACCATTCTCTTGTGCAAGCAGAGCGCCTACAGAATGATCAAGAGCTCTTGTGTACAAGATGAATGGTTTTCCAGTGGCAGGGGCAGCTAACACTGGAGGTTTGGTCAGGTATGACTTGATATCTTGAAATGCGGCTTCGCAGTCGGCATCCCAGACAAAGTCTACACCTTTTTTCATCAATCGAGAGAATGGACGGCATTCCCCCGAAAGATTGGAGATGAACCGTCTGATGTAGGCCAATCTCCCTTGAAGCCCTTTTAGTTCCCTTAGGGTTCTTGGAGAGGGCATTTCTAGAATAGCCTTGACTTTTATGGGGTCAAGTTCTATTCCAGCTTTCCGAACAAGGAATCCGAGAAACTTACCCGACGAGACGCCGAAGAAGCATTTTAGAGGATTCATCCGCAGTTTGTGTTTGCGAAGTCGGAGGAAGACTTCCCGAAGATCTTTGAGATGGTCTTCTTTTCTTCTGCTTTTGACGGCGAGGTCATCAACGTAACATTCGACCGTCTTGTGCTGCATATCTTGGAATATTTTCATCATAGCCCTCTGATATGTGGCACCAGCATTTTTCAGACCAAATGGCATGACAGTGTAGCAATACACGCCAAATGGAGTCCGAAAAGATGTGTGTTTTTCATCCTCGGGATGCATCTTTATCTGATTGTAGCCAGAGAAGCCATCCATGAATGTCATTCGCTCGAATCCGCAGGTATTGTCAATCATCACCTCCGGTATGGGGAGCGGGAATTCATCTTTAGGGCAAGCGCCATTCAAGTCTCTATAGTCAATACAGACTCTGATCTGCCCATTTTTCTTTGTCACGGGGACAATGTTGGCCAACCATTCTGGATGTTGTTCCTCACGGATGAAGCCAACGCTTTTGAGTTTTTGAACTTCTTGTTCAATTTTATCCATCACATCTGGACGGAATCTTCTTTGGCCTTGTTTGACAGGCTTGATTTCTTCTTGAAGATTGAGTTTGTGGACTGCTATTTTTGGGGTCTAAACCAGGCATTTCAGCATAGGACCATGCAAAGCAATCAACGAACTCACGAAGAAAAGCGATATACTCGGGTAACTCATCATCCTTTATATTCTTGCTTATGAATACAGGACGTGGGTTATCAGGTGTTCCCAAGTTTATCTTTTCAACAGAATCTTCTGTCGGAAGGTTCGAAGGTGGTTCCTCCACAATATTTTCGGAGGCTTCCAACTCAACGAAACCTTCTGGAGTTTCAACTGCATTACCAGACCAAGGCTCTGTTCCTTTCCATGGATTTTCTTGATTGGTGATCTCCTCAAGGCTTGCTATGAGATAGTCCCAATCGCCTGTTGAGTCTGGTATTTCTTTTGGAGACGAGGGTTCTTCTGGGTCAGAATAGCACAAGTCTGCATTATCGGACGATTCCTCTTTATCATCAGAGAAATCATACCAATTGGATGAGCTTCCTGGATCTTTGTCAGGTAACTCTTTAAAGAGATTTCCAGGGAGATCGATGTCTTCGTGGACTTGAGATGTTGAGGCTTGGTCGGTAAAACGACTTTTAAGCTTTTGTGTCAACTGTCTCAGAGGAGTGTCGGGATCATATCCTAACCCATATGAAGACTTTTCTACATGACCGTAGAGTCTCCAATCTTCCAGCTGGCTTTTGGTCAAGGCGGGCTCCAATGGCGTGAGAATACCGCGTCTTTCTCCCAAACCGACTGGGTTTTGAGCGTCATAGCCCATTTTCTTCATAATTGCTTGTGCCACAGGACTATATAGAGATAGCTGAGGCATACCTTCATTTTGGAAAGGTTCCAGCATGGAATTTGATGAAGAAGCGTCCGATCTATGGAAGAAGATCGGCCTTTGCTTTGGTGATGTTGCCCGAACAACAAAGGTAGCAGACGTATGATCTTCTACATCTGCAGGTGTCTCCATCGGAGTGAGAGCAGGCTGAACTTGCTGAGTGTCAGCTTGGCTTGACGATGCATCGTCTTCTGGCTCTGAGTCCGAGTCTGTGTCTTGCATGATAGACACGAGAGAGACAACAAATTTGCCCCCAGGCTTTTGTTTCGCCTTCTTCACTTTAGTCGTGATGACCAAAGGTTTTGAAGATTTGAGGGAGATGAGGAAGGGAGATTGACTACTCTCTTCTAATTTGCCGGAGGGTTTGTTTTCTTCCGGTGATTTTTGAGGAGCCTTGCCTTTATCTTTCTGGAGATTTTCAGCAGGGGGTGCTGTTTCCTCTTCTTCTTTTTCTCCTTCATACATCTGGGAGTCTGCGAAGTGGACTTCTTTACCTTTGAAGGGTTTTCTGTCCGCAAAGACGCGATGTACCATGCCGTCGTCGCCGACGAACTTGATGCATTGATGTAGAGTTGAAGGGACAACACCGTTCTCGTGTATCCAAGGACGTCCGAGAAGAATGTTGTAGCATGAGGGGGTTTTTATTGCATACACAGTGACCTCAGAGATAAGATCACCGATTTGCAATTTGAACCTGATTTTGCCGATAGGCCTTTGAGCGCTCCCATCGTATCCAAAGATAGATACAGATGTGTGGCTTAGCTTGCTGGGTGGGATGCCCAACTCTTCAAGAGCCGAAGTGGAGATAAGGTTGAGTGCAGAACCTGGGTCGATCTGAACTCTATGTATTGGCATTTCTTTGATGTACCCTGTGAAGTACAGGGGTCGGTTGTGCCTTGCTTCGCCAAGTAGGAGGTCTTCCTTAGTGAAGGCGATGGTTGCACAGGCTGCCTTTTGAACCGAGAGGCATTGGATGCATGATGTTTCTGAGTTTTTGACCCGGTAGTCCATTTCAATTTGGAGGACTTGTGGGGCATGTTTGTCGACATCCTCATTCAGTTTTTGCAATTCTGAGATGAGATTATCACGAGTGCGTGGAGACATTCGTAATAAATCCAGGATGTGAAGACGTGCAGGTATGTGTTTGAAGTGCTCAACCAAGTCATACTTGAAAGCCTCCTTAGGGCCTGCATGTTCATCATTGTTGCCACTGGGGGCGCTTACAACATCTTTTCCCGAAGGATTTACATAAGTAAAGGAAGATTGGTTGTAACTCTTGTGGTAGTCCCGGCCCGAACGGGTGCCTCTACCAACTTCGAGAGCTTCTTGAGAAGGATCTTCGTTTGGAAGATTGTCTTCAGGATCAAGAGGCTGTCGTTTTTCATGTACTGGGGATGTATCTGCAACAGAGTTGCCATCCTCAGTGATTGTGTTGCACGGAGCATTTTCCGGGAGCAAGTCCTGAACAGCATCCAGCAGCTTTTCTTCTTCGTTGACCCATCCATCATCCCAAGTTGGGTTTTCTTCATGATGATGAGTCGGGAAGAATGTGTATCCTGAAGTCACAGTCTCAGGAGAAGAAACCTGAGAGGGTGTCATCTCTGTGAAAGTCACGTGAGACGAGGTAGCTCCAGAGGATACATTGCTAGGCGTCGTCGGAGTGTAGGTAATCTCATCAGACGACGCTTCAGAAGAGCTATAGTCCTGATATATTACATTACAGGAAGCTCTGATAGGAGATGTTGCCTGCTCGGAGTCAGACTCGTCCTCGGATGTAAGAGGATCGTCTATCCAGCAATGTTCTCCATTTTCAGGAGTTAAGGGTGGAGGTACCTGGTGAGCTTCAGGGACTTCCGGCTCTGGATTGTGAGGAATCTCGTTGACGCGGTCTTGCTCTTGTTCTAGAGCGAGACGCTGCAAGATCCTTGCATATTCTTCAAGATCAGGCATGGGAGCCAGATCCTCTTCTTCGTCTTCTCCGTGTGGCTCAACATAGTTGATTTCCACTGGAGCAATGACAGGTGCTGGGTTAACAGCATCTTCTTGTGCAGCCTCTTGGTCTTCTTCATCATCAGACCAGGATCCTTGTGGCTGTAAGGGGTTATACCAGATTACTGGCATAAGGTGAGTTTCAGGAACCCATTCTTCATCGGAGAGATATTCTCCTGTTTCAAGGGATTCCTCCCACTCATCGGTGTAGTTGGGCTCGAACCCATCGTCGGTGTCGCTGGACTCGTATCCATCAATGGAGAATCCAATTACCGAGTTGCAAGAGTATGATGCCCCCTGCATAGCTTCTTCTCTGAATTGAGGTGGCATGAAATCACTGAGAGTGAGTTTTCTTACCCCCTTTGAAGTCTCTGGAAGGGACGTTTCTGTTGCCCCGAGTGAAGTGGTAGAGGAGACCTCTGCCTTTTCAGGGACTGCTTGTTTTGGCTGGGTCTTCTCTTGCCGTTTGAGCCTGAGGAGATGTTTCCTAGCCTGCCTTCGCTGTTGAGCTGTTGGCTTTGTTTTGACGATCTCCCAATTTTCATCTTCCAGGAGATCGGGATGTACCCATATAGGTTGTCCGTCTGGTGTCGGGAAAGGAACCAACACTTCGGACGTTTGAATTCTTTTTATCACATTGAAGGAAGTAGTGATCTTCTTCTTCGGTGATTTTGGTGTTTGTCCACGTGACACCATGTTGACGGAGGCGGGGCCATAGTTTTTATCAAAGGTGATGACTCCGTTTTTCCACATCTCGTTTATCTTCTCTCTCACAATAAAGCATTGATTCAGAGGATGCGAAACCATCTGGTGGTATGGACAGTACCGAGGATCGTTGGTTTTGCCAACGTCTCCCGGTCTTTTGGGCTCTGGCAAAATGAGTTTGCCATTTGCTAGGAGAGCCTCAAAGATTTCTTCGACGTCTTCATCGAACGGATATTTCTTTTCTATTCGCTCTTTGAAGGCATCGGAGAGTTCAGGCCTTTTACCTGCAGTTTTGTTTTCAGCTTTCTTTGGCTGCTGAGGAGCTGACTTGGTTTGCACATTGAGGACCTCTTTCTTCTTTGGTTTAGAGGTTGCAACAGCAGTCGGCTCTTTCTTTGATGATTTCTGACTGTTGAGGTCTTTGATCACCGTTTCAGCTTCCATGGAAGCTTCCAGGAGCTCTCCCAGGTTTTTTGATTTGTTGCCGATGATCATGGAGCGGATTTTAGCTCTCATGTTGTTTCGGCAGATGTCAACTAGCGACGCTTGTGGCAGTACATCTGAGCATTTGTACGCCATTGCTTTCCACTTGTGAATGAAGTCATAAGTTGACTCATTCTCTCCCTGTTTTAGGCTGCAGAGCTGAGCCATAGTAATAGGATGATCCTCACCTTGGAAGTGGGTCAGGAAGCGTGTCTCCAGCATAGCCCAGTTCTGAATGGAGTTCTCCGGCAGAGTGGAGTACCAATCGAAGGCCGTACCTTTTAGGGTACTTGCAAAGAGGCGAATCTTGAGTGCATCTTGATCCGCGATAGCTCCCGTCAAGATCTTGAAGTGGATGACGTGCTGTCTGGCCGATCCTTTCCCCGTATATGTTTGGAGAGTAGGATGCTTGAATTTTGTGGGGAACGGGACCGAGTCCATCCACAAAGGATATGGTGGCTTGATCCCATGCTGTTTGAGTATATCCTCTTCTTTAGCTTTGGCGAGGATACTGTCTACGTCCTTTTTGGTAAGGGCGCGTGACTCATTTTCTTCACAATTCTCCTCGTTATTGTTATGATTCGGAGGAGGCTCATTGTTCACCTGATTTTGGACGACAAGGAGAATGTTTTCCATCAGAGTTTCAATCCTCTGCTGGCCTTGTTCCAACTGCTGGATGCGTGCGAGCGCATCATCTCGAGGTGGATTCTGAGGTGGCGGCTCAGAACTTGTAGCCAAGACGTTCATCCCTCGGGATTCGAACGAAGAAATCGTCCTGGTGACCGAGCTGGGGCTCATTATTTTTGATGAAGAGCTTGATGAAGGATTACTCTCCCGTCCTTGGCTTGAAGGGTCAGGAGATTCTTCAGGATGTCTTCGTGTCCCGGTGACGCTACGGGTCACCGGACGTCGGACATGGATTTTTTATGCTGACTTTTGGCGTCTTCTGGTTTTTCCAACCATATGGACGGCAGCAACTTGGTCGGGTCTTTCTTTTTCGACCCATTTATGGGAGACTTGAAGTGTAGGAGGCTGGGTCCTTTGCTTCTCTAGTCTCTTTTGTCGATATGACGCACGGCGGCGTGCTCGACGAGCGATTTGAGCTTTGGTCAGCTCCGGCTGGGCTCTGACGATGAAGGATGTGCTCCCTCGGGCGCAGCAGCCGAGCTTGTCTTCTTTGTGGTTGGGCAAGGACAGGATGCGGACCCGGTCCTTTGCCTGTTGAAGCGAAGCTTTAAACCTTTCGGGTTCGGCCCCTGTAGAGATGAAGGGTCGAACTGAAGGAGTGTAGGCCTTAGCAGGTGCTTGGAGAGGCCTGGTGATGCATGATCTGATTTTGGGCCTGTAGGAACAAGCCGGCTCATGCTGGGTTGACTTGGGAGTCAAGTTGGAGATGGGTCTCTCCTCTTTCATGTAGGCAAGAGGGTAGAACTGGTTCTCCTTGAGTGGGGCCAGGTATGCTGGCTTGGTGGATGTTTGAGACCTCCTTTGTTTTGGGGAAGGTCTTGGAGACCAAGTCTTGGGATAGACCTGGTTGTTTGTGGGTCGAGGCTTCGCGGGGGTGCCACGGGCTTCAGGCTTTTGGGCGCTCGCCTTTGGTGTCACGGGAGTGACACGTTGAGAGGCGATCTTCTGCCTTTTGGCAGGCGCAGTTTGTTCTTCGGGAAGTGGGAATGGTCCCAGTGTCCCGAAGACGATGGTCCGGGGAGTCGAGGTCGACCCTGAGTTCAGAGAGTTGCCGAGGGAGTTGACGCTTCGGCAGCTGGCAGGGCGCTTGTAAGTGCGCTCGGTTTGCTTCTGTTGAAGCATGAGTTGGTGCTTGTTCTCATCGAAGATAATGGTTAAGGCTGCTATTGTTAGTTTCGAAAAAGTTCTGAAACAAGACCACATCCATTAGTAATCACAAGAATATGATGATCATAAATGGGAATTTCTATGGTTGTCTTTTCAAATCGCTCAAGGGATATGACCCAAGCGACATGAAGAAGGCAAAAAGCCATAGATGGTACAATTGTTCTGACAGCGAACATGGTAGGCTCGAAATGAGCGTTCCAATGACTGCTAGAAGCAATTGTATACCTAAATTCGACTTATCGAGAAGCGGATCTTGCTCGAGATAAGAAGAATATAAGGTAGGAGTTACAAATGTGCCGGTCACAGATACAGTAGACCCTGAAAGGGCGTGCCAGTATTGCTATGCACAAATGTTGGAGATCGCATCCACGAGATGGGATTCTCTTTTTTTTTGAAATGTCAAGATTGGATTCATCAAAGAGAGCAGATGGTATTCCGATCCGAATACGGGCTCAACGATTTCCGCGAGCACCAGTACATAGAAGGGAAGGAACCACAATTTCTCGGATCTGAATCTAAAATGACGAGAGTTTTTTTTTTTGAAGATTTTTTTTTTTAAGATTTTCATTTTTTTTTTTTAAAAAAAATCTTTTTTTTTTTTGTTTAAGATTTTTTTTTTTGAAGATCTTTTTTTTATTTTTGATTTTTTTTTTATTTTTTTTTTAAGATTTTTTTTTTTGAAAATCTTTTTTTTTTATTTTTGATTTTTTTTTTATTTTTAAGATTTAAAGACGAGAGAGTACACATAGGCCTCCTAACCCGGTCTTATGAAACCTCAATTGATAGAATTGCCCCCAGGTAAGGGTAGGATTACTTAATGAACCCGTTTGGAGGACCCTTGCCTAGAACAGTCAAGCTGTCTCCACACTCTGGACAAGGCTTTTCTTGAATCAATCGTGATCAAAGAACGCAATTGGTTTAACCTTAGTGGTCTATGTCCCTTTTTTTTTATAAAAATCCCAAATAGACTCATCGAAGAGAAACGATGGCCCAAAACCTTAGTCGAACGGGCTCAACATTTCTGCAAGCACCAAAGAACGATAGGATAGGAACAAAGTTTCTCAATTTTGAATCCAAACTAAGAAAACTAATTTTTTTTTATTTTATTTTTTTTTAATATTTTTTTTTTGAAATCTCTAATGAACTCATCGAAGAGAAACGATGGCCCAAAACCTTAGTCGAACGGGCTCAACATTTCTGCAAGCACCAAAGAACGATAGGATAGGATCAAAGTTTCTCAATTTTGAATTCAAACTAAGAAAACTGATTTTTTTTTTATTTTTATTTTTTTTTAATATTTTTTTTTTGAAATCTCTAATGAACTCATCGAAGAGAAACGATGGTCCAAAACCTTAGTCGAACGGGCTCAACATTTCTGCAAGCGCCAAAGAACGATAGGATAGGATCAAAGTTTCTCAATTTTGAATTCAAACTAAGAAAACTGATTTTTTTTATTTTTATTTTTTTTAATATTTTTTTTTTTGAAATCTCTAATGAACTCATCGAAGAGAAACGATGGTCCAAAACCTTAGTCGAACGGGCTCAACATTTCTGCAAGCGCCAAAGAACGATAGGATAGGATCAAAGTTTCTCAATTTTGAATTCAAACTAAGAAAACTGATTTTTTTTATTTTTATTTTTTTTAATATTTTTTTTTTTGAAATCTCTAATGAACTCATCGAAGAGAAACGATGGTCCAAAACCTTAGTCGAACGGGCTCAACATTTCTGCAAGCGCCAAAGAACGATAGGATAGGATCAAAGTTTCTCAATTTTGAATTCAAACTAAGAAAACTGATTTTTTTATTTTTATTTTTTTTTAATATTTTTTTTTTTGAAATCTCTAATGAACTCATCGAAGAGAAACGATGGTCCAAAACCTTAGTCGAACGGGCTCAACATTTCTGCAAGCGCCAAAGAACGATAGGATAGAATCAAAGTTTCTCAATTTTGAATTCAAACTAAGAAAACTGATTTTTGTTTTTTGAAAAGAGAAAGAATGGAAACAAACTCAAAGAAATAGAAATTTCCAAAAAATCCCATCTCATTTTTTTTTAGGATGCAAAATCCAACATAGGCTACCAGCTAGAAAGTAGCCAAGGAATCCGGAAAAGAAGTATAAGCATAGAGCAAAAAGTATGATATGCAAATATTTCATTTCCGAGCACCGTGTTCTCAAATGAACGAGTCCCACCGGGTGTGCCAGCTTGATGGAACGCGCTCCGAGGCGCCCGCTGGGGCGGCTACCGGGGTCGGCGGAACGTGGGAGTCCGTCGGGTCCGGCCCTTTCGCGCCCTGGCGGGCCCTGAAGCGTGCATCAACATTTCTTTTGTGTGGGTGTGCCAGATTTTCTATTTTACTTGGAATTGCAAGTGGTAATCCGGAGATCAACCTTCGCAAGTAAAAAGGAAATCAACTTCTTTCAAGTTTTCCATTGCACAAATATTTAAGAAAAGAGACATTTTCTTGGTTTGCCGTGAAAGGCGATTTTGTTTGGCATTTATAGCCGATTTTGGCGTTTATAGCCGATTTACAATTCTCATCAATAATGAAAGACAAGAGTTGTGATTTTTGTCTCTTTTAGAAAAATACAAACTACAATGAAAAGCAAGAAAAGGAAGATCTAACTTTTCAGGAGATTGTGGGGGACTCGTTCAGATTGACGGTCGCAAGCCATGTATGGGCTTCGCCATCATCCATGCAGATGAGAACAGAAGATGCTCTTGATTCGCTTGGCTTGGCTATAACCTCAGATTTTTAGAGGACAAAGACCAAGAGAAGGTCCTATGTCCAATAAAAAGCTAAGTAGACGGGCTGAAAAGCCACGTCTAAGCCATTGGAGGCAGCAGGAGAAGGCAAGGACCTTGGGGGGGTGCCCCCCAAGGGACTTTTGTCACCTTGTAGTGGTGGCCGGTGCAGAACTTCAGCAGAGTTTTCTCTCTTTTTTCTTTCTCTGGATTCTTTCTGATCCCTTTTTTTCTGATCTTCTGATTTTCTCCTCTTTTTTCCGATCTTTTTCGATCTCCATTTCAATGGAATGCTCTCCTATTTATAGGCCTTTGGTAGCCATTTAGGAGGGTTTATGAGCCTTAATGGCTTTAATGGGAGGAGTTACAAGATTTATTTCTTGATTTTGTAACTCCTTTTTCCTTGAATCTGATTGGCCGATGGAGATTAAGGGCTTTTAATCACCTTAATTACCATAATGGGAGGAGTTTCATGGTTTAAATGCCATGAATCAATTGACTTGTAACTCCCAAATGCTTGCTTCTGATTGGGCCGTCCAAAGAAATGAATTAATGACTGCAATAAAGCTAGTCAATTAACCACATTAATTGGTCGCCGAGCAGTCGAAGAGTCGCGGGCCATGCCGTGTCTTCTGGAATTCTTCTGGCGATGATCATCGATGGATCTACATGCTGATCGACATCGGATGAACATGTAACTTCAGACATTGATAGCTAAGAGCGGGCCGGTGACATCTGTCTTGTCGATTTCACGATCGGTCGGACAGAAAGTGCACTTTCTTGGTCAGCCGGTTGGCGATCTTGGAGCGATCACTGATGATTTTATGCTTTTGGAGGTTGACCCGTGATTTTGACGGATGTCGTCGGATATGAGTCAATTTCAAGCACTAAAAATCACATTTTCAGGAAACCACAGGGGCCAAAGTGCGCGAAACGCGAAAAAAGACGGAAAAACGGGTCACCGGCGGAAAATCCGGTGACCCGGACCTCCATGGTCGCCGGCGACCATGGGCCATGGTCGCCGGCGACCATGGACCGGCGACCATGGGCCATGGTCGCAGGGGCCTGCAACCATGGGCCATGGTCGCAGGGGTCTGCGACCCTGGGGGATTTTTCCCCTTCGGAGCCCGTTTTGCGGTCGTTTTGAGGTCTTTTTCGTCGCCGTTTTCTTCTGTATTTTTCTTGACATTTCTTCTCATTTATTGGCTTGATTTCCCTGTAGAAAACTTGATGAGAATCCTTGCATTTTTAGAGTGCAAAGTTTCTAATTTTCCGGGAAAGCCGAAGACTTTGTCGCGTAGAGCTGCTGATTTTCCGCCAGAAGTCGAAACTTGGTCAAACGATGTCGGAATGACCTGAAATTTGAGGTGAAGCCTCCTGAGCAATAAATAAGACCAACCATAGGCTTTTGTTTGAGTTTTGAAGCCGTTTGGGGTCCCGTCGATGCTTCACTTGATTTTGCTGCGGGGAAAATGCCGAGCTTTGATGTGCGGTCAAACGATGTCCGATTGACCTGAAATTTGACGGGGAGCCTATTGGAGTCATTTTGAGACGTTCCATGGGCTCCGTTTTGGATGTCATGGTCCCGGGTTGCTCTGCCGCCGGTAGGCTTGATTTTCTCTCGGAGCATCGAAACCTGGTCAAACGTTTTCGGAATGACCTGAAATTTGACGTGCAGCCTTTTGGAAGCATGTTGAAGCCACTCATGCACTTGGTTTGATGAGCGAAGGCTCCGGTGGTTTCCGCCGCCGGGAGGCTTGATTTTGCTGCTCGAGCATTGATGGAGGGTCAAACGTTGTCGGTTTGACTTGAAATTTGGCATGGAGCCCTTTTGAGACATGCTGGAGTCATCTGTAGGCTCTGATCGAAGTTTTGACGTCTCCGATGATGTCGCCGCCGGGAGCGCCATTTTAGCTGTCGGAGAAGTGAAGTTAGGCCAAATGTTGTCGAAATGGCCCGAAACTTCATGTGTACTCTTCTCTTGGCTATCTTGAAGGATCTTGCAGTTTTTGTTTGATTCTGACAAGATTTGATTTTTTGGAGAAATTGCATTGTCTATTTATGGCAGGTTGCGACTTCATGCAGCCTTCTTGATGTTGAAGAGGCAAAGTGACATTTTTGGTGTCAACATTTGTGTTTGGCATGGGGTTTAGGCTATAATTGATGGGTCGTGCTCAATTTTCTTTTATTTAAACTAGGTGGTTGAGAGCCGGAATACCAGCCCGGACCAAATATACATTTAATTATTATAAGGGAGGGAGTAGTGAGGGGGGCCTCAAACCCCGTGACTTCTCACAGATGGTGATATGATCAGACCGGTTGAGCTGCCTAGGAGCCGGTAACAAACTCGTTTCTATACTTCTATAAGTCTAACATGGGCCGGGCTCGGGCTTCATCATTTCCATGCGAGGCTAGGCTCTGGCTAGCAACTTCAGGCCCGACTGAAGCTTTAGCCATGCTTAGACTTCTAGTTTAGAAGTCGGGTCGCTTTGGGCATTCCTCGACCAAGCCTAGCGTGGTCCATGAAAACCCACAAATTTTTTTTTTATTTTCATTCAGAGGCTTGAGAATATATCTTTTTACATTTTTTTTTTGTTAAAAGGATGAGGTGATTTTTGAAATTTACTATCTTTTGATTTGACCCGCTCTCCTTTTATTTTCTCTTAAACTAACTCTTCACTTTACTTCACTGGTAAAGTAAGTTTACCAAATATGAAGTAGCTAGCGAGTGAGAAGTGAACAAATATGGTGGTGTCCACTCGTGATTAAATCATACGGTAAAAAATCAATATCATCTGGGTTGTTATAATATATGAGAGAGACCGGTTTCCAATTTCAATCTTGAAGCTGATTTTTTATTCAATTTTGACCATCTTCCTTATTTTGACTGTCTTAATGACGGATAAAGAGTTTTGTATCCGAAATGGGTGATACATGGAGCCATCTTTCCTATTTTAACTCTCTTAGTGATCAGAGAACTTTTACTGAAATAGTCTAAGGAGAAAATCCATAAATGTCCCTCGTAGTTGGGTAACTCCACATCTAGAGTTGCAAACGGGTATCCGACTCTCCAATTACTCAGAAGTTCAAAACTGCAAAACACCAGGTCTCGAACCTATTTTATGTTCCGATTCAAGAACAGGTCCGGGTTTGGAACCCAATTTTTGTTCCGACTGATAAATGGGTCCGGTTCCGGGTCCAATTAGGTTCCGACACATGGACTCGAGACCCATATGGGCCTTTAATATTGCAAATAGTACCTCAAAATCAGCTTTTGACCTCACCATTTCACTCAATAGGATTCTTGGCCATAAAACGACCCATCCACTCCCAAATTTGTCTTAATCTTTCTTGTCATCTTATACACTCACTAATACCAACCTATTAAATTCGAGTCCCCGGCCAATTCTTAATGCACATTATACCAATCTCATCCTTGCTTCCACATTGGTGGGCCTCGTGAAGGTGAACTCTTCATAAGCTAGGGCATTATTTATGTAGTGAGAGGATTTCATGCTCCATGAATTTATATTTCCGTGGGAGAGAGGAATCTTGCATTCTTACTCCATCCATAGGAAATCCAAATCCTTTCTATTGAGAAAATTGATTTTTTATTCTCTTCTACAAGAAAATTTTATCGCACCAAGAAACGATGCACGAAAAACCAAAATAGTTTCCCTTTCTAAACATAATCCTCGTCACACAAATGTATCCTTAAAAGGTCGAGTTTCTTCGGTACCATTTGTTCATTTATTTATTTATTTTTAATTTATTTATTTATGTGCTAGGTTGGCCTAGTGGCAGGAAGTGACACTATCAACTTGAAAGGGATCCATCGGCGAGCATTTGTCTCATACCTTGATGCTTACACCACTCAACTATGAGTGAGTGGCTTCTTCGGTGCCCATCTGATTAAAAGTCTTTAGCATAATTGTGTGAAATCTATTGGGTTGAAAGCCAATTACAGATGCAAGTAGCTAGGAATCATGAAGGACCAGGTGAGCCCGACACAGGCCACCCTACCAAATTTTAAATATATCTGCTTCCTTCTATAAAGTTGCTAAAATCAATGGGGCTGTGGGCGTCCTACTGTCTACTTAATGAGATTTGGATCAGGAAGCTTTCAAAGCCTCAAGGAAAACAATCAAAACATGTTTTGGTTCTGGTGTTTCATGCTTCCTTTGTACCCATACCCCCACAATCTCGGTAACCACTCTACATCAATTTCAGATCTATGATCAACGGTTGATAGCACTTGCTTAGTAATAATCTCTCACAATATCATACCACTCGTTAACAAGTAAATGAACAACCGACACCAGAAATCTTGTCCACTACCTTGAAATACAAGTAAATGTATATACTGAGACTTGTACTGGTTAAAAAAAATAAAAGGTAATCCAAAGGGATTGGCCGAGTGCTCGGGATCACGGTTCTTCTCTCTTTCGGAGCTAGAGGTCTTCGTATTAACCCCCGATTTCCCCTCTCTTCAGGAACCGAAGGTCGAGTCCACTAGTGCTATCACCCGGGGGCCACAAGGGTTTTACCTAGCTTTTCTCTGGGCTCGGAGGGATTAATCTAGCCCAACGGGTTGAGAACCCTGCATTAGAAAAAAAAAAAAAAAAAAGCTAATGATTAAATGTGGTATAATTTGTAAAAAAAAAAAAAGGTACATAGTTGATCTGAAGTACATTTTCACTTCAATTTCTTTTGACTAGAGTGAAGAAGTATTTTACAAAAATAATCAATTGGATAAAAGAGGAGATAAGAAAGTTGACAACTCATTCACACTTCTTCTATCTTCTCCTTGTACAAACAAATGATACTTGTGAAGGTGTTACAGTGCCAATGTTATCTTACAAATGAAGGCAGGCATTTTAACTCATAAGTAGGCATTATGTGTACAAAATCAGCCCCTGATCAAGGATCAATCGACGTCCACAATGGTGTCGAAGGTGGTGTTTGAACGATGACGATGATCTTTTCCGGCGGCACAAAAGTATCACTAGGGCATGGCCTTGCTATGTACTTTGGAATTCGATCTCCGGGCATTAAAACAGGCAAGCTTTCACTATGGTTTTGCTTCGAACTCTGAAGAAATTAATAATAACCATCTTCTCATTAGGGTTAGATGATACATGTTTATTGTTAGTAATAGCAAAAGGCATGACTCAATCATATTGAAATAACTTCCAAAAAATTTAATTGTTGTGAGGTATGACAACTCAAAAGCTAATACAAAAAGAGCTTTTCGTGTCATCATGAGAAAATGAAGTTAGCATAGGATAGAACATTAGTCAATTACTAGAAACAAATTGCAAATAGAAAATTAGAACCAAACTACTTAAGGGCTCGTTTGCCTGCTTTTATGAATTTTTAGTGTTTCACGGTAAAGTGAGTTTTAAATGGATCGGTTTTAGAAAGGTGAAGATCAGCAAAGGATATAAGTTGAAGGTGTAAATAAGATCCTCGCTTTCTTGGATTTGATTCACCGGATGATGATTGGGTAATTGCTTTCTGTTAGATGAAGAGACTATTTGACACTTAATTCTGGATTTTCACCTTTAGTTCTTTAATTTTAGCCTCATGGATTGATGAAACACATTCCTTGGAATTGCCAAGAGATCAATATCGAGCAAATGAACAAACCCTTAAAGCCTTAACCAATCAAATAAAAGAGAAAGAAACATAAAGCTTTTATGTACATATGCATCTCATATACCAAGAACCCAATACCATTAGAACTTTAAAGTTCAAACTATGTTGCAAATATTTTTATAGAAATAATATCATAAAAAGTAATTGTTAAATACTAAAAAAATAAAATACTATGCTTCTATTTAAAAATTGTGGGTTTTTTCTTCAACAGGAGAGACTCAAACTTGTGGGCGGCCCAAACCAACCGACTTTTAGCTGGAGACGATTTTCATTGATTTTATAGCGATGATGCCAAATGCCATACTAGTAGCTCACTCGGTGAGGCACCTCCCTTGCAGCAAGGATATCGTCGTGCAAATGAGGAGGGACTTGAGTGTCTATGGGTGGGTGTAATTAGTTGGAAAAAAAAAGGGTGCCAATTAAGTTTTGATCATATATTGAATTTATTGCAATAATATCGCTATAAATATTATAAAAAAATCATGATATTATAATAAAAAATCAATATACCAATTACCATAAATTAAGAACGAACAAACTAAAAAATCAAGAGCCTAGCTAATTGGGTTGAGAATTTAGATTCTTCTAAAATTTTAGAAAGCAAACAGGCCAAAAGAATACCACATCAACAGGGGTGGACTTGGAGGGATATTGGACGGTGGCGGTTTCTGTAACAGTGTCGGTATCGGCGGAAAGATGTCGAGATACGGATCGGATCTTGTCCCAGTGGTAGCAACAAGAGAATATCCCACTGAGACTGACGACAACAAGGAGGAGGAGAGCCGTTCCCAACGGAAACCCAATGTCCGGCCGAGATGTGTCCACATGGTGGGCCAGCGTCCGATCATGGCCATCCATTTGCTACCTTTTTCTCCCTACTCTCGTGGCGAGGGCTGATACGAGACGAGTGAGGTTTGAGACAGAGAAGGACGCGGGGCTTGGGGTGTTTTATGGGGTGCGTTCGGATAAAGATGCGCATCCACTTGTGGGCCCCACTTGTGGAGTGTGCAAATGCAATGCAGCCATTAGCAAGTGGCTTGGTTAGTGGGGAGTGATGTTATCTAAAGCCCCCTGTTTTTTTCGCACATTGGAACTTGGGAATGCATCAGGTCGGTCATGGGGACGTCAACATCTTTCTACTCGAAGTTTCGACACGTTAAAAATTGAATCTAAATTCTTATTTAGGTTCTAATGAGTAAATAGATTTGGATCCGGCTCCACCTTAGTTTTGATCCGTGAATCCGAAATTCGATATAATATTTTAATTTTTAAAATCTCTCATAAAAACTATATTTTTTTAATATCATTCTCTATTTAGATCCGGACCCGGATCCAAACCCATCCTATCTATTGTTTCGATTCCAGTTGCGGAATTAAGAAATCGATTCCTAACGGCTCTGAGTCCAGATCCAGCTCCAGCATCTCCTTAACGGTACCGGTTCCGGTTCCGATACCCGTTTACAACCGTAAGTTGGTGGGTCTGATGGACCTTTCTGTTATCAATGTGGGCCATCTCAGTTGGGCATGAATTGGGTCCCACAATATTTGTGTGGGTCTACTTTATGGATCTCGGGTAGGATGAAAAGGTTTAATCATGGATAAGAGTAAGGTTACAAATCAGCTCTATCAAATCATGTTGACACTTGATTTAGTAGCCCCAAAATTTAACAATATATATTTTTTTATTTAAGTTTCAGTGGAACAATGACCAGGTTCAGATGAGTGTCAATATATTCGGTTTGGTTTCTCAAAATAAATGTGTCATTTTGTCTTGAATCAGGTTGTCTGATCCAAATTGAGTGGAGCTCCTGTAACTTGGACAGAAGTTGGGTCAGGATTTCTTTCCCACAATTTGGGTCTGAGACAGGTTAGGGTGCACTATGGACCCAACCCCAGTTGTATTCACAATCTCAGTTCAGGGCTTTGGCCCTCTATGTGCGCCCATGTGGCTGGCTGATTTGGTTGGAAGCTGACTAGGATTGTCCATTCACAAGCAACTGTAGCACCATTTCTGTTGAAACAGCACTGATTTTCCTTAGTAAAAAAAATATCCTTTTTTTGACCTTTTCTGTGAAACAGCATTCATGCTAGTTAGAAATTAGGAATTCGATCTCCCCTACACAGCTGGTGGAGCACCAACAATGCCAGACAAGGTGAGGAGCCTACTAAAAACAAGGGACCAGGGGGCTGTGCACTTGTGCCACTGGACTAGCCTTATTGGTGTTGCCAAGTTAGCCCAAATGTGGCCAAAGCTCAACAAGTTTTCTACCAATTTGAGTGACTTGTACGGTCGAGTCAAACCGAGTTCTATAACAATCCTGCCCATGAGGTCTTTCGGGTCGGCAAACATTGATTTATGATCAACCCAAGTAGTTTTTCCCGCTTTGCGGGCCTCTTTCCGACTTGCTTGGGTTACCTTACTGTGTGTATGTGAGTTCCTTTTTACATCCCAGCCCTATCACTGGGGTACCAAAAAAAAAAAAGGTTATTGGACGTGCCCTAACCAAGCTCACAAAGTCTAAAGTGGGGTGCCTTACATTTGATCTGCCAGAAAAGGTAATTCGGGGAACTTGCAGTATGATGCCACTTAGAAGTGGGATACCTTAGCCATTTCATGTTTTATGGTATTATTACGCCTGCTGTAGAGCATTATCTTACTACCAAACTCCAGCTTAAAGTGATGGAGAAACATGAACAGCAGACTCCCAACTTCCCAAGTTGAGTTCCTTTTTATGATGCCACTACAGCCCAAAGCAACCTTTTTGGCCTTCTCCAACTAGGATTCCCTTTTTAAAGTGCTACAACTCTGCCAAATGTTCCATATCAATCAAATGAAAATTTATAACACACGATACTTTTGGGAAGGGGGTGGGAGTGGAGCCAAGGAGGGTTTGGGGTAAATTGGCCCCCTCAACTTTCATGATAATCTAACTCATAATGCAATGAAGGGAAATTAACTTCAAAATGGGTCCTACCTAAAACTTTGTTAAGATGAAGGTCCTTTCCTTCGGCCGGTTGCTCCGAATTTTTACTGTGATAGGAGTTGATTCTTCAATAAGATTTAAGCATTTAATATTTAACATTCTTAATCATTTGCAGGATACTATAGTTGGACTAATTCCTATTGGAGCAAACTTTGGGGTGAGCACCTTCATGACTTGATGAGTGGCTCTCAATGATGCATCATCAACCATCTATACCTATCTACTGCTTCATGGCCCACCAATCAGTCATATCTAACCCATCAACGGATATTCATCAATCAATTGTGGGTGAATTGATTTACAGGTGATTAATATAACACAAGCCCTACTTTGATTTGAATGAAATATAAATATCATTCCTAAAGCAAGGGAAAAAAAGATTGTTTTGAATGGTTTTGATTCATTATGGTGAGTTCTAGTATCTTTATAGTTTAATCATGTTGTTCGGATCCCCTTTTGAATATTACTCGAGAATCGTATAATATTTGCCAAAAAACTATATCATTGGGCCCACACAAAGACAATTTAGACTGTTTAAGATGAAGCTCACTTCCTCCATGGACTTGCACTGAAGTTCGATATTAATAGGACCGTTCGACTAAGCACATGACAAAAACACGATTAATGTCATGCCTCAAACATGTGTTTAATCATAGGGTGGGATCCACTTTTGTTAAAAGTGAAATCTAAAAGGATATGCCCCTTAAGGGGACGAGATTTATATTGTACAGTCCAGATTATTTCTATGTGGGCCACACGATGGAGTTCCTTACGTGTCTAACACGGTGCCACAGGAATCCGGTTCCGGACTCCTTGCTCGAGCCCGGCCCTAGTTAAACACAAGGCTTCACCGGCTCTGCTACAAAGGAGGCCTCATCTTAAAAGGTTGGCCCGAGCAAAGCAAAATTAGGGTTTCTGCAGTGGACGTTGGGCTTTTCTTCTTTGAATGCAAAGGTATGGTCATGTCTTTCATTTCTGCTGCTTTGCTTTTTCATCTTTGTCCATGTTATGCATTTGATTGATCGATTGATGCAATCAAAACAACAGCATCTTTTCGAAAGTCTTTTAAAAAAATCTCATGCTTCTGCAACTGGAAGTGGATTGTGAATGGTCTGTTTATCTCTGAAACCAGCTCTGATATTGGCTGTTGGATTGAATCATTTGGTGATATCTCATTCTTCATTGGTGAAGAAGTAGAACACTTGGGTTGCTTGTCAGGGAAGCTGGAAATTCCAGTTTCACATTCCAAATCTAGGTTTTGGTGGAGAAATTAGGGTTTTGAATATAAACTGGGGAATTTGACATTGAGTGTGGTGCTCTGGTTATCTTGCTCAGTTCAATGTGCTCAAAATGAACGTTTGGACTGAGAGTACATGAAGCAAAATAATGGACTTAATATACATGAAGCAGGACGTGGAGTGTTGAGAAGCTATGTACATTTCTCAGCGGTTTCATCTCAGACTATGACTGATTGAAGGTAGATAATGGACTTAATATATCTGACCTTCCATTTCATAGCCTTTTAGATGGGTACCAATGTCTAGTGGAGATAGTTTTTGGCTTGCAAGTGTTGGTATGTCATATAGTACAAGTAGGACAGGCAAACTTCTCATACAGTAAAAATTATATGGGCAATCTTGTAAAAAATAAGTACAAACATTAAAAAAAAAAGTATTTGATTGCTACCTTTTGAGTTTTGAGAAATAGGAAGAGGGTCTTAAAGCTGATTGAATAAGACATTTTCATAAACTTCAGCATCTATTTGATTAGGTTTTAAGTCAAATAGGCCTATAAGTTAGTACTTAGTAGAGCTGATGAGGCTCTTATGGAAACACATTTGGGCACATGGAAGGTTCCCCACTAACATTTATTTGGTCTTTTTTTTTTTGTTGCCACCCTGGGCGCTAGAGAGATTTCGGACGGTTGGTTAATTCCATGGTCTTGTCTTGTTGTTCGCTTGAGTAGAATGTAGAGCAACAGGATAAAGAAATGATAGTGATGATGGTTATCATGATTCAGGTCATCGTCTGGATTGTTTTTCGGTGGGTCACTGTGGTTGAACCCATGGGAGGCAACAGGTAGGGTCAGGTCGGATTGAGCTCTGTAGGTAGCATATATGTGTTCAACACTAGCTATCCCTCTACCCCAGAAGTTAAAAGGATTAACCAAATCCTTAATTAACAGAACTGGTTTGGTTTGAGTTGGCTGGTCACTATGCAATTAGCTGGATAGAGTCAGGTTGACATTTGAATAGCAGAGAATGGACTCAACCACGCCCGACTCAAAAATTAAAAACGTCAGCTCCTAACCCTGAATTACTGGGTCGGTTTCTGTGGATCTGATTAGGAATTTCTGCCCCTAGTTGAACCACTGGCTGCAAATTGTGTGGTTTGAGTTAAGCATTATTTTCTGGTGCCATTTTGTAGGTCATTTACTGGATAGATATGATTTAAAATCCTCACCTATGAGATTTTCTCTCTGATGGGTGTTCCACAATGTGATCCATACAATAAATGGTTCAGAGCCTGGATTTTCAACTATATGCCCTTGAGCTTGATTGCAGCAGACTGGTAACTTACCTGAAGCACCACAGCACCACACTCCGGTTGGATATTTGGAGTGCACATTTGCTTTTACTACAATGTGTTAAATAGTGGTTTTTCATTGTTCACGAGTTTGGGATTTTATGTTTTGGATTTCAGTTTCTGTTAAGGATTGGAGTGTTTTTTTTTTTTTTTTCCTTTTACTTTTTCTCTGTAATTATCTTTACTCTTACTGAATTTTATCTGCTTGGGTATGATCTCTTAGGAAAATCATGGCGGACGTGATGGGAGCTGTTTTCCAAGATTTAGTAACTAGGTGTATGACTACATTTGTTAACTTGGATATTCGTCAAACAAAAGGACCCTTGTGTTATCTTCGCCCTGGTTCCAGACCATTCTTCTGTAGAACTTTTTCTAGAAATGCCGAGACTCACTCGCTGTCGACTGATGGGTATGCTTATTCTTCATTCACTATTTCAGTGTTTTCAATTTTCATTCACTTTTTGTGTCAGTCCAGCAGCTATCCCTTATTATATAATCTACTAATGTTCTTGTGTTTGGCTGTGGGTTTCGTGTTAGAAGTATTATACATTTCCTCACCTGAGAGAATTTGTAGCTTATTTGGGGTTGTTTTCAGCATTATTGCTTATGTGATGGAACATATGAAGAGGGGATGGGAAAAATCTTCTTTCATTGAACAATCTGGGCCTGTTTGGATATGTGCATGCATGCATGTGTGCGTGCAGAATGAAATGTTTAAAGATCAAGTGCTGTCATTTTATTAGCACAGAACAAAATAGTTTGGCATCGGTTTATGGCAGTATTTTGTTGTTTGGTTATTTTTAGAGAGATAGAGAGGAGGGGGAGAGGAGGGGGGGTATTTGTGAATATTGCGACTTGTGAGAGTTGTGGAACACCAGGTGTTTTGGGATATTGCAAAATATAGGGGGATCAAATCTTCATGTATGGGTCATATCTCATATTCTTTCATTTAATTAAACAATATATTATTTGTACCTTTTCGTGCCGCTTGAAACAGACAAACTTAAGGAGATTAGATTACATAGACATATATCTAAAACATGTCACTTTTTTTAGGTTTTTAGCTGCTTTTTTTTTTTTTTTTTGCAAAAGCCACATAATTCATCAGACCAATAGGTTTACTGTAGATGTATATAGACAATAATATATAGTAATGCAGCAGGGGTGAGGGGCTGAGAGCTCTCAGTTTTGAAATATGACCTCCTACATTGCCATGTCACCGCCATGTGTCAAACAATCATTCGTCCATGTCATTGAAGGACCCTTCCAATCTATCATCTTGAAGAATTAAAACCCTATCTCTACCTAGTTTCCTGTTACACGGTTTTCTCTTATCTAATCTCGATGCTATCTCCCTTTCTTAAAAGGCCTCCTCAACCTCCAAGATTATGAAAACAACTATTCCTAATCCTATACCTCAATCTCCAAGATTTTGGAATCTCGAAGGCCTCTTTAAGGGAAGCATGAGTGGGACTCACTCAGTTCTTTACAGGAATGCCAAGGTTACCTATCAGAAAAATCTTCTTCTATGTTGATTGCTGGATTCTTTTATGCATTGATTTGTATTTTTTTGCCCATACCATTGCACATTACTGGGAATCCTGCCCTTCTATAATCTTTAGTATACAATCAGGTCATTTTTGTGTGTTGATGGTCTGATTAAGATCATTTAGATTGGCATAAAAGAATAAAAGGGTGTGATCTGATAAGACCACATATTTAGATCTGGTATATGTGGGGCCTACCCTTAATTTTTTTAAACTGTCCAATTGGGTTCTGATATGGTCATAATTTCAGATTTATTTTTGTGCGTTTGATGTTCCAATCAAGATCATGTAGATTGGCATATAAGAATAAAACCGTGTGATCTAATGAGATCTTGGATATTCAGATCTGGCATATGTAGGACCCACCTATTTTTGTGTGATGTAGTTCCTAGCCCAGATCTCATCATGTTCGTTCTACAGCCTGACATCCACACTAAATCAAGAACCCATCTGAACATTCCTAGGAGATAAATGAATCTGATGGTGGGCCTAAGTTCGAGTAGAGCATAACTTCGACCCTATGTTAATTCACAAAGACGACGAGTTTGAGTTTTATAAGCGCATTTAACTGATGAATTCTTTTATAAAAAAAAAAAAATGATGAATTCATAGAGCTGGTGTCCGAGACTGGATTTGCAGGATCAGACACCCACAATAAAGATAAAACTTATCTCTTAAGATCCCTTCGTTGAACTCTTTCTAATTTTGATTTTTAAAAAATGTGTAATTTGATTTGAAGATTATGAAAATCCAAAAGAACCTATCTCTTAAGATACCTTCCTTTCCTATCCTAGAAGAAAGATTCACATTTCCTTATACAACTTGACAAGCAAACATGTGGTCCTCTAAGAAACTACTCGGTTTCTTAATTCTCTGCTTTGAGTTCCCCCATCTCTAAAATTCTTTATTTTTCCAGTTATCTAAGACTCGGTTTCAACATTGCATCATTAAGCACGGCATTATTATTGATAGTCTTGAATTAGCTCCTCCAATAATTCTTACGAGTAATATTAACTATATATTTAGCTAATAGTATTTTGGCGCTATTTAATTGTATTTCTTAAACCTTTGAAATGATTTATTGAGGCATGATAACTTTTTTTAAATGTATATATCATTTTTTTTTATTGAGATGACGCGTACATGTTCCAATACATAATATGATCTATAAATCATAGTCTTGTTTCATTTTTCATATTTTGTTTTTAGTTTGGCCCTCTTAGATCTTTTACATTTCTCATTTATGTATTGTCCGTCTTAGGAACTTAATTTCACTGTATGGATATGGAAGAAACCATCATAAGTTTGATTTTTCCTTTTCAGATATGGGTTCTACCGAAACTGGTAATATCGAGTTCTTTCATAGTTTATAAAATATGAAGAAGTTAGCTAATGAAAAATGGTTTTTGATTCTTTTGTTCTTCTTGTTATTCTTTTCTATTTTTTAAGTAAGATATAGGATTTTGATATTATTTTATCTCATGATGAAGTATGAAAAAAATTAGTAATATTAAATAAAGGCTATACTCAAGATTTTCAGAAATTTTTTTCGTAGTGGCCCCCTCAACTGCTGATTTTCCAGACATAGGGCCCAAAGTTATTGTAAAAGAATGTTGTTCTTTGGAATTTATCATTTGAAACTGTAATAAATTTTTAAATGTGCTGTCAAAGCAATTTAAGGTACTCCCTTTTCTGCTTGTTTTTTTTTAGATTTTTATATTACTGAAGTATTCTATTAGTGAAATACAAATATTGATAATAATATACACAAAATAACTTAGTGATAGTATTAGGTTAATATTTCCATAACATCTGTATGCATGTTTATCTATGTATAATATATCAATATTAATGTATATATCAATAATACACTTTCATATATGTGTGTGCATGCGATTGTGTGCATATATCGGTAATGTAATATAATATCTTTGCATAATTTGTATTGATATGTATATCAATATATATATAGTTACGCTACATAATTTGTATTAATATTAATGTATATATCAATAATACACTTTCATATATGTGTGTGAGTGCGCATGTGTGCATATATCGGTAATGTAATATTATATCTCTGCATAATTTGTATTGATATGTATATCAATATATATATATATATATATATATATATAGTTACGCTACAAAACTCCCCGGGCGTTTTCCACGGAAAAAATGCCCCTCTTTTAGCCAATGAAAGTTTGACATGTGTCATCAATGACACTTATCTGTTCTCTCTCCTAAACATTCTCCTACAAATATGGATCTTTTATAGATTCTCTTGAATTATTGGCTATTAGATAGGGGTAGAAACTCCCCTTTTGAGACATGGGAGTTTTTGAGAATTTCTCTATATTATATATATAGGGAAATTTTCAAAAAGGTATTAAACTTTTGGCTCATTTTCAGAAAAAAATACATGAAGATTTTAATATTTCAAGAAAGTAAAAGAGTTTTCTACAAATTTTTTACTCAAGTCCTCTCCATAAAGTTTTTTTAAGAAATGACAAAAATACCCTTCCCTTATGAGAGGGTTTTGTCTTGTCTTAATTTCTTAATCCATTTCCTCCCCAAAACTAGCCATTTTGATTTTGATGATCATAACCATTTAATGAATCTAGAATTTTGGTTATTTGGAATCCCCTTTTTTAACCTTCCATGCATAAGTTTTGTTGAAGTGGGCCCCACTAGGTCATTTGTGTTGGCTTGATCATTTCCTGGGAAGCACGGACACCTCTCTGGGGCCGGAGTGTCGGTGTCCGACACGTGTCGGACACGGACATGCTTCGGACACGCTCCGACACGTGTCAGACACGCAAAAAAGAGTGTCTTGTTTATTTTTTAATGTTTTATATTTCAGACGCTGGGGACATGTTCCGGACACGTGTCGGACACGTTTGCCTCTTTTAATTGGAAAAAAAATAAAATTAGAGTAAAAAAACAAGAATAGCAAATGGGGCTTTTTGTAAAAGTTCATAACTTAAAAGCAAAGGGGCTATCCTTCCGCTGCCCTGAGGAGGCCGGGCGATGGGTTTTTGCTGTTTACATGAATCTAGAAAATCTGTAAATCTGTTCTTTATATCAAATAATTTTTTTTATTTATCAGCTCTGCTTCTTCACCTCTGCATGACAATTTGGAATTTAGGAATATGAGTTTACACCCCTCCAATGAAGAAGATATAAATAAGCCTCTGTGGAAATATGTAACCAAGTTTGAGAAAATTAATGAAGGAGGGGGAAATATTACTTGGCTGTGGAAATAGTATCTTTTAGTATATGATTATATATATTATTATTATTTTTAATTATTAACGTGTCCCCGACATGTCCGTGTCCGTGTCCTACTTTTTTGAGAAATGCCGTGTCGGCGTGTCCGTGTCCTGTCGTGTTCGTATCCCGTGTCCGTGTCCGTGCTTCTTAGATCATTTCTCTTAAATGATTTTTTTTTTGAAAAATGACATAAGGGTATTTTTGTCATTTCTCATAACATTGTTATGGAGAGGACTTGATTGAAAAATTTGTAGAAAACTTTATACTTTTTGGAATATTCAAATCTTCATGTACTTTGTAAAAAATGAACCAAAAGTTTTATACTTGTGAAAATTTCCCATATATATATATGAAGATGTAATATAATATGCTGTAACTCAATAATATTAATGTATAATATTATATCAATGTTAATGTATATGTTATATAATATTCTGATATTAGTATTTATGTGATATGAAAATGTTACTTCTGAGTTCTGTGTAACATCTTAATTAAGATTCATTTACCTTTGTTTTTATTCAATCTTCATATTAAGCTACTTTGATATAAAAGATACTCTTAGCTTTCTTCAGTTTAAATTATATGATTTTAAATTAATTGACTTCGCTTCTTGCTAATGTCTTAATTAAGAGATGAGAAAGCAAATAATTTAACTTAACACCTATCTTTTTTACCTAAAAATTACAGAAAAAATAAATTATGTAGAAATTTATAAATTTAAATTTGATTTGTTGATAATGTAATTTTAAGGCACTATCTTTGCTTATATTTTCATTTCCCAGGCAGGCCTCCTTCGCTATTTGGCTAAAGTGTTCTTTCTATCGTCATTTTGTACTGTAGGCCAATTATAAAGTCAATACTGTCTTTATGTAGCCATGAGGCTCAAGATCTACCACAAAAGGAGGCCCAAGAATAGGCCCACAACTGGCGAGCCATGGACCTTGCCCATGGTCAGCCAGCCCATTGACCAAACTATATCCACTTTCTTAGCATATCGAATTTCTAAGAAATTTTCCTAGATCTACATGCTTAGTTTGGTAAATTTCCAAGAAGATTTACTAGATTTACACTTTTAATTTAAAAAATCCTAGGAAGATTTATTAGATCTAAAATGACAATGGACTGGCATATAATTGATAAGAGAAAAGAAAGAAGATCATATCTAGAAAAAGACTTCAGCATATAATCATCTCTTGAAAAGGAAAGGAAATCCAATCTAGGTTCTCTTGCAGCAGGCATGAATGTCATCTCATGTGCTATAAATTCTCTTTGATTATCTCATATATGCATTCAATGAGAATTTACTTTTCCCCTCTCATTCACATCACGACCCCAAACCTGAATCCTCTAGTACAACATGAAAGTCCGAATCTCGGGGCACGACCTGTTTGAAACTTTTCCATAACCAGGATCGTAGTCTGCATTGTGAGGATATTTAACATCATATCACTCATCATTACTAATATGCGGAAGTGGTAAATATAAATCTCAAAGCATGTGTATCAATCCTTGTATGCTATAGAGCTAAGCAAGTCATCATAACTAATATAAGGTTCAAGTATCAAATAAAATAAAGGTATTTTATTACAACCAGCTACAGAAGGGCAAGAAAAGTTTATAAAAGAAAAGACAGTTATACGAAATGAATCCCATATACAAAAGGCTCTTAAGCGCATGGCCACGATGATGCTACACTGTCATCCACGCTCCACTCCCGATACTCCTTGCTTGGTGCCTCATGAAACGCCTCACCTTGCGGGGTAAAGGAAAGGGATCCAATACCTACACAACACCAAGAGAATGAACATTAGGTTTGGATAAACCCGGCAAGCTGCAATATACAAGTAACACAGTATGATGCATCAAATAGAATATAAGGCAATAAAGATAATTAACAGATTAACAAAGATAGATGAACTAGGCAGTTGTGCATGAGTAAAGATATTATCAAGAATCAATATAAATGATAAGCTACAGCAAAATAAACTTCCTAACAAAGTAGGCACATCCACATAAGCTAAGTTGTGAGGGGATATTATGTCGCTGCCCTCCCATACTCGACAAAGTGGTAGTGGGGATGTACGGAATGACTAGCCCGGCCAAAAGAAAAATGCACGGGAAAAGCCCGACCAAAGTTGGTACTCAAAGTGTCAAAGTAGTATCCATTGGCATACATACTACGTCCACCTCAAAACCCTATCTATACATGGCAAAATAATAAACAGTCCTTGCCATAAGGGATCCAAAGTCATGATTAGACTAATCAGCTGAGTGTTGCCCGACTTAAAGAATCACAAAGCACAATGTCGGGCTAGGATCCCTCTTGCATGAGAAAGACTTCCATCAAACAAAGGAACTACTCCAAAATTATCAAATCCATCCAAAACAAAGCCATCAGTAGTCTAAAGTCATTCCCCAAAGGTCGTTCCTTCCAAATAAGCCATTGAACAACCACCTAGTCTCGGCCACAGGTAAACCACATCCTCCATCATATACAAGTATAACTTCTAGGTCCACCCTGAGATAAGACAAATAGCTAACAAAGACACAAGTACAACCATGAGATAAGAGGTCAATCAATATACAAGTCAATATAGATCGTCATAATAAGTACCAGTTAAAGGACGAATCAAAGTAGCCAAACCTAGGTCATTAGTTGCTGTTTGTCTGTGATCAATAGGCCAGTCAATACAATGGTCAACAATGGGGTTCCGGATGGCATGTGCATTAATCTTGGTGCTCTGATGGTCGTGAGCATCCAAAAGTCCCATGATTACTGTCCTCTTGACTTGGCTTTGTCTCACACACATTACAAAAAAATTGTAAGCAAAGGCTATACTCACACATCCGCTTATCAAAGTCCCATATTCAAAGGCCATCAGGTAGGTATAAGGGTCCCAAACATAGTCCAAAGGTCCTAAAATTCAAAATCTACAATATAGAAAATGCAAGCTTTATGGTTAGCGGAAAGTCAGTTACGACTAGCCGTAAGTGTGTTTTAGTTAGCCTTACGGCTCACCATGGGTAGTCCTACGGGTAGCCGTAGAACAAAACCTTGACAATGCACATTTTTGGAATTATAACCGTGGTACATTCACTGTTAGCTGCCTGGGAACGTACGACTGGCCGCAAATGATCTGTGGCTAGCCGTAGCTTCCTAAAAGTTACAGGTGAGTGCAAGTCTGGTTCGAATCCATGTGAATTTGCCTCCCATTCCACTCAATCATCAGAATTACATCAATTAGAGGCTAGAGCATTGCAAACCTTCTACAACCATTGAATTACCTAGATCTAAGGCCTTCATCTCAAAAGGGTTCCAAATTACATGCCTTAGATATAATTACCGCAAGAGCTTATAAACTGGGGAAATCTATAGCAATTACATCAGATCTACTCAATTCCTTTTCAAGAATCAAGAAATTTAACATGCATGCTATGTAATTCATATATTGTCACTTCCCTTGGTCTTAAATTGGGGAAAACTAATCAAATAGCCAAATCTCCAAGCTAAAACCCTCCGTCAGATCAAATCTCTCAAATCCTCCTAGATCTAAGGGTCCTGCACACAAATCCAATGGAGAAAAGGGATTAGAGATTGAATTCTACTATAGATCTCATGAAGAAAGCTAAAAAGAAGCTAGGGATAGTAATTAGCCTCAAATCGGGAAAGGAGAAGAAGACCCAATGAGAGATGAGGAAGGAGAAGATGAAGATCTTGTTGTTGATGATGATCTACAATGGTGGCCTCAAGGAAGAGGGAAGATCTTGATGCTTAAAGAGATGGGAAAGAGAGAGAAAGAGCGATATAGAAATGGAGAGGAAGGAAATGAGAGAATTAGGAAATAAAGATGCATAATGAGAGATTGTTATTGGTTTTGTTGCTAAAGAAAGAAAGTGAAAATGACTTAAATGTTCTCCTCACTTAAATGGTTTAAAGAAGATTAACAAGTGGTGTTTCTGGGATTCCTTAGGATCTCATATCTTCTCTAAAGTCTCCCACAATCAAAGCCACTATACTAAAGGCCCCTACACTGCCAATTTCTAAAATTACATGTAGCCCCTCATACCAAACCAAACCAAACCAAACCAAACCAAGCCTTTTCCCACTAGGTGGGGTCGGCTATATGGATTTGACGACGCCAATCAAATCTGTTTAGGGCCATGTCCTCCGTTAGATCCATGTAAGCAAGGTCATGTTTAATAGTTTCTTTCCAACTTCTCTTGGGTCTCCCTCTCCCTCTCCTACTCCTGGCAATCTCTATGCCTTCACACCTTTTAACAGGTGCTTCCATTGGACGCCTTCTAACATGGCCAAACCATCTTAGTCGATTTTCTCTCATTTTATCTCCAATCGGTGCTATTCCTACTTTGCCCCTAATCTCCTCATTCCTAATCCTATCTCTCCTTGTGATCCCGCACATCCATCTTAGCATTCTCATCTCCGCAACTTCCATCTTCTTAACATGATTATGCTTTACTGCCCAACACTCTGATCCATATAACAATGCTGGTCTTACCGCCACCTTATAATACTTTCCTTTAACCCTGAGGGGGACTTTCCGATCACACAAGACCCCCGAAGCACTCCTCCATTTGGTCCACCCGGCCTGAATCCTGTGACTTACATCAGTATCAATCCCTCCATCCTGTTGCACCATCGATCCAAGGTACCTAAAGTTTTCTTTCTCTACAATCTTTTGTGTGCCTAAACTTACTTCTATGTTACTAAGTGTCCTACTTTGGCTAAACTTGCACTCCATATATTCCGTCTTGCATCGACTTAGCCTAAACCCTTTTGTCTCTAACGTTTTCCGCCATACTTCTAGCTTAGCATTCACTCCTTCTCTCGTCTCATCTACTAAAACAATGTCATCTGCAAATAGCATACACCACGGCACCTCATCCTGAATATGTCTTGTAATCTCATCAATAACTAGGGCAACATAGTCTCCAAAAATCACAAATAACTCCTAACTACCCAACTAGGTCCAAAAGCTACTAAAACACCTAAACCTAGTTAACTACGCAATAATCAACACAAAACATGGAGTTTTCTGTACTTCTATTCTTTTTTATGTTTAGTTGATTTTTGGTTTTGGTTTGCTGGGGGTTTCTTGTTGTAGTCCTTTGTTCTTTTTTTATAACCGTAGTCCTTTGTTCATTTCTCCTTTGGAGCAATAAAACTTACCATTATAAATATAATAAAAAATAAAAAAAAAACACACAAAACACCCTTAAATAATATAATATCACTAATCAAAACTGGGACCTTACAATTCCTGTGATTGCATTGAGCAAATGTTTTCCTCTTTTGTAAAGACAACTTGGATTGCCAATGGTGATGCTTTAAAGGCCATACATCTATGGTGACTGTGAATACTCCATCCATCATTATGGTCCCTACATAATTTGGTATCAAAGCCATGGGCCTCAAGATCTACAAAAGGATCAACAAGAATGAACACGCAGTTGGCTGACCATCGGGCCTAACTCATAGTGGGCCAACCTATAGTTGTCTGGTCCATTGGGCCTAGTCCATGATTAGTTAGCCCATTGTTCTAACTATATCTACTTTCTTTGTAAGCAAATTTCGATTAAACCCAAAAAAAAAAAAAAACACACTTTAGGTGGTGAGTGGACTAAAAATGTCACCAAACCAGCCTTCCTGCCCATAAACCTTTTTTTGCAAGGGGCGACGTCGACCCTCATTTTCTGTGTTGAGGGTCAACGTCGACCCTCATGTATCTCCTACTTAACGCGAATCCCTTCTTCCCCATTGTGCTCAACCTTCCCAAGCCGCTTGCCACCCGCTTTATTCAGCTCTAAAGTGCGTCCAAAAGCTAGAGTTTGTCATGTTCTTCCAACCTTTGGCATTTTGCCACTAAGGCAATATTATAGCGTTTGGTAGACACCATTGTTCATGAACTCTGTCAATTAATAAAATCCTTTCCATTATGTTATGTCCAAAGCTATTGTGTATGATATCCTATTCCTTTAGGTCGTGGAATTTTGTTTTGAGTTTCATGTTGATGGAATGAGTTTGAAGTTGATGTAGCAAATTTGAAGTTGATGAATGAGTTTGAAGTTGGTGGAATAAGTTCCTAGTCGATGTATATTTTTGAAGTTGATGTAGTCAAGGAGAAGTTGATGACTGAGTTTATAGTTACGGAATGAGTTCGAAGTTGATGTAATGAGGTTGATGGAATGAGGTGGAAGTGCGATTCCTCACCCATGTTGCAAAGGAGCTGCGTTCTACATATGTTGCCAGGGTAGATGTTACATTCTACCTTAACCAGTTACACATTCTTAGGTTAGAAAATCCTAGAATTTTCTAGATCTAACTCGATTTATGAATGATATGTAATCAATAAGAGAGAGTAAGGAAAATCCTATTTAGAAACAAAGCGATTGACATTTGATCATCTCATGGAGAGAGCAAAGAAAATCCTATCTAAGGTCCCTAATGGTCATGATTGTCATCTTATCCTCCATAAATCACGTAATGAATTCACTTATATTCTCACATTTATATGCTCAATGAAAATTTTAATCTTTCTTTCTCGTTATTGTGATTTCATTGGACAAGTGTTTCCCTCTTGTGTGAAGTCTCCTTGGTTGCTAACGGTGATTACTTCATGGCTAGCTATCCATGGTGAATGTATGAAGGCTTTGTCCATCATTGGGTCCCATTTTATTTGGTATTAGAGCCGTGGGCATCAGGATCTACAAAAAGAAGGCCTAAGAAGAGGCCCATAATGGGCTAGCCCCTTGATCCTCATAGTGGGCCAAGCCCATAGGTATTGGCCCATTGGACCTAGCCCGTGGTCAGCCAACCATTGGCCCAACTTTATCTCCTTTCTCATTATAGTAAATTTCTAAGAATTTCTTCTAAATCTGCAGCCTTAGTTTAGTAAATTTCCTTGATCTGCATTCTTTGTTTAGAAAATCCTAGGAAGATCTCCTTGATCTAGCTAGATATGTGTGACAAATGAGAGAGAGGAAAGAAAATCCTATTTAGGAAAAAGGGATTGGCATGTGATCGTCCTATAAAAGGAAATTCTATCTGTGATCGCTCGTAGGCATGATTAGTTGTCATCCCATCCTCTATAAATTTCCCAGTATTTTCTCATTTATGAATTCAATTAAATTTACTCTTACCCTTTCATTCGTGTGATTGCATTGAGCAGCTGGTTTCGCTTGTGTGAAGACTCCTTGGGTTGCCTTTGGTGATATCCCCGAAGGCTGGAGGTATCCATATTGAATGTGGGAAGAGTCATTGGGTTGCCGATGTTAATGACACCAGAGGCCAAGCATCCATGATGAACATATTCAGTAAACGAATAAGGCTCGAGTCTAGACCAACGTTACTGTTCTTCTCCTCATGTTTTGTAGAAACTGAGAAGTATTCTTTATTTAACCACAACACATCCTAACATTTCCTATGCAGTACACATTGTCATTCAATTCGTGATAAAGACTTGTCATCTTCACTTGGTCATTAGTCATATCACTCGATATCTTTATGGTGGATCATATTGTGGACTTTTATTTCTTACTTCGTCCTCTCTTCTTTTGTCTTGTTCTAATGCCTATTGGAGAACATTTCACCTAGACTAGAGAATGGCACAATGGTCCTATCACAATGGAGGTGTGTTGGATTAACAAACTGTAAAAAATGAATGAAAACAAACATTACCAGCCATCTGATCAAAAGAAATGAAAATGAATGGTAAATGCCAAAGCATGAATGGTTGAAAATTGCTCCCTTTAATTGAATGGTCAGAAATGTCTGTTTAGGACTATCTTCTATGCATCGCTAATCCATCAAGATTTCTTTTGTATGATAAGACTGCTGAGCCACTCATGACTCATCAATGCCACTTGTCCACCATCTCAGTACACAAGTAATTTTCTATTGGCAAGGTATGTGTGGAAGAAGTTTTCACTACTGATATGATGGTGGGATGCTAAAATATGGCAGACAGTTTTTTTTTTTTTTTTTTTTTTTTTTGTGTGTGTGTGTGTGTGTGTGTGGGGTGGGGTGGGGGGGCGTGATATTCTTCTCTCTTTTTTTTTAGTCCTCCCCATAAGTCTATCAGTTGGGCTCCATCCAAAATCTAAACTTCTCAAAATCACAATAATCTTATTTATAATCTATGTGCCAAACTCACTCAAATTGGAGTCCACGATGAGATTGATTATGTATAAAATACTTGAGTAAAACATAAATGGATTCTAATGTTTTTAGAAAATATGAACTTAGATCATCTTAACCCCTTCATCTATGGCACTCAAGTTTAATGATTTTAGAAGGCATCATTTTTATTTATTTATTTATTTATTTTTATGATTTCAATCCAACGGTGAGTAATGGTTGGATAAGTGTTAATTTGTGCCTTTTGGGGTAGTGTGTGAAGGTGGTAACTTGACCATAAGGTGGGGCGGGTGACCAACAAATCATGGGAATCAGATCTATGAATTCGCCTATTGTATCAAATTACATATTCAAATTATTGTACCAAATTCGTCGAATTCGAATTTCGAATTAAGCGAATTGAAAAATGAATTAAATGGGGCCACCCCATCGAATTTTCGAATTGGGTCGAGTGTCAAACTGTGAACTCAAATTCGAATATATTGAACCACAAATTAGATAACTATGCAACCAAATACCCAAGCATAAGAAAAATCTACAACTATGTGGTGTTTTTTTCTGGACAATGGCTTGATTTCTTGGAAATGTAAAAACCAAGATTGAATCTCCTGGTTCTTGACTAAAGTAGAACACCGTGCTGTGTCATTAGCTTGGTCCTAAATTGGTTGGCTTAGAAGGCTTCTTTCTGAAAGATGCAATCCAAGAGGGTTGCCATAGAATGGGTTTCGGAATTGGGCTAGATGTAGCACAAGATCCATGGGCGAGGCCTATCTACATTGGACCCAATCCCTACAGCTGGCCTAACAAGCCCAACTGTGTACAGCAGGAGGCTCGGGTCTCCCTGTTGAGCAATATTATTATCTTTCTCATTATTTCCTTTTAAGTATCATTCTTATTATATTCTTTCTATTTTTCTTAGGTTCTAACTTTAATGAGTATATTTACAATAGGAAAGGAAGGGAGTTTGCCTTTTATGCATGGATTTCCTTTCCTTATTATCGATTTGAAAGGGATTATTATTAAGGTAGTAACTTGATGGCCAGATGGATGGGGCGAACATAGATCTTATGATTCCAACATTTATGGTTCTAAAGGTGGCCCCACTAGACTCCAACAGCAAATACTTTGATAGAACGATCAAGCTTTTGCTTATCTCACTCTGAAATCAGAGGATGGTGAGATCTATCTTAAGATTAAACACATGCACAAGAGGAGGATTGAACAGAATTTGGTGTCCCTCAATGTGAGGGTCAACCATCTTTGTAGCTTGCATACTTGTATTGATAGGAAGTTTGGTACAGCAGAGTTTCGGATTCTACAACTATTTTACCCCTTTTAGTGGGGTGACTACAATCCTAATTGAATCCTATAGATTTGTTTGGTATAGTACATAAATGGTGTGGACCACCGTGCTTATTCTAATAATGCGCATTACCATATTGTGAATAGAGCATACTTTTGTATACTCCTGACATGTACCATAATGTATATTGATTGTGCCAAATCCTATGATTACATCATATCGCTAGGATTTCATCTGATTTCATCTCTCAATCTACAAGATTGTAATTCTGTAATCTATAAAATAAAAGGGGCCCTCGCTATGAGGAACACGCTACTTTATCCAAATCCTTTTTTTTGTGTTTTGCTGGACTTTGTCGTCGCCTTCAAGGTCCAGTTACAGTAGAGGGAGTAGAGAGGGGCTCGAGAAATGCTATTGATGGAGTAGGGAAAGAGTTTTCAGTTAGTTGGCATTTCCTCTACATTCTTAAGGACATCAAAGATTTATCAGAGGCCGGTAATGTCCTTCTTACAATAAAAAAAAAAAGTCATGTCACCTTCCAGCTTCCACCACATTCAAGAAAATTGAATGAGAGGTAGATGGCCAGACCAAAGCTGCGGCTGAAGGCGAGAATACTATTTTCTGTAAATAGTCTATTGTACATTGTTTCTTCTCATTAGTATAGTTGTTTAATTCTAAAAATAAAAAAATCAAATCAAATCAAATGAATCGTTCTAGATCTCATCGATGTTAGCTGTGTTCACTGCTAGAGGTTGGGAGGGTTAAATTTTCTAGTATTATGGACGCTGGGAATGAAATTGATAGTGTGAATCATGTGCTTTTGAATGAAATGGGTGTCTCTGTATTTATAAACTTGGCTTTCATAGTCATGGCTATTTCTGTTTGATTAAACTTATAACGGTGCTCGGATTGGTTTTAAATTGCAGGAAAATTTTGAACAGCAGACCCCTTAAGATGTTTCCTGGATCATGTTACCTTCCAAAGCCAGGTTCTAATCGCGGAGATGATGCTCACTTCATCTGCGAGGAAGATCAAACCTTTGGTGTGGCAGATGGGGTCGGTGGTTGGGCCAGCATGGGTGTTGATGCAGGAGAATTTGCTCGGCAACTCATCTATCATGCAGAGTGTGCGATCAAGGACGAGCCAAAAGGTGCCATTAATCTTATGAGGGTATTAGAGAAAGCCTTTTCAAATACAAAAGCTATAGGAGGGTCAACAGCATGTATCGCTACACTTAGAGATGAGGTATACTATTTTGACTCAACTTCCACTTTCAAAATAATCATTTGGAGATTGAGCCAAAGTGTTGTGTTTCTGGTTACAGCACATACATGCGCTGAACATTGGTGACAGCGGTTTTATGGTGGTTAGAAAGGGATGTGTCCCCTTCCATTCCCCGGTGCAACAGCATTTCTTTAATTGCCCATATCAGCTGGGTAGTGATCCTAATAGTGATCCGCCTAGTCTTGCTGAGGTCAGTTCCAAAATATAACTTTAGCCTTTTGCATTTTTTATGGGTTTTTTTTTTTCACTCTTTTTTCAATTCCCTTTTTTTTTTTTTTTGTTGTCGTCTGTGTGTTTAGGGGTTGTGTGTGTGTTTGTGGAATGAGTAAATCTAACTTTTATAGACAATGATAGCGAGAGCTACCAAAATGGAAGGGAACAACTACAACACTAAAATTAGAAAATCTAAATTAACTTCATCATTGGGTTCAGTGTGAGTTGTAACTAGAATCTGAATTCGAAAACTTTAGAGATCAAAAGAAAATAGATTCTGGTGAAAATTGGATCTTTATGATTCAGCATGATTGAGATCGAAAAAGTTTCACAAGGATATGCATATTTGTAGACTTGTTTGCAGTCGATTTGCAGAAAATAACAATATCTTGGAAGCAGGTCAATGTGTCTTCCACCAATGAGACTTCTCAATCTCTTATCTTCTTTCACGTGCAACAATCTAGAATCAATTACAATCTCCTCCAATCGTAAGATGTTGAAAACCTATAACTAGGTAAATAGGTAATTTTTTCCCTTCCTGAATGTGTAGCTAGGTACATAATTTAGTTTCTTCAACCGTAGTGATGACTGATGAGTACATTTAAATGCCTAAAACTAGGACAATGGTACCAATTTATTTTGCATATCCCATTACATGTTTTACCTTGTTATTTCTGATTCTGATGCCAGCTGAATCGACTCTGACAAGAGCAATCAACATTTGACTTTAGAAAGGGTGGAGCAAAGGAAATCAACTGAGGCCTCTCGGAGAAAGTTGTAGAGCCTGATCTGGAAAAAAAAAAAAAAGAAAAGAAAAACAGAAGTGCTTCAAGAGGGTTGTATTACACAAAGGCTAACTTGGTTTTGTGGAGCTGTCATACTTGATTTTGAGGAGCATTTGCAAACGCAAATTCCTAGAATCATTTGCTTTTTATTCAGATAAAAAGAGAAAAAACCCTTTTGTTTTAATATGAAATTCTTGAAATAAGTATGTGTTTAGAATACTACTACAATCCGCTTCTGTGACTGCTTGGTGAGCTAATTTGGCCTATAAAATACACCATCCTCACAGAACTAGGAGAGTAAAGCAATACAAGTTTCACCCAGCTTTGACAGTTTCTATTAGAGATCTCAGTTTGTCTACTATTCTTCACTTATTCTGAAGTGAATTTTGATGGTTCTTTAGAAGTTGATACAGATGAATTTGGAGGTACTGTCAGAGAAATCACAAAGGAACGCATTTCCATGTGTAAAACCTATTGGCTTTGTTCGACCAGCCAAGTTTTATCCAGAAAAGTTAAACATGCATTGAGTTGAAGGTTCAATGTTTTGCCATGGAATGGAATTTTTAATTTGATTCTACGTCATTTGGATGGGAGCTCCGAATTCCCTGATAATTATGTTCATGTCATGGCAACAGAGATTTTGTTATTGTTCCATGAATCACATCAAAGTCACCCTTTTGAAGATGCATCCTCCTGAAATGTTTTTGCATCTTAAACCAGCCATCACATATTTATCCTCATCTTGGTTTTTAATGTTTGACTTCAGACGTTAATCCCTTATGATTCCATTAATTTGGGCTTTGGGTGCATTGTAATTAGTCCCCCTTTTTTCTCCTATTGTTCTGACTGTTTGTTGTTAATGCATGTGTATGTATGTTGCATGAGTCTCTTTTTTCTTAAAAAAAAATTAGTATCTATATTCATCATTTACATTTTTGAAGTTATTAATTAATCTTGAGCTTTTGGTGAACGCAGAATATCAAGTTCCACCTCGCGACGGGGGATGTCATTGTTGCTGGTACAGATGGCTTGTTTGATAACTTGTTTGACAGTGAAGTGGTTGAGGCTGTACTTCAAGGCAACAAAGATGGTTTGGGGTCACAGGAGATGGCATCAAGGATAGCCCGGCTTGCACAAGAGAGAGCACATGGTGACTCTGATACGCCATTCTCGGTTGCTGCTCGAGAAGCTGGATACAGCTTTTCTGGTGGCAAAATCGATGATATCACTGTCATTGTTGCCAATGTCGCCTGCGCAGATGCAAGCAATCTATGAAAGAACGAATGGATTCTTTGTAATCTGCTAAACTTTTCACTGACTGAGTTTCTATTTATTTTTTTTTAAATTATAACTCTTATATTTAGAGGGCAATGTATTTTAAAATTGTGTCAATGTGAATGAGGATTAAGGAAGCAATTCATGTATGGAATCTGTGAAATCTAAAGGGCAGATTTATCTAATGGAATTTTTTTCTCTTTAGACTTTTGCTGCCATAAAAAATATGCTGTATGCTGTTTGGTGCAGTGTCGTCATCAACTTCAAAGCCTTTGTGCCAACTAATTTCGGTTCAGCTATGTCGGGTCAACTTTAGATCTATCCTTTGCTACTGTCCTTCATGACCTCTTTGGCCAATTCCTTTACCCTTGGGGATCCATCGACCTGCATATAATGGTGTGGCATTAGCTTTGCTGATCTTAATTGGAGTGGGTGATTTTCAAATTGTTAAGAGGGACCTGGGTTCAAATCTGAATATTCGCAAAAGGGTATTTTCTCTCTGGATCCAAATCTTCTGCAGATTCTTGCGTGGGACTCTGGCATGCTTTTCAAAATAGTCCATATTTTGGAATTTGTGCCCCCCACGCCACCCCACAATACGCGTTATTGATATGCACAGTAGATGACAGTAGAATGGATAAAGATGTTGTTAGAAATTGAAAGCATGGCATTATGGAGGTCGGTGTCTTTTGATTGATTCTGAAATGGTGGAGCGCGTTGATTGTTCTACTTGTGTTGATGAATGCATTATGATTGGAAAACTACAGGTTTAACAAATCTAGCAGCTAAGCTGGAGTTATGTACATAGTGGAGAAGGTATCCCTTTCTCCCCTTTCTTCCCTTTCTCTGGCGATGGTGATGGATGATAATGATAATGAACGACGTTGTTGAAGAAAATTTTGATTACGCTCCTTTTTTTTTTTGTTTCTTCTCTAATAAAAAAAAATAAAAAATAAAAAAACTATGTATTTCTTCCATCTTCCATCCTCTATGCTTTTTTTTTATTTTATTATTGTGTGTGTATTAGGGTTAGATTTGGATAGGCGTTTTTATAGTAAATCAATTTAAGACTTGGTTAAATTTGGATTCTAATGCAGTGTCCTGGGTTTTATTGAAGTTTTAATTAGGCTTTTCAGTTAGGATTTCATTATCGTTTAGCCGGAGGGTTCTAAAAAGGGGTTCTAGTTAAGGTTTGACTACAATTTACCCGTTTAGGGGTTTCATAGAATTTGGGTGTTGAATATAGTGAAGTATTTGCAAAAATAAATAATTAGATGTGGGAGATGCTCTTATGAGAGATCTCTCACTTTATATGAGAAATAAGAGTGGAGCCCTCACATTTAAATTGTTAGCATTGTATATAGCTGTGAGTGCCTCACTTTATCTCTCATAGTAAGGTGAGAGATGCTCTCATAGAAACATCTCCCATTAAATATCCCACCCCTCCCAATAGAGAAATTTCTCATCTCCATACATTTTTATTTATGTGTTTTTAATTAATTGAATTTCATTTTTTTCCATAGCATTTTTTTGGTAGATGGAAAAAAAAAATGGTAATAAGACTATATTAGGAGGAAGAGGAGCAATAATAATAATTAAAAAGAAATGAAATAAGGGATTTTTGCGGCAAGGCTGTATTTTTTTCTTCTTTTTTGGACACAATCGAAAAAGGAGTCCGTTCGAGTAAAAAGAGGTGATGTAATCGAGACTGAAATCCCTGATAGCCATAGCCCGATAAGAACTGATATTCCTTAACACTCGGGTAAGAAGCTGTTTTCTACCGTATAACTGCCATGAGATCTAATATTCACCCTATCGTGGACAAAGTTTAAATATTTTTTTCATAATTTAGAGGGAAAAAAAAAAAAAAAAACAGTATCGCACGTGGGCATGTGAGGTGGGGCCCCAACAACGGGCCCGTAGGAGGCAGTAGTAGTGGACGTGGACGGCTACTTGTCAGGTACCCTGCCATGAAAATGATGCATTGTGACTTGTGAGCTGAAGCTAAAGTCTTATTTATCTCTTTCCCCGTACAAATCCAGCCGCATGAAGTGAAGGCTGGTCAGGGCCACTGGGACCCACATTGGTGGTAGCATATCCTACATTTGAAGACCCATTGTTTGTTTGCAGGAATTCTTCTGAGAATTTTTATCCTTGCAAATATTACTCCATGCTTTCTACCACTTAGAAAGCTGAAGTTTCAAAAAATCTGTAGGTCAAAATAATATTTTACAAGGTAGACTTTAAAAATTATTTTAATTAGAAATGCCCCTAAACAAACAGGTCCTCTAGTTGAGCGTTTCAAATTTTCAGTGAGTGAGTTTAGATCATTGCATGATTCACCAAGAAAACCTAATTTTGGAAGGAATCAGCATTATGTCATACCACATTTGGGAAGAAATATTCTCATCACAGTTATGGCCAGTTCGTTTTCAAGAATTGTGAGAACTCGCACTATCCCCGTCTCTAGTTGAAAAAGAAATGCTCAAAAGTACAAAGATTTTTTTTAACCACGGCGAAAGGGGTTGGGACCCAAGAGAGAGCCTCCACATATACACGGGAAGGTAGCCCACTCAAAAAAAACCGACTCTCCCTGTTATAAATACCTCCAACCAAATATGCTCTAAAGCTAAATTGGAATTAATAATTGGGCCTAAGTGACCTGGTCTAACTGCTTGTCTTCTTTATTTAATGATACTTAGTTTTCCTCACCAAAAACATGGGTCTAGGTTCAAAGGTTGTACCTGTATTACTATACCCATATCTAGCTGCAGGGATTGTCCCGGCTCAATTGAGGCCTACATGCATATAGGAATACACTTGTTGTACAATTAAACAATATACAATTACATTATCTAATGTCCAAGTCTTTGGGCATGGAAATTGATCGTCAGAGTTTGGATTTGTATCAATTGAGGTAATCAACATTCATCTTCATCTCTATTATGGAACAAACCTAAGGTTTAAAAAATTTAGCCAAAACCAAATCAGAATGCCAAATGGTTAAGGTTTTGGCTATGAAAAAATACATATAAGGCTCATAAGAGAAGCCAAATAATTGAAGCAAGTCCAAGACCATTAAGTTCACCAATACATAAACGTTAATTAAATTAGTTTTATTTCAAATAAATCAGAGTTTTCATATAGATTCTTATAGTTCTTTTTTCAAAGGGGGCAAGGTCAAACTTGACGCTTATGATTCACAATCTTTGCTTGAGCCAAGGCTTATCCCAAATTAACTAACGTTAACATGGAAAAATCTAGAGATGTCAAATGGGCCGGCCCGGCCCGTTTCGGAACGGCAAGGCCCCTCGGCCGAGGGAACGGGCATGGCCTACCCAGCTCAAAAATGGTAATTTTTTTAAAAAAGTTGTCAATTTTACAACCGTTCCAAAACAGCCATAAAACGGTCATATAAGAGGTATTTAGTGTCCTTTTCAATTTTACGAACTCTATAAATACTCTAATCCTCCAATTCTTTTCAGTTGAGTATGACGAATTTGACCAAAGCATTTAAATATCTTTGTTATTCTCCCTGCTTGTGTTCTAATTTTTAATTTTAATGCCAAAAAGGAAAAAAAAATATAAAGAGACAAAACGAATACACCCGACAAGGAGGAACGATACTGGCCAGGACAAATCCCTGGCCGGCACGTCCCATTTGAAATGTCTAGATAAATCACAAATGAGTTGGAGCTCAAGCCGAAGTCCTTGGCTCAGCTCAATAATACATGGAATACGAGCCGAGGTTTGAGCTCAGCTAGTTGATGATCAATCTCGAGCCTGTTAAAGTAGAACGAGCCGAGCTTGATCTCGAGCTCGGCTCATCAATCTGGAGCTGTGGGTGGTGCAGTGGAGCTCGGCTCGTTTGCATCCTCGTCATGGCATGATATCACATGATGGGGTCATGATGCATTTTAATTTTCATGTGTAGGCGGTAATGATGGTGTTGGCATGTCCCATGCCATGTCTTGTCATATTAATATACTCAATTGCATTCAAAGAGATTTTGGTGGCATTTGTACGGAGATTTCTTAAATACCTTCAAAAAAAAAAAGATTTAGACAATTTAAGTGGAATTATTTAAGGGCCTGTTTGTTTCGGTGAGTAAGCTTCATTAAACTCACCTGGTTTCATAAAAAATAAAAAAAAAATAAAAAAAAAAAAAAACTCACCTGGTTAGCTTGAGAAATTCTCACCATTTTTAATAAAGAATATAGAATTCCTCGTATGTAACAACTGCATTACTATTAGAAATTTTTATATAGAAGTTCTTTTGTCTGAAATACCGACAAATAAAGGCATGTTAGGGAATTATTGTGGTTGGAGATTTCTAGAAAGTATTTTGTATCCTGCATTTAGTTGTTAAATTTTTTGAAAACCAACCTACAGAAAAATCACTTTAAACCTTTTGAATTATCAGAATTTTAGCTTTTAAATGTTGGAATGCAGTAGAGCATTTTAGATTCCATTTTAAATCCCACCTATAAACAATCTTTTTGGAGAATTCTAAATTCTCCAATACAATAATTCTCGGACTAAGTAAATTACTAGGACCTCGAAATCTCAAAAGTGTCCATTTTTACCAAGAACAATAGGAACTTTAGAACTTTGAATATCTGTAAGTTGCTCAATACTTTCTCCATGACATGAGATTGTCTCCACCAAATAGAGAATTTGGAAATTTTAGAAAACATGTGCTGAGGAACACGTGAATTGTTGCAAAAAATCAAAATCAGTTATTAAATAGATACCTACCTTCCATCTCACTGATAGTTCAATGGCGAGATACGTTCCCTAGAAAAAAGGTCAGTGATCAATCCTTGGCTAGTGCAGTTATGGTGAGTGACTTAGGTGGGTCATTCGTGTGTGAGTATTTACTAGAAAAAAAAAAAAAAAAAACCCTACCTTTATTATGTATATCTAGAAAGCTTGGAAGCAGTCAAAAACAAAATCTAACATTTTTTTTTTTATCTAATATTTTGAACATTTTTCTTCTAGTAAAAAGTTTGAACACTGGTACAAAAGCATCCCTCCCTGTTAGCTGCATTCTACTTCATACTTTCAGATACCATCTTCTTTTGTTGTTTTGTCAGCCATCAGAGCATTGGTGGGCCACACCTGATAATTTAACCAAATCAAGAACATGGCGGGCCCAATCGGATCCACATCCGCACGCGTATCTTGCAGGCATTTCATTTTTTCACCATGCAAATCATGACAATGAGTAGTTCATGGACAGACAGTGGCACCAAAAAGAAGCTTATTTTAGAGACATATATTCTTCTTATGGACGGCCCATTTCTCTCTTAACATGATACAACACCTGAGGTGGTGTTGTGTTGTAATGATTTCAATGGCTCCTCAACAGGCAGATCCAATATGCTGTCTATTTAAAATGAGTAAAAATCATTCTACTTTATCAGGGATTTGATATTACTTCCCCACAACTACAAGAGAGTGAATGAAAACCCAGTACCCAAAACCCCACAACCAAATCAACTTGCATTTCCTCTTTCAAGATCTGCTTAGGTACTGTTTGGATCCTCACAAAATCTTGATTTTCTTTCAATTGGTTCACCTGCCATTTGAATTATCCCTAAAAGGTAAAAGTACTTTCTAGTGCTATATTGTAATTGATTACTGTATAGAACAAAATAAGTTCCGTTTTTAAATAACTAGTAACTCAGGTTATCCAAACACATATATTTGTTATAGTCTTCGCTGTAATCAATTACGAGTAAAGTAAGTGTCGGGCAATCAGAGTTACATGTAAATTGATTGAGGATAAGCTGACTTTGGAGGATCTTAACCATGGGTTAATCGAAGTGCATGCATTTGAATACTTGGCCTTCTTATTTTGTTCTCGGTTGTAACCATTTGAAAGAGCTGCGATTGATTAGAACTATAGATAGATTTTATTGAAGAACATTAAGATTTTTTAGAGTCCTAACAGGGCCCTGTGTGGATCTTCATAAACCATGTTTCAGGTGTCTTCAAGGGGGTCCTAGTTATGTGGCTAGTATATATTCAACACTTTAGCTTAGCTTAAATATCCTAACTACAGCTAATTATCAAGTATGAATTAGCTGATAAATCTAAGGGATTGGCCGAGTGGTCAGGACTACGGTTCCTCCCTCTTTTGGAGTTAGAGGTCTTGGTATGGACCCTCATTCCTCCTTTAGTTGAGTCCACTAGTACTACCACCTTAAGACTACAATGGGTGTTTATCCGGCTTTTTTTTACGCCCGAATGAATTAGTCCAGTCCAAAAGATTGAAACCCTCCCATGTAAAACAAAAAATAAAAAAACAAAAAGTATGAATTAGCCGATCATACTATTGAATCTTGACGAATCCACCATGTAAAAAAAACATCAAATCAATGGTCATGATTGCCAAATTAGTGGACCCCACTGTCATTTACCCATCTGCTAAACTCAATTTCCCTTTCCTCATGAATCTTCCTCCTCTGGACAAATGAAATGATGCAGCGGAGCACACCTCACGCCATGTCACTCGTGGGTCCCACCCCACAATGGAGGTGGCGTCCCATCATCCCGACCAGTGTGGCCCACCTAAATCCGTGCTATGCAAGCTATTAAAAAAAATAAATTAGGGCACGGTGAAATGACGTGAATGCCCTTGCCATCATCTCTCCTGTTGGTATGATGACGTGACAAACATAGAAGATGACGTGGAGTGACGTAGGAGGCGATGGGCATGTGGGGACATGGCATGGTAAATGATGGGTGCGATGGGCATGGCATGGGCATGAAATGATGGATGGATGGATGGATGGTAGTGGGGCCCACTTTGGGAGGATGTTAGGTGCCTTCGTCCTCTTTCCAAGCCGGCATCATACGCCTTTTGCCGCTTTCTTGTCCCCCCAAAACGCTTCCCATGTTTTCTTCTGTCCCCCAACTTTCCCCTCCTTATTAAATGCCTTTAAATATCTCCTCATTTGCCAAAACTGCCCCCACCCCTCCTCCTTCTCCTTAATCCTCTCACTAATCCTCTCACTAATACCAAATTACCAAATGCCCATTATATATGGGCTTATATATCTATTTTTCTTGGCCCCGCAATATAGCACCGGTGCTCATGATAAGGTGCGACCATCATTTTTTTTTATAAAGCCCATCTAGGGCTTCATGTGGAAATGGGATTGGGGGGAAACAAAGATCTTCACCCACCTAATGGTGTACGGTGGTCGGAGTCTCAAATCATCACCTCAACAACTTGATTAATCGCCGACGAGTTTTCACCATCCAAATAAGTAGATAATTTCTTCTTCTTCTTTTTTTTTTTTTTATAACCCAGGGTATTTCCTGCCTAATCCAGCTCAAGAGACTTATTCCTCTGAGCCCGAGGAACACTCGATTCTGTACAGCTAATAACTAATCCAGCTTAAGAGACTTATTCTCTTGAGCCCGATGAACACTCGATTCTATACAGCCAAGAACTAATCCCTAGGGGTGTAAAATTATGGGCGGTGACCAACAAAGGTAGGTGTCGAATGTAAGACCTCTTTCCTTCTTGAGGCGCAGAGTCTTTTGACCAAATGAACTACCAGTACACTGTCAATCCAACCATTCAGTTCATTTGAATGGGTGTCAAGCCTAAGGTCAATGACTATAGAGGGGGTCCATGTTTTTACGGGCGACGTTGATGGATCACCAGGTGGGCTCTACCACGTATTTAGGCGCGCGGTGCTTACCTTATTGCGAGCACCGGATTTTAGAACGAACAAATTGCAAAACATAATCTTGCTAGTTTTTATTTTTCTAATTATTTTTGAAAAACTCTAAATTAAAAAAAAAATAAAATGAAAATAGAATATAATAGTGAGAGAGATCTTGTAATTTGTCAAATGCGTTTGACCAAACTGAACTAATAAACCCATCTCACTTGGCAGAATGATCTTCTTTTAAAACACGATTAAAAGAGCTCAGATTTCATCTTTCAAGCCCAACATGGAGTTGCAGTATATGGTAAAAGTGCTGAGTCTAATTATAGTTGAACTTAGGATTATAATTTGGTGTTTAAATCTGAGTCAGTTCAGCTCATTGTACCTTCCAAAACACTCCAACTCCAGTGTTAACAGATCTGGCTCAATAAATCCAAGCCATTTGAGGATTAGTTCTCTTCATTAATGAAAGTTGTTAATAAAGTGTAATTTGTTGAGTGGTTAGTGGCATTTCCTTGTATTAATTTACAGTTTTCTTACTCTATCAAATATTAAGTGTTTTGTGGAACCCATTAGTCTTAACAATAATAATATTTGAAGTATATTAACAAGGCATCTCATCATTAGTGACTAAACAATAGGATATATTAAAGAAATAACGAATAATGACAGTAATGATAATCCGAGCTATAAAAAATTGGGAAAAACTCATTGAATCATTGGTGGTAATGGGAAATTGATTCCAATTATAAGGATTAAAAAGCTGTCTATGGATGTATTGTATGAGTAATTGAGGGTCCCTTCAATATTCACATCAGCCTTATGCCATACAGGTTAACCTCAATAGACAGACCATGGGTAAATATTCTCCCTGCTTGCCAATGAACATTGAAAGAAAATTGACAATGAATAAACCTTTCATGGTTAGCAAGCAGCACCGGTGGTGTTGGCACCTTAGTTTTTCATATATGTCCAAGAATTGATCCCTCAGTCCTCAAGTTTAAGTACCGCCTTTAATTGATCAATTGTTGATTTTGGCTCAGAACATCCTTCAATGACAATTCTTCACCCGTTGAGTGAGTGATATGGACAGACTTTATCGTGGGGCTAGTTTGGGCCATGCCAATTAGGAGGGAAGTGGAGGATCAAAGGCTCTGGATGAGGAGTAAATTGTATAAATTTTAAACTCCATTAGACCATCCTTATTTCAACCCAATGGTGACTAATAGTGTGAATGAGTTGAATTAATTATAAGGGGTTCCCATTTGTGGAAAGGGAAGCCACTTCACATTTCTTACTAGAGACATCTCATGTTATTTACTCTAGTTTAGAATGATGCTTATGGCAGCTAAAATCTTATTTAACTTTTGTGGGGCTGCTGTCTTTGCTGGATTAAATTTGCTCATATTACACACTTTAATTCTTTGTAGACTCTGATAAAAATCCCAATCTAATTAGAATGATCTATATATAAATTTTTATGGGTAAAAATGATCTCTATATAAATATATCATTGAATTGTCCATGTGCCATATGGAAATTTATAGCCCTGTTTTCTACATTTGATTAATATACTCTATGGAATTCCTCTCAAATGAAAATCAGAATATTGATGCCCTATGCACCGTACAATGGCAAAATTTGCTCAATTATCTCATGTGATGATTGAGCTTTGACTATTGGACTCAGTTTAGAAACAGAAATGACCAAGTCTACCAGTAGACTTCTTCTTTCATGGGCAAGTCAAATTCCCAAGTCTTTAAACAAAACTAAAAGTCACTATCATTGGTAATTTTACTATTTTTTTTCCAATGCCATTTTTATAAAAGAAAGAAAAAAGACAAATGGAGTTATGCCGTTCCATTTTAGGACCTTCACATGTTTATGTTCGTCCTAAAATGATCTCTCGGTCTGTTGGTTATGAAAGATATCATCATAATCTCACTTAATAAACATATGGGTCATTAATTCATATTTTTAGTGGCTTATATATATAGAAAATATGAAAATATAATATAAAGTGATGAGAAATGAATACTAACTACAAACACTTCAAACTTTGCCTACAACCATTTCGCTATAAACTTTAAAGCTTAAAAGTTTAAGGACTATTTTGTTGGGGGGAATTTGACCTGATTTCCGCTGAGTTCTAAATTATATTTTTACTGTTTCATCTAAACGGCTAATTTATTTAGAGGAATTTCTTACTTATATTCGAAAGGCTTGTACTTCATTCCTTGCCACAATGGTTGTTTTGATTATTTGAAATTATTTCTTTGGACGCTCGAATCCTGACGATAAATCTTTTGAAAAACCAATCTTGACCTTCTTGAAATTCTCTAAATTTTAGATTCTGAATGAATGTTGAACTTTATTCGAATATTTCAAAAACAATCTAGAGGTAAAAATTCTTAAAACTTAAAAGAGTGTTATAGAGAGTCCAACTGTTCTAATCAATCAGTTAAGAATTCTCTAATATATGTGACCACTAGCGTTGTGATCAACTCTCAAATTTATTATAAGCATCATTGTGTAAATGATAAAAATGGGAAATCACATTTTTTTGAAAAATCTTTGCACCATTAAACCACTATAGTGAACTCCAAAAAAAAAAAAATTTATCTCAGTAATCTTTTATTTATTTATTTAGGACCAATCTCTTCGAGCCTAGAAGGAAGCCAGGTGTAAACACCCTGTGTGGCCTCCGGGAGATGGCATTAGCAAAATCAGTGGGCCACACACATAAGAAGATGTGGGCCCCACAAGGAGAACTCCACAAGGCTCGAGGATGAGAGTGTTGATAATTGCCTTTTTCGGTAAAGCAAGGAGGGAGGGCAACATGGTCACTGCCTCTTAAAAATGAAACCGTCTTTAAACCTTACCACTTTCTACTACTTTCTCCCAAAATCCTCTGCTCGCTTGTAATAACAATGGCAGACAGTTACTTATAGCTCACATTACGAGAGATCTACGCTCCCGATCGTATCTCCCTTCCAATCTCACCCGTCCATTTCCACATCGGCCCAATCGACCGGTATAAAACCCACCTGTCAGAATTTTAGACAGAATTTTCGGGACCCTCTCCCATCTCTCTCTCCCTCTCTCTCTGTGCTGGGGTTCTTGGGAAGGAAACGCTTCTTTGCTGTTTGATTTTGCCCTTTTTCTTCGATCTGTGCCTCCAAATGGAGCCTCCTTGAGGCCTTTCCCCTTCAATCTTCTCTCTTCTCTCTCTAGATTTCTCTTCGGATCTCTACCTAAGAAGAAGAAATTGTTGCGGATCGACGGTTCTGATAGGCGAGGGCTTCTCGGAATCTGCTGATATCGATTCGGTGAGTTGGAAAATTCGCTTTTTCCTTTGCATGTCCGTGTTTTTGTACGGTGATTTGGAGTTCGGAAATCTGATCTCTGTTTAGGTTTTTGCATGCTGTGTGCGTCTCTATAAAACTCGCCTAATCTGAGCGTTTTTGCTGTTTTGAACAATGATTTGAAGTTAAGACTGCTGAAATTTGATTTGATTTGGATGTTTTGTGCGTATGTGGAAAACCCGACTATTATGTGAATTTTGACGGTTTTGTGCAATGATTTGAAGTTAAGGTAGCTGAGAAATCTGCTTCGGTTTGTTTGCCTTGTGCGTCTTGTTGGAACAGCTCGTCCATTGCGTGGCGTGAATTTCCACGTTTTTGAACAATGATTCTAGGCTAAAACATCGCTGAAATCTGAGTCGATTTGTTGCTTGCCTGTTTCTATGAAACTCGCCTTTTCTGCGGATTTTAGCGTTTTAGAACAGCGATTTGAAGCTTAGATAGCTAAAATCTGTTTGTGATTTTGTTTGCCGTGTGCGTTTTTGAAAATCTCACTACTTTCTCTATTCATTCTCGCGTTTTTGCATAACGATTTTGAGCTGAGATAGCTGAAATCTGCTTCTATTTGTATGCCTCTTGCTATCTTTTTTTTTTTTTTTTAATGAAACTTGCGTTTTTGCTACTTGTTTTCCGCTCTTGGCAGAGTGCTTCGAAGTTAAAATTGTTGAAAGCTGCTTCGATTTGAATGCCTTTTTGTGTTTTTCATTTCGAATATGCAGCGGTTTGTATGTGTCGTTTGTTTTTGGCATCTCTTTCCGTCATCTCTGATACGGCTGAGACCTAGGTTGAATTCGACTTGTTCTTTCTTTCTTTCCTTTTTTTTTTTTTTTTGCGTTTTTTCTTTGCTTTGTGTTTTTGAGCATATTGGAACTGCAATCTGCTACGGTTTGGTTTTTGTGCTTATTTTCTGTGGTTTAGTCTTCTAAATCTGTTTATTTTGAAGTTCATGATGGGTTTAGGGCTTATAGTTGTTTTTTTGACTGGGCAGTTAAAATATTGCTGAAAACGGGTCCTTGTTTTTATAGAGTAAAAACCTTAAATGTCAGTGATTTCGCATTGCAGTTTTGCTTTCTTTGTTTTTCTATTCCTGATCCGAAATATTGCTGTTTCATGTTCTATGGTTTGATTTAAGGCTAATGTGGGTGAAATTTGCTATATTTTTAACTCCTTTCTGGCCTTTCCTTGTGAGAATGCATTAATTGGAACGTCCATGGAAGAGGGCTATAAGATGATGATGCCCTTTCCTACTTCGGTTGTAGTTGATGAATGCAGGAGTCCTATAATCGGTGTCTACTTATGGTGCTACGAGTTTTTCTACTCTTGAAGATATGAAATTTTGTGCAAAATCACTGCCATGCTACCATGTTATTAGTCCTTTTTTTTTTTCTGCTGTTTTGTATGTTTTTATCTTTTTTTTTTTATTCATGTTTGTTCTGTTTTGGAAATTTTCTCTTCTATATATCTTGAATCGTTAGTGGTTTTTTTTTCTTCTCATTTGTTGGGTTTTTGAGCTGACTATATCTAGACCCTCTATGGTTTTCATGCTTTTGTTTGGAACTACCTTAAATCTTTTTTGCTATCTCTTTGCCTGTTTGTTTGAGTTTGAAAGGTAACTTGAGGGGCTTTACTGGTAACCCCATTTCTTTTTCATTTTGTTTATTTATTTATTTACTTTTAACTTCTGGAAATTTTTTATTTTTATTTTATTTTTATGGTTTAAATGTGGCTATTGACCGATATTGCTGGGATTGTTTGCTCTCATTGATCATATGAATTTCACAAAAATAATTCTTCTATGGTCTGGTTTTAATTTTGTTTTGCTATAATAGATGCTAAGTCTAATACTCTCAACTCTCTACGCCTTCCACTTGCAATTAAAGTCCACTAATTAGTAATAACTCTGTTTTGCCTACTTGTCCCTTCTGTGCCCGGTTTATTTTCTCGCTTCTTTTGTTTCAGCTTTTTCGGTCCCCAAATTGATTGGTTATGATCAGTCTTCTTTCTATGGCTACTTAAAATCGTCTCGTGATTTAGTTATCCTAGGAGAAATGATCTTATGCTGGAGTTTCCATTCGGACAGCTTCTCATTGATCCATGTGGGCGCCACCTTTGCTTGATCTAAGACATTTCTATCACCCTCCCCAATGATAAGTAGTAGCCCAAATGTTACTCTGAGAGTGATATTTGCTGTGGACGATTGATCAATGTGTGGAAAGTGAGACTCATTATCAAGATGAGTCTCTTTTTTACACATTGATCAATCTATTTTGTGTGTGTAAAAAAATCAATCTAATGGGTGTCAATAACACTCACACACACGAATCTCCCACCTAAGTGGAATTCAGGCGGGTTCATATTTGTGAGAGGGTGTCATAAATGAATGGCTTGGATCAAGCAAAGGTGGGCCCCATGTGGGCCATGCAGAACTTCTGCATGGAAAATCCAATGTGAACATCATCATAAGATTACTTCTTTATACAAATAGTGTGAGTTCTGAGTTTATGAATAAAATGAAATAGTACGTTAATAACATTTCAAGCAACTATTTCATATCCTCCTAAATATTGTTTATCCAGTATTGGGTATGACTGCATAATCTTAACAATTAGTACAGTTTGGGATCAGATAGTGAGAAATGAACCAAACATACATCACCTTTTGGGTCTTTGGGGCTTTATGGATACCATAAGCTATTGCCATGCTGGATAAATCATTATTTAACAATTTTCTGGATATGACTTCTATTTATCTTTTTAGATTTTTTTTTTTCTGTTCGACCGATAATTGATATTAGGTTTAAATATTGATGTAGAACCTAGTATTGGCCTGGCAAAACAAAGAAGAAGATATGCATCAACTGTATTGATGTGAATTTTTAATGGTTACCAGTTTTTTATTTAGAATAAAATAGTTGATGGTAGAAGCTGTACTATGGCAGCCCACATGCCAAAGTGGTGGTTCAAAGAATACTGAAACCTATTAACGGTAATGAAATTAATCTGCCGATACACAGTTTTTGATGCAGAATACCTTTTTTTTGGCCTTCCTATTCTGCTTCGGAGGATATGGCAAAAGGAGATGGGGGAGTGTTGGGATTTGTCATGTTGCCCTTGGAGTTTTTTTTTTTTTTTTTTTTTTTTTTTTTTTTTTTTCTAACAGCTATGGAGCGTCACCGATACCTTGCACACGAGGAATCATCTTCCATTATAAGAGGAGTGGTGTGAAGATTGACCACTTCACAAACTCTGATCTGGCTAATGCTTCTGGCTCATTATCTTGCAGAACATGGATTGAGCCTGCCAACCAATTTATTAGAAAAGGAGCTCTTTAGCCCCTTTTCCTGCTTTGTGTAAGGCTTTGCAGTAGTACAAGGACAGCTAGGTTGGGTTTGCTATGGAAGCCGGCTGTTTTAAATAGTAAAGGCATTCAACAAAGGATCTGGGGCTTCTATTAAAAGTCTAGACTGCTCAAAATAAGTGCCTCTCCTCTTTGTATGGGCCCTTACTAGATTTCACTCTGATAGCAGATGAGCCCACCATAGATTATCATGCATAACACATGATTTTTGTTAAATATTTTTATTCAAGTGCATTATAAATGATCAATCTTTGGATTGGCCCAAACATATGAAAGTGAAATTTTGCCATATCCTATACAAGAGAGGCATTTATTTTGAGCATTTTAGATTTTAAATAGGTGGTCCCCACTGTGGAGCCTCATGAATTTTTCTAGAGTTTGAGCCTTAGAGGATCTGGACCATTGTTTGAAATTTCGTCTGGCACCGAGTCAACTTGGTGGCAATTGGTATAAGTGTGAACTGGGTATTGGAATCCCCAAAAATGCCTTGACTGGATCGAGTCAGCACCGACGCATTTGATTCGGACTGGCTTGACAGAATGGAGATCGGTACGGACCGACATGGGATTGGTGCAATAATGGTACAGAATGAGTCACACAATAACTCAACCAAAAACATAAAAATGAGCTTTCTTTTTTTCATTATTCTTCCAAGTTTGAACTTTGAAGTGAAAGAGTCAAGTACTAGTATGATGCCTAAAACGAAATCTTATTCAACAATATGCATATTAGGGCCTACAGGAGTATTGGGATGGTGGTACTGGTAGACACTATGAGATTGATTATCAATGCTACTGGTGATTCATCAGTATGATGATGGAGGTGGAGTTGCTTGATAATTTTACGTATTCTATCCATAGGGTATATCCATAATAATCCAACAAAGATTAACGGTTATGGTAATGATAATGAAGATAGGCTCAGGCTGCTTGAAACAATGCTATAGTGTAGAACTAATTACTCACACGGCCCAAGCCCCCACCACTTTAGTTAATATTATGGTTTGTGATTTGCTATTTTAGTATTACTGTCATTGTTGAATTAAAAATAGTAGTTATACTTTGGCAATTGATGCTCTGTTTGTGTTCAATGATCTTTACCGTAGCTACAAGAAGATGCTCTGTATGTGTTCAATGATCTTTCCTTTAGCTACAAGAAGGGATGAACATCATGCTAGGCCTTTAGAGATTAATATTTCTATAAGTAAGATACAAATTAAACTTTCAAATTTACACTTTTTTTAAAGCAATTTTCTATTTTTTATTAAATTTTTTTTATTCTTAGTAATTCCTTTTGTTATTTATAACTGGCACGGCAGCACCGACTTAGCCCAATCCTGACTAGTACAAAGACTGGCCTTGGGATTTAAAACCTCGATGTGGACTGAAGAAAGAGAAGCGGAATGGAAATGTTCTGGGGTTAGTAAATGGACTTTTGTTTCCTTCAAAATGTCCCATCGTGTGTTTTTTTCCTTTTTTGCCCCGGGAAGAGGGAAAAATGCTCGGCCCCGCCTAGAAGCATGGTCCAGTGTCAATGCAAGGAGTTTTCCTTGAGGGGCTACTGTGGAATTTTGTTTTGAGGGGCTACTATGGAAATTTGTTTTTGAGGGGGACCATATGTAAAAGAAAAAAACATATTAGATTGAGAATTGGATCTGTTCAATCAAGGCAGGTACTTCTCCCTAAGCTTCAAAGTTGTACAAATCCTAGTGCTTTGATAAAGCAGGATGGTGCCAAAATTTGAATGATCAATTGGAGGACCCACAAAATTGGATCTAAAGAAGTGCAACCTAGCCGAGGATTTGCCTCAGGGTAGATTGGAACGCAGAAATAGAATTCATGTAGCCGATCCCAACATAATTGGGACAAGGCTTTGATGAAGAATTGGAAGGTCTACACAACTCAAATATCAAATTTTGAGTGGTGAGGGAGAGCGAGAGGGACAGAGATTACATTGATCCCAGGAGAGTTTAATGCATCCTGCAGGCAGGACCATTCCAACCTAGGTTAGGACAATTCGTGTGTGTCTTTACATTACACTGATCAGCCTTAGCTATGCTTTGTCATTTTTGATAAAAAAGAGAGGACACATGTGGCGTGTAATTTTTTAAAAATAGGAATTAGTGGGCCCAGTGCTGAGGACAAGATGGCATTGTGAAGACGGGGTTAAGAGGCCTACATAATGATCTGATGGCATTGCCATGGAGGAGGGCTGTTCCAAAACTGTTCTTGACTAGAAGACTCTAGCTATCCAACCTTTCTGCTGCTGCTGCTTCTTCCCTGGACTAGTACTGCTGCTGCTACTATTGTAATTATTATTTATTTATTTTTCTTACTCAGCTCAGTAGCTGCTGATCAATTGCTTATCATATGGTGTGTTTTTTTTTTTGGATATATCCTGTTTTTCACTTTAGAGCAATCCTCTGAAGGTAAACCATGGGCCCCAATCGTTTTGGATTGACTCCGCTGACATGCTATTATGTAACCCATAGCACAAAAATAAACTAATCTGGCGATTCTAATAATTTAAATTTTCTTAGTGACAAGAATTTGTTCAGTTCGTTAAAATATATAAACCAAAAAATGAGGAAGAGGTCCATAATGAATGTTTTCGATCCACACCGACATGACCAATTCCACTAGGACAATGTTTGGGTCTTGCAAGTGTGTGCCAGGTATATTAGAAAAGAATTGCTTATAGAATTAAAACAGGTTTTCAGCTTCATTCATGTTTCCAACTTTCCATACAAGCAGTACCTGTTTCTACCAATGACTTGCTCCCCCCCTCCCCCCAGTATGCCCTGATAATTTTGTTGTCTAGTAATTTCTTTGGAGTGCTGTCCTCATTTGAAAGAAGACAAACTTAGCACTAGATTCTTGTATTCCATAACTTTAACCACTTATTCCTTTTAAGTTTTAAATGAGGTGTTTTGGCACAAGGTGATTTGATTTGTGGATGTATTTATGTTTTATTCTTACAAATACTGCACTTTTTTCTTATGTGAAGGAAGTAAGAAATTCTGAAGTATTAGATTCACATGTCTCCACCGCTAGGCATTGCGGAAGGAGGAGGGAGCAACATCTCATTAGTGGCTTCTTCGGCCTCTACTGACAGTACGTGCCAGAATGGCCCTGGTTTGACGGAGCGTAACTACATGAGTTTATCTGACTGTTCTTCAGTGGAGAGCAATGTGGTTGTCACCTGCTTGTCTGAGGAAAAAAACACAAGTCTAAATTTGAAGGCAACTGAACTGAGACTTGGGCTTCCTGGTTCCCAATCTCCAGTTAGGGATCCAGAGCTTTCATTGTTGAGCTCGAAGAAACTTGATGAAAAGCCTCTATTTCCTTTGCATCCTTCAAAGGATGGTAGCTTCTCTACAGTGCCAAAAAATGTTTCTTCTGGCAACAAAAGAGGATTCTCTGATGCAATGGATGGGTTCTCAGAGACGAAAAGTTCTGTTTTTACAGAAACAAATTGGATGTTTCCTACCGCTGTTTCTGATTCGGAAGTTTCTCAATCACTGGCACAAGCGAAATTTCCAGGGAACCAGGGTGTAAATTCAGTTCTCTCATCCAGAGCTTTGCCGAATTCAGGAGCAAAAACTGTTCCTCTCAAAGAACAATCTGGGTCTTCATCTCAAATTCTCAAGGAGACTGCGCCTTCAAAGCTACCACAGGACAAGCCGCGCAATCCTAATGATGGCAATCATAACCAGATGGGCTCTGCTAATAACAATGGAAATGCGCCTGCTGCCAAGTAAATCATGACTGCAACTTTATGTCTTTTTATTTTTTTCCCTCATCTTGTTCTTGAGAAATAATCCTATGTTGATGGTAGTGGAGGAGTTTCCATATAGCAACCTACTTATTCACCCATGTGTGGCCCACCTTTGCTTGATCCCAGCCATTCTTACCACACACCCATGAATAGGTAATTGCCCGAATTTCTTTAAAATCAGTGTGATAAAGCACTGTTGGATTGTGATCAATACATAACAAATGAGATTAATGATTTTGTTAAACCCTCATGTTTTTGTAAATTGATCAATCAAATGGTGTATATCACTTAAGTTAGAGTGAAATTCTGGCCAATGCCTATTCCTTGGTGGGCATGTGATATGAATGGCTTGGATCAAGCAAAGATGGACCCCACATGGGTTGAGAGAAGCCAAAAAAAAAAAGAAACTTTATTCCTTCCATTAGCAGATGATCATTTCCCCTTCCCCCCCCATCTATCTTGTTATTGTCGTGGATCATTGAATCATTATATTGTATCTTGGGTAGGCTCTCTGTGGAGCATATCGTAAGGTCATAAATGATCTTTCCATTCTTCACAGGGCACAAGTTGTAGGTTGGCCACCTATCAGATCATTCAGGAAGAACACCCTTGCCACCACATCAAAAAATAATGACGAAGTGGATGGAAAGCCGGGTTCAGGTGCGCTGTTTGTCAAGGTCAGCATGGATGGTGCTCCCTACTTGAGGAAGGTAGACTTGAAAACTTACTCTACGTATCTTGAGCTCTCTTCTGCTCTTGAGAAAATGTTCAGCTGTTTTACCATAGGTAAGCTATTTCAGTTTTTCACTTTTCACAGTCAATTTAAGTGTTTTTCTTCAGGCTGTGTTTTGCTGACTAATGGACAGCGTGTATTTTATAATGGTAGAATTTTATGGAGCATTTACTTCGATCAATTGTACATGTAGGACCTGTCTCATTGGTATCCAGATTATTCATATGGTGGCCCCCCTTGCTGAATGGAAATAACTCAGTGATTGCCTCCATCCATAGATCTCAGTCTTCTCACCGGGTTCCTGATAAATGTGGACCATTTATTATTTTTATCCAGTTTAATTCATTGTCATCATATGGCAGGGGATTCTTGGGCATTGTGCATCTTTCATCCTTATAGGTCCACCAAATCAATGACTTATATGAACCAAATGCCGGTGACCCATCTGTGCCGATGCTGAATAATATGAATTGTTATTGTTGTTTAAAAACTGAACATTTAGTGTGATCTTTATATGGAACTGAAAGTATGTTGGAATGGATCCAGTTACTGCTGTTTGTGTATAATTTCAGGTCAGTATGGGTCCCATGGAGTACCTGGGAGGGACATGCTGAGTGAGAGCAAGCTGAAGGATCTCCTTCATGGATCAGAGTATGTGCTTACGTATGAGGATAAAGATGGAGACTGGATGCTTGTGGGAGATGTCCCCTGGGAGTAAGTTTTGGTTCTTTGCAGATTTATCTTTTTTGTTTTTCTGTCGCACCTGACAGCCGTGATGTGTTTGCTTATGAAAAAAGAGAGGATTTTCTTCTCATGTGTCAAACACTTAGGTGCCATTTGGAAACTCTAGTCTGATTGATAACAACTAATTAGATTAACGTCTAAAATAAAAGCTCTAATTTACAATTTGTGTGTTTGGTAAAACTCTAAAGGAAACTCTTATTTCATTAGGTAATCGGGGCCTCCCTTTTGGAATTGTGGTAATTGGGGCCTAATTTTACAATGTGGAGCCCACCATGTGCGTCATTTTGAAAATCTTATGACCTTATTTTCGTCCAAAACACTTGTAAATTTGGCATTGTTCACCTCCAAATTTGGCATTGTTCACCTCCATCTGCGGTAGCTAAAAACTCTATAAAAAAGGTAGCCCCCTTAGCTTATTTTTTAAGAGGCACAAGCTCTAATTTGTAAATAAGCTCTAAAATTAGAGGTTTACCAAATGCTCTAATATTAAATAAGCTCTAAATTACAAACTAAGAGCTTATTTTTAGAGTTCCAAACACCCCCTTAATTTGGACATGAGTTGTTTCATACTGTAATGGATGTTCACAAAAAGGGGATGGTGATGCACAGATATTTGTACTAATGAAACTGTTGATTTTAAGCACCAATATAAGTTAGAAAGGATATGCCAGGAAATACATAGTACTGAGTGAAATTGTATCGTGTTTGGTTTTGGAAGCAGAAATAGGGTATGTGGTTTCCAAACTTCTTGTCTGCCTGGCACTGGCTCAACTGAAATCCATCCGAAATGGTGGAGCTCCCCATGGTTTGCATGGGCTCTGACTTTATCACCAGTGGGATGGAGGGCTGTTAGCCTGTGGACTACTATTGTAGTTCTTGTTTAATTTGAAGTGCGGATAAACCTTATAATCAGTTTTGCATTAGCTGTATGGCATATCTTGTTTGTGTCATTATTTCAACACTAAGCACATTATTAATTAATTTATGGTTACACATCGTTGCAGTATTATGCATGTGATTTAACAGGGCTCACAATTATACACATCTTTTTGCTGACTTGAGGAGCACTCCAAGCATAGTTGTTAATATCGTTTCGGACTGGCCTCCAAAATGAAAAGTTTCGTCGGATTTGGAATTTCGGCAAAACTTTAAGGAAATATTAAAAATAATATATTTATATATATGTAGAAAAATAAAAAATAAAGAACACAACAAGAAATATGGATTTTATTCATCCATTCGAGTAAAAATTTTTGGAATTACGTTTTGGGAAAATATAAGAAATACAAAGAATATATATGTATAATTTAAAAAAAAATAATAATTGTGTAAAATTTCATTTTGGCCGAAATGTGATTTAGTTTTCGGCCGATATAGAACAAAATTTAAAACGAAAAGTTTTATGCGAAATTTCGTTTCTGGCTGAAACAATAAAATTCAGTCATTTCAGCCACTTTACCGAAACGATAAAATTCGGCCATTTCGGCCGAAACAGTATGAAATTAATAACTATTGACCATATTACCTGTATGTATCATGCTATACATTGCTATATTTCTGGGCCCCTGATTTGCCCTAATATCTTGCATTGGTGGCTGGAAAAGGCCACATTACCTTTCGGCAGATATGTGACGTACTGGCCAATAATTTGATAGTTGTTTATGGTACCATTTGAGAATATAGGACTTGAGGCCAATATCAATGCAGCTGCGTGCTGGTAGATTCAACACCATGTGTAAGTCTATGATCAATAGGTATGGGCCGATGTGGTTCCATCCCTACAACCCTTTGAAATGGGATCTACTAACACATGGAATTGCAGTCTCCAATAATTCAGTGTGTCTGTCACTTTTACGAACTGCAGATTTTATTTTATTTATTTGTATCCTGTTCTTATTTAGTTTTTCTATTGGTGACAGGATGTTTATTGATTCATGTAAAAGGATGCGAATCATGAAAAGCTCTGACGCCATTGGCCTAGGTGAGTTGATTTTCATTATGGGCCTGTTTGCCTATGTTGTATTGCATTCCAAGAAATGAATTGTAAGAATTGTAAAATGGGTTCTAAAGGAGTATTAAAGAGATGAGGACCTAGGAATTTATGGTAAAATGGGTATTAACAAAATGATTATTAAAGAGGAGAGGGATGAAGGTTATAAGGTGGAGCTATAGATGGGACCTTGACTTTCATAGGATTTGATTTTACTAGGGTGTTGGCTGGGTAGTATTCGTTTTCTTATCTTCACCCTTAATTCATTTGATAGCCATTTACTTTTAGGCTGGGTTTCCATTTGTTCGGAGAGAGGAATCCTGTATTCCTACCAATTCCATAGGAAATATAAATCCTCTCTATTGAGGAAAATCAATTCCTTTTCTTTTCTGCATGGAGAAAGTATCACACCTGCATGGAGAAAGTATCACACCAAACAACTTGAAGAGAGGGTTGCACGTAAGATTAGAACAATTTTCCTCTCTATCATGGGGTTCTCTTGTTGCACAAATGTACCCTTTAGGAAAATATTCCTTGGAATTTGTAGGAATTCAATTCCATGCAAACGAACGGCCCTAGATATACTAGGGTGATGGCTCTGTGATCTTTTCCTATCAAAGAGAGAATATTTATTGGTCCTTTGTGGATCCTTACCATTTGCTCCAATTTTAGCCCCTTTCAGAAATCAATATTGGTTGAACATATGGGCCTAATTGGTTTCACATGCCTGTCTCTTGATGTGGAAATGTTTTTGGGAAAATTTGGCCAGTTTTTTATTTAAAATTTTTCCAAATGTGGGGGTTGGAATGAATATTATTATCCATTTTGTCTGAATGGCTGAATGTGGGGTGGATGATCTTAAAGAATGACTTTAGGGGCCTGTTGGTTTGCATTAGATTACATAGGAATTCATAGTCAAATGAGCTCCACCGAAGGATTATCAAAGAGGGGGTTGTGTGTGAATGATATGACGTAAGGGGTGAAAGATATAAGGTAGGGATGTAGATGGGACCTCAATTGTAACACGTATTGAATTACTTGGGTGATGACTGGGTATTCATTTCCTACCCATCTTTCCTTCATTCAAATCCCATTAAAGGGGAGGTTCTTTGAGAGTCATTTTTGAATATTCATATCTTGGTCGTCATTTTTTACCACTTATGGCATGAATTCCCGTGTGTACTATTATATGCAAACAAAAAGGCCCTTGGTGTCTAAGTACCCAATCTTTCTTAATGTTGGTAGTTAAAATTTATCAAGCTTCTGCTTACCATCCCATTACCAATTACAAAATGGATTGAAAAGTAAAATGCAGCTGAAAGGGGTTCTCATTTGGTTTGGTTTTCTACTTTCTGAAGGCCTAATTTTAGTCTTTCCTTTGAACTGCAGCTCCAAGGGCCATGGAGAAGTCCAGGAACAGGAACTAGCACTGGTATCTGAAATGTGTGATAATTGCTGTCCAGCCAAATGGGCAGTCTTGAAAGGAAGAAATCTTATCACTGGCATGGGTGGGGAAGCATTAAATGAGATTGTAGTAAAATGCAAGTCGAAGCAGGAGATGGCCTTTTGAGGAGAGAGAGAATGGTTTATGATGTTTGATGTTGTCACCCAAAATTACTGTTGTCTGTTTGTTTTGAGTTTTGTTATTTCAAATACTTGGTAAACTTTGAGTGGAGAATCTTAAGTTATTTTATCAAGTGTTATCTGAGTTTATCTTTCTTCAGTGTCTTGGAATCTGTATGAAGTGCTTTAGCCCGTGGACCTAATTGATTGGCATTTAACTAATGTTTTGAAGACCATGTTAAGCGTGTGTTTTGTTGGCATTTTATTAAAGCAAGTGTCCTCCTTTTATGGACCTTTATTTTCTCCACCTTTTTTCTCAAAGCAGATTTAGTCTTCTAAGTTTGAATTAGGATAAAAGAAAAATGTGATAGCAGGAGCTGAAATCTTCGTTTAATCCAGCAGTTGTGGGCTGGAGTCAGAGCTCACTGGCCCGTGATGGTAAATCTTTTGTGCACCATTTCCAACCCCTCCAAATATGTCCCAATGTCCCTTGGAAAAAGCCATGGAAGTGATTGTCCCTTCTAAATTGAAGTAACTTCTTTGACCTATATTCTAAAAATGGTGTCTTGGACCTATATTCTAAAAATGGTGTCTTGAAGTTTGACGCATCCGCACCTGCTCCTTAACCCAAACCAAATAGAACCAATTTGTGCTTTCTGTCGCCTAGCTTTGTCCTATGAGGCTATGACCAGCTTTGTGTGGAGCTTCCCTTTCATGTGTTCTGAGTCCGGACTATCGTTCTTCTGATAGTTTTGACTTCATCATCCCAATGAGAAATGGTACCTGTGGCAGGCTATTCATGCTTTTGCCTTCCAACAGCAGCTTTTCTACACAAGATCACTTCGTTCTATAACCTTAACCCTCCACCATGAGTGGGTAGCTTCTCATCATTTTGTAATCTCTCTTCAGTCTTTTGGTCTGTCATCTGCTTTGTGGACAGTGTACCCCATGGTTTCCATAGTGTCAGATTACCCAATTCTCAAGGTTGCGAGCTGGGTCATGGCGATGTTGTATGGGTTGGAGCACAGTTTCTCTCTTTGGTTTTGGTTTCGAAACGTTTCTCATAGAGGGTGTCTTCTTCCTGCTTGCTGTATCAATCCCTATGTTAGGTCACCTTTCTTGGCTTCTAATGACCCATTGGAAGAAGGTGAAATATTAGATGGCTAAAATCCCTTGCTGGAAAGTTCTCCTGTAGAAGATCTCCAAACAGCGTTGCAGTCTTGCAGATCTCTTGGCCTCCTCCCTACCTAGCCATTCCTCAGCTAACCATATTTAAGAACTCATTACCATGCATATTGCTCAGGCCTACTTAATCGGGGTTCCTTCATCTGGCTCTCATTGTGATTCATCAGATTGTTTTAGATCATATTCCTGGCTTTTGCAATCATCTGTCATGTAGTTGTCAGCTTTTCCATTATGTTGTCCAGTTTCTTAGCTTTAATATGTGAAAAAGGGGTGTGGAAGAAAAAAAAAATCAACTGGCCATATTCCATTGAGCCTGGATTCTAAATCGCATCTCCTTAATGACAATCTTGTGCAACATGAATGCCATCATGTCATCCTCTCCAATAACATATCCACAAATTTTACTTATTATGATTTAAAATCAATGGGTCCTATAGTAAGATGGTGCACATGACATAGCATGATTAGCACAACCTAATATATTATTTATTAATCATAGCAAATTTAGTTGGAGAAGCTCACTGCAACATCACCAACCGTGACCCTCAACCACATGATCAGTAGCCACTCGTTTCTTTCCCCTTTCGATCGTTTTGTCATCTTCAATGAGGACATGGATACCTCCTCTAAAATTCTCCTTAATGACTATTTGTTTTTGGCTTCTTTAAGAAGTTGAGGAAGAGGAAAGGGATTTATCTTCTTCTTCTTCAACCTATCTTATTGTTACTCTGTATGTTGGCTGAAGGAGGGGAAAGAAACTACTTTTGAAGTCTATCTATCTACTATTTTGTTCTCTCATCATGTATCCATATGCAAAATCCTGTGAACATTAGGATGTCATTACAACAGAGTGTTAGTCAATCTTCTCCGAGCATCTTGATGATACATTATCTCATTCAGCAGGTAGATCGATCTCAAATGTTGTAGCGGACATGTGACACTTAACTGGAGCTTCCACCACAATTCCCTGTGAATTGTGAGATATGAAAGCAATGGTCAGTTTGCTCACGTAGAGACAGGTAATGTACTAGATCTAGTGGAAAGGGCATTACATTCCACACACATATATAAGGAGAGAGCAAAAATGCCCCTCACTATAGTAGTTTTGAGAGGGATCCGATTGCAAGCTAAAATATGATAGGGTCCACCTATCCTTCTTGAAAATCTAAGAATTTGATTTCGTTGTGTAACAATGGCTAATGGATCCTTATAATATTTTATTCTGGATAACTATTCGATAGATCTCACCGTGGGCCCACATAGAGTGAAAATTTGTCATATCCTTATTTTGGACGGTTCAGATTGAAAAAAAAAAGAAAAAGAAAAAAGAAAAATAGATGGGCCAGACGATCCGGGCTCCATTTTAGAACCATGCCTGCCTCTGGCTCTTTTACTTCATGTAAAAGCTTAATAAAACAAGAAGTAGTGCAATTGCCATGGCTGCCAAAATATTCACAACCTTCCTTCCATGGCTCTTCTTGCTGTCCATCACTCTCCTCTTCCTCCACACTTCCTTCCTTCCTCTCTACTCTCCAAAATTTCCAAAACGACCAAAGCCCTCTTTCCCAAAACCCCATCATCACCACACATCACCAGGGGCCGTTGGATCCAAGACACCCATCACACCCCCATCTATGACGGATCTTGCCCATTTCATAGAAAAATGCCTGGAATTGCCTCCGAAACCAGAGAGAACATGGAAACGATCAATTCCTGGAAATGGGTCCCTGAAAACTGTGATTCCTCGCGTATCGATCCGGTTCGGTTTCTGGGTTCGATGCGAAACAGGAGAATTGGGTTCGTTGGGGACTCGTTGAATGAGAATTTCCTGGTATCGTTTCTCTGCATTCTGCGGGTGGCCGATGGAGGAGCGAGAAAGTGGAAGAGGAAGGGGGCTTGGAGAGGAGGGTACTTTCCGAAATTCAATGTCACAGTCGCTTACCATCATGCCGTTTTGCTCACCAGATATGAGTGAGTGCTTCTTCTATTGGTTTTACTCATAAAGTTGGGATTTTGTGAATTGGGTTTTTCTAGTTTGCGGTGATTCTGAATTGGGGTTGTTTGGTCTTTCTCACAAAGAAAAAGAGGCCTGAGAGGTTACTTGTAAATCGGAATGCATTTTTGGAGTGAGCCTCCATTTGGAGAAAATGAATCTTTTATGAGTTGATGAAATGAGTTGGTTGTCAACTCCTTTCATAAAAGAAGAAAAAGAGCAAAAAGGAACTCTGGAAAGATCCTCCTGTGATATTAGTTAAATACTCAGGCTCCATTGTATTCCACAGGGATTGTGCTGGGTTCTATCCAGACAAAAAAAAAAGTGGGTCTGTGAAAGGTAATAAATCTGAAGTTCTTTGCATTGCTTGTCAGTGGTGAAAGGCTGGGTAGACCCCAGATAGATTGGAGATGACGACGACGACAACGCTGCTGCTGATGATGATTGAAGCAATTCTCATTCTCTGAAGATACACTAGCAGATCTAGAGATTGTTCTTCCAATTCATCCATAGAGAATAATGATGGTAACATATCAACATGAAAGTTTTGATAGCTTCATTGTATGCATAATTTCTCTTAAATCCTGGTTAAGACTGCTTACAGTCTTTTCCATGTAAAATGCCTACTCATGTTGGATATGCAGTAATATGCATGCTCCATTGTCAGCTGAACTCTGGAGAGTCTATTGATGAAGTATAATAGCCTGTCTAGCCCAAGTTCTTCAGACTGCATTTCCAGGGTTCTAAATCTATCACATTCAAGGACCATTCAGTCTGCTTACTGTGCGTGAGGAATACAGATTTGCACTACAGAGCCCTGAAAGTCCAAATCCTGATCAATTATACTATTGACTTGTTACTGAATATGTAGTTCCGCTTAAACATAAAGCCATTTTGATCGATCATCCTTGTACATTTTTATTGATCATTTCTTGCAAGGCCTTTTATGCTGCTTAAAGTTATCCAGACTCTGTACCTATGGTTGTAACTATGGAAATAAACTGTCAGTAACATGTTCTGAAATTCAGGTGGGGCCATGACAAATTTCCAAAAGAGAAACCACTTGTTTTCTATTTAGAAGGGAAACCGATATCACCTCCACTTGGAATATTAGATGGATTCCAGGTTGTGCTCAACATTCATGGGCGGACACAAATGTAGGGGTTTGGGGGCTGAAGCCCCCACCCAATTAGCACAATGTCCATAAGGTCCCTAAAGCCCAACTAGTCTAGTCCCCACTTAAAAAATTGTCTAGCCCCCATCTATTTCCCCAAACTCTCTCTCCCTCTCAAAAATCCCTAAACTGATTAACATCTTCTTTTGGCCATTTTTTTTTACTTAGTTATTTACAATGGCCAAGAAGAGGGGGCATGGTTGTCTTGGGTTCATTTATTTTGAAATGGGAGCTTTGTTTTAGAAGGATGGAAGAACAAGAATATAGAACTTGACATGGTATTGACTCTTTATATTATATGGTGTTATAAAAAACTAGTATGATTTTTTTAATAACTCTTAAAACTCAGGTAACATGTATCTGTTACTAAAACTCATCTTTCAAGTTATCGTTTTTAATAAAAAAAAAGTTTTTTCAAGCACCCCTCAAACAAAAATCCTGGGTCCGCCAGTCAACAATATGGTCTCTTTTATTGAAAGGGAAGTTCCTCGAAGTACCCTCAAGTTCTGGCGTACGTAGTCTCCAAGGCAATTTTAAGGTGGTGATTGGAATCAAAATGGAAGTTGCTTATTCGACATGCCTCTCAAAGAAGACCATGTAATGGCAGATCATACTTCTTGTAAACAAGAAATGCTCCGGTTCTCTTTATGCACCTGGTTTACAGTGCATTGAATTGCTTTGCCTCGGCACCTGGATAGTCTAATTAATAAACTATCCAGACCATTCTGTGATAAGCCTTTTCTTTTGTCTGTTGGTATTCTTTTCTTTTATAAATGATTAACCAAGGTCATCCCTGGTGATGCCTACTGAACTTACATTGATGATTGAGCCTTTATTTTTAAGGTAAGTGATCAAGACAACCAAATTTTCAGAATATGGATAAAATGGATAGAATTCTTAGATCGGTATACTTGAATGCATCATGCATATGATGATAACCCATGAAGAGTGGGTGGAGTGCATTGAGTGCCCCAGACCTACATTTCCAGATAATTGTAAATGCATCACAGTATGTTGTCATTTGTTACCAATTGCCAATGCTCAAACTACCTTACTGTGTTGGGTTTGTTAAACTTCACCACTCTTAGAAATTCTCTCATGGTATTCAATTATAGATGGGATTGTTATTTGTGACCAATTTCAAGTAACGATATTCATGCACCCTTTCCTTGTAAAAATATAAATGAATCAAGATTTGGTTTGATAAGCTCAACCTCGTGGTGAACTGACTCTCTTTTGGAGGTTTCCACTCTAAATCTTTTTTGATGCCTTTTTCCTTTGTTGAGTGGGCTTAATTGCGTTGGAGAGTGATTAGTTTCTTTGGGCTGAAGGGAAATTCAAGTGTCTGATTATTCTGGGAAAATATTGTTTTTATTTCATGTTCTTCTAGTTCCTCTTTTTGTCTAAAAGTTCTGGTAATTTTGGTATGAAATTGTCTTCAATCTTGGGTTTAGTATTTGAGCTTAAGACCTTATTTGCACCAAATGATGCCACTGTCACTGTTTGCTCGAATCTTTATTTTCTCTGTTTCTCATGTGGCGTGCATGGAAGTTTCTGTGCTTGTCTTCTTGCTCGTATCTGTATCCATATTGACATCATAGGAACTGGATCACTTCTGTATGATTTCTTTTACTTGTTTGCTTCCACTAAAAGGAAGTGTTTAATTTTTTATTTATCATTTTGCACTAATTATAGAACTCTGAACTGACATATGCGCAGCTTGATGCATGGTTTGATCCCAAGAACAAAGGAGTGAACAAAGAAGCAAGAAAAGTGAATCATATAGTTGAACAGGCATTACACAATTCAGATATTCAGTTGCTTGATCTTACATATTTCAGCGAGTTCAGAGCTGATGCTCATCCAGCAGTTTGGTTAAGAAGGATGGACGCAGTGGCGATCTGGGGTCAGGATTGCATGCACTGGCTATGATGCACGGATACTTTGAAATGGGCAACGTATCGTGTCGTATCGAATCCGATACTTCACTTTTTATGTGTAAAATCCATGTCCTTTTTGTGTCCATGCCGTATCTGGGCATCATAGTGCACTGGTACCTGCCTGGTGTGCCAGGCACATAGGTTGACATTTTGTTGGCACAAATCTTAGGTAGCATTTGGTTCGCTGGAATGGTTGTAAGCAGGAATGGAATGAAGACCGGAATGACAATGGAATGGAATGAGGTAGGAGTAGTAAATTACATTCCAGTGTTTAGTACGCTGAGGAATCAACCCAGTAATGGAATTCTAATTCCTATTCCTGCGTTTGATACACTGGAATGTTGCCTGGAATGGAATCAAATTTACATAAGATTGACCAAAATACCCTTGTTAGATTCTACTGTGTCACATTTGCATTATTTGTGGTGGATGATTTGGAGGTGGGCCCCATAAAGGTGTAGTGAAAAAGTTTGTAATTTCTCATAATAATATATTATTATATTATATTATTTGGGGGTGGGCCCCACAATGTGTAGTGAAAAAGTCTGCATTATAATATTTTGGGGTGGGCCCCACAAAGGTTTAGTGAAAAATTTTGCAATTTCTCAAAATAATATATTCTTATATTATATTATAATATTTGGGGGTGGTCCCCACTATGGTTGGTTGAAAAAACATGCAGCATAGCCTCTTTTATAATAGTAGATAGATAGATAGAGAGATAAATATAATATTTTGGGTGGACCCCACAATGGTTGGGTGAAAAAGATATTATATTATTATTATGATATAATAATATATTATTATATTTTATTATAATATTTTGGGTGGGCCCCACAATGGTTGGGTGAAAAAGATATTATATTATTATTATTATGATATAATAATAATATTACAAGCGAGGGTATTTTGGTCTCAACAAAAAGTTAGAAATGAATGAAATGGTGATTCCTTCCGTTCTTGGATGGAATGGTGATTCCCTCACATAAAGGAATGTGATTCCGGAGGTAATGGCCATTCCACCCCTTTTTGGCGAACCAAAGGCTGGAATGGTCATTCCGTTGGAATGACCATTCCATTCCGACCTCCATTCACGCGAACCAAACGCTACCTTATATAACTTGGGAACAAAGTGATAGGGTGGCAGAAAAAAGATTACGACATTCATGATTTTTTGCCCTTTTACAGCAACTCAGAAGCAACTCACTGGGCATTTTTCCTAGAGCAAACCAAGATTGAAGCATTTTGTTCCTGGAAGCTTCAAGCCTACAAACGGGAGCAGTTGGTAATATTTTGTGAAGATTTGAAAGAACGTATACTGGGGTTTAGATTTGTACTAGTTTCAGGTCATTTCCTGAGCCAACAATGTAATGTAATAACCAGAAAAAAAAAAAAAAATTTGCTGTTGCCTTTTGAGAATGGAATGTTAAATCACGGTTGACTTGACTCAGTTTTCTTGTTCTGGTTTTTCTTCATTTTTATCATTTAGGTCTGCAATGTTTGCATGGAATTGAATACATAGGAATTTATGTTTAAATGGTTCTCCAACAAGGGTTAGGGTTGACATTCACTTCCCATCCCCCTTTGATTCATTTTACATTAAAGAGGAGATTATCTAGTTCTCATTTTTCATTAGGTTTGCAGTCCTTTTAAAAGGAGACACAGTTAAAAAAGTATAAATAGTTTGCATATGCATCTTTGGAAAATGTGCTTCCTTCCTGTTTGGGCCCACTTGGGACACATCCAATCTAAGGGGGTACCTGGGTTGAGTACATAGAGGAGAGAATAAGGATATGGGGTGACCCAAATATCACCCTGATTAAATAATTCTAACTCTGCATTTCAAAGCTTAATGATGTTTTAAATGCATTTTTATTCTTATGATTGAATGAATCGAATCCAAAGGTGGTTAATGATCTGTTATTTTCCCCTGCCACTGCACATCGTTCGTCACCTCACACTGGGCTAGGTGAAGCTTAGGGTCCCGCTTTTGGTGACGGTCTGGATGTGTGCTCCTGCAAGAGCATGGGCACAGGAAAAAAATAAGTCAAATTTGGGAACCTAAAGCTTGAACCTGAACTCGACCTGAATTTGAACAAGCCCAATCCAAATTTCAATTTGGGTCGGGTCATGCTATTCTGAGTGTTGCCCGGCCCAATCCAAATGCATTGTTTCTCTCCACAAGAAGAGAAAGCCCTGCACAGAAGATATATACATTCAAAAGCCTCTCTTTCCTTCTGCACAGAAACAACCTAAACCTAAAGTCCTAAACCTCAATCCAATCAAGCCCATAGATCATAATATCTTCTTCGGAAAGCAGAAATGGCCATCAGGGCTTCTCTCTTTTTCCCTCAAATCCTCCCAAAACAACTCAAATCGCCCAAACAACCCAACCCTGTGACCCCTTTATATCTTCTTCAGAACAGGAACAGAGCAAGAAAGTCCCATCTCTGCTTCAGTAGCAGCAGCAGCAGCAACAGCCCCATTGATGCAGATCTTGCACCAGAGCTTTCATCAGAGCTTGCAACAGAGGTGGCAAGGATCAAGGCCTCTTTGCTGCTGAGAGAGGAGGCCATGAAGAAGAGCAGAGAGACCCTCTTTGTGGACCTCTGCCAGTATCTTGGATTGAGAGCCGAGGAGGCTAAGAAAAAGTGGAGAGAGATGGGAGAGGAGGAGAGGTTGGAGTGCTTGAGAATGTTTGTTGCTGATTGGGGTTTGTCTTTCCATCCCTTGTCTTTGAAATCTGTTAAAGAGATGGTGGATGAACACTTGGCTGAGGAAACCCCACCCCCCATATCTTCTTCTTCTTTTAGCTTTCCTGATTTTAGAAGGATGATGAACTTCTCATAACTGAAAATACTAGATTATGGGAAGACAATACATGAGGGGTTCTCATTGTTGATTTTCTTTTCTTTTTTTTTTTTTGGGTACTTGTCTTTGGACTTTGGAGGTGTTCATGCTTTCTCTCTCTTTTAGGGATTTAATTGTTTTTTCACATGTCATTTTTTTTTTTGGTGAGTTTTGATAGAATTTCTCTAAAGTTGTTGTTTAATTTCATAGTTATTAAGGTAAATAGCAAGGTATTTCTTAATCTGCTTGATGCTTGGTTTCATCATATTCTTTGAGAGGCCAATGATATGGCCAAATAAACCATTTCTTATGGTAAAATCCAACACAGAGAGCTGGTTCAACAATCAAGAATGGTGATGAGATAGCTAAGTATCAAACAAAAGAAAAATGGTGATACATTTTTAAAAGAAAAAAAAAATCTACATATGAAAGGGGCTTCTACTTAAAAAGGGGGTGAGTAGTTAAAGGTAGAGATACATGGGGGAGTGTTAAGTTCTTAGGATTTGATTTCATAGGGTATTATTTCCTATTGGATAGGGGATAACTAGATGTCTTCTTGTATATGTGTGTCGTTCATTCTTCACCTTTAGCTCCTTTAATCCTAAAAATTCAGTGCACAGTAGCCCCAATTACAAAGTCGTTTGAGTTAACTAGAGACAGGCAAAGCTCATTGGTTACAGCATTGAAAGATAGATTTTCTATTGTATGTGGTGATGACAGACTTTGTGAATTGTTTGGACGATTAATTGTGAAGCTCCCCTAGTAGACAAAAAGAATATCGTGGTCTTCGTTCTAAAACTAGCTCCTTTATCTTGGGCGTGCCAATGCCATTTGCAAGTTTTAGACTTTTATTGTTTAACATTCACATGAATTATTCTGTGTGATAAATGTCGATATCCAGAAGCAGCTATATAACAAACAGAAAGAGAGTTTGAGTTGGATATACAAATAGGATTAGCATTGGTTCGGCAAAGGAGAGACTTGCCTTTCTTGTATTGCGCAATTGTCTAGTGCCACATTGATCAAATAAGATGGCAGATTGAGTTGCTTTGTTGTATAGAACTAAATGTCATGCAACGAAGAAGTATCAAGGAACTTAAAACAGAGTATTCATCAAGAGATTTATGTGCTTAGATGGTTTTGAAGACTTACTAGAATAAAGTAGAATTGGGAATGACTAAGTTGGTGGAAGCCTTTTTAGTAGCTCCAAGAAAGAGAGTAGTAACCTTCTAGTAGCTCAGAGGAAAGAGTCAGGAAATGCTTTTGAAGATGGTTTGGACTTTTGGAGTCATATTTAAAAATCCTCGACCAGCCTCTAAACAAAGTATGAAAGTGTTCTTAGGAGAAGGGGATGCCCGTAGATTGAAGACTCTAAATGAAGCAGTGAGAAAATTTGTGAAGTTACAGACAACTATCCAAAGAAAAAAAAATGGAATTGTGAAGTTACAGTGATGATGATTTTAAATGAAGTTGAGTATAAAAGTAGAACTTGTAGGGCAATTATGGATTAAATGGGGCTAAGCTCTAATGACGCCGAGACTCACATTGACAGCCCTAAATGGTAATCATATTGAAGTGTTGTTTCTTTTTCTACTAGAGACTCAAACTTAGGCACCCTAGTAGAGTACATTACTTGATTTTCCTAATCAGTTGAGCTACAGCCAAGGACTATTTTTTTGTTAGTATTTATTGGACAGTAAGGCCTGGATGAGCTTTTGAGATTTTTTTTCATTTTCAGTGGCCTTTTTCTAGTACTTATTAATGCATATATAAGCCATTTTTTTAGCATTCTTGATGTTTTGATCATTTTCCTTTTTATTATTTTATTTTCCATGTTGTTCTCCTCTCAATGGCCTAGGAAAAACTGTTGCGATCAACTTATTAGCTAGAGATTCTTATCGTACTTAACCGAAACATGGTGATGATGGATTTTGAGGACCTATATAATCTGATGGTTAGATGGTCTGTAATTGCCATTAGATCAAAAGGAGTGAGTTCTGATCTGTGGTAGATAACATCTGGCTGGGTCATTGGTATGTTTATTTTTTATGACATTCAGTTTGTAGGCCTGTTCATTGGCAGATCAAAGCTTTTCCAAGCTCGGCCCCTTTAGCTTTGGGCATATTGTTGAGGCCTGCATCTAATACAGAGTCTGAAAGTCGTGACTGGGTTTTGCTTATTTGCAAAATCTATGACTGCTGCTGTTTAATGTGTTTGGCCCAGCTCGGCTACCTAGTCCATCATTTGGCCATGGAGGCCCGGACAGATGGTTTCTTATGGGCTTCCATGGATATAGCTTGGTCGGTTGGTCCCATCCTTGCTCGTCTTGCATTGGGCTGGTTTTTTCGCATGTGTAATGGGCCAAGTCCTGGTCCTGAATTCTTGGCTTGATGGTTGAATGGGCCAGGCTGGAGCCATTGTATTCTCATTGGGTTTTCCGAAACCAGAGGCAGGCCCCAGCCCCACGAACTGCCTGATTCTTGACCTTGAAAAGCTAAAGAGGAGGTAAAGAAGACATTGGACCCATCTATTGAGGAATTTCTGGCAATGAATTGGAACTTTCTCATGGAAAACTCATTTCACAATGGGATCTATGGTCATCAAACTGAATCAGGCTGAGGCAAAAGGAAAGTAAAAATGCACATTTCAGAGGGTACGAAAATTTGAAGACTTCGGCCGGTAGCTCCCTTGGTGAGGCACTTCCCTTCCATAGAAACAATCAAGGGATTGACCCATTGTGTGAGTATTGATGGTGAGGGACTTTTTGGTGCCCAAGCCAAGGGCACTGGGACCCATAAGAGAGCCCACACATGTGGGGAAGATAGGCCGCACACGTGGAAATAAGCCTCCGCAAGTGCAGGAAGAAGGCAGCATAGTTAAAAGATATTCATCATTTGTATTAAAGATTATGCTAAATTTATACATTAAATAGTTGAGCCCTTAAATCAATATCTATCAACATCCAACAAAGATGACTCTTTATCCAAAAATTTTGGTGGTCCTAATTTTTTAAAGTGGTCCGACGCTCGTGTAGGCCCTTTCAACATTGGCGACTCATTAGGATGCCTGTCTATGGGCTGGCTTGAAGTAGACTTGTAGGATGACATGATAGGATGATTGTCTGATACCAATTTTCCTCCTTTCCTCCTTCATTGGCACATGAGTTATAATTCACAAAATGATAGTAAGAGATTTCGAAACATGAACTCTCTCTCTCTCTCTCTCTCTCTCGAGAGAGAGAGAGAGAGAGAGAGAGAGAGAGAGAGCTAGCTCGTCATCATCACAAAATGGACCCAACTTGCATGGACTTTGGATGTCAAACTAAATAGTCTTTTAGGCTAGGCTTATAAAATTTGGGGTTTCCCTTCTTTTAATTTTCCATGCCCAAGAGAAGGAAGAGACAAACAGAGATTTCTAGGACTGTCAATGTTAAAGCTGGCTTGGATTTGGATCTGTTTAAGCGGATCTGGATACACCGTTGAGTCAGATGAGCCAGACTGTCAACCAGGTTTAGGGTCCAAGTTCCTTAACAGGCTGGACTTGGATCCTGGGCCTCAACCCTTCAGGATCTAGTAAGTCTCATAGCAAATATAGAATTTCCTCTTCTTTCTTTCTTTCCTTTTTTTTTTTTAACTATCATCCATATATACATTTAGAGGTAACAAAAATAGGGGATAAAATTAGATAAACTCGTTTGAGATGGTTTATGCATGTCCAACGTAGGCCGGTAAGGAAAAGTTTGACCATTAAGGTTGATGGCCCATCAAGGAGAAGGGGTAGGCCTAAGAGGACATGGATGGAGGTAGTAAAGATAGATATGAAGAAGTGTAGCTTATCTGAGGAGTTGGCTCTAGATAGATCGGAATGGAGAAACAGAATTTGTGTAGCCGATTCCAACATAGTTGGGACAAGGCTTTAATGATGATGATGATCATCATCCATATATACATGTAGAAACTTTCGAGTGAGATTCAGCTTTATGAAATTGTGGGCCCTACTTGGACGATTTGGATTCGGAGGGACCATGTACATATGTGGTGTTCCAAGTTTGATCCTAATTTATGACTCACACAGTTACATAAGCGTTTTCTACCACAAGATGTTCCACACGAGACAAGAAGCTCTAATCCTCAGTGCTAGGCCTGCGAAAATTTAAGCCCATCTGAACATTTTAGGCTGACATAGTTTAGTAGGACAAGGCTAAGATGACGATGAGGAGCAAGAGTTTCACTTGCTAAGTATTCTTTCTAACAAGTATTTCTTTAAAGCACATTCCCTGAAAATTGCTAGAAAAAGTGTTAGTCCCAAACCAACCCAACTCAAACGGATATCGACTCAACCCAAGCTAGTCTCAATAAATGGTAAAAAATAGGGCTCCTTAATGATTCATATAACTCCAAGTCCAAACTCATGCCCTTCCAAATCAACTCAATAGAGTTACACTAAGAAGCTTTTAGTGATAGTGGTTATTAACATGGTATCAAAGCCAATACCAACTGCTTAATGCCAATACCAATTGCTTAATCTGGTGTGAGCCTTGTTGCAAAAGGTATTTACTTAGCAACTTCTAGAGAGTTTTTAGCGAAAGGTATTTACTTGGTATTGAAAGGAGATCTACCCTCTAAAGTTGCTTCTTCGATGGACAATTTGAGTAGAAGAGATTTGTCATCAAGCGCCATTTTAGACACTTGTGTGATGTTAAAGAGGTGGGATCCACTTGTGTGATGTTAAAGAGGTGGAATCCGCTAACCATCTTCTTCTCCATTATAAGATTGGGGCTGCTGTTTGGGGTCATTTAATTTCATTGGTAGATGTGGTGTTACATAATGTTGTTCGAAAAAAAAGATTTTGTAGAGTTGGTTGAGTCCAAGAGTGGGGATCATTTCTTTGGTTGTGGTCATTCTCTTTGGAGGATGCTCCCATTTGCTATCTTGTGGTCCATTTGAAGGGTTGCATTGCGAAGCTTGTGGTCCATTTGCTTTGGTGAGAAAGGAGTTCTTTAATTTCACTCTTGATACTATCATTAATAATTGAGAAGGTTGTATGGGGTGCAGCTTAATGAATGAGAGGAAATCGGTTTTTGGGTCTCCTCCTCCTTTGTGTGGTCAACTTCAATGTCGATGGTGCCGTGAGAAGTAAATCGAGGCCGGTAGGTATTGGAAGTATTCTCTTGCAACAACAATTGTGAGAATTTTTATTTATTTATTTATTTTGATTTTTTCTAAGTATCTTTGTTTGTGATTTTTAAAAAATGGAGGCATTAGCTATGTTGGAAGCCCTCTGATGCTTTACGAGGCATTTTCAGGGAGTCTTAATTGTGGAGAGTGATTCTTCTAATACAATCACGTGAGATTCTGATCATAAAATCAACCTATGGAGATTTCATTTCATTTTTAATGAATACTAAGAGAGTTGTCTTCCTCCATCAATTCGCATTCCATCACGAGCTTAGATCAGCCAACTCTATGTCTAAGGCTTTAGCCGAACAGGGGGCTGCATCTTGCAAGGGTGTCTCCTTGTGAAAACCTTATTATATAAGTGAGGAGAGGGTGGGGTACAATGCTCCTGCACCTCCCTTTGTAGCCCTTCTTTTATAATTTCCTTCTCTATTAATAAAAGCTTTCTTTAGTGATTAAAATAATAATAATAATATATGTTCCCAACTTCTATAAAAGGATGCGTCACTATAACACAAAAAGTTAGCTTTAAATACTTGCCAAATTCCAAAAAAAAAAAAAAAAAAACTTGGCAAATTTAAATTTGATTTCTACTTTCAAATTAAAACCCAACAGATGACTTAGAGGGCATGTTTTTATAGGGTCAGTAAAAATGAAAGTTTGCCGACTTCTACTTTTCCAGATAACACTCCACCTTTTCTATACACCAATTTCTTTTTTGGTAAAATAATCTATACACCATTTGAAAGTGGTTTTATTACAAATTACGAAAAATCAACATTTTTCCTCATAAAAATTTGTCTACACCAAACAATTGAAAAGAAAGTTCATGGAAAAACAGAATCAACATTTTTTGTTCCTCTTCCGTAGAAAGTTCATTCTACAAATATACCCAAATGAATGGGACAAGGATTTCATGATGATAATGATATAAAATAATAATGCTAGAGCTAATAATGATATCTTATACTCTTGTTTTCTAGGAGGCATATTTGAAGGTACGAAATCTACTTTATGTTTCATATTGATGCTAAGTAAATTATAGCTCTGGAAGGGATGCTTTGGTGAAGATGCTCTCAATTATTAGAAGTCCTTGTTGATTAAAAATTAATAGGATTCCATCCCTTGTTAGTTTTTAATACTATTCCAAACAAGAAAGTTGCAATATTAAAGAAACTAAACTAAAATGTATCTGTAATAAAATGGGGGCCCTAAAAAATGACAGGAGTCACAACTTTACAAGATCCTCCTTTGGGGTCCAGACACTTGACAGATGAACATGGGACTGAAGATACCCTATCAGACTCAATAGCATACATACAAACTATCAACTCACTTTGTCCTCTCTCTCTCTCATTAAAAAATTACAAAGGTGGCCTATCAATTAGTTAGGAAAAGTATCTTTTAGATTTTTCTAAGGTAAGCATGGGGTATGCTATGAATGTGAAACTCTTGTGAGACATGTGGTTATATAATAGTCAGGGGCTTTCATCAAGAGTGACCAGGTTTTTCAATAGTCAATACTACAGCAAATGATGATTTAGCCTGTGGAATCTACTAGGGCTCAGCTATTCATGTGGGAAGAGGGTAATGAGATTGGAAGGTCTTTCTATAGCCTAAAATGTGAAAAGAAAAAAAAAAGGGAGACCCATTTCATCATTTTAATCATTGTTATGACGGCCTCCAATTTCAGATAAAGTGAATGTGTATGTTTTTCTACATGACTAATCCAGGACAAAGCCATCACTCAGATGAGTGTCAAATTTAGGTGGATACTAATTAGATGCATGATCAATGAAAGAGATTGATCAAAGGGAGCCCGCATAAGGTCCTCTGGTTTGGTTGTGATTTCGATTATCATTAGTTAGACAACAAATAGTGCACTGATGGATGATGCCATGAAAACATAAAGAGGAGAGTGGATGATAAGTAATCCAACCATCTTGTGGGGCTCAGTCTAAGCATGATAGATTGTCAGAGAAGAATTCTATATAAGATTTAGATGTCATAGACATCTCATGAAGGCCCTTACCTCTTCTAATGAAAGGTGACTAAATTATTCAACGTCTCAGTCATTATTACAAAGGATGAAGTTACTGGGTCCACCAAAGGTAACCAAAGCTGCCTCACAAAAGAAGGCAGAGAAGGGTTTGTTCTACAGTAGTCCTGAATTCAAAACTAGTTAAAGTCTCTCGATGGCCTATAATGTGACCTAGAAAAGAAGACCAACATATGATTCCTTTTGTGCAGGGTCCTCTAGGTCATTGGACAAACAAGTTCCAAGGCATTGTCTAGTGTAGCCTTTTGGTGGGTTCAAGCCTAATCATCAAATCAATAAAAAAAAATTTGACCCTATATATACAAAACCCTGTTTTTTTTTAGTCAGATCCTTTGGATGGTCAGTCATACAGGGTTAATAATTGTCATCCAAACTTCACAATGTCATACATTTATTAGGAGTACAAACACTAAGGTGTCATTTGGCAAATACTAAAGTTTGGTTCTATTTGATTGAAAATGTGAATCAAACAGATGTTTTGAGTCTCCACCTGAATTAGGATTAAGTCCATTTTTCTCTATTCAAAAAGTAACAAAAGGGATAAATAAATGTATGAAGCTATTTACCAATAAATAAATGTATGAAGCAAAGCAATGAGATAACTTTCTTTTTTTTTTTTTTTTTGACAAGTTTGCCCATTAAAACTTTTACTTTTAAAAAATTTTGCTTTTTGGTTTTTTCAATTGGATTATACATATACCATGTATCTTTCCAAATGATCCATTTGTAAAATACTCTAATTGAGATAGCTCTATTTCAAACAGATCTAATCAAACCAACTCTATTTCAAGCACCCCAGAGTTGAGTTTCAAATAAGCCCTAAGGGTGATAAAAAAAAATAGCCCTGAATTTCATTTTTTTTTATAACATTATTAATTATATCATCAGTAAACAACTTAACAAAGGTTTGCTTGAAGCAAGTACAACCCTCACATATATCAAACCCAGAACCCTCCCTCTGGCCTAGTGAAATAATGCCTAAACATTGTTGGGGCATGCATTTTTCAAGTTTAGCTAAAATTTATCCCACAATGATGTTGTGGGCCCATGATACAACACCTTATTCATCCATCCATTGTTGTTTTTCCTTTTTGGGCACTCCAATGTAGGGGGATGGGACCTTGAGAGCCCACATAAGTGGGAAGAGGAAGCCCAGAGCCCACAAAGTGGAGAGGATAGCCCGCACAACTAAAAAGACAGGCAAAAGGAAAAATCGAGGGCGGCCGGGTCACATGTCAGGACTACCAACCAACTTAGCAACCTCTTCTTGCGATCATCCATCCATTGTTAGCTCCACAATATATGAACATTTTGAGATCCTATTACACATGTTTCACGACCACCTTAATACAATAACTGATCCATCTAAAACTCAAAAACTTTGTAATATCTAAATAAATATCTGCCCTCCCTTTGTACTGTTGTGTTCATAAGGTTTTTAGACATTTGAGCACTCCGTGGCATGCACCCTTCCGCATTTCATTACAATTCACAACCACAAGGTTGAAACTACAGCTTTCATTTTCAATCCTATTCTCTTGTTTGAAATCTTCTTACATCCCTCCAAAACCCATCTCTCTCTCTCTCCAAATTCATTTGTACATGTGGGGGCCATTTATCTTTCAATCACTCACATGAAATGTTGAGTGAACGTTATTTATCAACCGCCTAACTGATAAATGATCTTAAAAATTGAATGGCTAGGATTCACCTGAACGTCCATGGATCGACCAGGAGCATGCCATCTTCCCTCACCCGAGGTCTCCTCCCCTCATGTAACTCACATGAGGGCTTTTCCCATTGGTCATCCCATTACAAGTAAGTTGGGGCATGCCTTTATTCTTAGTTGACCACTACCAAATCTCACAAACCCCAACGGCCCAACCTGCTAATAACTGCTTGCCCTCATTGGATCAAGAAAGAATCATAATGTTTGAATGCCTCAACTTGTGTAGTTGGTTTTGCAAAGGCCACCATTTTCAATACATGTCGGGTTCATGAGTCTTTGATCTAGCGTCCAGATAATTCCTTTGATAGGTCTCATCATCAATCTACTCATAAGACACTCATCAAATGGTTAAGATCTTCTTAATCAGGAAATTTTTGGGCATCCCCTTCCCTCAACGGTTCATATCAGATCATCTGCCCTTCATCTACACCATTGGATGCAAAAACCCGATAATCAATCGAGATCTCGACTCCCCATCATTGGACACCTGGCATGGATCTGCATCATCCCCCACTAGTGGCTTCCCACATGAACATCACTGTTATGTTATTGATTTATTGATAATTTGATTTTCTAGATTAATTTAAGAATGGTTTATGAGACCATGGCCCTAGTGCCCCTCAACTAGGTTTTAGAAAACAACCCTTGGAGATACTCCATATGGGGTGTTCAATTATTTCATGTGCAATGTAGGGATTTTCATATCATATTCATTGGGATTGGGAGAAATCCCAAATAAATAAAGTGCTTCATTCAAACACATGCCATTCCAATTTTTTTGAGTCCTTCCCCATCTGCTATTATCTATAATCCTTGTTCTTAATGAAAGCCATCAGTCAAAGAGGATGGTAGGGTTTGGTCACACCAAAATTATTAGATTATAAAACAAGGTCATAAAACCTAAACTTTGGATTAGTATCTTGATGACAGGTCTTAGGGCACTGCCCAATGCCCATGGAGTGTCACCAAAGGGAGATGCATGTGTCCCATAAGACTAGAAGTTATAAGAAACATAATTTCAGTAGGTACTATAATTCCAACATCTTCTACACAAAACAATAAGAATTGGATGGTGGGTGGGGCCCATCCAATCAGGGTTGGTGCATGATGTCATCAGCTGGCCCCCACCCAAATCATGATTGCCCTGGGCCTCCCAGTGTCGTTGGAAACAACCAGATAAATGAATACATAGATAGAGGGAGAGATAGAGGATACTCTTATTGGAAGTTGGAACCTTCTCTTCTTGGGAGTGGAGAAATAGGGTTTTTCTAATGGGGGCAAAGGGCCAAAAATGGGGACAAGTGAAAATACAATAGGGAGAACAGAACAGAAGATAAGAGGACAAGGGAATAGATTAAGATACAATGCTGGAGCACCCCGGCCTTGTGCAGCTATTGATTTGGTTCTTTGCTTAATTGGGATCAGGTTGAGATGCAAGGGTTAGCTTGATCCCTCCTTAAAATGACTTATGGATATTCAAATTAACCTGAACCCTGTCTATGGATGGATGTGTGGTCTAATGATCACATGACCATGATGGTCCCCTACTCACTTGGACAACCATGTGGATATATTATGATCCCTTAGTTCCGGCTTTTAGGCTGGGCGGACCCTACAAAATCCAATTTAGAATTCATTATATAACCGTGGGGAGAATTTCAAAAAAGTCCTTAAGTTTTGGCCTTATTTAAAAAAAGGACATAAGTTTCAAAACTTTTCAAATTAGTCCTTAAGTTTCTCAGGAAGTTTTCAATTAAGGACATCCATCTATTTCAAGTTATTTTTTGGCAACTTTTTTCCTTTTTTTTTTTTAAATACCTAAATTACCCTTCATTATAATAAAACTCTCATTCACTTCATTTATTTTCTCCGTATTTCCCTCGCCGGTGTCCTCACGATGATCAAGGAAATTTAATATTCCCACAACGATTGGCTGCATGTAGTGGCTGCCGAAACCATGCCATTGCTTTAAAGGAAAGAAAATTTGGGTATTTTCAAAATATTGAGGGAAAAAGTTACAAGAAAATATTTTTAAATGGCCGGATGTCCTTAATTAAAAACTTAGAAGAAAACTTAAGGACTAATTTGAAAAGTTTTGAAACTTTTGTCCCTTTTTGAAATAAAGTCAAAAACTTAAGGCCTTATTTGAAGTTTTCCCAATAACCATGTAATCTTGGGAAATTATGTCCTAAAAAAATGAGAATAGTTCACTTTTCAGGTTTTTTAAGGATATCAATGGGGAAATATAAATGTTTGATTTTAAAATATTATGTACAGAAAATAAAAGTATAAATTACTGTAAATTATTTTTTTACTATGTTTTGTGATGTTTTCTAATATTATTCCAACTTTCTTGTGATTATTGATTTTTCTCTTGTGACATTTTCAATTTTCTGATATTTTAAAACTGTTATAATATCAGAATAACATTGCAATATTTTCAATGCATATTGACACAATGCATAATGAAATGCTAGCTACATATAAGTGTTCAGCACTGGGTCGGGCAGGGTCAAGCTAGAGCTATCCAAGCCCGGCCTACTAAACTATTGGCCCTGATATTCAAGCCCATATCCATCAAACAGGCCCATAACTGCTTGTTTGCAAAATATAGCCACCCATTATCCTTTCGGATCGGGCTAGGCCTTTATGAATATACAACTGCAGGCATAGCCCATTTAACGATCTATCCGTAAGATTGGGCCCCGTACCGTATAGCCCGCATGCCTTAAAACAAAGCCCAAAACCAGGCCAACACTATCCTGAATTGGGTCAGATACGGGCTGGCGCAGCCTATCAAAGGGACCCACAGATGGTCCCACTTATTATAGGCCACCAAAAGAACGGTTCAGATCATTCCCATTGGCAGATGAGAATGCCCTGCTTGTGGGCTCTCCATCTTGGCGGGCTTGGACTCAGCTGGCTATATTGAATCGGTCCAGTGATTTGAACATCGCCAAGTAAAATTGAGTGGTTCAGATGAGAGCGCGTGTTCGTTTGGCCGTTAATAATGAAAGCATGTGAGATTTTCCAACCGTTGATGGGAACTGATGCACGATTGCTTAGATGGGTTTCCTTGAGAAACACCAGCAGTTGACCGGACCCGGTTAATCGAACAATCCTCACCGTCTAGTTTATGATGATCAAAGTCAAAGGTTCAGATTCACCAACAATTGTTCATTAATTTCAACAGTCTCCATTTTCCACTAATTACTTGTCATGGTTTGGACTTTCTCAGCATAGGAACAGTTCTATGGGGACTGATTGGAAAATCTTGATATTTAGTAGGGCAAGACCAACTTTCTTATATGTGGTGGGCCTGGAACTTGAATGGCTGGGGTGATCATGTGGCCCTGGCCCACCTGCAATGGCATGAGATCAACCAGTTCTCCAGCAGTACTTTGTCTTTCTGCTTCATCAGGGGATTGTTCAGGGACCAGAGTTTAAGCATGGCCCCCACAAGGCCTGCAAATAGGGGAAATGGATATGGAGAGAAAACCTGATGTATTCATCTAACTCTATTCATCCAACTCTAAAATACTGACTCAGAGAATCAACCTGGCGACTCGGACGAGTCATATTAGAAAAAAAATTAAATATATAGATAATTTAAATATACATGTATTGATAATAATAAATCCAAATCAGTAAATTTATTACATTTCAATCAATCATTTTTAAAATTGCTAACTCCAAACTTCAAGCATTAATTACTTATGTTTGACTTGGCTGAGTTTATGCTATATTTGAATTAATCTTTTATCGAAACGAAGTGACTTAGTAGAGTTAAGTGTCAACCCATCGAGTTTTCCGGCCATGACCAAAACTCAAAGTCATCATGAAGACCTTGATTTTATTTATCAAGTTACCATGACATCTTTGGATTAGAAGACTAATTTTCTAAATAAACTGTACTAAATGAGAATAATGTATATGTACAAAACAAGTATAGTATGCTATTTTGAAGAGAAAAGTATGACTTATCAAGAAAATTGATATAAAATGGCACTAAATGTTGGAACTACTGGTCCCAGATGGGTGTTGGAACCGAACTCGCCGAAAGCCTTGTGCATTTCGGTGTGAGATAAATCATGTGAACTCACTGCGAATACTCGATTTCAAATATTCTAGATGATCAGCTAAGGGTATCTCTCTTATTTGGAGCAATCATGAGGAATCACAACTATCATGAACTCTACTACTCTTGAAATCCTACATCTCTTCACAAGTGTAGAAAATTGACAACACCCGAGTTAGATACCAATCTAGGACTCTGTAACCAAAGTCTTAAATGACGTAATTGGGAGAGTCATGTGTAGTTGTAGAATTTGGAGACCCAATGACTTATGGAGCTAAGTTGACTTGAGGCACGTTTTGCATATACTCATGAAAAAACAGTTCCATAGTCTTTCCTATTCAATAGGAATATCTTTTTAACTCCAAAGAAAGTGTATTTATGAGAAATTGTGGAAAGTTTAAGTCAGCGTCATGCTTTTCCTAGCGAAAAAACGGCTGATCAAATGTGAGCTTTACTGTAGAATGGAAAGGCATTTTACATTTTTCGTGTTCTTTTTTTTAAAAAAAAGTATGTACACAAACGTACTCTTAAATGAGTTCTTAGATGAGTGAAGACATCAAATGAGTTAACTCGTCCTCTCATTGAACTCTTTTCTAATATCAGGCCAAAACTTCCTCAGTAGTTACATAGCAAAAACTAAATTACATCTGAATCAATCATCCAATGAATAAAGATGCTGGGCCAGCCCAAGAGCACCGTCATTTACATAATTTGAACATTAGGTAAGAAACTCATTTGATTCCCTCATCATATTATCATCAAACTTACTTCCAACCCAAGGCAAAACTTTTAGTCAAACAATGTCACATAACATTTAACATTCCCAAAATGGGATTCTCTCAATCACACATGAAATCACAAGACAGATATCCCATATCCCAAAACACTCATGCAAAACCGAAAACTAAGATAAACCATCATTGGATTCCAACAAACAAATGCAGTTTATAACCATCGTTCCACATCAACAATATTTAAATGTAATGAATAACACTTGATTTGAAGTTGGCCACCAAACTGATTGTCAGATGAACCAACTCATAATTCTAAATCAAACCCGTTGGAATAAACATCTCATTCTCAAAGAACCTTATTTCCTCTGTCCCTACCAAAGCCCAGTTTTGATGAGTCTTAAGTGAAGGTGAAGCCCCCACAAAATCATCTTATCATATTTTACTACTACAGTTCCTCTCTGAGGATTACTTCCTTACAACTGTAACAGCTTCAATTACTTCTCTGCACACTTGTAAGTGGGTCCTACAAAATAGACGCTCCGGATTCTCGGACCACAGTGACAGGAATTTCAGTCCAATAGCAACATACCTAGGCTCACCATATCCATTGTGCGACGAATCCAAAGCGCTCTCTCTCTCTCTCCTCTCTATCAAATATAAATACACACACTCGCAGTCTCCCACACACACACGTTTACAAAAACTCATCTACAACCCACACATCAACCTCACTCTCTCTCTCTCTCTCTCTATGTAATAGAGAGATTGTTATCTTTAAAAATACAGCAGGGATCTGTTTTGGTGCTATCGATAACGAGCAGAGGAAAAATACAGAGAGAGGGAAAGGGAAAAGAAGGAAAGGCTTGGAATAGAAAGGGATCGATCCTTCCTCTAATCCCTTTCTACCCTTTTGTCTTCTCCTGCACACTAACACAAAAAAACAACAAAAACAAACCCTATCTATCCATTCCCATTCTCCATTCCTTTTCCTTTCTACCCTCTATTAAAAAACCAGAGACAGAGAAAGAGAAAAAGAAGATTGAGATTGATTGGAGATGGGAACGGGTTGGAGGAAAGCGTTCTGCACTTCGACTCAACGAGTCGGAGAACCCGCTGATAAGCAACAGAGTAACCCATCCACGCCTCGTCTGCAGCTCATCTCCAGCCCCAGGCTCCGCTGCCGTACTCTCGACGCTGCCTCCCCGGCGCACGATAGCCCAAGGCTCCGCTGCAAGACGTCCCTGAGCAAGACTCCGAGGCCTCAAAACCCTGGATCCAACCCTTCTTCCCCCAAATCGCCCTCCACATTCGCCCTCTTCAAAGCCGGTTTACGCCTCTCCAAGGTAAACACGCTGTCTCTACTCTGTCTGTCTGTCTATCGTACGCTGGGGTGGCGTAAGATGGAGCTTATCTGACGGTCCTGAGTGTGTTTTTTTTTGGCAGAACTGCTGTGGGATTTGCTTGCAGAGCGCGAGGACTGGTCACGGATTGGCTATCTACACGGCCGAGTGCTCGCACGCATTTCACTTCCCTTGCATCGCGGCGCAAGTTAGAAAGCAGCAGGGCTCGCTATCTTGCCCCGTCTGCAGCGCCAGCTGGCATGATGTTCCGTTGCTTGCGAGCCACAAACAACAAACGGGAGCAGCTGGTGAAGAAGAGAAGCGGAAGCGTGAGAGGAAGAGCGCGCACGATAGCAAAGTGTACGACGACGACGAATCGTTGCTCTCTCCTAATGGTTCTAAATTCCATCCAATTCCAGAAGAAAACGAAGACGAAGAAGAGGAAGAAGAAGTGGGAGAATTCCAAGGATTTTTCGTGGATGCATCCTCATCGTCCAAAGTACGAAGAACGGACGGTCCAGATTCGAAGAAGGTCGAGGTGACGCTGCTTCCAGATGCGGCCGTGGTCTCCGCCGGACGGAGCTACGAGAGCTACGCCGTGGCGCTGACGGTGAGAGCTCCGGCTCCGGCGCAGCGCCGCGCGCCGATAGACCTCGTCACCGTCCTTGACGTCTCCGGCAGCATGGCCGGCGCGAAGCTCCAGATGCTGAAGCGCGCGATGCGGCTCCTCGTCTCCTCGCTCGGCTCCGCCGACCGGCTCTCGATCGTCACGTTCTCGGCTACTTCCAAACGGCTCATGCCGCTCCGGCGCATGTCGGAACACGGCCAGCACGTGGCGCGCGCGATCGTCGACCGGCTCGTGTGCGGCCACGGCACGTGCGCGGGCGACGCCCTCAAGAAGGCCGCGAAGGTTCTCGAAGATCGGCGAGAGCGGAACCCCGTAGCCAGCATCATCCTCCTCTCCGACGGCCAGAACGATCGCGCCTCGAGCCACGGAGCCGATCGCAGCCGTCCGTACTCTCACGTGGCTTCTTCTACGAGATTCACCCACCTCGAGATCCCCGTCCACGAGTCCGGCTTCGGCAGCCGCGCCGCCCGCAAGAGCCGCGAGCCGGTCGCGAAGTGCGTCGGTGGGCTCCTATCAGTCGTCGCGCAGGATGTGCGGCTCGATCTCACGCTCCCCTCTGGAGAGATCTCGGCCGTCTATTCCACCATCGGACGGCTAACAATCCTCGGCTGTGGAACAGTTCGGCTCGGAGATATCTACGCGGACGAGGAGAGGGAGCTGCTTGTGGAGCTGAGAGTGCCGACGTCAGCTGCTTGGGCACACCACGTTATATCTGTCAGATGCTCTTACGTGGACCCCACCACGACTGATCTCGTCCGTTGCAAGGAGCAGACGCTGCTCGTGCCACGTCCGCACGCAGTTCCACCGTCCGATCCTAAGATCCAACGGTTGAGAAATCAGTTCGTGGCGACTAAAGCTGCGGCTGAGGCTCGGCGCCTGGCCGATCACAACGACTTCGGCAGCGCGCACCAGCTGCTGTCCTCGGCTCGAGCGCTTCTGCTGCAGTCGAGCTCAATCTCGAGGAATGAGGACCTACGCTTCGTGGAAGCCGAGCTAGCCGAGCTGCAATGGCGCTGGAAGCAGCAGATCCAACGGCCCAGGATAGGTGATCTAGGGCTGGACGAGAATGGGCCGTTGACTCCAAGCTCGGCTTGGCGCGCCGCTGAGCAGCTCGCGAAAGTAGCCATCATGAGAAAATCGTTGAATCGAGTGGGAGATTTGCATGGATTCGAGAACGCAAGATTCTGATCAGATTGGAAAAGTCAGAATTCATGGAAAATGTTTAGTGAGGGAAATGATGAGAAATCGGGAATTTCTTGTGTCTGAATTGATAGGTCCTTTTTTTTTTTTTATTAGCATTGCCACTTTGTCTCTAGTCTCTGCCTGTATAATCTTTTTCCGTATATATTATTTTTTTTGGGGGGTGATTCGGAAAAAGAGAGACTTTTGGGATTTAAAAAGAAAAAAGAAAAAAAAAACTGTAAAAATATGGGGGTTGAAAGAAGTAGAAGCCTAGAAAGTGGGAGGGAGATATTTTTATTGTTTTTCCTTTTTCTCGTGTTCTAAGGTGTAAATTGCATGTGTGAAAATTTCGGAGTCCTTGAACCTTTGATGTTTGATTATGAAAGCTTTATTTCAACAGTTTATTTAACTGCTTGGAGTAGCAATTATTATATGGTTGGTCTAACAAGAATAATTGTTGGAACCAAATGAAAGATTGTAAGAAATCTTTTGAAAAACATCAATGACAAAATGGTAACAAGTGTATATTCTCTATGATTTTACATGTCAATGTCAATTTCAAAGGAAATGTGGGTCGATGGGGCTCTTTTTGGGTTGCTATATATGTCATCCAAATGACATTGTGATTGTGTCACTTCATCTTATATTAGAATTGCTTGTAATACGTACGTGTTTGGTGAAACTTTACTTCATAATCTTGGATCTTTTTGTGATTAGTGGAAGGATTTTCTATTGTGATAAAAACAATAACGTCCTAAGTACATTTAAACCTAATTGTACTTTAATACAGTTATTTGTGGATAATATTTGTTCAGCCAACCTTTCACCTACCAAGTACCAAGGATTGGTATATATTTTTAATTTCCACCGTCCACAAAGCCTTCCATTGAATCAAATGTACTGTCACCTAACTTTCTGCTCAACTTCTTGTATGTCTCAATTGGATAAAGTCTCTTATAAGTTAAATAATGGATGAAGGAAAAAATTCTATTACCATTGTGGTCAGGTCCAAAATGGAAACCCATCAAGTTGTATCTTGAAACTTGACTGATATCATATCAAATCTTCCTTTTTACTAAATTAGGTTAGTGGCAAGGTACTCTTGGGACAACTCATACAACAAAGGTGGCAGGATTGGGCGGCTTTGTGAGATTGGAATCCCTTACCACTGTGGAGTCTTATGTTTTTTAATGTCACATTAAATCTTCAGATTGTATTTATTTTATATATATATATATATATATGATACTTCAAAATGAAGCGAAAATTAAATTTTATAGATTTTACATCTTTTAAATGATTTCTTTGTAAAAAAAAAACCAAACGGACAAGTTTTAGAACCCTATGGATCAACCGTGCACACTGGTTTGATAGGCTCAAGAAATGTCAGAAAACTCTAGTTGGTGTGAGACTCACAAGAGGCTAGCTGTTTTCACTTGCATCATATACCGATAGCTGGAAAACGAGAGAGAATGATGAGCACATTATTTTATCTTCAATCCGCTAAGATTTTAAAGTGAAAAGAGCAAAATAGGATGATGGTGATGATGATGTGATCAGGAGTCATATTATATGCATTTTCAAACACAACTTACACTGGACGCCTCATTTGCCTGTTGAGGCTCCACAGACACACCTACGCTCCTGGACAAACAGTTCAAATTGGGCCGCAATCCATTATTTGCATCAATCATAACCCACAAAGTGGCAAATATTCCTACCATGTTAGGAAGATTTTCTCCCATGGGAGCCCTCATCCGTACCATCTCCACCAAAGTTCACAGGCTCTCCTTGTCAATACAATTCTTAGTATAACAAAAGATGCATATCACAAGCATTCGAAATTTCGAATATTGTATGAACAGGCATGTTGAAATTTGTTAAATTTCAATCGTTGATCTACGAATGTCAAGTGTTTGGACAATGGTACAAACAAGATTGCAAGAAGATCTTTTATAATAACTTAAATACACATACATTATTTGGAGGTAGATTGAGAAAGATATGGGTCTATAGGATGGGACCCATGACCTATATCTGCTCGGATGGAGGAGCTTGTGGGCCACATGTGGAAGAGGGACTAAGAATTTTATGTGCTCTCGCAGAGGAGGTGTGTGGATTCTGTTGCTTTCTATCCATTTAAAAGTGGGGTGGGACGTCGCTCTCAAGGACGCAATTTTGTTATTACCTTCTCCATCTGATCTTTCATCATTGCGTGGGGTCCACGTTAGGAAACGGCTGAAAAGCTGAATTTCATGTAGAAAATGAAATGATGAACGCTAATACTTCCACTGTAGCATCCAGGGAAGAGACACTACCTTAAAAAAAAAAAAGAAGAGATGCCCACCTTATGTGGGACCCACACGGATACTTATGACAGCCAAAGGGTTTGAAAGAATGGACTAATCTTAGATTTGGATAAAGGATTGCCCCGAATGTAGGAATGTAGCATCAATCGATTCCAAGTACCCTTAATATTCCTAACTTTCTAATTTAAGAACCTCAGATTTAATGGTTTTACATGGTTTAGATCTTTCTTTATATTAGAATGAAGAGTGGTTATGGTTTGTCGCATCAGAGTTAAAGTGTAATTTCGTGGCTCATTACTTAGCTAAGCATGGTTTAGCCCGCGAGACTAATTTGGAGTGGTTTGTTTGATTTGTTTTAATGAATTTTCTGTCTACCCAACAAAAAAAAAAAAAAAAAAAGGAACTTGCCTAAGGATGGTGGATGGGCAATGGGTTTTGGCCGATTTTGTAAATGCATGCTACTAATTGGGGATTTTTATTTTTCCTACGCAGCCTTCTATAAGAGCGTTCATCCAAATCATCTTCAAAGGTAGGACCCTCCTAAATCTTATGGGACCTTGTGACAACCGCTACCGATCCAAATAGACTGTGGAGCTCAGTAAAAAAACCATCCATTAATTGGGTGGTTAAGGGCAATAGACATTCCAATATTTAATCTATGATTTCATGCAGTGGCTCCGCAATTGTGGTATTTTGTGAAATGAAAACAGTTTTGGACCATCAAATTTTAAGGATAAGACAGAGCAATAAAAAGAATTTCGCAGCAGGACTGTGTACTAACCCACCAGTTGTGAAAACAGGAACTTTCTATTTTTACAGAGCTGCTTTTGTTGTACTCACCTCTTTTTACAACCATGTCTGAACTGTTCATGTGGTCCTAAGTTCAGCAGCCAAAGGAGGACGGTTTCAAATACATAAGCTTTCCTCTTTAGTTTCAAATTCTACTGCAGAAATATTTATCTCTGGACGCCTGTTCAAGTGGTGTCGGCTTGACTTTTACTCTGACCAAACCCATTTACATCTTACAATCACCTTCAAAAAGTGACCCAAATCTAACTCTAACCAAAGTAGCTTACCTCATTCGATTAATCATCAGTTATGAGTCACATGATTAACTCAACGTTATAAACTAAACTGAGTTTAGTGAAATTCGGACTAGTGCACTGCGCAGAAGGGCTATGGGCACGTGAACCTAATATGAATGGATCCGGATCCCCTATTTAGAGCAATCAGGGAGTGCCACCTGGGAAAAGATGTCAAATCAGATGACATCCCATCTCCTCCAAAAAAAAAAAAAATATATCTTTCCCATTTGGCACCCCCTGATTGGTCCAAACAGCCGTTTCCGATATAAATAGATAAGATTAAGCAAAGGCGGCCCTAGAGGAGGTAGCCAATAGGGTCTTCAGGTCGGATATAGTCATTTCTCCATGGAATGTCTTTTAGACAACTATTTATTACCTGTTTTGATTTTGGGAAAATTACTAAAACACTTGTGGTGACTAACGTTTAAGACCTATTTGTTATTTTGTTTGCATAGAACTCATGGAATTGAATACATATGAATTCATAGTGAAACTCCATCATATGATTCAAGAGGTGAAGGGAAAGGAAGTGAGAGTTGAATGATACAAAATAGTGGTGTAGATGAGAACTTTTAACTTTCCTACGATTTGAATTATTAGGGTGATAGTTAGGTGTTCATTTTCTATCTCCTCTTGATTCTATTCTCATTAAGGGAAGGTTATTGGATGGCCAATTTTGGATATTCACATTTGATTCTTCATTTTTACCCACGCACATAAACACAAAGTCTAAGATTCCCTAAGAATTTAATTACATTAAACAGACGGGCCCTTATTAAAAGCTCACAAATTATGATGTTGTAATTTACTTTATTATTATTATTTTCCCATAAACTTACATAATGGGCCTACTTAGTGATGAAAATCAGTATGAAGCTGCTCGATGATGGAAAATACAATAGGACATTACAAATAGAATCCAAGCCCACCTAACAATGGCACCCACCTAAGTCCCAATTAGGTCCTATTGATGGGTGAGCCAATGCCTGTCTTTATTATTTAAAGAGCTTCGTTGTGTTTTTGAAATGGTGGGACCTATCTTGTTCCACTATGTGATTGAGTCACTGATTGCCTCCATCCTTTCAACTTTTTTTTTTCATTTTTGTTTTTTTTTTTGTTTTACCTAGATTAGTGGGCTGGGTCCCAACTCTCAAATGAGGGAAGTAGACCTCAAAAGTAGGTATACCCTCGGGTGAGGGAAGTTGACTGCTCATATTTGAATCATGGGCAGCGAGATAAGAAGTGCCGCCTCTTAAAAAAGAGATGTACATGCTCTCGGCAAGATGGGGACGAACAATGCTGCATCCTCTATTAGAAGGGTATATCACGATTTCCATCAACAAAAAAATCTTATCGTGTTTTCATCATTTGGTGATTGCGTTTGCCATCTCATCATTTTAGTTGGTCCATACCATTATTATTAATTGATACTGTTGCTGATGTCCAACCGTCCCCACCCGTAGTTTTCAACTGTTAAACTATCTCATGACACTGTTCAGCCTTTAAATTGAATCATTCAAGTCTTTCAAATCAGACTGAGTCATTTGGATGTTGAGTTGGGTCTTGTGGGGTTCTGATTTGTGATACTCAATTGTTTAAGTATGGGTACAAGAGGCTCCAAAATTAGTGGTACAAAAAATATTTGATGCTGAGGGCCATCTTTCTTTGACATTTAATGCTTCTAAGTTGTGATGATTGGGTTGGGTGCTAGGGATGAAAGACCTCCACGATGCAGCAGCTTTAACAACACCCTTGAGAAAGGAAGGACTAAAAACATTGGATGGTTATTGGTTAGTACATTGAACATGTGGAATTTGGAAAGGCCACATCAGTGGCTAGGGTTGTCAAAACCCCAGTTTTGAGTTGGGCTTACATAGACTTTTGGGCCAGTGGTTTAAGGTTGGGCCTGACTTCCAAATGGTTTAACAGAGGGCTTCCCATTTGTTACCATCTTCTTCAGTAAATTTCCAAAGAAAAATGTGGCAAGCATTACACAAGAATTGAGTAAATTTCTCCTATGGGGCATTTGGACTTTTTTGGCGAGCTTTTCAACTCGCAGTTTTCAATTGGGGAAATTTCATCTTTGAAATTTCTTTCGACTGTTACGTCCACATGCAAATGTTCCCATCCATCGGAGAAGATTTTACCATCAACTTTCGGTAAACCTTTGTCGGAAAAATGTTTTTTTCCCTGTCTTGTCTATTGAGTATAGTACATCCGGTTGGCAGGCCTTCAATCACATTGTTAGGATTGTTTGATCAGGTTGAATTTTGCCTTATCATCTACCTTCAATGGAATAAATACAGTGAACTGCACAGGTCGCTGCTCTGTGACACATAAAGGGTGATAGTACAAAGTTTGCTTTGGCTAGCACTATATCATCACAATCCTTCATATGTGATGATTTTGTAGAGACAAAAGTAGACATTTGTAATCCCAGGCGAATTTGAAAAGGATGGGTTACAAGTCAGAAAAACTTATTCGAATAGGCAATAAGATGATGATGGCTATGATAAAACTTACAACCAGTGAGCCGAATCTGGACTTTGACGGTGTATGTGATGGGCTCTGATTGAACAGGTTGAATTGACTAAATGCAAGCCCTATCACACATGGAATGCAGATTTCAACCAACAACATCTGGGTTTCAAGGCAGTATTAATATTGATGGCTACACCGAATCAATACATCATCATTTGCTGCAACCATGTTCACTCCACCAACCCCACTTTACTCGACTGGTACATGTGGATGAGGAAAAGTCCAGGGAGGTACACCAGAATAGGTCTTTAAAAGTTGGGATAGAAGAGTCCAATGCAATGCTCACCTAATGTTACTGGGAGGATGGACTGTCAGTAAGAGGCTTCCATAGAGATTTCTGTTTTACGAGACCACAGTAATTCTATATTTTTACCCACTCAAAGGAAATCAAAATCCTCTCTATCGAGAAAAAATCAACAGTAGGATGCAAAGAAAAATCAAAGGCACGCAAGAGAATCGGAATGAATGGAACTGACTGAAGGGGTTATGCAGTAGAGAGTCATTTTCATTATTAATATGATCGACATTGGGAAATAGTGCCCCAAGTTCAAATTCCGTATTCAAACCGTTCACACTCACTAGTCTGACACAATTCCATGTCAACAATTTCTACAGTTTTTACTTCTTATAAAGAAAGCGTTCTCATCGCCCCCAAATGATAAGGAGCGGCAATTCTCACTGGGAGGTCTGGGCTGGAACCAATTTACCATACACGAAGAAGAAACACATTTTAGCATTTTCTGCAAAAACAAAGTCTTCAGTTCCCATTCTTTGAAAAAGAATTAAAATAGCAGTGTAAATAAAATTATACAGAAAACTGTAGTGCACAAACATGCACTTACAAACAGTTAAAAACCACATACAGAGAGAAAAGTGGGAAGAAATTTCACTACATTCTACAAAAAGTACAAGAATCTTAGTTTTTTGTACACAAATTTACCATAATTTTGAAAAGAGAAGGATTCATGTTCATAATAGTACTGTTAGCTACTGACCACATGATGTGTCTGGACAAACAACATTAATGAATAGGGATAGAAAAGCTTTTCTTTTCTTCTACATGTAATTCTGATTCTACTAAATAGTAAAAACCTTTCACACAAATCAAGAAGAAAGCATGTCTCCTTTAGGCCCATCAATTAAACCACTTTGGCTGATGAAATATGAGCCCACCAATCCTTTATTTTTGAACCAAAAGATGTTCATTTTTCTATAGAATGCAACACTTGTAAGTTCCATACATGGCCCACTGAGAGATCCATCTGTTAATCTGGCGAGTCTCATTGTGGATGATGCATTGGAAGATGCGGAGAATCACAAGCTGGACCAACCAATGCTAGAAGACCTGGACCATTTTTCCGGGCCCTACTGTGTTGGATTGAACAGCAAAAACCTTACCCATCAGATGATGTATACTAACTGGTTGGAGCCCCAATAGTGGTTAGAATCATTCCACACCTTCAGATATATTTCATTTTTGAGAAAGGAATTTCCTGTGGCTCAATAGATGTGGCAGACATCGATTCCTGAATAATCTTCCAGATTGGAAGAAAATAACCATTTGATTGACCACCAGAAGCTGGACAGTTGATGGTCAGTTTTCAAAATTGAATAAATGATATTAGATGGTTACCATCATCCAGAGGGGCCTTTGGAATGCAACCCATAATTAATTCCAGACACAAATTCCATCCACAACGGAGCCCATGATGTAAACAGACTGTATTAGGATGCAAAGCTACATGCAATGAACGCCCTCATTAGTTGAAACAACAAAATTCAACCCCTTTACAGGGCATGACAGAAATACAAAGTTCTAATGTCTCCTAAGATTTCTGCTCAATCTTCCAGGCAAAATCTCAAGAATTTCTAAAGTCCGACAAAAATCTCAGATTTCAAAGGGAGTATTTCGAGGATCTAAACAAACTCACAAAATAGCATGTATTTCATGAAAGAAATATGGCCATTTTATGCAGGGAACAGTAAATAAACAGGCTGGGCTGATTTCCTTGTATGTCCCTTAAACAGAATTTTATTCACTGATAAAAACTTAAACGGGAAAGATCAAAAATTACCAGCATCTGAGTTCCCAGAACATTAATCAGGGAAACAAACTCAAATTTACATATGACTCTCTAATTGCTGCACCAATGCATAAGGATCAGCAAAGATACCTTTGGCTCTTCCCTCTTTGAATGTGGCAAGTATTTCTGTTATTCCCAGTAAGTTCACAAAGGTAGCTCAAAATTCATCAATTCAGTCAACAATGGATGCAACCACGACTGAGGTAAGAAACCAAACTCACTCTTAAAACATTAAAATGAACCTTAGGTAAGAAACCAAACTCACTCTTAAAACATTAAAATGAACCTTATATTTCAAAACAATCCCCGGCTCTGGGCTGGTTACAGACATAAGCACCGCCCCAACCCATACAAAAAATGATGAGAGAGTCAGAAACAATCCTTGGCCTCCAAATTGTGTTGGCATGTGTTGTCTCTTTTACATGAAAATAGAATATCGATTATAGCTGGCGTCATTTTAGCCAATCCACCAACCAGACACAGGCTGCTATATCAAAAACAAGGGTCACAGGGAAAAATGAGTTTTTTTTTTTAGGAACGACTATATGGAGAAGTGAAATATGAATGGACTATAAATTAGTACAACAAATGGGTTGAATTTGTCTATGCATTACTTGTCCCCAGCAATTTGCATTTAGTACGTGCTCGCAATCAGTGGATGACGATCACCTTTGAAACTCTGGAAGATAAAGGTTATCCATACTTAGGAAAGTGATTGGAAGGGTGTGAAAATTGAAAGTTAAACATCTCATTCAATTTAACTTACCCGGAACATTCTTCTAGAAAGGATAATGAAGGCCAACAAAATGAAGATTCACCAAGACTGAGGTCATTGCCGATTTTCAGATACAAATTGGTAGTACTTCTGTTCCTCATAGAGTTTTCTAATAATTAAATGAAAGCAGTGTCAGGTTCAAAGTGTAGAAGCAAGAAACTATATATAATAGCCATATCACACTAAAAATCAGATTCTGATTCCCCATATTTGAAATGGTGACACTTGTATGACATTCAAGCATTCAACTAGCCATGGATATGACAGAATTGAAAAATCAGGGACATTGGATGATGAATCTTACAACTGGATTTTAGGATATACACGAACAGTCGTGGAAAAATAGATACAGGGTCCAAAGCCAAGTTTAAAACCAGTGTTTTGGAATGTCCAACTTAATTTTCAGATGCGTTATAACAATGGAGGGCCATGTGTGCCATTTTTAATGTTTTTTAGGTATTAGAGTGTGAGAGTATTTTAAGTACAAATGCTTGTCTAAAGGAAAATTCAAATAGAGGTTTCGAAACAGCACATGTCACTGTTTCTACAGACCACAATCCAAGCCATAAATGACAAGGAAGCTGCCATGTAGATAACCTCACCCCAACAAGAATCAAGCAGGCCCGCTTATCAAGTGGTGCCAGATATTAGAATTGAAGTAGATGCTAAAGCTTGGCAACATTCAACAAGCATACAGGGCCCACCAATGAGTCCTCATTCCTCCACATTCAACAATAAGCTCACAGCAACATCAGATCTATGGAAAGTTATTAGAAGAAAAGGAAAAAGGAAGTATAAAAGGAATGATGTGAGGAAAAGCTTACGCCAAATCAGCCAGGGTCTCTGATTTAATCACAGCCTTGCCTTCTGGAAGCTCAAGGCAGGAGTAATGCATTATCATTTCCTTCAAAGTATGCTTTGTGCTTTTAACATCATTGTCCCATAAGATGCTCTGAAAATTTTCAAGTACAGAGGTTTTTTAGGTTTCCTAACTCTCATCCTAGCATATTTGGAAATAGGACTACTATATTTGAAGGTTCCAATGACTACAGGATTTATTTACACAAAAAACATATATTGTGGTAACTAAAATATGCAGTAATTAAGTTGTATGCACTGTCAAGTTGGACTGATATATAGTCTATGATGCCCAAATAAGGATATGGGGATCGAGGATACGACTCTGCACTTCTGAAAATCTAGGACACATTCAGATACAGGCATACAACTGTCCTAATTTTTTATTTACAACATTTCTGAATTAACGAAAATATCACGACATTCCTTTCTAACATCTTTTATGTTGAAAAGTAAGAACTATATAAAATAATGGACAAGGCAAATAGGAAATGCTAAACTTGTACCCCAAAAGTATTGGTGGAGTATCAAGTACTGATACTAGTGCCATATCGGTGTGATACAAATACGCTATGCATGTACAAGCATGGTTGGAAAACTCTCCCAAGTCATCTTGTTTTGACGAAGGACCGAGTCAAATACAGGGGAGACTCAGCCGAGTCATCTAATTTTAATAAGACACTTGCATTCTAAACCATTTGATAGGTAGATCTATTTTTAAACAATTAATATTTATTTTTAAGTCATTATGCATGAGGTTTAGAGTCAGCAATTTAAAAATGATGACTAAAATGTAATTTAAAACCTATATTTGATCTTTTACATTCGATGTTTGGACTAACAAATCATGTAATATACAATATTTCTCTTTTATTTCCCTTATTGTAGTACATTTCTTGCATATATAAATTTATTAACTTGAATTGATTATCATGAATGCATGTAAATAAATGTATATTTATATTTTATAATAATGGATGCATTTTAAATATTTTTTAAAATATATGGCTCTCTCAAGTTGATGTAGGCCCTACGGTTAGGGCTTGCATAAATGCCGAAGCACGTGTCAAAGACACCTCAAATTATCTCATCAGAGATTTCTACACGAAGAACAATCTTTCCAAGGGAAAATCCCAATTTTATTCAACTCCAAATATGAGATTACCATCTCTACAATGTAATATAAATAGGCAAAGTAAACTTAGGGCATAAGAAAATCTAATCTAATAATAGAAACTATCATAATCAAACTAGGAAACCAAATAAATCAGAATGCTAATCCTAATTACAGTAAAATTAGAAACTATTGACATAAAAATAAATTCCTAAATCTATGTGGGCCCTATTCGTGTGGCCATGAGGTCTATGCCACATCACGAGTCTCTACGTTGACTCTATCCGAGTCAATTTTTTTGCACTAGACAAGTTGAGTCCGAGTCACGAGTTTCCCAACCTTGTGTACAAGTATCGGGGTACCATAGCACAAGAATCATTGGTATGGAAACCAAGAATTGATCATGGTCTAACGACAATGGAGTTTTACTCTTGAACGGTTCCAATCGCCATCATACTTGTCCAGCTAGAGCCCAAATTTGATATGTGGCCATGAGATGTAAACTATAAACTACAGGTCCTCATATTTACAATAAAATTGTAAACCCAACTGAAGCTGATTTTAGCAAGAAATAAGCCTTTTATTGGAAAAGAGAAAGGAGCTAAGCAGTTTAGAAACAGTTTGTGATTTGATAGGACCAGCAATGGATCAGGTTGGCCTTTTGCTAGCTGGCCTACGTGCTTCTGATCCTCGATTTACCCATAGATGGTGATTAGCAGCAGAAAGGTTAGCCCTTCTCTTTCAAGTGACTACAAAATTAGATTTTAAAATATCCTTGTCATTATTATCTTTTCTTTTCTATGGAAACTAGTGATCATTAACTAATGCAAACTTGTAAATGTGTGTCTAACACAAGACAGGTAAGTAATGCAACTTGGGTCCAAAATGCTGACATTTCATTGCCTTACTGCTTATAGACTATAGAGTCCTTACATCGATGTACCGATTATACAGAATTAGTCCCAAATGCAACTCATTGCCCCCAAATAAACTCCTAAGGACTGATAATAAAAATCAGGCCAAATCCATGAATATACACTATCCAGAAAATCAGAGTAGATAGTCCATTCAGACCAACTTGAACTATTGTTCTGGACAGTCCGGTCCAAACTGAAATAGCTCAAAACCTCGAAAACCTGTACGAATCACTGTTTATGACCATTCTCTAACATTTTATTTTCTATAATTTTCATCATTTGACATTATGGTCGAACTGCAGTGTCCACTTGGAACTTGGCTTGTCTATTCATTCATTGCAGACTGTCTCAACAAAATCCTTCAGTTAACAACCTCAAAAATTTTAACTTCATCCATATTCCATTGCATGATTCCAGTCCTAAACATGTGCGATGGGCATGAATTACTAGTCCTAAGGGTTACAACCTTAAAATTTGTAACTTCATCCATATTCCATTGCATGTTGCCAGTCCCAAAACACATGTGATGGGCATGAATTACTAGTCCTAAGGGTATATGCATTTAGATACTAGCCGCCTCGAAAGGAGTTTCACAACCAAATATAGGCAACCCCAAAAGGAGTAAAGGACTGCCATGGCCTGATATTGCATTCTGGCATCCAAGGAATATCCTAAACAGATATTGGTAGACAAGGAACATCTTTCTATCTCTAAAAGAGGAACAGATGTCCTCAATAGATAGAAACTGGCAAACAAAGAAGATACATTTAGTCCAGATAGTGATAGTCAAGCTGCATATACTTCATTAGTGGCAGTCAAGGAACAAAAATCACGTCCATAAGTAGTAAGACAACAAAAAAACTGAACATTCTTGATGGATAGTGGAAGGAACATCCCAGATAGATATTGGCAGCCCGATAAAGACTTGATGAGAAGTGGATTCACCAAGAGAACAAAGGCATCATCAAAATATAAGGTGACTAAGTTCTAATACAAGAAAGGCATCATCAAGAGATTTTCTGCAAAGGTGGAATGACGTGCTGTGGGAGAAGATGAGTCCCAGGAGGACAATGACACCATCAAGAGACTCGACATGAAGATACAAGGACCTGCTGCCTCTGGGAGAAAAAGGATTCCATCAGGATACTCACTGCCAGTATAGAGTTAATTTAATGAAGGAACCATCTGGACACCCACTGCCACTGTAGAGTAAATTCTGTGGAGCAAGGACCTTTTTGTTCGAAATGGAATGAACTTAAAAAATCGGTAAATTCCAACTCTTCAGTAAAATACCTGAATTACAAAGCATTGATGGAACAAAAGAATATTAAAATGCCCTACCATGGCCACATATGGTATTTCAAGTGAGGCATTGCAAAGGCGCACAATTTTCTCAACAAATCAGGGTTGTACGATATTATCAACTGGAACAAAGGTTGAAACTCTGATTTGAATGAAAAAAAGAAGAAACGCACAGTTCAAGTACAGCAAAAACGCTTCTTTGTCCCACAATTCAAGGGGTGGAATTGCAAAAACAACTTTCCCCATAAGTCAATCCCTTGTATTTACTTCTGTCATGGAGTCTGAGCTGATTTGGTCTTCAAATGAAACATTCCATCATCCCGGCTATTCCAACGTCCCATTTTGAAAAAATGCAATGGAAAACAAAAAAGATAGAACACAAGGTAAAAGAAGTAAAAGGCTAAAGCAATACTCAAGTATTTATTACCATATAACATAAAGTACACTACAAATAGAGACCTCCACATGTCAAATTTGTCAATGTCAAGCATCTAGGTCGCATTATATAAAATGATCAATTAAAAAGCACATGAGAACAAAAAAGAATGATTAAAGCACAGTCGTTCATAAATTCTCTTCTCAGCCATCCCATTTGATTGAGAGTTTATGACCCCTATTCAATCTTAAAGGGAGGTAGAAGAATGGGGTGGGGGGGGGGAGGAACAGAACAGAGTGAACAACTATACTTTTGATGACACTCGACAGTTTCTTTCATTAACTCTAAGGTACACCATCTAATAAATTAAATAATTTACTATTCTCTGCTAATCACAAGAAATTGCAGTTAATAGTATTTATTAGTCAATTTTTAACATCACTCCACTCTGAAATAAAGTAAAATAAATAAAACAAAACAAAAAAAGATCAGCAAAATGGTCATACTCATATAAAAAATATTTAAAATATTCCAGCTCTAAATTTGATGGTTCAATGTAAGGTCAAAGAGTCAAATAAGGCATAGTTGTTGGCCATAAGGGAAGGGTTGAAACTATTCAGTCGTGCTCAGGTCCTTAATGGGTAGCGGATGAATGGGTTAAGTGCTTTAGTGTGGGCAGAAGAAAAGTCAACAGCCAATATTCCAAAAAAAAAAAAAAAAAGTCAACAGCCCCCTCAAGGCTTGCATTTTGGCTAATGATGCATGCTAAGTTCCATAGAGGTGTCCTGTGTAAGTAATGGAACAAGGAAAAATTCACTTGCAAAAATTGATAGCTCTTTGATTTAATCTAGCACTGGTGAATGTAATCATATTGCAATAGTTTCTGACGTCCATTGTCTTTATAGAGATTTTAAATATTTATTTACAAGTTGTATGAGGCCTCCTCCATTAATGGAAGTCTCATTATTTAAAGAAAAATTTTATTTTGAGCTAATGTAAGAGATCTATCAAAGAATCAGGAATATGTGCAGCATCCATGAGTTAGGGTTTGAGCAACAAATAGCACCCTAGTTTACTCGACAATTAAAGACCAGACCTGCCACAGCCCCAACGGTGAGTTTTTTAAGTTGTCATGTGATGAGCTGAGGTGGGATGGTAGGTTTTCTGTATGAACAGAATAATCAGTTTGGGGTCAACAGTCCAGGGCAAGCCAGAATTTTAGGGTTGTTTGGTAACTAGGCAATGCATAGGCCGATCCAGATCAGCCCATGCCAACCCAACAATTTGAATAGTTCATATGCTGCCAAAAGTGAAAACATGCATATTTAAGGATGAGAGAACACCACCTTCTGTACGTACTCTCTTTTGACATCCTCCCAGGGCAATTTTCCCTTGGGACTGAAAATCGAAGCATTCCACAATGCACCTCTAGCCACCATCACAGATGAGACACCTAACAAAAATTAATAATAAATAAGTAATGTTATTCAAATAATAAAATTAATATTAAAATATAAACCAAAAATAAATAAAGCAATACTATCTGAACACCAAACCATTGTGGATATTCACTTGATGAAAAGCATCCAAACTATCAAAGACCAACTTCACTATAAATTCAGGAAAAAGATAAAACTAGTGGCAACTAGCAAGCATCATCCCAGAACATTAAATCCACTCTCTCTGCTCATGGATTTCACAATCCAGGCCATCCACATGCCAGTGTGGCAGATAATGTGAGACTCAGGCATCAGATAGGCCTGCAATGTGTGCCCTGGGCTGAAAATGTGACCAGTCCATCTATCTGATGGGTTGCACATCTGTGCAAAAATGGACAGTTCAAAATAAAAACTAGAGACCACATTCAACATAAACACACAGTGAACTGATGACTGGACCAGCTATATTTGGGCCAGGTAATCTTTGCATGTGATTGCCACATACGCCTTGTCATGTGTGAACCCAGATTTGAGACTGGCAACCTCGAACTTTGAGTGCATGATTCTGAAGTCTACAGATTACAAACAAGCCAGGAATAGAAGCATTAATCTTCATTAAATTTCTGTCTTTAATTTTTTTGAATTATGATATATTTATATTTCTACAAACCTTACCATTCAATGCTTCACAGAAAACCAAAAAAAGAAATTCATGAACACCAAATATGAATTTTTAGCAGATACAATCGTGTTATGATAATTGATAAGTCAGACCAAAGGGATCAGACAATTCTAACCATCCAATCAATCACAATCAAACATACAGGTAATAAGAAAAAAAAATGTCAAGGCATCCAACTCAACAGGTTAGGTAAGATGGTAGGTGTCATCTAATCAGCTTGACTTTCAGGCTATACTCCAAAATGGATACAAAACAGCAGTCATTCAACTACCATTTTCTAACCATTACAAGTCTGTATGGATAGTGTATTAGACAAGAGGATTTCGGTTAGCATTTGCACCTTAAAAAAATGAAAAGGCTGCAAAATATGGAAAATTTGCTAGATATTTTCCCTGGCTTCTTTCACCATTGTCTATAACAATACCATATCCAACAATAGAGATTTGCAAATTAAATTATAAGCTGCATGACATCCTAGCCACCCAACCGGAAAGAGCATATTCCAAAAAATGCAAAGAGGGCAAAAAAAATATAAAATTAGGATTTAGAGTATAGGATAAAATGAAATTAGACTTGGCAAATTCATAATATGATCCATATCCAACTTGCATGTTTCATTTTAAGATAGATCTTAATAATATCATTTTAGCTAAAAACCAAAACAGTATGAAACCCTCAGTATTAGTTCTCAACATTTGTACTTCCGCCATAGCTGAAATCAGTAATCTATATTTGTTTAAACACAAGAAAACCCAAAGATAAGTAGGGAAAAGAAAGGTCATCGAGCTTGGTACCTGTTGCATCTTTTATACGTTGAAAGTCTTCATATTCAAAGACATCACCATTTGCTATTACTGGAATTGACAACGCTGCCGCAATATCAGCAATCTCACTCCATTTAGCAGGATCCCTTGGCCTATCTGCAACTCTTCTGCAGTTTATACAACACCATGTCATGCAACTATATTGTAGTAGAAGCATGGAATGAAGCTGGTTTCAGATTAAAAAATTGTCTAAACCTTTCCTCAAGCTGGAATGGATGTAATAGCATGTAATTATGCACAATGAGCAAGCAAGGGCAGACACAGGTGTAGAGAATTGCACCACAATGCAGCACAATTTTGTTAACATGTGGGGAAAGGATGATAACTAAAGTAAAGCTTGAATCTGAAATTGACAACACTGCAATATCAGCAATCTCACCCCACATACCATAGAGCTGACATATGGGGTGTATGGAGTCTAATGAAGTGGAAGTGCTGGCTATTTTAGAAGCTTTTCGGATCTTCACTTCTTCGTTTCATTCCAAGGTAGTGGTGGAAAATGATTTGCGGAATGTGATCTCTTGGGTGTCGTCATCCGTCTTGCCCCCTTGGAGGTTTCAGTTCTATTTCAGCGAGGGTGTTGTCCTCCTCGTTGTGTGTAAAGTTCCAGCATGTTGAGCAGTCAGCTAACTTTTTCGCTGACGCTTTTGCTAAGCAAGGGGTGGTTAGAGTGAACTAGATCCCATCCTTTTTTTGCTTATCCCTTATAGCTTTGTCTTCTATTCCTTTTGTTGTTTTTTCTTCTTTTCCTTAGCTTGAGTATAGCACTCCTATACAATCTCTGGCCCCTTCCGTTTGTGGTTGGGCATTTCTTTGTCCTCTTCTAATGAAAGTTTTTGTTACCGATCAAATATATATATATATATATATATATATATATAGACACACACACACACACACACACACACACACACACTTGACAGACTTGTATTAAACTTATTAACAAATGTATCATCATCCCTCACTTGTAATGTCGCCAGTTCTTCAATTTTTTTAAGTGGTTTAGATCAACAACCCTTTTGATTTTGCTACCTGTGATTATGAATATAAGAGCTCACCGCTCCAAGGGTCAGGCAATATTCTGTCAAATAGGAGCTCCATTAACTTGCTGCATCTTGTTGTGTCGGTCCCACTTAACACAGGAAAAGTGACACATTCACAATACTTTAAGAGGATTGTCTGAACCCAAACGGCCAGGTCTTATGTAAAACTTTTGAACAGTTGAATGACCGAGCAGATCTTAGTCTTACAATAACTGCAGTCTGTTTTTATGAAAGAATGGAATTTGGATTGACCTTGTTAAAAGGTAAAAAAAAAAAAAACTCACTGCAATAGAATTCACGATTCACGAGGCAATCAGGTCTCACATTAAATGTGAACAGGTCTTGCACGGGAACGAGGGGGTGGGAAAAACCTCCAATACTACTCTAGCTGAATGGCCTTACAAGCATACTACTATGTTTCTTCAATAACCTAATTCTATTTTATTCATCCATCCAATATCAATTATCAAGTAAATCTCAGCCTTCCAAGTAAATCTCAGCCTTCCCTTATAATCGCCCGAATCACTAGGTCAACCATCAAAACCATATATGGATAATAGTTGTTGGGATCTACCAGCAGTACCACATGGATCAGGTTCTTGGGCATCCAGTTCTTTGCTTCTGCCAACCCAATGTGTCCTTTGTGCTGTGTAAAAACCTGATCCTAGTATCCTACACTTAATCGAGATCTTCAAGCTGGCAGTATCTCAGCCTCTGTGGATTTCCCAATCCCATTGAGGGTGTCCTCTAGCATTCCAGGGAACCTTAACAATAATGCTACTAGGTGATGCAGAATGGGTCATACATACCATAAGTGGTCCCGCCCAGCTAAAAATATTTTAATTTTGTTTCCTAATTATTAGTTAGCATATTTCTAATTGTGATTAGGGCAGTTTCCATTATTAGTTTAAGTTTGCTTAGGCCCTAAGTTTACTTTTCTTATATATACTACATTGTATTGATGAGAATCTCGGACTTAGAATATTGAATAGAATCGTGAGTTTTCCTTCGGAGAGGTGCGTCCTCGTGTTGAAGTCTCTGTGGAGACAATTTGAGGTGGCTTTTGACAGTTTTTCAGCACCCACGCAAGCCCTAACCCTAGGGCCTGCATCACGCGGATATGCAAACTTATGATTTTTTTTTTTTTTTCCTTTCGAATGGTAACACAAAGGATTCAACAAACTCCCAAACCCAAAGCTCCGCAATCGTGATTCTGATGTACATTAGAGTATATTTACTAGTTTTAAGGCTTCAGCTCAGACATAAAATTTCATCTTTCTTTCAAGCAAGCTGGAGGAGACCTTCTGATTAGTCTCATACCAGCCACTCAGATTGAGAATCAACTTTCCCACTAAGTACTCAAGTACAACGAAGAACAGATGAAAAAATATAACTAATCCAAACAAGCCCTGCAATAATTTTAGGTGACTACAATGTTCCAAGCATGCAGCTTAAATAACAAAAAAATGCGTACATAATTCATATCCATAGAATAAGGATAAAAAGGCATGTCATATGATATGAGCATCATATGATATGAGCATAAGATGATGCTCTTTTTGGATTGAATGTGACCATAGGGTAATGTAACTTAATTTTTTAATGCTTAAAAACAGCTACCTTCCATGAACGGCCAAAGCAGAGACACCAGTTTTTTCAATTCGCCTTGCTAGTTCTACTGTGTCTTGAGAAGATTTCAGAAGCCGAATTTTACATGTTACCGATGTGTCCAAGTTCCTCCTTAGGGTCGTTAAAATCTGCAAGGAGAAGAAAACAGCCTGAAGAAATTATACCTAATAGATTACAAGTCTCAAACAGAAACGGACAATTGAGAATATTGATTACATCATGAATAAGTTCTGGATTAGACAGTAATGCTGCACCCATTCCTCCACTTATAGAGAATGACTTTGGGCAACCCATGTTGATATCAATTGCTGCAACATCATTGCACCTATAAAAGAAAAATATAGACTGAACATTTAAACAAAGCATGTAGAATAACTGCTACAGAACAAACTCTAGTCTTTATATTGCCTCTTTAACATGAACTCTTGATACAGTATAAGAAAATTATTCAACCAAATTGTGTGCCAATTTCATATGCTAAAGTCACGGATGATTCACTTGACATGGGGGCATGATAAAATTATTGGAGGAGGAGAAAAGTTGAGAGAATTTGAGAGGTAAAAGTATCTAGGGTTGGGCGACCAGTCTTGCTTATTTACATTTATGAGATTTTCAGTATTTACAAAACACCCCTGTATTTTCTATAATTGCAAAACAGTCCCTGAGAATTTAAAAAAAAAATGTCCCTTTTGTGTCTCAATATGTAGTACACTAATCAGAGGATAGTTGGGCCCATCACTTACTAATGGAGGAGGTTAAGAACCAGTATCTTTCAGCCATATAAAACAATGAAGGCCTAATAGGTCAGGTTTGAAAATAAAGGGGAAAACTGTATTCCTACATATAATCATTTTTCAATTTCAATCCAAAACACGCTCCTCTCTACAACTTTTATAAGCGAAACCCTGATAAAAAATCATCAACGTCAAATCACAACCACTAAATCTCCAAGCCCCAATAACTTTTAGTCATCATCATCATCCTAGTATTATTCCATTTATATGGTCAATTTCAAGATTTATACTATATGAAAATAGACTTATTTGGTCATGTGAACTAATTTCTGAAAATGAGCAAAACACCCTTGAATCATATCACTACCCTCCATGCTACCCTAAAATTGGCCGTGCTTCCAAATTGTATGATCTTGAGTGTCTTTGAGAATGTGATTCATCTAGTCAACTCAAACAAAGCTCAGCCTAGTATGCAGCTATGAAAACATAGATAAACCAAACATTAATGAATCATAGTATTTAAAGCTCAACAGACTTTTTGCCAAAGTCAACTAGAATTACGTCATTAACAGTATTGATATATTATAGTATCAATGAACAATGAATAAATAAACGGACAAATTAAAACGTTTGCAAAAACAAAGCTCAGCTGAGTCATGTGCCTTCGGAAACATACTTCTTTCTTTTTTTTTCTTTTTTTCTTTTTTTGAATGGTCATGCTAAATTGCTAATAAATATTTAGTATTTGTTCAGGGTAGATTGTTCAATTTCATGAAGGACAGTAGCATTTACTATCAATAGAATGACTTAATTAGCGCATTACATATAAAATCATAGTATACTATTCTAGTATTCTTTCATATTACAAAGTCACAGCTTTAATTTTGTTGAGGGCTTCAGCATTTAGGTTTTTAGTATTGCAACAGGTTACCAGTGACCAACAACCAAGAGGTATATATTTTCTTTCTTTCTTTCTTCCTCTGGGTGCAAAGCTTTTGAAAAAAAAAAAAAGGTGAATAGGCAAACAGTTTTGCTTCTCTTTCCCCTCCTTATTTTTACCTCTTTCGTAATTTATTTATTTTTTTCATACTCTTTGTTTTTTTTTTTTTTATCTTATTCTTTGTTTTTCACATTCTTTCTGTTTTTCATTCTCATTTCTCCATTTCTTTGTTTTTGAGCACTTCTTTTTATTTTTTTACAATTCCACCAGAAGTTTTTTAAAGTGTAACTAAATGTGTTTATTCAAAATTTTCACTGTTATAAAAAAAAATAGTGTTAATTCAAAACAGCAAGAAAATATTGAACAACATTAGACATCACATAGAAGATCAATCCAGATACAACATTATAGCTAAAATTATCAGCCTTTTTTTATAACAGCAAATTTTATTGCTTCCAAAAAACAACAAAACAGGAACAAACAAACACGAAACGCAAAAAAGAACCTAAACATCAAACATCACAGAAGAACGAAAAACTCCCTCCTTTAACAAACTATCCGCCAAAGAATTTGCCTCTCAAAGAATATGATGAAATAATTCACCAAAGGACTCGCCTCTCTGAGAACATGGTGAAATAATTTGCCTCGCAAAATTATCAGCCTTTCCATTGGCTACTCAAACAGTATGCTGAAATAACAAACTTCAGAGGCCAAAAACAGAATCTTCTCAATGAAATAAGAAAAGGACAACGGAAAACTTCCATCTAAAGAAGCCCATAGAATAGCAGGAACCAATATCATTGGGTGATAGTATAAATAGCATCCAATGTAACAGGCTCCTGACAACTCGCCAATAGAACTTTAACCCTGCCTCATTGGAGTCAAGGACATTCACCAGACACAAAAATTAACATAAAGTGTGACCTTTGTGATTTCAGATCACACTAACAATTCTTTATCAAACTGCCATCAAAATAGAGCTTCAAAAATCCAAGTAGAGGGGGACATCTAGGGCAAGAGTTCACCAGAGCATCCATGCAGTCATTCTCAGAGTTGGATAATTTGGAAACAAATATTTCCTGAATTCTGAAACAACCATCAACTTCGCTGTATCTACAACAATCTCCACTGAACTGCTTTAATTGTTAACTTTGCTGCATGAAGTGGGCCCGCGACTAAAGCACTATGCCAAACAGGGGTCACGATAAGGTCTCTTCTTTTGGAAAAAGAAAAGGGAAGGAAAAGGAAAAAAAAAAAAAAAAGACGGAAGGACAACAAGGAGTTCTTTCTTGCGGTTTTTTCTCACTTGATATATTTCTAAAGACAACAAGGAAGATCTTCAAATACTTCAAAACAAGTTCTAAACAACAGATCTACGCTTTTAGTTTTCACTCTTGGGTCATCTGCATCCTCTTAGCTGACTAGACAGCCCATCCATTATACTGATAAAATGTCGTGTTTCAAGAGATCCAGTACTCTTAATGATGCCTTTCCCTTCACATTGAAGGGCTTTCCACATGCATCAGTGTACTTAAGGTTGACCATTTGTGCCCTTAAGCTGTTGGTTTAAATGCAGTACATATCTCTGTTTATTTTCTTTGATTCACACATGAACATGAAATGTGAGTTTTCACAATTATGCCCCTAAAAGTTTTAGTGTATCCTATTGACACATAGATTTCTATTGGTGCCCACCATGGGAGAGTTTTTCCATTGGAAGTACTTAGTGGATATTCACAAAAGTAAGCAGCAGATAATTGAAATCAACAAGACACTGTCAAGTCACATGCGGCACAAGCAGATGAAAAGAAGCCAGTCTAAGTAAAAAGTATAGAAATAATGCGGGTTTAATTGGCCATTAAAATCCTTCAGATAATGAAAATATTGAAATAACACAGAAGTAAGCATGCCAAACTATCTAGATTTAAAAGTTTAGGATAAAATAAAAAACGTGTAAACTTACACTAATTGAGCAGTGGTTAGAGCTCTCACAGCATTTGAGGTACCAATTTGAAATACAACCCGGTTTCTTTCTTCAGAACACGTTCTGAAAGTAACACTTCCCGTTCCTTTCTCTACAAAATCAATTGTCCCAAGTGATTCTGGCAGGAAATTGGAATTATTTGAGAACCATCACAAGAAAATCAATCAGAAGTAACTTATACATGGACAGTTTTCAACATCAGACTTGACATGCATCAGACTCGGTGACTCCAGAAACTTGATGTATCACAGATACTATATAATGGCAGTTACAGTAGACAAAATATATAATAAATACACTGAAATGCATTCAAACAGGATAACTATTTTAGAAACCAAAAAAAGAGAGAGAGAGAGGATATTTCAATAAAACCAAGACTCTAACGTTTGTTTTATTTAATTGAATACCAAGGATTGTATTTCTATAAGTGGTTAAAGATAAAGAGCCAAAGGTAAATGTCCAAAAATGACCATCAAACGACCTCCCCTCTAATGGAAATTGAATCAAGGGAAGACGGGAAATGAATACCCATGCATTTCCCTAGTAATTCAATAACTAGGAAAGTCCAAGTCCATCTACATCTCCACCTTATATCCATCACGCCTCGCCTCTTTAATAATCCTTAAGTGGATCTCATTTCAGCATGAATTCCTATGTATTTTATGAAAACAAATAGGCCCTAATGAAACGAAAACCTGGCTAAGGTTTTTTTTGTTTTTTTAATCCTAATATCATGTCTACTAGGGTCTAAATCAGCAACTTTTTGCAAAGCCTGGAGATGTATTTAACATATGAATCCAGCAATAAATAAAATTTCTTATTGGAACATTCTCTAGAGAATTGGATCGATTCTTATATTCTATACAAGACTCTATAAATCTAGGTGGCATAATTTTGTTTCCAGGAATGTTTTATCGATTCATTTCCATTTGTATCGGTTGCAAACTTGAATTTGAGTCTGAAAAAATAAGTTGACATCATGTTAAAAGATTAAAAAAAAAAAAAAAAAAAAAATCTCAGCGTGATGAAATCATTCAGTTACTGTCTGGATGGCTCCTTAAATTTTAATGGCAGATGATATTCTTGGAATCGATTCATTTCAATATAGATTCACATATAAAACAAACATGCAAATGCCCACACACACACACGACACAAGGCCATCCTTTGTGGGAATGACATAAGAACTACAAGCAATGTCATCAACAAGGAAGGTTGTGTATAATCGTGTGCCAACTGCCAAAAGAGCGAAATGAGGAGGCAGATGCTCTAGCAAACGCAGGAATGAGTATAACAAGACAATGTTTGAGAATTACATATAATGTCTGAGGCTTGTAATAGGTCTTTAAGCTCTATGAGCTAGTTTGTGCATTGATACTTCTTTTTCTTTAGATCATTAATAAAATGCATTGACACTCAATAGAAAGCAACTAAAAAGGCAAAGTGGAAATCATGGCATGAACATCAAATGTGATAATTTCTTTATGTGGGTCACTCAAACTCATTTAAAATTTTGCACAATTAAGCATCAAAAATCAAAGGAATTGAATCTTCTTCATCTGAGATAGAAGAATACCATTTATTCGCCTTTCGCACTTGACCATCTTATGGTCTATGATCTCCTCTCCATAGGTGATATCTGCACCATACTCAGCAGCCAGTAACCTAAACGGTAGCGTCCCCTTTACAAAAAGGAGCAATACAAAAAAAAAAAAAACATAGACCCAAAAATCAAATTCAAACTACAAACGTAAAACGGTAAGAACTAAGACAAGGGGAAGATCCCATTCCAAGCGCTAGAAGAGACTTCAACTTCAATCAAAGGGGTAAGTTATTATAAGATCTACAGCATCTACTTCACCTTTGATTAAAAAAAAAAAAAAAAAAACCCAACTTGAAGTCCTCCTCAGTTGGATTTGCCCAGAGGCCAGATATTAGAGCAGTTCGTAAAGATTGCAATTTTGGGGTGGGGTATATCCAAACGCTTGGCACTCCAATTCAGAAAATACGAAATCTTAAAGAAGGAGATGAGAGAAAGGATGGGATTTGTACGTACCACTCGAACCATAGGAGCGAGAATGAGCTTGTTTCTGTATTCCATCCTCTTCTTCGTCTACTCTCTCTCTCTCTCTCTCTCTTTCTCTGGTTTATTTGGTAGAAGAGAGAGAGAGGAGGAGCTCTTCGCGCGACTTCGTTGGGTTTTTTTAGTGGGAAGGGGCGAGGAAGAGGAAAAAAGGTTTTGGGTATTTGGGTGCCAACCTGCGAACCCAAATTATAGTAGGATATTAAGCCAGCAGGTTTGGATCCAATTTTGAACTGAAAATTACTTCAGTTTTTACAACCTCTTAACATAATTTTTCTGTACTTTTCACTGATATATATTTTCCACTCATGGACTCCCATTTCACCCTTACAATCCTACCTACTTCTTCTTCATGTATACCCGTGATTAGCATGGGTTTTTATGCTAGTTTTAAATTATATGGGGACGACCGCTAAGTATTCTGCAAGCCCAAGCCCTATAGTAAATGTAGTTTTCTTGAAATAAAATTAAAAAGGATGTAGAACTTTTGGCATTTCTAGGTCGAGAAATTTTAAATGCACCCACAAAACTTGTTGAGCACACCCATATTTTAAATTTCTTTTGATTACCAAAACACCCATATGTGAAATACCGAAAGTACCCCTGACTTCATCTTCCTCTTTAGCCGATTTCTTTTTCCTCCTCTTTGAACTCCTCGATGCAGCTAGCAGGAACAGTGTCCTCTTCTGTATTTCTTTTCCTTCGTCACTATACTTCTTCTTCTTCTTCTCATCATCATAAAGCTCCCACCATTAGTTTTGGAATAACTCATCTCTCGACCCATCTATCTATTTCCCCATATAAGCTACCACACTTTCAAGCTTAGGCATCACATTGTGTTTTAAAGGAACCATCCCTAATATGGAGTAGCAGATGACCATCTATGAAGAGAAGGAGTCATTTTTTTTTGCACATTGTTCAATTTTTTTTTCCCGTTCGCGTCTTGCATGGAATTGCAGAACCGTGCATCACATGTAGTGCTCAGCCATCACAATGCAATAGTGCTCAGGCATCTAGGTTTTCATACGCCATCCAAAGAAATTGTGCACGACTTGGAGTCGCTGTGCAAGTTTTTATGTGCACGGCTCTACGTTTTCGTACATAACGCGAACAATTATTTATTTATTTTGGTTTCACTCCGTTTGGGATATCCCTTCTCCTCTCTCCCATCCCTTCTATTAAATGGTGTTTCCCTTCAAATTGCAACCCACCCTCCATTCCATTTGCATAGAATCCCTTCCATTTTTTAGAAGATGAGAAAGAGGAGAAGGGGGTAGTTTGGGAATTACTATGGGTGGGCTCGTCAAAAAAAGATCCTTATATATATTTTTATTTTTATTTTTTGTGGTAAGCTCAGAATGTGGGTGTGCTTAGCAAATTACGTGGGTGCATTTAGAATTTCTCTTATAGGTCTTTCTTCACCCGTGCACCTCTTGCAGGGGTCTCATTTGGATAGTTTCTAGCTCTTAGAGATTTCAAAGAAAAAAATAAAACAGTTTATAAAGGTATCAAAAGGTGGAAAAAAGAATGGATTATCAAAACGGCTTTTCCATAAAAATAAAAAAAAGAAAAGAAAAGAATAATAAAAGGGTTTGCAAAGGTATATGTAATTTTTTTATTTGAATTGAATAAAGTAAAAGTATATGAACCAAATGAAAATGGAAAAGATTCCATAACCATAATCAGTAACAAAATTGTTCGTGAATTGACCATTTGAATTATATTCATGAATTGGACAAATTATTCAGTGTCCCATAGAACAACCCTAATCAGTAATCAAATAGAAAGGGCTGCAAAAGACAAAAAGAAAAAATATTTCTAACTCTAGATATAAATATTAGTCCGAACATACAAGTTGTGGTGTGGTGATAAAACCTTGGAATTGTGGGGAAAAAAAAAAGAGTAATAGATTCATATTTTCACGTAAATGGCACTATTTTTTGAGTTTTTTTTCAAAGACAAGAAATTGAGAAACAGAAAATTATACTCGTCAAAATTTCCCACCTCTTAATAGGAAGAAAGCAAGTAGAATGGTTTATGCTACAAATTTGAACGGTAGAGAGATTTCTCTTTCTCCATCTTCATGTTATCAAGTTATGTTATGTGCGTCTAAACAAGCCGTAATTACTAGGGCGATGGTTGACTATTCATTTATCATCTTTCCTTGATTCAATTTCTGTTAAAGGACGAGGTTATTTCATGATTTATTTATTTTTTTGGCATTTGGCGACAGGTCTCTCAACATTTGATTTTATGGCCTTAGATTCACCATCTCTTTTCATAATATGGTAGGTCATTTTTTCCAATTTGAAGACTTAAAATGTCTAAGTTACCCTTTCTTTAAATATAAATCATATATATCCCATGATTAGTGGGATATGCCCTTAATAATAGTTAACTACCATTTCAAAAGACAAATAAAATTCAAAAACAGAAATAGATTTCAGTAATTTAAAATTTTGAATAAATCTGTCCAGAACTCAAATAAATTTGTATAAAACACAAATAAATTTGACAAAAACTCAAAACTAAGATAAATTTGTTCTAGAACTCAGCTAGATCTGTCTAGAACTCAGATAAATTTGTATAAAACACAAATAAATTTGACAAAAACTCAAAACTTGGGTAGATTTGATAAAAACTAAGCTACATTTGTCTAGAACTCAGTTAAATTTGTTCTAGAACTCAAATAAATCTATCCACAACTCAGATAAATTCGTATAAAACATAAATAAATTTGACAAAAACTCAAAACTAGGATAAATTTGATAAAAAGTCAGCTACATTTGTCCAGAACTCAGATAAATTTGTTCTAGAACTCAAATAAATCTGCCTATAACTCAGATAAATTCGTATAAATTACAAATAAATTTGACAAAAACTCAAAACTTAGATGAATTTAATAAAAACTCAGCTAGATTTGTCCAGAACTCAGATAAATTTGTACTGGAACTCAAATAAACTCAGATGAATAGCAATAGTTTTCTTGCAAGAAAGAGTCCCCATTTTTTATTGCTATGATTGCAAGAGCTAGACTTATACGAAACAGAAAAATAAAAGAAAATGCAAAGACAACAGCGGGTTTGTGTGTTATGTAGAACCCGTCGCAGGAGACGGCCAGGACCGGTCGCGTTTCCATCGCTGGGCCGTCGCCATCGTTGCTGGTGTAGTCGAAGATGGCCAACTTCGATCTGCAGAGCTTTCTGGTGTAGTCCCTCATTCCGGTTCTCTAGGACAACAAAGAATGAGAGATAACTTGGCCTAGGAATGAGGGAGAATGGACGATTTGAACTTTTAAAATTCAAGCTTTTATGCTCAAACTGTTGAAAGAGGCAAATTAGTCATAAAAATATATGATGTGGCACATTAGGGACCTCTCACCAAAATATCTCCAGCTGTATGTACTATAGTCATTAAAGAAAAAGTTGTTGGACTGGCAGCCTTAGAAGACTGTTATTAGGGACTTGAGGCTACTTTACCCTTTTTTTTTCACGCTTCATTTTATCGACTTATAGAAATACAATGCTAGGTATTCAATTAGATGCAACAACCAGGCCCTCAGATAACGCATTGAATTTGGTGTCAGGTTAGTTAGCATATTGGACATTGAAGATAAAAAGGAATTCCCAATGTCCATATTCTAATCATGCAAAGTAACAGACGAAGGAATACTAAAAAGTGTCAGAACCACATATGCAGTGTCATCGTTTAACTACCTAATGAAATAATTACAAGTAGATGTTTAAGATGAAGTCCCATAATAATGTAAGCTGATTACAGCCTAATTAGCCAAGCAAGAAACCATGCAAATGAAAAGAACTTTCAGAGGCGTTCAACTCATGAAAATGAACAAAAAAATTAAAAGGAGTGCAGTCTTTTCTCCTTTTTGTTTTTTTTTTTTTCCCCTTTTTTCTTGTTTTCTTTTGAATCATGGAGTAGAAAGTTTCAGATGATACATTAAAAACAACTTAGCTTGATAGTGTGATAGGCTTTTGCATATAGAAAAATCATAGAACGCAATTGAAGGTTGAAAAGCTAGGGGGTCAGTATAGAACAGGTAAAGTTGAGAAAAGCTAGGTGAGTTTCATGCAATCGCCTAGCGACTTTGATAAAAATGGCACTTTTATCAGATGGAAGGTCAATTTAGTTCTTGTATGGAGCTGAAAGTTAGGCACCCAAGAGAACACATCTAAAGCCAATACACTTATCAAAACCATAACAATAAATGGAATAATTACATAGATTAATACGTTCACAACCACTGACCATCCTCAGCAGCTTCAGAAACCTCTCTCATGATACACAGTTTTAAACTCGCCTCAAACGTTGCGCAATTACTGTAGACATTTTAGAGTTAGAAAGCCTCGATCAATCCTCTATCAATAGAATGCTACAGGGACCACTGTGTATCTCTAAACAGAAGAATTAAATGGCAACAATGTTCAGAACAAGCTGAGGAAATTCTCCTCTTATTTGAAGATAACTAAGAACAGCGCCTGTGTGGGGAGTTTTGGGGAGAATAATTTTCAATACAACTCACTTTTGGGTTTGTTCCACCTTGGCTCTAATCTTCTGCTCCAACACAGATATCTCAGTCTCAAGGTTGAACATCCTATTCAGCGAATGCATGTTTTCAAGGGTCTCACTCAAAGTCCTACTGTCGGTCCCGTCGCATCTCAAATGCTGCATGGGACCATGAAGAAGCTTGTTCATGATACCCCTGCTGAGGTCATCAACAGCTCGCCTTGTTTTCTTTGGGATATCATCACCCATCTTAGACAAGCACTTCTCCAGCTCCGCAAGCCGGATCCTCTCGGCATAAGACCGAAGCTTCTTGATGGTTGGAACCGTCTCCAGGGAGTCCCTCCACGCCTCAAACTGTTTCGACTCTTCAGCAATGATTGTCTGAGCTTCCATTGCTTTTCTGTGCCGATCTTCCTTGTTAGCTTCAACCACTTCCTTGAGATCATCGACATTGTAGACACGTGCAGACTCGACACCAGAAACACATGACCCAACATTCCTGGGGACGGAGATATCGACAAAAAGCCTCAACCCTCCAATTTCGGGGCTCACAGGAGGAAGTACTTCAACATGATCTTTTAAGAACAGTGGTGTCTCTGAGGCTGTGCTTGTAAATACAACATCAGCTTCAGCAACGCAGGAGATCATTTCTGTGATGGGTTTATATATTATTTCGACATCTTTCAGTTCTTCACGGATAGCAGTGACTCTCTCCTCGGATCGGTTTACAACCACCATTTTGTTGCACCCTTTTGCGACCAAATGCTTGATCACAAGTTTCCCCATCTTGCCTGCTCCAATGACCAGCATTCTGGCAGAGGGAGACTCAGATTTTGGAAGCTTCATCAGGGCCAACTCTACAGCAGCAGAGCTGACAGAAACTGCCCCCGCTGCAATGTTGGTTTCACTACGGACCCTCTTCCCAACAGTAATAGCATGCTTGAACAGCCCACTGATGTTTCTTCCAAAGCCTACAACACCTTGCCCGACTTTGACAACTTGCTTGACTTGTGCAAGGATCTGTCCTTCTCCCAAAACAAGAGAGTCAAGCCCTGCAGAAACCTCAAATAGGTGCTGCGTAGCATCATTGTCGCGCAGCAAAAACAAGTGTTGCCGAAGCTCTGAAGCAGGAATCCCGCTAGTCTGCAAAGAAACAATAAATGAGAAAAGATGTTTCGCTAACCATGTTTAACTGTTTAAGTCTTCATATGACAACAAGCATATCCAATTTTCAGAGGTAAAAGATGATGCTTGATAAAAAAAAAAAATTGTTTTTTTTTTGTGGTTGAAAATTTCCACTTCCATTCAACCAGCAATTTAACAGACGCAGCCACCTTTTCCAAGCCATTCATGCGTTGCATGATCCCAGACATCCAAACGGTGGCCTGAAAATGGTCAATCACAGACAATGGTCCACTTTAATGAGGACTAATCAGAGTGAAACCATTGGGATATATTCCATCCATGTCAAATGAAAGTGCCCGTCATGACATATATGGAGTACCACATGTAGAGTTCGTCGGGCTAAGCAGCCGGTTTGACCAAACTTGGTATATTGGTATGTCTCTGCTTTTTCACAGACCATTGATGCAAATTCCAGATGCAATTGAGCATTAGCTAGCAAAATGAATTGCAAGAATTGTGAATACCTTTGCCATCCATTCAGTAACCTCTCGAATTCCTCTGTGCCACGATAGAGCCACCACATAAATTTCCATTCTGTTACAAGTGCTGAGAACAGCAGCTTCCTCAATATGATTCAGGCCACAGAGCTCTCCAATAGCACGAGGCCATTCTGCTTCCGGAATAGCAAGCTTTTCACGCATTTCTACTGGTGTCGTATGAACACTAAGCCCAATGACCAAAATGCTGCTTCTTTCCTTCGTATATCCTGTTATCAAGCCAATGACAAAATAGCATTGTATCAGACCTATGCGATTTCTTTCATTAATGCTCTCCTACTCCTGGGTAACATGATTGGTGTGTCTGTATGTGAGTGTGATTCCGTGTGTGACCATGCTGTACTATGTAACAGGTTTAATGCAACTACGCAAGACAAGCTTCACCATTTCAATTTTTCTTACCTTATGATCGAACCAACTAAGAATATTCATATTGAAATGAAAAAATAATAACATCATAATATTCAAAAGGAGGAAATCTATAGGATAAAGAGATATCCCGTTGCTTCTTAGATCCGATCACCTTGAGCTGAGAAATTTGTGTATTCAGCAATTCAACACACCCAGTTCTAGTCACTAAAAAGATCAGTCTTAGAATAGTTTCAAAATAAACACCCCAAACCAATATACATGGATTCCTTTTAGAAGAAAGCAGGAACCATCTCAGCAACTACATCAAGATCTGGCAACTTCCCCTTTCCTAATGAAATTTCTTACAATTAAAAGAGCAAATTCTATGGAAAAATAGCTGCTACCCAAATTCCATACAATAATAGTAATTGTTCATTGCCTATGATTCCAATGGTCATCGCTTGCCTAAATTTTACATTTCATAACCCAATTGCCCTGTAACTGAGTCCATAACTTCCAAATAAAAAATAACTTAAACAAACTCAGATTCTCAATCAGGCACCTTAAACTGCAGAATCTATCAACAAAAAAAACTAAAGAAAATCAGAGATATTTTCCAAGAGAAACAATAAAACAACCTTTCAAACAGCAATTGGAGTTTCAATTCTTCTTTTAATCTCCTAACTAGCATTAACATTCTCATATACTTATTCCAAAACCCAAATCCCATAAACAAATTTAACAATAAACACAATAGCAACAAAAGTTGGCATTTTGCTGTTGTTTATGATTTGCTAGATAGCATTTACATTCTCATTTACCAAATTACAAAACCCATGAAAAATATTATAAAAAAAAAAAAAAAAAAAACACCAAAGTCTCCAGAGAAAATTTTCCGAGTGAAAGCTTCATAAAATGATAATGGGGGTGCCATCCATGCTTGGTCATTCTCAATTTCTTATAGCTATCAACATTCAACACTTAAAACTCTTCTTAATAATAATCTAGTTCAAACAAGCAGCTTGTTTAAGCGCCCCTCAAGACATTGGATTTCTTTTTTCCCACGGAGCAAAGTCAAACTTTTTTAAGGTAAAAAGCTGAAGCATGTTGGATGTCGATTAACCATAGAGATTGCAGGAGGCAAAACAAGATTAAACAAAACAGCAACAACTTCGAAATAACACGTAACACACGAAATCTTTCCACTCATATTATGAAATCCACTCTTCTTATCCTAATTGCAACAGAACCCACCATTCAAATCCAACAAAACCCACTAAACAAACAATAGAAACACACCACATTCCTCTTTTCGTCTCTGACATCCACCGACATCACCCAAATTCTCAATTCCCAACCCAAATTCCAAAAACCCCATCAACCAAAATCACTCAAAGACACAAAATCAACCATCTTTTTTCATCAAAATAGCAGAGAAATCGTGTAAAAATTTTTTAAAAAATGGGATTTATCTTACGGTCAACGGCGGATGTCTTGAGTTGTTCAAGAGCAGATATGCTAGCCGCCCTCGATTCGCTCCTCTCTTCCTTCTCCGAGATATTGGCTCCAGCTTCACACCTGGGGTTCAAGAAGGTCCCCCTCTCAAAAACCCTTCTCCTCTCTCGACCGCTCCTCATAGAAGAGAACCCCATCATAGAAGCAGATCTCGAGGGCTTGCAGGGGAAAGATTCCATCTTTACCCCTGGGAATGGGGCAGTGAATCCGCTTGCAGCTGCCATGAGAGAAGCAGAAGAAGAAGAAGAAGCTCAAGAACCCCCAAAAACCCTGGAGAGAGAGAGAGAGGAAGAGAGAGGGAAGAAGATGCTGCTGCTGATGATGATGATGTTGTGATTTTGGGAGAAAAGAGAGTTTTGGTGGGTTTTTGTAATTTTTGGTAAGAATGGTGACGGGAAATGGTATTTAGTGGGTGTTTGAGGGGGTCTTTTTGGAAGTTTTTAAAGTGGGAAGAGATGGGTAGGTTTGGTGCGGTGGTGTTGACCGTGGCATGATCGAAATCAGAGGGTTTGGGATTGAATTTTCTCTCTTCTCATTGGTGCCTTAGAGACGCGTTTTATCCACACTCCCCTCTCCCTCTCTCTCCATCTCTCTTAATGGGGCGATGGTGTGAGTTTGACACGTTCCACAGGGGCGCAACTTGGGCTGGGTCAGACCTAAATCTACAAGGCCTAATCATAGAAAAAGTGCAATTTTGTGTTGGGTTTGTTTGGGTGTGGGTCGAGCATAGGCTTGGATTTTGAAACCCACGTGAAATTTGGGAGGAGCATATGTAATTTACTTTGAACCTATTATATATAATATCTTGTTTTTGGCAATTTTTACGAATTTCAATATACCTCTTACATGTCTGGGAATTTAAAAAAAGATCAAAAAATGATATATCGACCAAGAAATGAAGAGAAAGTAATCACAAGTGTTAATAACTATGGTATGACCCATCTATTGTTAAAAAATCATATGATTAAATATTATTAAAACCATAAGATCCAGGCACTATTGCTTAATTAAGGTGTGTCCATCAAACATTGTTAACTATAATGTAATACATCTAATGGTGATTATCACAAATTGACCCTATCTAGTTTTGTTTTAACACTATTTAATATAAGACATCATTGATGGATCTATCTATGAGAAATCATTGTGGGACCCATTTGATGTTGTTTGTCATATTAACATCAAGGAAGCTATCGAATAGTGGGATTCATTTAATAATTGCAGACTAATAATTGCAATCATACAATTCAATTTTGGTAATCAATATGAGATCCGACCAATTTTGGTATTATGGGACCCACCTAATATTAGTAATTACGATAAAAGCCCTCTAGTATAATATTTGTAGGACCCACCTAATATTTATAATACACAGGGCTATGTAATCGTGATATAGCTGTACGACCCCACATTAAATTTGTAAGCACTGTGGAGCCAATCTAATATTGGGAGTCATAGTTGCACTCCTTTAAGAATCATTGATGTTAAAATTTACGGTGGGTCACTATAATTAATGGTTGCTTGTGAACTCTCCATTGATCTTTTCTAAAACTTAGTATTTGTATTTAGAAAACACTTTATAACAAAAGATAGATGTATGCCGCATATCATTGAATAATCTAATATGAATATTTTTTTTAAGAAAATAAGTTATTGTAAGATACTTTCAAAGTTGTCAAACACTTTCTTTTTAGGCAAATAAATTATATTATAATCTGAGTAGACAACAGCTCTTAAATTTATTGATATTATGTTATGCAGTTATCCAAAGTCCACCTTTGCAAGATCTAATAACTGAAATTGAGGTCCACTCCCGTTCAGCGTATTTTCACAGAAGTGGAACTTGAGTTCAACCACCAAACCGAGAACGAAACCACGTTACACAAACACAACAAGCACTTGACATAGTCAGTCTTACTGACCGCTGGGTCAAAATAAAAACATGATTAAAGCTTCAATTGTTAATGTTTTCTGAATTTGGCTTTGTTTCAGGCCAACCTTTTCAGGGCTTTGAATTGTTCATTGGATGCGAAATTTTATCCTTCCTTATTCTATGAAAATCACATTCCAATTGGACTGATATTCACTGGTGATCTTGACAAGCAATGATATAATCACATTTTAATATATGCCAATCCAATAGTCAGTCAGTCTTGGTCTGGTGGATATCAGAATTGGAGCACTTTCAATTCATGGTTCGGATTCTCTAAAATAAAATTGATCATAAGACATTAATCATTATGAGTTAATCATGTTTTTTTTTTTGTATTTTGTATTTTTTTTTTATTTTCTAAATCCATGTACCAACATAGCTGTTGTTGAAGTGAAGCCTTGGGTTGATGTGATTAAATGTGAGATTGGTCATGTTTGGCAACCAAATCTTTAGGGAAAATATTTTCGGTTTCCATAAAGTTGTGGTAAACCGTTTTTGGCATTTGTAAATTTATAAGGATTTGGACGAATGAAAAACTTCATTTGTTAGGATTTTTAGATCCGACCACCCCTATAAAACTTGAAAATCCTTACTTAAGTAAATTTGCACACCAAAATCTATTTTTCTCAGCTATATACATCGGGAAACACCAATATTAATGTGAAATCGTCAACTCTACAAAGCCTAAGCGAACAGTCTTTGTTTCGGTGGTAGTGAAGAACCATCAAATCGATGAATTCCTCGCCTGTTGCCAAACATACTTTAGAGATCATGATGGTTAGTGCCAACTAAGGATTAATGGATTATGAGCTGTAATTAATATAAGTAGTATATGTGAAAGAGAGATATGAGTGCACTAGGGAAAGAGATAAGGGGAGTGTGTCCAACCCAATCCGTCAAATTCAATGCTTGTGATGGAGATTGCCTTCTTGGATTTCTGTTGCTGTTTCCACCACACCTTTTAAATGTGTTTTTGTGTGGAGAAGAGCAGCTCTAACATCACATGCATCTCAAGAGCCAGAGAACCATAATCTGTTGTGGAGGAACTGTTTTACAATTTGTTGTTTGGGTAAGTGGGGCCCATGTGACAGTGATCCAGGCCCCTCCAAACCCTAGTATGATGAATGGCTTGCGTCAACAAAATGTCCTATAATGAAGCCACAATCTTTGACCTGTTTTTATTCAATGAGGGACCATAGAGGTTTTTGGTATTAGATGTCTACATTTTATCATCTAAAGAGATTTGGGGATGTGGCTCGGCCCATCAGGTTGTGGTTCAGCTCAGTGGGGCCCAATCGTACCAAAATCAGATGCAAGCAAACTGTTCCTATTCTTGGGTGGATCACATGGGGCTGTGGGCTAAAGATAAATCTTCATTGTTTTGCTTGCCAGCTTTAAATTAAGTTAACAGAAATTGACAATCCATATGGGAAATTGAGTAATTGATGGCTACTGATAAGATGGAGATGTTCCAATGTTGGTGTGATGGAGGGTCATGTCAACATAAATGTGGCGCAGAATCAGGGGTGGGCCATGCTGCAATCTTCTATGGTTCTTAATCCAATTCAATTGCACATCTTAGCCATTAAGCATATGGTCAATCTTATAACAGTGGTACTCATATTGGAGTTAATTTTGTTGACATGTCATGAGGAAATTCACACATCTTAGCCCTTAAGCATATGGACAGTCTTAAAACAGGGCAACTCATATTGGAGTTAATTTTGTTGACATGTCATGAGGAAAAGAAATTTTGAGTGGTCGGAACTTCAATATGCAGGCTCAAATGTGGATTTCAGTGTTTCATTTTTTGTATTTGGTACCCGGCCAAGGGATGCTGGACATACGAGAGGCCCCATCTTAAGAAGATACAGTGCAATAAGATGAGAAATAGAGCTTTTACCAAACTGAGCAGACTTAAGGATCAAACCCTCCGTAGTAATATTGTGAGAAATGTGGCTCCCAATCAGTTAGGCAAACCCATTGTTCTCGGCTCCACTCCTTGACCTCAGGGAAAAAAATTAAAAGGTCATATTGGAGTTAATTTTGTTGACATGTCATGAGGAAATTCATTTTGAGTGGTCTGATCTTCAATATGCAGGCTCAAATGTGGATTTCAGTGTTTCATTTTTTGTATTTGGTACCCAGCCAAAGGAGGCTGGACATACGAGAGGCCCCATCTTGAGAAGATACAATGCAATAAGATGAGAAATAGAGTTCTTACCAAACTTAGCAGGCTTATGGATCAAACCCTCCGTAGTAATAATGTAAGAAATGTGGCTCCCAATCAATTAGGCAAACCCATTGTTCTCGGCTCCACTCCTTGACCTCAGGTAAAAGAATTAAAAGGTCAGAGGATCCGAATTCCAGACTCTTCTTTCAATGTAGGCATAGGAGATTATTCCTCAAAATACAATTCCCAAAGTGGAGCTTCCATACAAATTAAAACATGTTTATTTGGATGGGAGTTAAACTGTTGATCACATGTTCAATTCAGTGGTTGTTATCTAATTGATCATTTGCGTGCCACTTTTTAACTGGTATCATTAAATTAAAAAATGGGGCCCCATGATCACATTAACTGGCAACATTGGTCAACTTCTCTTTATTACTGATTCACCTCATCCGAATAAAGTTTCTTTTGTTTCTTTCTCATATCTGGTACCCTTGTTGTGTGTATACTAAGCTCAATTATCTTTCATTTTCAATTCTTACACCTATACCACCCCCCCCCCCCCAAAAAAAAAAAAAAAAACCTTAACCATCCAACAGTTTTAAAAGATGGAAGATCAACTAAACTTGATTTTTAGATACCTTTGTTCAATTGGTTTTCTAATTACAGTGGCGCTTCAACTTTTGACTCCCTTTAAAATAGAAAAAATCTCTTGTCATATATTTTTGTGCTATTCTTTGCCCCTTCTCAACTTTTTTTTATTTTCTTTTAAATAAGAGAAAGTATCTACTATTCACTTTGCCCCTTCTTAACTTTTTTGAATTTTTTTTAAATAGGAGTAAATCACTCATGTGTATTTTAGTGTAGTTATCTTTGACCCTTCTCCTTTGTCTATAATTTTTTTAACGTTTTTCCTACACTAAGTAGTTATGTGCCCTAAAGGTTTTATCAACTTTAGCATTATTTATTTGAGGTCTAAATAATGGGAAAAAGACCAAGACTTTTTGGGCATTAACCACATATAATGATGTTGAAGAAAATGATTTAATTTGATTTTTTTTATAACTATGATCACCCACCGATATTTGGATTGCGCATTCGTGCGTCACACGTGATACATGAAATTCAAATGTGGGTCCTGCCTCTGGGATGGTTCGGATGTACAGCGCACGGGTGAATATTTCCCACAAGTATATGTATAGAAATCATGCGATTTATTGTTCTTCTCTACTCTTGTGGACCAACTATTGAATATTGTTGGATGTATAAAGCAATACAATTCATCATTTTTATCATTTCGTGGGATAAATCTAATAACTAGTTTATTGGTTAAATTAAACGCATGATCTCAAATTTTTTATATAATGTTAACATGTTAGCTTTTTTTTTTTTTTTTTTTTAATCCCTTCTCAAATATCTCGTATGGAGAAATTATGCCCCACGTGGAAGAAAATCCCAGCTCTGCCACTATCCACTACCCAAAATATTGGGTCCAATAAGTAAAAAGGTCAGGCCTAAACAAGCTTTGGCCTGGCCCACCCAGACAATGAAAACAAGCTTAATTGGATCTCAATTGTGACGTTTCCCACTTCAACACATGCATGCATGCAGTCATGTGAAAGTGGGCATGAAAAGGAGTCCACAAGAATACTACGTCCGAATCATCTCAAATATATATTTTGTTCTCTAATGGCATGATTTACCTCACTACAAATTTTTAGAAATTATTGTGGCTTGGTCAACAATGAGAACAAGTGAAATTCTTGTGGGTTAATTTTTTGTATGATAGAAAGAAATTAACACTAAATTTCTACTCCTGTGTGAAATTTTGTTTTAGTTTGTGCTGCTACTGAATAATATATGAAAATGTTTTAATGCACTAACAATAAGAAATTTATAGCTATAGAACATCAACATTTCCTTTTCATGAAAATCAAACAATTTAGGAATCGGCTTACCATGCATTATTTTGCAAGATCGGGTTTGGATACTGGAAACACTTCACCGGTGTAGCTTCGAGAATTTGGAATCCAATTATATGCTTTAATGTGAGGGTAAAATTGGATATTTTACCACTCACGATATCACGTTCACTTGTCTCAATCTCTAAAATGCATATGATTTTTTTTTATATTCCGCTTTCATAAATGCTTTCACAACCATATATACAAACTCACCTAAGTCTCTCTCCATCAGCGTTACATTCAAGAATTAATCTCTCATTATTTATGTGGAAGGAAGGTGTTTCACCAACTGAGCTACGAGTGAAATGTATATATAGGAACTCATGCCATATAAGTAGACCTTTATGGCTATTAAATCAAAGGCTAGGATGATCTGATATGATTGATTTTTCTAATTTTATTTTTTTGTTGAAGCTTATCAAAGGAGACCATTCCATGCATGTACCCAAGCCCCCACTGATAAGTACACATTTAAGTAGCCGGCCCACAACTTGGATTGTAAGTGAGAAGTATGCAATATGCTCTAAGGAGAACATTTCCGTCCAACTATTGCTCTCAATTAGATTGAATTTCTCAATTCTTACCCTTAATGTATATACTAGGCTTCCTTTTCTTACTTCTTCCAAGCACGGGATAACCCCAAGGCCGGGTTGTGGGTTTTTCTTTTAACCAATCGGGGCCCTCCATTCACCACCCCCCATAGGGATGGCCTACATGGTTAATAAATGTATACCCCTCTACTATAAGATACACTACAAAGAAAAAGTGATTTTTAGCGGCGGAAAAAAAGATTAAGCGGTTTTTTTTTTTTTTTTTTTTACTGCAAGAAATGTTGTTTTTGCATTAAAATCGAGACTAACGGAACTTTCAGCGGTGGAAAAAAACTTCTTGCCGATAAAAACCATTTTTTTATATTTTAGACTTACATAACCAAACGGGGATTTCCATAAGTCTAAGTCTTGAGAGATTTACTACTGCTAAACATGATTTCTCCATGACTTTGTGAAAAGCGGAAATATTTTTGTCAATAATTTGGTTGTCAAACGAGACCTTGATGTTTCTAATTATTATGCTATCACAGCTGGAAGATCTCTGGCGCCAATTGGATTTCTGAATCCATCTCTTGGGTGATCTCGTCCATCTCGGTCCAACACAAATTTCTGAATTTCTCATTCGAGCAAAGGATTTCCGAATCCAATCTCGAGATCTGTTGGTATATCAGCACTTTTTTTTTTTTTTTCGCTATCGGAGGGTTTCCAACCCTTTGGGCTGGACTAATCCCTCTGGGCGCAGAGGAAAGCCGAGTAAATTCCCCTGTAGCCCCAGTGAGGTGGTGCAGTTTCGAACCCACAACCTCCGAGTGCAAACCGTGGTCTTAGGCCAACTGAGCTACCCATTGGGGTTAAATCAGCACCGAACTGCATACATCCGAGGCAATTGTGCAGAAGAAAGTATTGTCGACTAGACAGTTTGTGTGATTTATAAGTGGGCCCAAACTTTGGTCATCGATTCTGAATCTAAACTTCCCAAATCAGGTCATCAGTCATCTGCTTTTTCTAAGAACTGCAGTAATTTTTTAGGGATTCTTTTATCACCATAGGTAATTTGTTTCAAATCTCTTCTTTGTGTTGGCTTTTTATGAGCTAGTTTCCATCAAATTTTAGTTGATCTCTGAAACCAAAGCTTAGATTTGTATGGCTTTTCATATACAAAACAGAACACAAGTGATGAAAGGAGCTCCACTTGGCCTCATAAAGCTGGATGGTACATGCACTCCACTCCATAGAAGAAAATTCCCCCCAGCTTCTAGGCCTTGAACCTGTCAAACATAGGTCAGGAGTTGTTACTTGTTCTTTTTGGGAAGGTCAGCTGACGGTCAGAGCTTGATTATTTCTTACTTACCGATGATTGGAGATCTTTGTGGTCGCATATGACGAAGCGCACACGCTCATGCACCCATGCACGAAGGTTCCTTAACCATACGCTTGAACCACGAGAATCACGAGACTGCACGCGTTGTCTGACTTTGACATCTCACTGAAGTCTCACCCAAGTGCTAGGAACCATTTTCTCTAAGCTCTTGCCTTCTGCCGTCCACTCTGGAAGGCAAAATGATCATGTACATCATTTCTTTACACAGTGGTGAATTCAGGATTTTCATTTGAGGGATGCAAGCCCAATAAATATTGGATTTTGGGAGATAACTCAGGATTTTCATGTGGGTTTTGAAGGCAAATGCAGAAATTATTTTTATATGAGTTTTCGAAGCAAATCTAGAATTTTTATTATGGTTTTAAAAGTGGGCTGAAGTCCATGAGTGCGACTGCATCCTCATAGATGTACTTGGGTCAGCCCCCCTCCTGCAGAGTGTGGGTGCACAAGAGAAGATTTTTTTTTTTATAGCTTTGTGATGTTATAGGTCACAGATCCAGGATAAGATTCAAATTAGAAATGCTTAGTGAAATATGAAATATCCAAGAATTCATTATAAGGGGGGCTTCACATTGTTTGTTGCTTTAGATATGGTTTTATGGGTGTATTATTCTGCACTTGCTGCTTTGTGATACTAGATAGATCATTGAGGATTTTACTGAAAAATTCCCATTACGTAGGGGTTGCACGAAATAATGCATCTTAACTCACACAACACGAAAGTATTCCTCCCGTAGTTATTGGAAATGACGCTAGCATCGCTTAATTAGAGACGAGCGACTCTAGCTAGCGTCCTTCCTCTCAAGTACTCGTTTGTGTTGTCTGAGTTATGAGGCATTATTTCGTGCAACACCCATTTAATGGAAATTTTTCGGTAAAATCCTCTAGATCATTCTAGCATGAATTAAAGCTTACATAGACCTCTTTTAGTAAAAAATAAAAAACTCCCACATCTTCGTGGCCCATGGCGGGCATATGATGCTTCTTCCTCCCTTGGTTCACACACTCATACATCCAACCTGAGACTTAGGGAGCACAGACCTTGAATTTGTGTCCAAACCCGGCCATTACATCATCTTTTTTTATAACTAGATTGGGGATTCGGACTCACACACTCTACTCATACCCCCAGCCCATTACATCATTAATAGGCCTGATGCAGGTTGTAAATGGGCCAGTCCAGAAAACTAAATGGGTCAATCTGGCTCAATCTATATAGCCTTCTTATAAATTGAAAAAAAAAAAAAAAGGAAAAAGGAAAATGATAACGCAATGCCGTAGTTGGACAATCTTTGGCTCCTTACACATGTTGATGAATAGTTGGATAGTGAGTTAGGTTCACCAACAACTGGTTTTGGTTTTTCTATGGGACAATCTAGCCAGATGTCTCCCAAACCCAAAGACCATGTCTTGTTAACAGGGTTAGGTTCTCCACATAACTGCTTTCTTTGTTATCAAATCACTTCATTTAGAGGGGGCATGATTGTGGTGCATTCCAAGATAATTTGTACAACTTGTGGGGTGCCATGTTCTTTCTCTCTCTGATCTCTTCTTGGCAATATCACAATTTCAAGTCACCCCATCAGCCTACTCTTTGCCCAATTCAAGAAAGGGGGTTTGAATTTTGTATCAGACATTTGCATCTTCCAGTCTATTTTGTCTGCGCAACTTGCTCAACATAGACTTTTCTTAATTGTTGCAGAGCAAAGATTTCAATCATCCAACCAAAACTGTTTGTCTTTGGGTGCACTACACTGTACATAATTAACGTTTTGCCATACCCTGCCAGCAATGTAAGTGGGCCACACGTTCAAGATTTGGGACAGGTGGACCCCATCTCACTTAGGAGTAGGACAGGCCCACTCATCTGGTGGGCCTCACTGTTTGAAATGTAGACTCTTCGGGTGGGCCTCACTGTTTGAAATGTAGACTGTTCATTCGCATAGGGTGCTACTTGAGCTGTGGGTTTCTTCCTGATGGGATTCTGAGGGTATTAAAAAAAAAAAATTTAATGGGATTTCTTTGTCTTTTACGCATGGGATATGAAAATCGGTTTTATATTTATAAACATTACAAATGTGCAAACATTGTTATGTTTGTTAAAAGTACTATTTTCACATGAGGGAAAAAAGTATATCCAACAGATTTAGATGCATTCGGGTTTTTTTTTTTTTACTTCTTTCACGAATTTCTCAAAATTCAGAAAGATCTAAGATATAAAACTAAATATCTTGATGCTCATCAATAATATGAAAATACTAAACAGTCTGAGTAATGAAATAGGAGTCATGGAAGTGCAAAAAAATAGATTTATAGGTTGGATTTATTTTTAAATTTAAAATAAATTACTTAAAATCTACGAAGACTTAACGACAATAAACTAAAAGAACTTGGAGTGTATTTAGCATACAAATTGAATGGGTCGAATAACAGATGTGGGGCCCACATGAATTGAAAAATAAGAGTAGCTGATGGAATATGATCTCATCGAGTCATCGCCAAATTGCATTTGGGATGCAGTCATCGGACACGTGTTGGTGCCTTTCCAAATGTGGTATATTAAAATGTTTCACACCTACTAAGGTGTAAAACTTCTGCTTTGAAAATGGACTTATGTACGCACCATTTTTCATAATTTCATAAATGATTGTAAATAAACGTAATAATGTGTAACCACTACACATGCATTTTGTATTTTACTTGCAATAAGATGAACCCTATATATTTTTTTAGTATTATTTTTTTATAAAAAGGCCCCTATGTTTTTCGTGTAACCACAAAAAAGCTCTAATATTTTGTGATTCTATTAAAACCTCCCTCTACTAACAGTATAACCATATAAAATGCAAGTATACTCTCTAATTTGTTGTTTTTGACCAATTTACTCTTGAGAAAACTCACATGACTGAAATGGTGATATTACCAAAATGCTCCTTTTTCTTCAAAACACTTTCTTTTGGGCTTTCATATTAAGGGCCCATCTTTGATTAATTCAACCTATTCATGCACACCAAGACCCTTGATCGAACTGATCCCATTTCATACTATTTTCAACATTAGTGGCCAAGGAGGACTATCTAAACCTACGAAAACAGGTATCAATCCCTCCCTCAGCAGTATAGTGAGAGCATGAGTCCCATCTATAGAGACATTCCTATATTCTCATACTCGCAACAAAGGCCCATGTTAAGCTCGGGCCAAAATATTATCTCATATGGTGGTGCCATTTGTATATTCAGGTCCTTCAATATAAAAAATGGACTCAGACTCAAATCGGAATTTTATGGAAAGTGCCAGGACTAAGATGTATATGAAAATATAGGTCAAAATCTTGGACCACACCCAAAATTTTCAGGTTTAGTTTTAGGGTTAATTTGGTGACCCAAATTCATCCCTACGGCTCGTGGCCTAACATGCCAAAAAGGCCACATCCAAAATTTTGGGTTGGGATTGGAATAACCAGCAATATGTCTTACACAATCAGATTGATTACTCCTACTGGATTTGTATGGTAGGTCAAGTAGACATCTGCATAGTTGGTAGCCCATGAGTTGCAAGGGCTTGATCTTAGTTTACATAGGGATCCGCAGTGGCAGCTCCAGAAATTCGAGTAAGTGGAGTCAACAAAAGACTTATCTTCCATAAATCGAATAAATTTGTTTTTACCTTTATCAACATCTGTCATCTACTTTTGATAATATTAGGGTTTTCTCCTTCTAATATGGAGAGAATATCATATTTAGAGGTTAAGTTAGGGTAAATGAAGACTTACCGACCAAATGTCTAAAAATGAGATTTTTCTTTAAAAACTACCAAATGGCCTATTAACTTAGGCATTGAGTGGGGTCAAAAGTTTCTCATAACTTTAATTCATTAAAGAGTTTTTTTAAATATTTTTCCAGATCTCAATTGACTCCACTAGGATCCATGTAGCGCCGCCCATGGGGATCCGACTAACTGAGTCAAAGCATGCTTTTACTTATGCCCCTCTTAAGCTAGAGCAGCAAATGAGTAGTATTTGGTGTCTCTTGTGATGATAATCAATTTAATTATAGCACTAATTAGTCCATAATTGATATTTTCTATTATTAGTTTAGGGTTTGTTTATATTCAAAATTATCAGGGCCCATTTGGATATAGAGAAGTAATGATAAGAAATTTTTTTTTCATTCCTACTGTGTTTTGGATTGGCTTAGGACCACCTTTGCCCAACAACTTTATATTAATAATTAATGTGTTATTTAAAAAGGCTTGTAAATGGCTTTTTCTACGTAACCCGATTATTCAAAATCTAAATATAATGGAGAATCACTGCTAGAGAAAAGCGAGGATTCTCTGTACCTAGTTTTCTCCTAATTTCTCCACCCAGTTGGATTCTCCACTTGTATTTTTTCACATTGGTAAGTCTTCTCATAGAAATGGAGAATCACCATTTACTCCGGTAGTTATTCTTCAATGTGTTTGGATTTGTAACCTGAACCATACTTATTTGTTAATGGGGTTGGGTTAGACCTAGCCCATCTATTTATCAGGCTTCATGTTAAGAACTGGATCCATCCATGCACCAAAAGACAGATCCAGTTGAACCCATTATTGAGATAATCAGCTGATTTTTGTTGAGATTTTTTAGGTTGATTTGGACCATCTATTTGATCCTTTCTATAGTCCAAATCACTTCATGTAGCTATTAATTAAAAAACCGCAGGCCCACCACAGCCAACGGACCTAAAAGGATACAATATACGGGCCATGCGAGTTTGTTTGGGCCAGTGCGTGCCTGGAAAAGCCCATGTGAAACTCTAGTTTCTTAGAGGCACTTCAGAGGGACATCTGGAGCCTCCAAATAATGCAATAGGATTGATTCTAAGGCATTCAAGTTGGTCACTGCCTATCCAATGGCTGCATCAAAGGTGGCTCTCTTGATCCATGTAAAGGCCTGCACACCTAGGCAAGCCCAGACTGGGGCCAACTTGTAGGTGCTTGGGCAGACATAGGTCCAGTTCTAGTATGATGATTTAGACCATCCATCAATGGGCAATAGCCCATAATTACAATTGTCAATTTAAACCATTCATCTAAAGGACCTACAATTCTCCATGGCCAATTACATGAGTGGTCTAGATTTATTGTAACTAAAGGTGTTTTGATCATTCGTCTCAATCTATATACAAGGACCTCACTCTTTATTGGGCCAGGTGGGCAGTGCCAACGCTTGTACGAAGCCAGAATGTTTATTTTTTGTGCCTAATATCCAGGCCCAGATCCCGTAAATGGGCCTTGCATTTAAGTATGGGCCAGACCATGTAGGATCTTACACCCCATTGAGCTACACTTATCCCAAAACCAATTGGGGATAGGAAACGACAGCTCATACTGCGCAAATACCACTTGTAGGATCTTACACCCCATTGAGCTACCACTTATCCCAAAACCAATTGGTGATAGGAAACGGCAGCACAATGGTTTTATGGTGAGGGCGAGGGCTCAACAACAATTATGACCGCTCATGAGCGAGAGTGGACGTTGACCTCAACGGACTGTTAAGAATGGATGTGGCCCTATTGATTTAGATATGTAGGGCTCAACTAGGGCAATCAAATCTGGACTCTATTTAGATATTAGCCCTGGTCCATGACATTTAATCTATTCAACAATAAAATAGCTGCATTTTTAGCTTACTGGCAGAATGCTCGGCCCAAATCCAACCTAAACTGCACCTGACTTGTATTGGCCCAGCCCACTTGCAACCCTAACAGCAAGTCGATCGTCAACAGAGTGCAAGGTTATAAATCAATTAAACGAAGATCCAATTGATCAATCGCAACCATCCATAAATTATCATTTGTCTTGATACTCATGCCTATCAAGAATGACTCTGATCAAATGATCTTTTTGTTATCAGCTCATCAACCAATATAACATTTTCTTGAGACCGATGGTTAAGAAATTTCGAATCACCCATTTAAGCTATCAAAATCATCACCCATGCCATGGATTGTCCTCTCTCCTAACCCTCACTTAGATCAGATGGTCCTAACTATCTAACTGATGCTCAATTTGGATCATACAAGTTGCCATAAGAGCCAACAGGATCATACAAGTTGTAATAAGAGCCCAGTACTTTCGCCTAGATTGGGTCGAGCTTTCTTTAGTACAGCCAAACCCATTCAATTGGATGCACTTCAAGTTGAGCTGGCTTGGCTGAGTCATGGGATTCAAGTTGACTGTGTCGATGGTATGGATTCTTAATCCACCTCACCGATGGTAGGATCACAGATTAAGACTTGGATCGGAAGAATATATCTTTGGCTCCAATGCTTAATGGGATAATTGGACACGATGCCCAGTGACATACAGGTTACACGTTTTCTAATACTAGTATGGACCTGTTTTTGGATTCAAATTCATGTGTTTAAGAGCCCGTTTCTTTACTAAAATTCACAGAATTCATGTCTGGCGATTGTCTGGGAATTTTAAATGCTGGTATTTGAAATGCTGCCAAATTCTGGAATTCTAAATTCGTTGTTTCATTCATAGCCTGAATTCCTACCTGAGCTCCCGGAATGCCATCGTCCCTCTCCAGGAATTCTAGTGCTAAGTGAGATTTCCAAATCCTCTTTGCTAAAGTGGTTTTTCAAATGCTGAGTTTTTTGGGATTTCAAATGCCCAGGAATTCTAGTAATGAAACACAAAATTCCTGACAGCAATTCTGAATTCCCGGACAGCCTGAATTCCTATCAGAAATTCTAATAAAGAAACGAGGCCTATCTTTCATTTGGGTCAAAAATCTGTGTGCACTGCAGCACAATAATCAAATTAAAACCTTCTGGAGAGCTTGGATCATGTTGCCATTTTCATATTAGAACTATCTTTTCGAGGTTGGTGGACCTGAGCTGGAGGATTTTCACCTACGACTCATAAGGCCCACTTGGATGCATTCCTGTCATTGACGTAGGATGGATGGAAAGGTCTCTCAACCGATAAAGGTCGCGCAAAAGGTCAGCCTCGTCAGATTATCCTAGGCCTCGATTTAACAGCTTTAAAGATTTCTTTTTTTTTTTTTTTTGGCCTTTCAAAGTTTAATGGTCTTCTAAACATATATTATTTGAGAATGAATCCAATGGTGAATAAAGGTATATATGATGACTAGGTATGGTGCCCGAGCATAGCTGCCTTGATCAAAGGTAAGCCTACGTGAAGTCCACTTGTAATATAAAAATTCCAGCCTCACATCTTGCACATGAATTCAAAATCAGATCTTTGATTTTTCAATTGTTTTCAAAACCAAATCCAACACGTAGGAACTGCGTGGGACTGATTCGACTTCCTGTTCCACCTCAAACTTGTTTACATGTCTTCTACTTGTAATAGTTTTGACCTGGATCCAACATGGATATATTGTATTTTACAGGAAAAAAACACATGGGCATAATGTGTAGGACTCATAAGTCATACCAACCATGATGGATTCAACTGGAGGTGGATATGATTCAGTGCCCTAATCAAAGAAGAAGTGCATTATTAATATAATACAACCACATCAATATAATCTATACTTTCATTACTCCTTAACCATATATATATATATATATATATATATATATATATATATCACAAATTTCAGGGAACCCCAGGCCATCATGGAAACTCAAAAGGCCCGGCCCACCTCGATGATTATTTTAAGGTAGCATGCTCATCAACCACTAAAACCGTAGCATTGATCCAAATTTGACACTCAACTAAGTTGTATATGACATGCAAATCTTCACCCATCTCACATTATCTAATGTCTATGTATGAACAACTTCGAAGCTCTCACAATAGTACCTTTCTTGGTTGAATGGTTCGTATTTTTCACAGATAGGTAGGTAAGAAGGCGGTGTTTTATTCACTCATGATTTACAGTGCTTCTAGGTGAGTCCCACATGGTACACCGTTCATAAAAATTACTCTACTATAGATCATATAGAGTACGTCATTGTATAGTATACTTGCTATAGTACTCTCAGATTTATAGTTTGTCAATATTGTGCAATATATATATATTTTGTTTGACCTAAGTTGGGTTTTGCTCCTTTTATTTTATTTCTTTTTCTTGATATGCTCATTATATTTTTTTTATGTTCATTTTTGGTGATGAGTCTTTTTTTTTTTATTTCTTTTTTTTAATCGAGTCTTTATACTTTTGATACCCCATGTTATACAGGGACCCAATGCTCGAGATTCGTACTTAAAAAGGTATGACAAACATATAAATTATACTCGAATAATATTATCAATCAATTACATACCAAAATTAAAAGGCTTTATAACATCACTTATATCATTAAAAAAACGAGATCACGCGGAATTATCTATCCAATCCCCTAAGTGCAGTTCAAATTTTTTAATTCTAGGCATTGGTCCATATGCGAAGATAGTTGTTTTATTTTTATTTTTTTTATTTTTCCCGAGTGAAGCTCCCATTTGAAGATAGTTCAATAAAATATGTTTTTCTTTCAAAGTTAAAATATATTAAATAAATAATTTCAAAATATATATTGCTGGGCCTAATATCAGGCTTGGGTCTCTAATTCATCACAGGCTTTGGGTTAGACCCAGTACCCAATTCCTTGCTCCCGTTTGAAGATAGCTCAAAATATAAATTGCTGGGCCTAATATCAGGCTTGGGTCTCTAATTCATCACGGGCTTTGGGTTAGACCTAGTACCTAATTCCTTGCTCCCGTTTGAAGATAGCTCCAAATATAAATTGCTAGGCCTAATATCAGGCTTGGGTCTCTAATTCATCAGAGGCTTGAAGTTAGACCCAGTACTCAATTCATTTTTTTTCCCGAGCGAAGCTCCCGTTTGAAGATAGCTCAAAAAAATGTGTATTTCTTTCAAAGTTAAAATATAGTAAATAATGAATTTCAAAATATAAATTGTTGAGCCTAATATCAGGCTTGGGTCTCTAATTCATCGCAGGCTTTGGGCTAGACCAAGTACCAAATTCCTTAAGTTGTTTAATTTGGAAATGTATTAAATCATATGTCATTTTTTAGTTTATGAACAGTAATTATTTCATTTTGGTTGTTGCTTTTTTTTTACTATATTTACGCCGGTTGTTCGTCTTTGGTAATGCTAACATATAATTCAACATTAAGGTTCATTTTGTCAATATTTTGTAATATATATTTCTTATTATTATTTTTTTACCTAAGTTTTCTTTTTCTCCTTTTATTTTACTTCTTTTGTTTTTTGGATATGGTCATTATATTTTTTTATGTACATTTTATTTGATTTGTTTTTTATTTATTTGTTCGTTTTTTATTTATTTATTCAGATATATGAGGTGGATTTTCTTTGAATATCGTCCTTGCTTTTTGAAAATAGATCTTTATAATCTCCGGAAGACAGAAGCCAAAAACCCATCTTCTCTCTTAGGAGTGACTAAAAAAACGCAATGATAGAGAGAGTTGCATATTTGCAATCCAAAAAATGATCAAACATAGTTATTGCATCATATGAAGAGGATTATCACCATCATCTAATTAAAACAAAACCCAAAGAAGCAATTGCAGAAAAAGAAAACAACAAATAGGGATTGAATCGACCAAAACAAACATCATACCTAAAGAATAAAAAACAATGATAGAAACAACCATAAAGTTGAGAGAGAGAGAGAGATACTAACATGACATCAAAAAAATAATCGCGATTGGAAATGATGGGATCGCCTTACGTTTTCTTCTCCCTTCTCTATCTCTCTACTTCTCCTCCTCCGCTGTCCTTGGATTTCTTTTTTTTTTTTTTTTTTTTTAATATTCTCTGTATTTGGAGTGGTAGATAAGAGAGCACATACGGATTTGGGAAATTTTTTTTTTAGGGAGTTATGGGTTCAATTACTTTAGAGAGAGGATAGTGGAGAGAGAGAGAAGAGTGGGCATGGAAGGAGATTTTGACAACTGTTTTGAGGTATTTTTTAAAATCAGGATTCGTAGTTTGGAGGCCTGTGGTTAATCGAAGGCAAATCACATTCCAATAGAGATATAGATTTAATCTTGTTTTGTGAAGCCAAATAAGTGATAAGGATCACATTTTAAAAGAAAAATCATCAAGAAGTCAAAAAATAATGAGATGCAGCAAATGCACCATTAGAAAACATTGGCTTGAGTGCATTCACTCCGTCTACTCAAAATATTCAATCCCTTATTGACCATTGAGGATGGAATTGGCCCTTGAGAACTGGGAAAGGCCCATGCCACTTCCAATGGCCACTAGCCATTAACAGCTCATAATCTTAGAATTTTCTTAGGAGATTGGAATGAGTTGACATGTTGAGTATGGAGATTCCACCTTTGATAATTAACATTTGGGCCTTTCTGGAAAAAATTAACACATAAACCTAGTCATTAAGCTAATACAGAGTCATAGAAAAATATCAACCTTATCTCATGACTCTTACTTCCACCGAATGTGGACACTCAATAGACTACAGGTCCACACCTACTTTTATTCAAAGACTTAGTCCACATGCCCATTCCCAGTCCAGCTCAATCTTACCTGGACCCAAACTCATTCACAGCCTCAAGAAATTAAACCCACCGTTTTTAAATGGTTGAGATGGTCAAAATTTTAATTTATATATATTTATATAGGGCCAGCTCTCCTAAGCTGAAGCTCAGGATAATATAAGCTGAGGTAAGCTCAAATGTGTGGTGGGACCCACTTGGGGACCTACATGGGAGTGGAGATGGGGGCATTTCAAGGACTCCCTGGGACCCTCCTCTATGCCAAAAAACAGCCCCAACTATGGTTTCTATCATCTCCATCTGGGCCCAAAAATTTTAATGGTCCACAATCCATTAGGATCGGTACAAAGTCGATCGAACAGTCCAGTAAATTCGGATCTGACCAAAAGTTGGTGGACATATGCAATTTAGGGAGGTCGTGTGTTTGGTCCATTTTAGTGGACCAAGGGTGGGCCCAACAAGCATGAGCTTGCGGAAGGCTATCCTAAGCTTTAGCTAAAAGATAAAAGTTTTATAGACTTGATAACATCTGAGGTAAAATCTTGTAAAATAGTGCAATTTCTCACAATTTGGTATGTTATAAGATTTTTGAAGTAGTATCCAATTAATTTCCTGGAAAAACTCCTCATATACATTTCATTATATTTTCAAATTACTGTGACATTTGCAATATTTCTAAATTACAAGGGTATTTGAAAAAAAATTTAGATAGTTCGCTTGTAGTTTTTTAGTCTAACTCAAATTAACACTCTGGGTTTTTCTAAAATTTTACTGCAACTAGGGCCACTCATGTCGTTTACTGCTGGGCCTTCAAGATATATAGGACCAGCCCAGCTCATTTAAATATTTGGACCAGATCCACCCATGGCCCAAAAAGCATAGCCCAAAGTTCTTCAGCACAAAATAGATTTCACAAATGGGCTAGGCCAGAATATGTTTGAGACCTGTAGAATACATCTGGATTTGAATATTAGGCCCGATAACCGAACAACGTGGGCTTTGAAAAAGCATCAAACCTGGCCCACAACCCCTCTACTTGCATTTCTATAATTTTGGTGTATTTTACAAGTAATCATCCTAATCTAACTCCCACATGTCCTTTCCTCTCATTTAAACAACCACTTATATTAATCTAACAATCTCTGTCAGCACCAATTTCAAAAGTTGACAGCCAGCTTGGAACCATTTAAAAAATCCAACATATCTTGTGATAAACACAAAGAAAATCCCCATGCACCTAACCTGGTTCAGATTAAATCCCAGTTTTTAGTGTCAGTATATACCACTAAACCTAAGTTAATTTGGCCATGGTTAAAGTCCTAAGTCTGATTGAACGGCTCAAAATCGAACTGTTTATTGAAGTGGAATTGGTGGGGATTTATTAAACTATTATTGGTTGTTATTTGAGAAAATTTCATCTTCAAATGATTATTTGTAATTGGCAGAAATATTCAAATGGATTGTCAAGTGGGCAGAGAGATTCATTCAAAGTGGTATACACCTTCAGAAGACCTGATCAACTTGTTTTGACTAAACAACTACTTGTATCTCTTTCAAAAATAGAGTTTGTGATAGGACTTTCTCTTTGATAAGGTTCAGTTTTTTTTTTTTTTTTTTGCACCTTAAATAGAAGATACATTAACGTGTGTAAAAGTAGCAATGTGAATGGGTCAGCCCTAGGCTGGGTCTATGGTGGACTTGGGTTAACTTTGGCCAGGCTAGTGCAGGGGCAACATGAAAGACCAATTTGCAGTGTGTTATAGTTCTGGAGCACTACCGGACCCAGACTATAAAATTTTCCATCCTGCTAAGAATTCAGCTGGGGCTTGGGCTTGGGCCCTGAGCACTAAAATTGAACTTCAGCTTTTGTACGTGTGGGGCTAGACCTTGACCCAACTATCAATCAGGCCTCAAAAATGGTTCGGACCCAAAAGTTTCGGATCAGGTCCTTGGGGGTAAGTAATTGGATCATGTGAGAGAGAGAGAGAGAGAGAGTCTCATGGAGTTCAATTAAAAAACTCGTGAGTGAAGTGGTTGGTGGTTGGTTTGAGATATCTGATGAGTGTTTAGCTTCATCCAACAATTGGTCAAAATAAAAACAAAATAAAAAAAATTTATGGTCAAAAGCTAACAGGCTACAATTTACTGAGTTGGTAGGATTTCATCTTATATTTATAGAAGTGGTTAAAAATGAAAAGTCAAAGGTGAATATCAAATGATCATTAAATAGCTTCTTCTTGCATGGGAATTAAATAAAGGGAAGCGAGAAATAAACACCCAACCCTAGTAACTTATTTTGCAAGAAAGTCAAGGACTTATCCACATGCTACCTTGTATCTTCACCCTTTACCTCCTTGATAATTCTTTTGGGCTTGTTATTTGCATTAGAATACATAGGAATTTATAGTCAAATGAGTTCCACCAAAAGATTATTAAAGAGAAGAATTATGAACGACATCGGATGATATGTGAAGGATAATAAGGTAGCAATGCAGATGGAAGCATGTTGTCCTATGATTTGATTTAAAAGGGCGATGGCTTCGTATTAATTTATCATATTCCTTGAATCTTCATTTTAACCACTTGTGACATGAATTCTTACGTGTTCAATTCCCAATATTTCCATGCAAACAAAGATGCCCTATATGGAATTCATTTAAAAATGAATTTTATGTATTCAATTCCTATGTATTTTATGTAAACGAAAATGGCCCTAAGCATATTATTAGCCATCTTGGAGTAGGCGACCATGTCAATGTTCTGCATATTAAAACTAGAGTAAATCCTTCGGGCCACCATCATCTACAAACAGGACCACCGGGTACTTGGTTATTATCTGATCACTACAAAGCGTCTCAATGTGAAATACAATGTGAAGAAGTCCTGAACTAAACAAGTCAATATCAAATGGCCCACTTGGTATAGCATTCGATTCTTACTGGCCATTTGATGATGGAAGTTTCATAGATGACCTACAAGTTACTGACAATTCCCCTGTCAGACTATACTCCTTTTGTAGAGTCATTGCTCATGTAGCAAGCTTTTAAGCTCTCTCAAACATGTTGTAAAAAAAATTACATTTTGACCCCTTGAATTTTTTTTCTCATTTTAAATTTAAACATCTTAATTTATATTTAGACCCCTCATATTTTTTTATATTTAATGTCAACGGATCGGATCGGATCGGATTGAATCCACGGATTGATGGTAAAATCTGTCACCGATCCGTTGCTAACGGATTACAAAATTTTCAATCTGTCACCAATCCGTTTACTTTCGGATCGGATAAAAATCCGTGGGTCGGATCGGATCGGATTTGATTTACAGATTTACAGATTTTTTATGCACCCCTAATTTTAAGGGGGTGTTTCACGTGATCCTTGACTCCCTGTTTTTATTTTTATTTTTTTTGGTAAAGACATGATCCTTGACTTTGAACACCTACTATTCTATTTAAATGGTGGTCTTGCTTTGTGGTTATTTTAACATTTTAATGGAAACACATTTAACTGTATTTTCAACTTTTTAGTTCTTTGAAGTCTTGCAGAATCAAGTAGACTCAAAAAAATAATTATTATTATCTTTGAGGCCAACATCATGCATGCAAATTGGCCCCACTGGCTTGGCCACTTGAAAAGATAGGGACAAAAAGGAAGTGCTGGTGCTGTATTCTGAGAGGAACTCACTGTGGGGTTCCCTCTCTTTCAAGATTAACTCCCACATCCAATCACAATAATGTTTACTCTCGAAAGTGATGATATTGGGGCATCCTGATTCCTGACCGTAGATTATTGGGCTTGACATGTTCAATCAGACCAATCCAACGGTGTTCCAACTCCTATCCAAAGTGCCTGAAATTGAACTGTTTAGGTTTTATACCAACCCACAGTGGAATGCACTTCACTTAATTTGCTCTGCAGCTGGTTGACTGTGATAATTAATTCCCCTTTGAAAGATGGCCCAACAAATCGATTGTAAGAATATTTTCAAGGGTCGAATTCAGTGGGGCCCACCAAATGGATGGCTGTGGCAGCATTAGTATCAGATGCCCGTGGGGCCCACTTGAGCAAATCTCTATCTAGGGTCCAAGGGCAGCCAGAGAATAGTGTTCCAGTGCAGAGTACTGCATACATATCACATGAACTCCTGCTGTCCTCTTCTCCTTTATGAGGTCGGTCTTTCTCCTTCCTGCCTTTGGGGATTTGGAAATGGATTACAGATATGGACGTGAAGGCAACCCCGAACCTATCTGCACCCTTGGCGGCAGAGGAAAGTGTGTGTAACGACACCCACTCCGGAACCCGGGTATAATATTATCCGCTTTGGCCTTTTGGGCCTCACGGATTTGTTTTGGGGCCAGCCTGCGGGGCCAAAGCAGACAATATTATGCCCGGGTTCCGGGGTGGGTGTCGTTACAGTAATGGTATCAGAGCCAAGGGCGGCTCTCCTCTAAGTAGGTGGGAGTGTGAGAACCCGGGTCAGCTGCGAGCAAGGTAGGGAACTCCATCCCACATCGCTTATGACAGCGCCCCGATCGGTCCTTATATGTGCGAACCCCCTTAGACTTGGTATAACGCGTTTTGGGGCCAGCCTGCGGGCTAGCTACTAAGAACAAATCTGTGAAGCCCAAAGGGCCAAAGCGGACAATATTATACCCAGGGGTCCGGGGTGGGTGTCGTTACAGTGTGTCTGCCAGCTTTTTTAAAACAGCACACTAGATAGTTTTTAGGGTCATGGGCTCATGGCAAATGCAAACCTAGTTACAAGCTTTTGGCACTATAGATTTAAAAGTCATAAGATGAATGATAATAATGAGTCATTCGTTTCATGATCATAATGAATGGGGTTTTTTCTTAAATGTGTTACTTTAAAGTCTTGACTCTTGCGTGACTCATAAAACGAATAATAGCATTGAATCATTCACTTCATGATCTTAAATTGAGATGCTGATAATGTCCAATGCATTGGAATTTTCTAAAATGCTAAACTTAAATTCCTTGTAACTCTTCTCTCTCTCTCTCTCTCTCTCTCTCTCCCACAGAAAGAGAATCCCCAGCCATTATAAAGAAGCCAACTCCCATAGAAACTAGGACGCGAAGCCCGGCCATGAAAAAAAGTTCGCTCCCTCAAAAAGAAGAGCCGAAGGATTAAACACTGGACAGACGGTTGAGAAAGAGAATACCCAATGCTGAGCAGGCCCCTTAATTCTTTAAAACCTTGTAAGGTTGAGACCTCAAAGCTGCTGGTCACAATGAACCGGCCCCAAAGAGAACAAAGATTTGAATTCAGTGTCCTTAAATAGGTTTGTGTAACAAGGGATTCCGCAATGTCTAGTCCCCTCATCCAAAGTTTAGTACAACAATTTTTTGGAACGAAAAAATTAAAAATTAATTTTTCTCTATCGAGAGGATTTTGATTTTTCATAATAATAATAATAATAAGCTGGGATTAAAAAAAAAATGCAGTATTTCTCCCTTGCATAAAAACTAAAATCCGTGAAGCATAGAATCCTTGCATTACAGCACAACTTGGGATATGGATTCGAGCAGAGATGTGAACGTTGCCCGCCATGCTTGGAACTTCTCATCCAACAAACCCCATTATTTTTTGCTTTGATATCTCCAGGATCCCACCCACCACCGAATCCGACAAAACCCGACCATACTTCCATGCAAATCCATGTCATGAATGCCCCAGATGACACCCTCCCTGTCACCTTACCCATATGAATTTAATTTTAGGCTGTATCTATCATTCTATATCTCCCCACTTTTGGGCATTTCCCCCTCTGCCATATATGACCTCCCCAAGTCCACATCTACTCTTGTTAAAGCCAAATACTGCACACAATTCAACCCCTTTTCCTATTTTCCACCTATGGCTCTGCTTCCATGGTTCATTTGTGAGTTTTGCACAAACCACAAGTTTTAGTTCCTCTCCAAATCATGGCATTGGCCGGCCCCACATTCATACCATGAATGGAAGGTGACCATCCCTAGGGATGCCAGTTTTTGACCCGGGATGGCACTTCTTGACCCCATTCGGCAACTCAAACTGACCAGATAATTCACTTCTTGACCCTTCTCATTTCTGGATTTGGTTCAAGTGACATTTGTAATGAATTATAGATGCTAAATCCCATTTGCAGGGACAATCCGTATCTGATGCAAAATCCAACATGGGTCTTATGTATTGGACTAGATCAAACATCAAAAGGAAAACAATGCCTGAATCCCAAATTCCTTCTCCAAGGTGGACCTAGATTTGAGTCAAACTAGAACCCAAAAGGGGGCTGTAACAGGGCATTTTCATCCATGGAACTCCCATATGACCCATCGTGAGACAATCTTGGTTAGAGCCTTTATTCCAGGGGTTCTCTTTTGTGGAGAAATCTCACATTGCTTCGTGCAAGACAACCGTGGGTGAAACTTGAAAGTTTCCCTCAACTTACAACTTACACTGGAATTCCTGGAGAGGGACGATGGCATTCCGAGAGCTCCTGCAGGAATTTAGATCATGAATGAAACAACAAATTTAGAATGCCAGAGTTTGGCAGCATTTTAAATACCAGCATTTGAAATTCTCAGACAACCATTAGACATGAATTCTATGAATTCTAGTAAAGAAACAAACCCTAAATGTATATTTACACTGGGACTATATTGGGTCCTAACTCTCTCTTAGAACCATAAAATAATAAAAAAATTTGAAACGAAATGCTTGCACCCAGATCTATATCCATTTATCTAGTGGGTCCACAATTATGTTTTGATATATGTTTTTTATTTTTACCTTTTTTGTTGTTCAGATAGCCATTGAAATCCTTACAGCAATGGATGAGTTGCCACCAATTTTTTATAAGAAAGACAAACACAAGGACCTAACCCTTTCTGCCCTTTGAACATCTAAACAAATATCGGGCAAATGCACCCCATCTCACAAGCTAGACTCGCATAAAGAGAGTAAGATAACATCATAAAAAAAAGCCTATCTTAGTGAAGATCATGTCGCTCGTGACCTTGTCATTATTCTCCTTGAAGCACTACAACCACATTCCACAGATTTCTCATGAGTCTTTCCCACGTAACAACGATATATGATCTAATACACATACGTCAAAGAAAGTTGAAAGATCTCGTGAGATTGTGGAAAGGTATGTGAATTTGATTCCCATAAGTAGTCGAATCTTGAAATATTGACTAAAACAGGTATGATATGACTTCAAAGGCTGCAATCTTATGTTGTGACCAGTGGTACAAAAGTAGTATTCATGGTGTGGAAGACTTGTGACATACACACGTCCAGAAAGAAATTTTAACTTGAGAGGAAGACGGGAAGATTAAAAGAATTGGAGCACAGGGACATGGTGGGATGATATTCCATATGTGGGTGATGATCCAATCTGCCTATTTGGTGGGCACCGTTACTGATGACTCAAATTAGATTTGCTGAGGACGGTGGATTAGACTTTTGATTTTAAGGGGGTGATTGTATTGTGTCTGCTCAAAGATCTGTTTGAATAAGTTTTTTTATCCACATAAACCAAAAAAGTAGAGTTGTGTAAATATGAATTTTTATTTTTCATTTTTTGTCAGAATCCTCACAATGCACAAATCTGTTTTATAGTGTACTTAGACCACAATCTAAATTATTGACACTTGACAGGGATCCATGTCTGCATCCAGACCAAGGCCGGATTGGTGACTCAAATAATTTTACATGATATGGATATAGGACATTAATGTTCTCATACTAGCATACTGCACTTTGCTAAAATGCAGTCCAGTTCATGGGCCCACCTAGCTACATGTCTATTAATTGGAGGAGGGCATATAAACAAGTCTCCTTGAGAAGTGGGGGCCAAAAAATCATCTTAGCCCTTGATTTAAAGACCTAAAACTTAAAGGCATTACTATAGATTTTTTCTAATTTGATCCAATGGTGAATAAAGGTTCAATGAGTGTATAATTTATTTTAATGTCAAACCATGGGATGAGAAGAGCATCCAAGTGGCTGAACTAATCAAAGGTGGGCCACAATGGCCCCTATAAAGCTAGACTACATGTGCATATCACCTGTATGAGAAAGTTGTTGCTTTGACAGTTTATAACACTGTATTAGCAAAGACGACGAGGGGTTGCTTGATTGGCTGGCAAACCAGCATGTCAATAGTAGGGCTGTCAATCCGGCCCTTTGACGAGGGGGCCTGGCCCGGCCCGCAAAAGCCCTCAAAGTGAGGGCTCCTTTTTTTTCCTAAAGCCTAAGAGTAGGGTAGGGCCCGATTTTGAAAAGCCCACAATATTGAGGGCCAAGATAGGGCTTAACTTTTCCAGTCCGAGAGGGCCCGGCCCGGCCCACTGTTTATTAAGTATTAATATAAAATATATAATGCATGATATATTTATAATATATCTAAGCAACTTGGGCCTCTTGAAAATTTTGTAAGACCCTAGCCCAACCAAGCCTTTCCTTTTATCTATTTAGGGCAATCAGAAATTATCTAAATGCTCAGCCCACAGTCCCATAAATAGTCATTTATTGAGGGAATTTAGACTGTTATTAAAAAGTCGTAATTACCTAATGTGGGGTAAACTGAAACGGTTATATTGAGGGGTAATGTGGTCTTTTTTATCTTAAAAAACCCAAAAATATTTCTCTATAAGATCTCTTTCTTCATAGTTGGCTAAACCTCACAGAACGAAAGTTCAAAGCGGCCTCTTCTCATTTTCGATCTCTCCCTCTTTGATGTTGAAGTTACTATTAATCTTGTTATCAAAATCACTGCGCTCAGCATTTTGCTCAAAAAGATCAAGTATTTGGGATCATTTTGAACAATTGAAATTTCTAAAAAACAAAAAGATATAACTCAAAAGGAATGTCATGTTGTTGAGTTTATGTATGGTAAGAAACAACTAAATAATGATAAAAGAAATGGAATTACCCACATAACTAGATACTTTAATAAATTATGTACCAAGAGACCTAGACTTAAATCAAACCAACAATTATTGCCTTAAGCCTTTTGCCAAAGCCAATAATGCCTCAGTTATATATAAATTTGACAAAAAACAATGTAGATTGGAAGCCGGTGGTAATGTAATAAAAATTTATTTTCTTTAAAAAAATTTTCCTCCTTTTGGCCCTAGTCCGGCCCTAGCCCGGCCCTAAGATGGCCCTAGTCACAAGGCTACCCATGGATGATCCCTAGGTATGCCACACTTCCCACATGTATGAGCTATTCTTCCCACTTTGTGGGCTCTTCTTCCTATGGTGTAAGCTTCCTCTTTCCATTTATGTGGGCTCTAACCCACTAAGTTGGGATACCCTATAAAAAAAAATGTATATTTGTGAAAGACTTGCTACGAATATAAATCTTTAGAATGGATGGGCAATAGATCATATTGATAAGAGCATGGCCCATACATTAAAAATTCTCACTCGTCATGGCTAATCTAACCACAATTGACCGTTGCTTTCGAACTCATTTAAAAAGTGCATGTACAAGACTCTTGTAATTTGAAGCTCTAAATTCATTTGTTAGTTTGTTTTGATTAAAGTGATGTCTAGCGAAAGCCTAATAATGCACACCATAAGTGCATAACCCTCTGTGAATGTCCATTTCGGTGTTTGCAATACATCTAGGTGGGTCCAAAAAAAAAAAAAACTCACTAGGACATATACTTTTAAAAGCAAACACAGTTTTATCTCTTTTTTCCTTCTTTTTCAATGGGGCATCTCCTTGCTCAATGGTAATGTTTCTCAAGGAAGTGTCCATTATATTGATTCATCCATATATACGCGTCTAATCATTCAATTATGAACCACCCTCAAGATAAAGTGTCATGTGTGATATCTCCCTTCCAACTAAAGGTGACATAAAAGGACATCACATAAATAATAGGATAGGAACAGAGCATGAAAGAACATTAGTGCATGATTATCAAGAAAAGGAAAGAAGAGTGGCCAATCGATCATTGATGATAGATAGATGCATGTAATCAAGTTTGTTCAAATGTCCTTTTTCACTGTCCACTTATGGGTCGCCCAAGGTATTTCTGTTTTGAAATATCCATCAACAGAGGGAGCATGGACCACCAGATTACCAAATCTCTTATTACAAAGACTAGACATGGCCCACGTGGAAGATCAATTGATATATGCTCAAACCTGGTAAACGTGTGTAAAATTCAGGCAATATGAGGGATCTAAGCACTAAATCAAAGTTCGACAACTCTACTAATAGAGTCAAGTGAAGTAAAATGTATTTTAAAGAAAGAATAAAATATAAGTGAGTTATGAAGGTATTTTGTTTTTAGTTGTTTCTTATATAATCGTTTTGACTTTTTATATGGGAAAGTTGAGTTTTTTCATATTTTAGTGGATAAAAGTGGTTGATTTTTTATTTTTTATTTTTTAAATAAAGATGGAGGGAGTTTTGAGTTAAAGTACTTTTGATTTGACATCTTGTCCGAAAAATAAATATTTTACTTGACTTTTACTATATTAGTAAAGTGCCAAACTAGCCCAAGAGTAGCATGTTTGAGATAAACGTTCTCAACCAATTAATTAATCAAATTGAAATATCATCTCAAAATTCAACTCAAAAGTTGAAAAACAGAGAGCCTTTTGGCTTGCGAGTTTTTGAAGCACATGCCTGTCACAAAAACAGCCATGATGAAGCCCCAACTGTAGCGGTAATGGTGAAGGATCTGCGTGAGTGAGTACGCAAGCATCCTAAAAAGAGAGAATTATCAAAAGCATTACTTTTCCTTAATAGGAAACAAACAAGATTTAATTAATAGGTTCAATTAGCAAGGTGAGATAGTTCATTCCAGCTTGGGACTGGTTGATTGATGGAATATCAAGATTTCATTCCAACCAAATCCAACCCATCCATTTAGTCAGCTGGGAATTATTTAAACTTGTGGGGCTAAGCTTTTTTGTTGGTGGGTCCCACTACTATGGACACACGATAAACTCCCCCAATTATACGTTCGAGAAACTGCCGATAAATTGACAAAAGGGATTGGGACAAAATGTCATCCACGTTGAGAAATGTGCCGCTAAATGAAGAAAAAGAAAAGACAGAGAGTAGATTAGCCTGAACAAGGGAAAGAAATTCTCTTTGCGCCACGTGTCCTCCCTCTTCTCGTTCATGGCATCTGGAGGTGGGTGGTACCGTGGGAAGAGCAAGACCGCGTCGAGTAGTAACAGACCCGTCAAAGATAACGGAACGGAGGACGTTGGTGACATATGGCCGTTAAAGGCAGCCGCTTTAACCTCGGACGCTTTTATGGAGAAGTTTCCTGACGTGGCGCCACGCAGTTGCTCCTAAAGCCCGATGCCGTCTAAGAGAATAAAATTTTGTATCAAGATTTTTGTTTGATTGAATGGGAAAGCATAAGAGGCGTATGCATTTTACATTCATTCTCTGAGGGTTGGCCTTCAATGAATTTTTAGAAAAAAAAAAATAAATATATTAAGTTAGATCCAATGTAATCAGGCCCCCAATGACATGTAAACAGTCCCCTAGTAAAAAATATTAGGCTCATTTTTTATACATATTATTAGGCACATTCTTCAACTATTGGGGAACAATTGTGATAAATAAAGATTTCTTTGTTCTATTGCTTGAAACTATTACATTATATTCGTCCCATATAAATAACCTAAAAAAAAAAAATTCTGGGGGCGTTGCCTCCGGACCCCCACTACTTAATCGTGCTCCCAATGAGTTTGTATCCTTGATCCGCCACTGGAAAGCATGATGGTGCTTTAGAGGGCTGGATCTGAATTATGATGCAAATGTTTGAACATGAATTAGGACAACATGTAATATCAAGCCAATTAAATGATCTTAAGTTTTAGGCTATTAACATTTGTTAATTGATGTTGTGCAAACTTTTTGTTAAAAGATTAATGATAAATATTTTTACAATTGTGTGTAATAAGATAAGATAGGATCAAAGGTCTTCACATGCGTGCGTAGATTGAATTGATCAAAGGTGAGCCCCTAGGAAAAATGTTTATTTGACATGTTCATCATTTGAGATTTTTGTTTTAAAGGGAAGTTGGTCAAAAAAGAAAACATTTGAGATTCCTACTAAAAGCAGTT